>CM072671.1:1745953-2345953 GCA_036884735.1 Huso huso | reverse complement strand
TCCTCATAACAAAACAAAACCATAACTCCGTGATGTGATGTGCAATTCCTGATGTGCAATACAAAGCTATGAACCAGGTCTGATCCAGCGTGATGTGCATTCCTCATATCAAAGCATGAACAATCCAGCGTGATGTGTTCCTCATATCAAAGCATCTGATCAATCCAGATGTGCATTCCTCAAAGCTATCACAGCTGACAATTCAAAAAGCTGAACCACATCCAGCGTGATGTGCATTCCTCATATCAAAGCTATGAACCAGGTCTGATCCTTGTCCTTCCTCTAGATGTGCACACCATATTATGAACCAGGTCTGATCCAGCGCATGATGCTATGAACCTCATCCAATAAACAAAAATTTAAAAATCCAGCATGATGTCCGCTAATCTTCATCATATCAAAGCTATGAACCAGGTCTTTTTTTTTATGATGTGCAGTTCCTGATATCAAAGCTATGAACCATTGACCAGCGTGATGTGCATTCCTCATATCAAAGCTATGAACCAGTCTGATCCAGCATGAGGCTTCCTCATATGTGTCCTTTCCTCATTAAAGCTATGAACCAGGTCTGATTTTGTGCATTCCTCATATCAAAGCTATGAACCAGGTCTGATCCAGCATGATGTGCATTCCTCATAAAAAATAAAACCAGGTTAATGATACCAAAGTCTGAACCAGGTAATCACATGTGCATTCCTCATATCAAAGCTATGAACCAGGTCTGACCTAATTATGATGGTAATACAAAGCTATGAACCAGGTCTGACCCAGCGCATGATGTTCCTCAACAAAGCTATGAAAAAATATCAAAGCTATCAAAGCTATGAACCAGGTCTGACCCTTGATGTGCATTCCTCATATCAAAGGAACCAGGTCTGACCCAGGGATGTAATTCCTCATATCAAAGCTATGAACCAGGTCTGACCTAGCATGATGTCATTCCTCATATCAAAGCTATGAACCAGGTCTGAGGTGTAACAGCATGATGTGCACCTCATATCAAAGCTATGAACCAGGTCTGATCCAGCGTGATGTGCATTCCTCATATCAAAGCTATGAACCACTGACAGGTCTGTGCCCTCATAGCTATGAACCAGGTCTGATCCAGCGTGATGTGCATTTCTCATATCAAAGCTATGAACTACGTCTGATCCAGCGTGATGTGCATTCCTCATACCAAAGCTATGAACCACGTCTGATCCAGCATGATGTGCATTCCTTATACCAAAGCTATGAACCAGGTCTGACCCAGGTCTGACCCAGCGTGATGTGCATTCCTCATATCAAAGCTATGAACCAGGTCTGATCCAGCGTGATGTGCATTTCTCATACCAAAGCTATGAACCAGGTCTGATCCAGCGTGATGTGCATTCAAAAGCTCATCTCAGCGTGATGTCGTACCAAAGCTATGAACCAGGTCTGATCCAGCGTGATGTGCATTCCTCATATCAAAGCTATGAACCAGGTCTGATCCAGCGTGATGTGCATTCCTCATATCAAAGCTATGAACCAGGTCTGATCCAGCGTGATGTGCATTCCTCATATCAAAGCTATGAACCAGGTCTGACCTAGCATGATGTGCATTCCTCATATCAAAGCTATGAACCAGGTCTGACCCAGCGTGATGTGCATTCCTCATATCAAAGCTATGAACCAGGTCTGACCTAGCATGATGTGCGTTCCTCATATCAAAGCTATGAACCAGGTCTGACCTAGCATGATGTGCGTTCCTCATATCAAAGCTATGAACCAGGTCTGACCTAGCATGATGTGCATTCCTCATATCAAAGCTATGAACCAGGTCTGACCCAGCGTGATGTGCATTCCTCATATCAAAGCTATGAACCAGGTCTGACCTAGCATGATGTGCATTCCTCATATCAAAGCTATGAACCAGGTCTGATCCAGCATGATGTGCGTTCCTCATATCAAAGCTATGAACCAGGTCTGACCTAGCATGATGTGCATTCCTCATATCAAAGCTATGAACCAGGTCTGACCCAGCATGATGTGCGTTCCTCATATCAAAGCTATGAACCAGGTCTGACCCAGCGTGATGTGCATTCCTCATATCAAAGCTATGAACCAGGTCTGACCCAGCGTGATGTGCATTCCTCATACATCTCCTCCTCTTACCACAGCCGAAGTTTATTGCTCCTATCAGCTCCAGGTATGTGTGGATCCTCCCGATGCAGTTAACATCTCCACAGTTCTTCAGACCAGGCCTGACTGAGGTTTTATTCAGGTACTTGGGTTTGCACTTCTCCCTGTCACACAAATCCTTATTAGTAATGGTTGTTATGGAGATGAGGACACAATACAATAGGGTGCATTTCCAATCTGTACCACCAGGGGTCATGAGAGTGCAGACTCTACATTTACAATAACCAGTAGAAAGTATGCAGGTGTCTAGTATCTAGCTATGCTTTCCCCTACAGAAGTATTTTTTAATTTCTATAAACCGATGACCATTTTTTGCCTAGAGCTTTAAGAGCGGAGCTTCCGAAACATGTATCCATATCAGCTCTGGTGTGAATTACAATTACAACAGCAGAATTGTTTGCTGAAATTGGAATTACAGTTACAATCATGCTGCAGTAATTACAACTATACTAAAAAGTAATATAAACAACTACAACACATGAACACGTTCACTCAATTTATTCTAAGTAGCCATGCAATAATCACAGGTATAAATACAGAAACATACTGTATGAGTTTCATTATTTTTTTTAAACAGATGGGGTCACTAAAAGTGTTTGAAAGATACAAGAATAATGATCGCTCCGATCGCTGAAGCTTGGAAAGGTGTGGAATTACACTGCAATTACAATTACAATTCTGCACAGCTATATCAGGTCTGCTCTAGATGTCGGTCAATAAGTAATCCCGCGTCTCACCACTGGTCCAGGATGTAGTTCCTGATTTTGAGGTAGCGCTCTGGTGTTTTTGAAGATCTCCCCTCGAAGAACTCTGAGATGGCTTGCTTCTCCTCTTCAATGATGGCGCTTCTGTCCATTTCTACTTCCTCTTCGGGCGGTTTTAGCATCTCTTCCTCCTCCTGCTCCTCCTCCTCCTCCTCAGGGCTCTCATAATCAGCACCTGGAACCTGCTCTGACTGAGCTGAAACCATACAGGTAGAAGAAATCATTAACTAGGGCTCATGCGTTAGCAGGCCACAGTGAGATCTGACAGCAACCTCCAGGATTTGTGGTATAGAATGTCTCTACCAAGTTTTATCCCAATTATACAGGTAGTTGCAATGATGGAAATACATTTTTAAACCCAAACATTCTCTAACTTGTGATGAACATACATAATTCTGCCACATTTAGTATTTCCTTGTGATTCTGCACAAATATTAGGTTTCAATAACATAACAGGCGTATCAAAATTCTCAACGGAAGGGTTAAATGACACTGTGCAGTACCTGTCCCCTCGCTCGATTCATGCTCAGGTAGCGACTGTACAAAGACTCTGTCTGCCTCATTTTCCTCATCAGGCGTCACAGGGTTCAATACCAGCGGATCAGCACCTTCCTTGCTGGATATGCAATCAGAACTGGGGCCGGAGTCGAGTTCTACTGACAGGGTTGCTTGTCCTTCGCAAGCTGCTGTTGGAGTTAACCCAGAAAGCTGACCTCCAACTGCATCATGAACTTCATAATAAGCAGAGGAGGTTTCAGGCTCCACAGCGGAGGGGGGTACTGTCACTGAGCTAGGCTGGACCTCCTCTGCTTCCACACAGCTCGCAGTGTGTGCGCTTCCCTCCTCCGGGGTCTCTCCTTCCACATCGGAGAGCTGAAGACATGCACCTCCATCAGCATCGTCTGTGATATCAACGTCTTCGTCGTCCGACAGCCTCTCAATCCTCACTGTGTTGAGGTGGGCGGCAGCCTGAGCTTCACAGAACGAAGAGGGGTGAGACTCGCTCCCTGACCCATCACCGGAAGAGACACACGGGATCTCTTGGCTGCTTCTGTCTTTAGAGGGGTTGTCTGTCTTAGCCTGCAGAGAATGCAAACACACAGAGCAGATCAGCCCGACACCAGTCAGCAGCAGCAGCTTCTACTGTCTTATCCATACAGGTGACACTTCAATATGTTTTACTGTTACACCCCAAGGAAACTGGGCGGTTACATTATGCTATAACTATACGGCTCTATTTGAATTGTCTAGTGGCAGATCTAAATACCGCTGTTCTATTAATCCAGCAGGGAGTGGTTAATTGACCCTCTTTTTGACTACACACACTGAAAACACATTGGAAAGTGCCATCTAATGCAACGGCTTTACACTGGGTAAAACTTTAACTTTGTTTTTGTTTCAGTGGAACAGTGTTTAAAGAGCAAAGGGCTGGCGCACTCACCTTGGTTTTAAAGTACTGCCTAGCATAGCCCTTCACCTGCAGGACAGAGCGGCTACCGATCAGCTTGGCAATCTTAGTCCACCTCCGGCCAAACTGAGCCTAAGGAGCATTGAGGAGTGGGTTGATAGAGTCACTGGGATGCTTTCTTTACATGTTATATCGTATAGATGTGTGTATCGCTTGTGTTGTGAAACAAGACCAAAAACACAACACAGCTCATTGCAGTTGTTGAATGAAGGACAAGTGTGTGCTTTATAATTGATATGAATGCATGCTCTTCCTATCTCGTTTAATTTGTGATCATTTGATCTTAAAATGCATTACATCAGGACCATCACATGTATTGCAATGCAAATCGTATTGTGATATTACTGCAGTTACACTCTAGTGCACACACATACCGAGAGTCCACATAATCACAGACTGCAATCTGTAAATTCAATCTCTATCGGCACTTTATTGAGAATACCAAGTCTGAAATGTCTACCTGAGTCTTTGTTATTACAGTTTTTGGATACCTGGTCAAGCTCTGACACAAGTACAAAATGTGTTTACCAGTCCTTTTTCAAAAATGTCCTTTTCCTCTTGTGTCCAGCGAATCGGGAAGGTGGATGATTTCACTGGTGACCTGTACAACACAAAATCCTGAGATATTCAGTGTTCACTTTGTGTACTACTTGTGCAACTCTCAACAGCAATACAAAGCATGCATTTAGTACCTCTTACTAGATCCAATTACATTATTTAATATTCCTATTGCAGATCTTCAAATGGCAATGACAACAACACAGTATCTGTATAAAAAATCCCTCTACTTCACACACACACACACACACACACACACACTATGGAATAGATACTTTTGAGATTTGCTCTTCAGTTGAGATTGGATCACTTAAAACAACTCAGTAGCAGAATTTCATTAAAGCAAACTACTCACCTCTTTACTTTTTCAGTTCCTTGCTTATCACTGGTCCACAAGTTCTGGGGCAGCTGCTTACCTGTTAGATAATATCTATCAACTTGTTAACAAATACAACAAAAGTATTTTGCTGAAGATTGGAGGGGGTTGCGACAGCATTTCAATATAAAGCATTGCTTTCTTAAGATCATGTGCAGTGCATTGCCACACCAGTCCTAACCTAACTAGAAGATAACTAGATAAATAAAGTTATGATACAGCTGAAGAATGGTACTTCTGTGGGCATTCCATGAAAATGTAACACTTGTTTCATTGGAAAAGTTCTTAATATTGAGGGTCAAACTACTGCATATTAACATACAGCCATCAGCAAAAAAAAGAAATCTTGGTTTTCCCATTATAAGTTTGATACTGATCATCTGTCAGTCTAACCAACTCTACACTTTCCTGACCCTCTTTTGCTCTCAAGGGCTGTCTACAAACTGTGGGGATGCCAGAAACAGCCCTTGGGAAAAGGATACTCTTCTTCAAGCAGCATGTTCTCAATGACCACCCGGTTCTCATCGCTGATGGAGCTATCTAACGTCCAGGGCTACAGGAGAGGGGAACACGGAGTGCAGGACAATGCTTATTCTAAATACAAAACCAAACATGTGCCTAAGGCAGGAAAACTGGCAACCTGACACAGGAGGCTCAGAGTAATACCCATATACCCTACACACAAGAGGAGCTCACAGTAATACCCATATACCCTACACACAAGAGAAGCTCAGAGTAATACCCACACCCTACACACAAGAGAAGCTCACAGTAATACCCATATACCCTACACACAAGAGGAGCTCAGAGTAATACCCATATACCCTACACACAAGAGAAGCTCACAGTAATACCCACACCCTACACACAAGAGGAGCTCACAGTAATACCCATATACCCTACACACAAGAGAAGCTCAGAGTAATACTGTGATGGGGTGCAGCCTATTTTGTGGTGGTTCTGTGTTTTTTTGTATTGTTTAGAGTGGATGTGAGTGAGTTTGGGGTGTGGTTCAGTGAATTTGTGTGAGAATGTGGAATGTGCCTGGGCTAATGAGGTGCCAATGCCCAATTAGCCTAGGCACCTGTATAAAAGGGAGTGGTTGGGTATGTTAGTAGGAGAGTGTTTGTTAGGGGTGAGTGTTTGTAACAGAGAGAAGATGTGTGTTAGAGAGAGTGAGTGGTTTTTTGGGTTTGTTTAAAGCCTGTTTTGTGTTTGTCTTTTGGTTGGCCATCGTGCCTTTTTATTTGTGTTTTGTTAATTAAAATATTTTGGTTTCACTGCACTTTCTGTCTCTGAGTCTTCCCTCTGCCGCTATCCTGCCACAGGTTGGTGTCAGAGAAGTGGGATAGCCCCCTGGAGACTCAGAGCAAGGAAGTGCAGTTTTTTTTGTTTAAAAAAAAAAAAAAAAAAGGGGAAGAGAGGATGAGGTGGAGGAAAATGGAGCTGGCCCAGGAGGAGGCAGATGACAGCTGGGAGCTATTTTTAAAAGGGCTCAAGGCAGAGTTGTGCCTGCTGTGGGGCATATGGACACAGTGGCCATCTGCCCCACCCAGTATGAGGAGGAGGAGCTGCCACTGCAACAGCCCGAGTGGGAGGCGCCTACAACGCCCACAGCCCGAGTGGGAGGAGCCCAACGCCCACAGCCCGAGAAGGAGGAGCCCGAACGCCCACAGCCCGAGTGGGAGGAGCCCGAGCGTCCACAGCCCGAGTGGGAGGAGCCCAGTAACGCCCACGGCCCGAGAGGGAGGAGTCGGTGCGCCCACGGCCCGAGAGGGAGGAGTCGGTGCGTCCACGGCCCGAGAGGGAGGAGTCGGTAATACCCACGGCCCGAGAGGGAGGAGTCAGTGCGCCCACGGCCCGAGAGGGAGGAGTCGGTGCGCCCACGCCTGGAGGGAGGAGCCAGTCGGCCCTAGGTCCGGAGGGGAGGAGCCAGTGTCCCTGTGTCCGGAGGGAGGAGCTGAAGGCCCAAACCCTATATTTTTTTTTTTTGGGAGGGGCAAGGGCGTGAAGCTCAGGCTCCACAGCAGCCGCTGTTTTTGTTGCTGAAGGGAGCCCAGCGAGACGCCCGCCACCAGCTCTACCCCGCTGTCGGAGGAGCCGGCAGCGCCACCAGCCCTACCTCACTGTCGGAGGAGCCAGCAGCCACCGAGGGAGACGAGCTGCTGTTCCCGCCGCCACCACCCGAGGGAGAGGAGCAGGAGCTGCCTCTGCCTCCACCACCACCACGTGAGGGAGAGGGGCAGGAGCTGCCTCTGCCTCCACCACCCAAGGGAGAGAGGAGCAGGAGCTGCCTCTGCCTCCACCACCACCACGTGAGGGAGAGGGGCAGGAGCTGCCTCTGCCTCCACACACCCGAGGGAGAGGAGCAGGAGCTGCCTCTGCCTCCACCACCACCACCCGAGGGAGAGGAGCAGGAGCTGCCTCTGCCTCCACCACCACCACCCGACCCGAGGAGCTCAGGAGCTGCCTCTGCCTCCACCACCTGAGGGAGAGGAGCAGGAGCTGCCTCTGCCTCCACCACCACCACCCGAGGGAGAGGAGCAGGAGCTGCCTCTGCCTCCACCTCCCGAGGGTCCTGCTGCTGCCGCCGCCCCGGGGTCCGCTGCTGCTGCCGCCGCCTCCCCCAGGGTCCCCATATGCTGCCGCCTGGGGTCGCCAGGGATCCTGCTTCACACTGGGGGAGCCAGGGATCCTGTTTTGCCTGGGGTCGCCAGGGATCCTGCTCACCTGGGGTCGCCAGGGATCCTGCACACCTGGGGTCGCTTGAGGGTCCTGTTCACATATGGGGTCACACACAAGGCCGGAGCCCCACGGAGGGGAGCTGCCGCCATGAAGAAAGGGGGAGATCAGGAGACCAGTTCCCCGCAGCAGTTTCCCGGAGACGTGGTGGTCGGAGCTCCACGGGGGAAATGCCGGGCCATGAAGAAGGGGGGAGGTCAGGAGACCAGCCCCCAGCCGCAGAAGCTTGCGGCAGGATAGTGTGTGAGGAGCCCCGAAGAGGGAGCTGCTGGCCACGAAGAATTGGGGGTGCCGGACCTCCCACCATGGCCACCCCCATGGACACTGTGCTTCCCCTCTTCCAGGACTTTGAGACTGAGGGGGAGGTGGCCATTTAGGCCATGTTGTGCTACACACAAGGAGGGGAGGTGTGTGATGGGGTGCAGCCTATTTTGTGGTGGTTCTGTGTTTTTTGTATTGTTTAGAGTGGATGTGAGTGAGTTTGGGGTGTGGTTCAGTGAATTTGTGTGAGAATGTGTGGAATGTGCCTGGGCTAATGAGGTGCAATGCCCCATTAGCCCTAGGCACCTGTATAAAAGGGAGTGGTTGGGTATGTTAGTAGGAGAGTGTTTGTTAGGGGGTGAGTGTTTGTAACAGAGAGAAGATGTGTGTTAGAGAGAGAGTGAGTGGTTTTTTTGGGTTTGTTTAAAGCCTGTTTTGTGTTTGTCTTTTTGGTTGGCCATCGTGCCTTTTTATTTGTGTTTTGTTAATTAAAATATTTTGGTTTCACTGCACTTTCTGTCTCTGAGTCTTCCCTCTGCTGCTATCCTGCCACAAATACCCATATACCCTACACACAAGAGGAGCTCAGAGTAATACCCATATACCCTACACACAAGAGGAGCTCAGAGTAATACCCATATACCCTACACACAAGAGGAGCTCAGAGTAATACCCATATACCCTACACACAAGAGGAGCTCAGAGTAATACCCATATACCCTACACAAGAGAGGACCCCAGAGTAATACCCATATACCCTACACACAAGAGAAGATCAGAGTAATACCCATACACCCTACACACAAGAGAAGCTCACAGTAATACCCATATACCCTACACACAAGAGAAGCTCACAGTAATACCCATATACCCTACACACAAGAGAAGCTCAGAGTAATACCCACACCCTACACACAAGAGGAGCTCAGAGTAATACCCATATACCCTACACACAAGAGGAGCTCACAGTAATACCCACACCCTACACACAAGAGGAGCTCACAGTAATACCCACACCCTACACACAAGAGGAGCTCACAGTAATACCCACACCCTACACACAAGAGGAGCTCACAGTAATACCCACACCCTACACACAAGAGGAGCTCACAGTAATACCCATATACCCTACACACAAGAGGAGCTCACAGTAATACACACACCCTACACACAAGAGGAGCTCACAGTAATACACACACCCTACACACAAGAGGAGCTCACAGTAATACACACACTCTACACACAAGAACTTCATAAAAGAACTACTTTATTAACAGAATAATGAGATGCTCGGTCATACTTACTATTACACCAGGGCTAGGTCTCCATGTTGACTGTAAATAGTGATCCTGCAGGAATCCGGAGGTTCCACCATTAATGTCACTTCAAAAAAAAAAAAATAATAATAATAATGATAATAATAACAATCATTCGACTAGTGGCTAAAACAGGGTACATTTCATGTTGGGTAAGCCTTTAAAAAGGCATCAATACAAGTCTATATCCAATGCAGTTTATCCAGACCCTGCATCACTGGCAAACTGTGACTCAACTGTACAGTAACCTGTACTATAAAAACCAATCTGTTTCTGGTGTTTGTAAAATATTATAATGATGTCACTGTTAGCAAAATTGTGTCCCCATTGTGGCGCTTTATCGGCAGATGTCACTTCCTACCAATAGTAGTTAGTATTTCTACTGCTATAAGACACTCTACGTTCAAAGTTTATTGACGCTGCCCTTTGCGTTTAAATCGGTTTAAAAGATACAACACAGTTGTATTGTTCCAAGTAACGGGCACCTGTTTTCACGTTGTGCCGTACATCGCGTGCATGAATGTGACAGGTAGGTACAGTAGGCAGAAAGCACTCAGCACTACATGCTGCACCTTCAAAATTACAAGACAGCGCATCTGCATATGAATCGTGCAGACATGTCTTCGCCCTGCCCCGAGTGCCAATCAAAACGTTCCTCACCTCAAATTCAATTCAGATTCACCACCTTCTATATCAACGTCTACCTCCTCTGCTGCCATCTTGCCATTGTACCAGATGCAATTAATAAATGACAAGAAGCGCTCGAGATCCTGCAGACAGGCGCGCTTCGTTTATTGAAGCGCCATCTGCTGGACCGGAAGACTGACCTCATAAATAAACAAAATAAAGGCCACGGTGATTTCAATTGTTCTTTTATTGATTACTAACGCAATGTTGCTTAACATAACATAATTAATCTGAACCATGTTTTAAAAAGAAAAGTGTATGCGTTTTACAGGCCATTTAACACAGGTCATTGTTTTTATTTTTGTTTTTCTGGTACATGGGAATTTTATTTTTATTTTGTTATGAAAATATGAAGATGGCATCTCAAATGGTTTATTAAATATTAACAGTTTTGAAATATCTAACAAAGGGAAGGGAAATCTCCTTTTGGAAAATGAACAAAATAATCAGCTTTACACATGATTTAGTGGAGACTTGATTAAAATCTTTAAAAGAGTTGACAAGGTTAACCGTAGCCAACACTGCACAGAAACCAGCAGTAGAGGACACAGTTGGAAATGAAGTGTAGACAGACTTCACAGTCAACGGAGGGGCAGTTGTAGACAGGAGCAGAGCGAGCTGAACTGAGAAGGTCTACTTTCCAGTTACTCTCCTGTTCTTCATCAGAATCAGACTCATCCCTGCCTTGGTGTACTAGCTGTCAATCACCTGCAACCACCCAGCCTTTTGTAAACACCACAAGAGCTGATGCATAAAAATAAACACTTCTTTTAGTAAAATACAAAGACCGTGAAATAACAATAAAAGTTTAGCTTACAGCTTTATCAAACTTTCCTTTTTTTTCAGCATATAAAAACAATCTCCATGTCATTGTGTTACTCCTGTTGTTTTTCTTCATTACATCGCGTAAAATCCATCATTCGCAGAATTCCAGAGGTTTGCTCTTGTGGTTTAAGATGTCCCCTAAATGCAGTCCTTTTCTCTTAGTTGTAATGCACACTACACATCGCAGAGGTTTTTAATTACAATTAAGGCATACATTCCTCTGCAGCGAATGGGAGACTTCATTGACGTTGTACACCTGTCAATCTTCCTTTGTGGGCTAAACAAACTGTGCATTTGCACTATTGATCTTATCTTTGCAATTGGCATTTTACTTGACTTGAATTTTGCTTGTAAAACAGTCATTGATTTCTTTGACCCAAGCAATGCGTTTTCGAGGTAGATTACTCAGAGGCTGTGTAACCTTATTCACATGCAAATTGACTCTTTTTAAAATGCAAATGAAGCGCTGGCTGTGTGCTCTGCTAGAGTGAACTCAGAATACAACATGATTACATTTCTGACTTTGTTGTGCTCGTGTTTGTCATCTAGATCTCCTAGCAACAAGGGAGAAGAGGTAGTGAAGCACTGAAAACGTTACTGCCTGTGACACGTACACACCAAAAGCATTGGGCTTAATGTTATTATTATATTTTATTATTGTATTTGATACTGCAGGATGGTGTATCAGCAGCCATTCTCCTGAGAGCGATACACTTTGATTGTGTAATCAACAGGCATACATTATGTTTTGTTGACTCGCTTCATACAACAGGATCCATAGAGATATTGATTGAACAGTAACCGCCTCCACAAATCCAAGGCATGTCTAATCAGCCTTGTGTAATATATCATCCATATTTTCTGGACAGCAATGCCGTTTTAAAAAACAATGACCAAAAATGCATTGATGGTGATAGTCACCAAGCTTTTCCTTAGGGCCAGGCCCTTGTTGTGTTCATCTTTAAAGGAGGCTGATTTTAAGAGTTCCTGATGCAATGCACAGCACAGAGCTCTCCTGATATTTCCACACTCAAAGTCCTATATGTCCTATATGAGAAATACTGTATATCAAATAGGAGACACTTCACTGCATTCCCACTCGCTCGACTCATGTGTTGATATAATTTCTAATACCTTCTTACTGTTATTATTATTATTATTATTATTATTATTATTATTATTATTATTATTATTATTATTATTATTATTTTATTATTATTATTATTATTATTATTATTATTATTATTATTATTATTATTATAGAGACTGCAGCAGCTGCGCTGCATTGAAGTTGCTTTGACATATTTTACAAACAACATCAATTAAAACATATATTCTGAATTTAAAATATGATAGAAAACATTCTGTGTGGCAGAGACAACCAGTCTTGTGTAACTTTGCTATTTACCAGATAACTATCAATACAATCTGAGGGAGATCACGTACACAAACATGTATTAGTACTGTACATGACTGAACAGGAATGCTAAGAAAATATAACAATATAACAATATAACAATCTCTCGCCAGTAAATACAAGAGCACACTTTTGAATGAGCCTTAACCAACCAGCCTCAAATACCCAGTCATTTTGGTGAAAGCCAGTGAATTCAAGTTCTATTGTAACATTCCTGAAGTCTATCCAAATGCTTCATGAAATATAAGGGACATTTTCTATCAACATTGTAACTACTGCTATAATTAATCTGCTTTTGTGTATGTTTGACCACTATTTCAAATACCTTAAGCACCTGACAACATCCACCAACCCAGCATACACTCCAAACTGCTGCTAATTTTGGCATCTGGATGAAATTCTAGTTGTAATGTTTGGAGCTTAACTATTTCATTAATAACATTTTCTTTTTCAGAAAGGTGGCTATGTGCTGGTGATTGTCGGTGTCCCCCGACTGTGCCACTTGCAGTGGGGTCTTTTTCACATTGTTTGCAGCCTGCAGGTTGGGTTTCTCTCCTTGGGCCCAGCTCACCAGTTTCTGCACAGAGCTGTAGTGAGCGGACTTGCAGGCGCAGTGCAGAGGGGTGTCCTTGTTGTTGTCGAGGGGATTGACAGCTGCTCCGCTGCCCAGCAGCAGCTCTATGAGCGCGTCCTGCCCGTGTTCCGCTGCGAGGTGCAGAGGGGTCCTCCGCCACACGTTTTTGTCATCTACGTTCTTATTTTTTCCAGCAGCCAAAAGACCCGTCGCCACGCTGGCATGCCCTTTGGCTGCTGCGTAGTGCAAGGCCGTACAGCCATCCATGTCTTTAGCTCCATACCTTGCCTTGGCAGCCAGCATTGCAGACACAACTTCTAAATGCCCCTCCGTGGCAGCCACATGCAAGGGTGTCTTTTTCTCCTTGTCTGCAGAATTGGGATCAGCGTGACTTTTGAGAAGCTGTTTCACCATCTCGCCGTTGCCTTGAGCTGCCGCGAAATGCAAAGGTGTCTTGGAGTGCTTGTCTTTAGCATTGATGTCCGCTTTGCCCTGGATCAAGCGCTGGGTGACATCAGCATGACCCCGCTGACAAGCAACGTGCAAGGGGGTGAGAGACTCCTTAGTCGCTGCATTCACGTTGGCTCCAGCTTTAATCAGCAGCTCAACTAATGCTGGTTTATTGTGGAAGGCAGCAACGTGCAAAGGAGATTGGTTGCCTGGGCCTGCAGTATTAGCATCCATCCCTTTCTCTAGCAGGAGCTTTGTACTGGGGAGACTCCCACTTTGAACAGCCAGGTGCAGCGCTGTGTTGAGATTGGGTAGCTTGTCATCCAGTCGTGCCTGTCTTGAAACAAGCACTTTGACAGCTTCCAGTTTGCCCATTTCCGCAGCCAACAGCAAGGGGGTGTATTGCATGTCATTGCGTGCATTCACGTCCGTGCCCTTGTCTATTAAAGCTGCGATGATTCCATGCAGATCTCTCTGCACAGCCTTAAAAAGTGCAGACACCCTGGTGTCAGGGGACAGGTCCTCAGCATGCTGCAGGATCAACCCAAATACCAACTGGTTGTTGCTATTAAATGCTGTGTCGATAACAGAAGAGTCAATTTGGGCACCAGCTTCAAGCTGGACCTTCACGGTCTTCTCCAAACCCAGAGAAACGGCGTGAAACAGGGCGGTTTTCTTTTTCTCATCTTTGGCGTCCACTGAGGTGCCCTTCTTTAGAAGAATCTGCACTAGGCTGCTCTCATCCTTGAGGGCCACCAGGTGCAGGAAATTCTTCTGGTTTTTATAGTTCCTAGTCTCTTCCTCCACCAACATCGTTACTATACTGAGGTGGTTGTTTTGGGCAGCCAAGTGAAATGGTGTCTTGGATTTTTTGTCCGTGGCATAGATGTTAGCTCCTGCCTCTAAGAGCACCTTTACAGCTGGGGCATGACCTCTTTCAACCGCCCGGTGCAATGGTGAGCTCCCATTCTTGTCTCTCATGTCCAGCTTGGCACCTTTGCTGAGCAAATACTCAATAACTTGGACTTGGCCATGAGAGGCTGCTATGTGCAAGAGAGTCTCATGTGAGGAATTGACTGCGTTAACGTTGCCATCTTTCAATATTTTTTCCAAGTAAGAAACATCTCCGGCTGCAGCAGCTTCAAACAGTCCCCCAGGCTTTTGAGGGATCACTTTGTGGTGTCCTGCAACTCGAACTGATTTCTCTGTCGTGTCCGGCTTCTTGATGGGCTTTTCTTTCTTAAGTGGGGCCGCTGCCATGATGGTCTTTTTGGGGGTCTCCTGGACAGCTTCAGGAGGCCCATTTGTTTCCTTTTCCAATAGGTACCCAACCAGCTGCCTCTTGGCATCTCTAATGTTCTCATTCACGCCACTCACATACACCCGAATGCTGTTGTACAAGGCCGGCTCAACAAGTTTCAGGCAGGGGTAAAAGAAAAGTCTACAAGCTCTCTCACCTTTGGAGACCAGAATCTCCAGAATCCTGGAGTTCTTTTCCTCACGGGTCCTGTAGTTCGAAAGCAGGAGTTTCTTTTCCGGTGGCAAGATGCCTTGGCCAATGAGATGGTCCAGCAGATGTTCGGTGTTATTTATACCATTCACCAGATCCTTTTTCTTAGTCTGGAGAACTTCAACAGCATATGGATTGGTGAACAGACTAGCAGAATGCATTATAACTCCCTGAGCCACTTGCTTTGATTTCACTGTATTCCAGTCTGGTTTTGATCAGAAACCTAAAAACTGCAACAGGGACTGCTGCTTTTTTCTTTTAGACGACAGAATTACTGCAACTCATCCAAAACTTCCTTGGTAGTCTTGCCTCTCCTTCTTAAATAAAGCTTTATTCTAATCTAATGTCCCCATAGCAACCAGGTAAATACTATGGTGAGCACAGGTGGTTCAAAACTTTTATCAATGAAAAAAAAAACAAATTGCATCTAGTTTTGATTCAGTGTAAAAGCGTGCCAATAGTCTAGCACACAAATTGTTGCTGTTACTTACATATTAACAGAGATGTTAAAAGTTATGTTTGTTTTCTGAACCTAACTATTGAGCATACTTTGTTGTAATACTTTGTGTAAGCAATCCGTCAGTAGTGACTGGAGAGAATGTGGAGCCTAGCTACTGTTGCTGTGATCACTACCGTAGGCTTTTGTGCAGGATTTGAAATCTCTGTGCAGTCCTACCACAAACAAAAGCTGCACATGACTTCCTTTAGGATAATTTAAGAACAACCCAGGGCAGGAGAATGCATACAGCATGCAGACAGCAATCAGATCATTGTGATGAAACAAATCATATAATAAAGAGAAAGCGAAAGAGAGAGAGAAGGGGTTCTTTTACAAAATGTTCACTGCTGTCACCTTGTCTCATTTTCCTGGTCATCAACTGAAAAATGAAGAGTGTGTGTTATTGTGAAGTCCTGAATCCCCTTCCTCACCATTGCAAATAGCACTCCCACCCGGTCAGAGGGACGCGAGTGACAACAGGACTGAATTGGAAGAACGAGAGTAGCAGCTTTTGTTATTTCCTCATAGCGTTATTAAGTGCAAGTCAGAGCAGGTTTTTACAGCTAAGCAGTATCTGCAAGGCTACTGTATCTTAATTGATACAACATTACAGCAACACTGCATTTAGAGTTAAACATTGAAGACATGATTGTCTAGGGGATGTTCACTGGTGTATCTACAGGAGGACTTACTGTAACTAAGACTTCAAAATGAAAGAGCAGTTTAATACAGCAATTTTTATTTATCAGCCTTTTTTTCAAACAGTGTCCCAGTACAGTAAATAATCTAAGTTTCCATTTTTTTTTTCATACTGTAATATGGTTTTATGTTTTAAATGAATACTGCTTATACTTAATCACCTCATGTATTGTAGTCTACTCCAATGGTCCTTCAGCACACACGCACACATTGAAATGTAGAGCTATCCTTACACCCTTGCACTGACACATGGCCTCATGTTGTATAGCTTGCAAAGGATTCTGGTCCATGCAGTCTTAAAGATAACACTAATAATAATAATAATAATAATAATAATAATAATAATAATTACTACATTATTAAAACCTTGTTGACTACAGATCCATGTGTCAATAGATCGGTATGAGAAGAAACATGCCAAGACCACTCCCATCCTGTCATCCCTTTGATTGGGTAACATGCCAAGACCACGCCCATCCTGTCATCCCTTTGATTGGGTAACATGCCAAGACCACTCCCATCCTGTCATCCCTTTGATTGGGTAACTGTTGGGTGAGTACTATATTAGTATGCACTAGAATACAAGGAAAGCTCCTGTTTGCTGTATGACAGGAACATTATTCACTCATACGCATGCGTCCGTTTTAGGTGTGTCTGTGTGACTGGAGGCAGTAAGCTCACAGGGGGGTAGTTTTCCAGCACAGCCCTGCAGGTGTCTCTGTGGTAGTGTGTGCCGTGAGGTTTTCACCCCAGCTATAATCACGCCAGCAGCGTACCTTTCCACTTTGAGTGAGGTTTTGTGTTTATATTGAGAACATGAGATGCATAGCTACTCCAGGATAAATAGACATGCATGAATAAATGAATCAGGTTGACCACACCACAGATAGATGAACCAGAATGCTAAAGGATCAATGACACACAGACTCCTAGAAACCAAGAGAACTGTCAGAAATGTTTTATTCCCGTGTACATTTTGTGAAAGGAGGACAAAATGGTCAGGTTTATTAAATCACTGTAGTAGTTAAGTGATTATTCCATTATTATAATGTCTTTAAATCACTGGCTATCAAATATGTATCCACTGTAACATAGTACTGTCCTGTTGTGACATTCATAATCTCTAGATTTTTGTATAAAAAGCCAGCCTCGAATAATTTCCCCAATATCAAGCTGTATTTTATTAGGGTGTGTGAATATCACAACAGGCTTGATAGACCTCAGTGAACAAGAACCACAACTGATTATTACTTCTTGTGCAGAACTAATAATCAAGGGCTGGTTCATCAGAATGAACCAAGATAAAGGGGCTTGCTCGCTATTCATAAAACACTGACAACATCAGCTCCGACTTTCACAAGAACTTCTCCACAAATCCTGCAAACCTTAAACTAAGTTCTGACTCCAATAGGAACAGCCGGATAAGGGAGGCAAAGCAGGATGCAAGATTCATAGAGCCACATAAACATTAGAGAACATTAGACAAGAAGGAAGCTGTGTGGCTCCAGGGGTTGTGAAGGGGAGCAGGGTTCTGGCACCAAAGGTAGTCTGGAGCCAGCCAAGGAAATTGGAAACTCCAAAATTGCCATGCAGACTCGAGCCAGCCAGCAGCTTATTACAATATCTAATTGGACAGTGTTGCTGTTTCATTTCAGCAGGAAGGGTGTTGTGATATTGTCCAGACCCTGCAGGCAGCATTCAGACTGCGATACTGCATGTAGAACGCACTGTCATTCCGTATGTACAGTTTACCCACTCTGTCTCTCATGGTATAGCAGTGTCTTCTCATGAGCATTCTGGGTAGAACCGCAGAGCCAGGCTGAGCAGTTCGGTCATTCATGTCTTCAGTCGGTTGTCTACTGTACCGTAATTGGTAGAGAATGGCTTTTACACTCGGTTTCCAGGTGCCCGCCATCCCAAAGCAGCACAAATACAAGTAGTTTCATGAGGAACATGTCGTTGTGGCAATGTGCCCCGCCCCTGTGTGCATGTGTGTGTTATATGTTGTATGTTGCGTGTGGTGTGTTAAATGTTGGTGTATAGAGATTGGTACACGGGATATAAACGGGTCTGTGTTTCACGTGTGATTTAAATTGTATATTTGTATTTAGGCAAGTTGCACATCACTGCACGCATTTAAAGTATAGTATGTGAGCACGGGTTGCACAAATTCATTCACGTGCTGGGATTCAAGTGAATAATTAATTAGTAATTGAATCCCAGCACAACAGTATATATAGATGCACATTTCTTTCACTTTGTGTGTTCAGGGCTGAGGAGATAATCAATAGTGAAGCAATTGCTACGTGGTACGTGTTTGTTTAGTGTTCGTCACTGTGTGTCAGTGTCTGTTCGTTTTGTTTGTCTATTTATTTTGGCGTAAGTGCCGTGTCCTGTTTTGTGTTTAAACCCTTTTTATTTTGCAATAAACCTTCTGAACGCTACCATCGCGTTTCAGTTTCACTCACCACTACTGTCTGTCTGTGTTACTTCCTGTTTCTGGTCTGACGTCACCCACTCCGGCCGTCTTTGTGACAGTCATACAAACCTTTTGTTCCTAATAAGTACATTGGTCTGCAGGTATTAGTCTCCCCAACACTGCTGTATAAAGTATGCTATTCTAATCTGGGATTATAAATACTCGAGGTACTGGGTAATGGTGAGAATGCTTGTTTGTATGTAATACTGTACACTGTACACAAAAGCCATGCTGTGTTTTTACCACTAGATGGCCTCACTAGCTTATAAATAAATGAGAATGTCCTCAGGCCAACTCACTGTGCAATGTCATTACTCAGCGCTACTCTGTCAGTGCAGAAAACCAGGGCGCTCCACAATGTGTTACTCAGGCCTGAATTTAATCAGAATGCTGGCAGCACCATAACTAGTATAAATATGGCGCTGTAATAAGCTTTGATTTCATTACGGCCTCGGCCAGTGAACCTGAAGCCATGCCGTTGTAATACATAACACACCACTGCAAAGATAAAGATATGCTGGGCTCTCGTGGTCTATAGAAATACCTCCACAGCTTAAATAATTCAAATAGGAACATACCAAGGGAATGAAAATAAAACCCTAACAGGGGACGAGAGTCTCTTCAGTGTAGATCAGCTGAATAACTGAAAGACAGGAAGCAAATATGAAAAAGAGCTTCTCATAACACATAAGGACTGAGGGGTAGAATACTGGGAA
This sequence comes from Huso huso, assembly GCA_036884735.1. Lineage (NCBI taxonomy): Eukaryota > Metazoa > Chordata > Actinopteri > Acipenseriformes > Acipenseridae > Huso > Huso huso. Next base: position 2,326,449 of record CM072671.1, on the reverse strand, counting down.
TGAGAAGACACTGTGAGACCCATCCCTTCCCAGCACCCGATTACCAGGGTTTGAGATGCTGCAGATTCACCTGGCTAACCACTGTGCACTGGCTTTGATATCTGGCAGGACAGATCAGCATTTTTGTAAACTTTACCTCACAATTTACAGCAAATTACCAAATTACCGTAGTATCTCCCGCCGCTATCATAAATTTACAATAATACTTTCTGTACACCAGCTGATCCGGTTTGGTAAAATTAGTTTAAAATGTGGTTCCTTTGTATTTCCTGTTAACCCTTCGAGCTAGAGTTAAAGAAAGCATTTCAGTCAATATCCCGAGTAATAGGGAAGTGGGTATGGTTCCTCATACTTTATAATGATGAAATAACAACCTGAGATTAGATCAAAACCCCACTTCTGACGACGTGCTGGTTGCCGTCTGTGATGCTGTAACATTGCGCTGCTTAGATTTGTATCAAGGTTGCTCTTTGTGTTGCACCTTTCCTGCAGCCTGTGCGCTCTGACGGGCTGAGTGGAGTCCAGGCTGCGATCTGGCACAGTTTCTGCAGCTCAGGTATGAAGCTGATTCCTGGATCACACTGTAGCTGATCGATATGACCTGCTACTGACACACTCACAAAAGGCCAAGCATTTATGTGCACTGGATTTTTAGCACAGAGAGAGACTCATAGCTGAGTTTTCAAGCCCTCTCTCCCTCAGTGCTCTCTGAGTATTCCACCCCACTCCCAGGGTGTACCTGCTGCTCTCCATTCCTCTCCTTCGTTCCTTAGAAAGCAGAGTTTAAAGTAGGTATCCTGCCTGGTTGGAGCTGGTTTGTGTTGTGAGATTAACAGCAGAGGAGTGGCAGTTGTGGCAGTACACTTAGCGTTGTAGAACACCCTAGCTTCAGTTTAGTTGTAATCAACTGGGGGCTTGCTCCTGAATTCATTCTATTAACTATGTAACTGATTGAAATGAGTTATTTTGAGATTTTAAAGTCTGTTACAGTAACACCTCTGCATTGTTAGGCAATTTTACAGATTTCTTTTAACAGACTAGCAAACAGAGGTGCAATGGATACTGTTAGAATTACAATCACAATAGCAGTTAGAGTAAGCAGCTATTTTCGGTGTGAATATTCTTTGTGAGTGTGGAAAATGCGTAAGGCGTTTCTGGTTCCTATAGTCTTACTTAACGGTAAAACAATTAGGGTGGAAAATATGCACGCAGGCCGTTTATAAAGCTAAGAATTTATACACAATATTAATACTGCATACTAAATACTACTTTAAATATTATAAACAAAATAAGTCACACCACTTAGTTTAAAATTATATTAAAAAAAAGAAAAAATACTACAGCATACAATTTTTTTTTTTCACATCCAGTTTGAGTGAAGTTGGTGTTAACTTTTACTCCTCCACCAATGCAGGAATTCAACCATCAGCACAGTGAACTTGAAATCACAATGACAACAAAAAAGAAAAGATGAAATCTTTGCTTGTTCTATTTTTGGTCATATCTATAAATCTCATATATATATATATATATATATATATATATATATATATATATATATATATATATATATATACACAGGCTCATACGGAAGAGGTTTCTCCTGCCTGTCACCGGGGGCCCGCGTGGGTTACACAATCAGATGAAATCACTTTGGAAAGGTGGCACACAATCCAACCCAGCTGTCACATCTCTGCCCAGCATCTCTGTCCAGGCTCTCTCTCTCCAGCCTCTCTCTCCAGCCTCTCTGTCCAGCCTCTCTCTGTCCAGCCTCTCTCTGTCCAGTCTCTCTCCAGTCTCTCTCTCCAGCCTCTCTGTCCAGCCTCTCTCTGTCCAGCCTCTCTCTGTCCAGTCTCTCTCTCCAGTCTCTCTCTCCATCCTCTCTGTCCAGTCTCTTTCTCCAGCCTCTCTCTCCAGCCTCTCTCTCCAGCCTCTCTGTCCAGCCTCTCTCTGTCCAGTCTCTCTCTCCAGTCTCTCTCTCCAGCCTCTCTGTCCAGGCTCTCTCTGTCCAGCCTCTTTCTCCAGCCTCTCTGTCCAGCCTCTCTGTCCAGTCTCTCTGTCCAGCCTCTCTCTCTCCAGTCTCTCTCTCCAGCCTCTCTCTCCAGCCTCTCTGTCCAGGCTCTCTCTCTCCAGTCTCTCTGTCCAGCCTCTCTCTCTCCAGCCTCTCTGTCCAGTCTCTCTGTCCAGCCTCTCTCTGTCCAGTCTCTCTCTCCAGCCTCTCTGTCCAGCCTCTCTGTCCAGCTCATTGAAAATGCAGGGGGTATTCAGAGCAGGATGGAGGTTAGCAGGTCGCTGGCTCACACTGAGAGGTTCTGAGGGGAGATTCAATTGAATAACACAGCAGAGCTCGATTACCACACTTTAAGGCAATACTCAAATGTGTAGATTGATGAGAAGAGCCCTGTTTCATGATATTACTATCTATCTATCTATCTATCTATATGAATTAATGATTGATAGCTTTTTTCCATTATTTGTTCATTGCAAACGTTGCGAATATCCCAGACAAGTCAGCGCTTGAGTGACTGAGAGTGCAAAGAGAGGACGTAACTTCTTTCTTAATTGAATTAAGGGGGTAACTGGAAGGTCAGATTACAGGTATTACACATATGGTTTGAGTGTCACACAAAGAAAAACAACACATTGCAATATTGTGTTGCATTTCTTTTTATTTTACAACTCTACACACGCGTCAGCTCAGCTGCAAGGTCAGGTTTATTTGGGTTAACTATACAACCCGGCGTCATTCCAATTACTTAACTTCAAAAGGCGTTTCTGTGGTTACCTATTTATCTGTACACTGCATTTTCTAGTTTTCGGAGCCATTAGTATTTGTTCAATGCAGACACGCATACAAAAAAACCCTCTAAAGCATTTCCTGACCCGGCTGACTGCCTTCTCTGTATAGCAAGCTAAGGTGCTTTGCGAGGTTCAATTCTCGTAATACACGTCCACTTTCTCTCCTGATGACGTTTCTCTTCCGACTGTGCTGTTACCCGTATATGGTCAAGAAGGTGTTCAATTTCCGGCATTATGTCACCGCCTCTCTTTATATATATATATATATATATATATATATATATATATATATATATATATATATATATATATACATACACACGTGTGTGTGTGTGTGTATTACCAAAAACCGAAGAATCAGAATTCTAATTAAAAAAAAAAAAATGTACTTTTCATATTGATTTTGTTATACAATCCCTGATATGAAGCATACCTATGAATGAAATATACTGTGAATGCATGGAATTATAATGCAGTTGAGACATAGCCTTCTGGAACTATTTTATTGATACATAGAATGGAAAACACTGTGTAAAGATATTTTTCACAAGGATGTACAGAATACAGTGGAAAACAGGACAGTATTGTATAGTACTCACTGTGTCCCTAGTAAGTTTATAACAGGACAGTATTGTATAGTACTCACAGTGTCCCTAGTAAGTTTATAACAGGACAGTATTGTATAGTACTCACTGTGTCCCTAGTAAGTTTATAACAGGACAGTATTGTATAGTACTCACTGTGTCCCTAGTAAGTTTATAACAGGACAGTATTGTATAGTACTCACTGTGTCCCTAGTAAGTTTATAACAGGACAGTATTGTATAGTACTCACTGTGTCCCTAGTAAGTTTATAACAGGACAGTATTGTATAGTACTCACTGTGTCCCTAGTAAGTTTATAACAGGACAGTGTTGTATAGTACTCACTGTGTCCCTAGTAAGTTTATAACAGGACAGTATTGTATAGTACTCACTGTGTCCCTAGTAAGTTTATAACAGGACAGTATTGTATAGTACTCACTGTGTCCCTAGTAAGTTTATAACAGGACAGTATTGTATAGTACTCACTGTGTCCCTAGTAAGTTTATAACAGGACAGTGTTGTATAGTACTCACTGTGTCCCTAGTAAGTTTATAACAGGACAGTGTTGTATAGTACTCACTGTGTCCCTAGTAAGGTTATAAGCAGGACAGTGTTGTATAGTACTCACTGTGTCCCTAGTAAGGTTATAACAGGACAGTGTTGTATAGTACTCACTGTGTCCCTAGTTTATAACAGGACAGTGTTGTATAACAGGACAGTGTTGTATAGTACTCGCTGTGTCCCTAGTAAGGTTATAAGCAGGACAGTGTTGTATAGTACTCACTGTGTCCCTAGAAAGTTTATAAGCAGGACAGCGTTGTATAGTATTCACTGTGTCCCTAGTAAGTTTATAACAGGACAGCGTTGTATAGTATTCACTGTGTCCCTAGTAAGTTTATAACAGGACAGTATTGTATAGTACTCACTGTGTCCCTAGTAAGGTTATAAGCAGGACAGTATTGTATAGTACTCGCTGTGTCCCTAGTAAGTTTATAAGCAGGAGAGTGTATAAATAGTGTGTTGTTTTAAGAGGAAGCACTTCTTTTTACTGTTTGTACAGGACAAAAGAACAATACTAGTTAAGTTTATTCAGTTTATTCAGTGTGTGCCCGCAGGCAGGGCCAGCACAGGCACATCTCAATAGTGCAGCACTAACACAAAGAGAGACCAACACAGACCGTACTCAATACAATAACAATACAGCGATAACAATACAAATAATTACTATACAGCCACAATAACACATACACTGTACAAACGGTACATCCTGTATACACATACATACACAAACACAAACACATACATTGAGGCAACCTATATTACCTTAAATAACTAATAAGCTACCCAGTGATAGTTAGCCTAGATTAAATAGTTGCTATGCAGCATTATCTTCATAAGGGACCATGGAGAGAAGAAACTGCAAGGCACAGCTTTGATCAAGAGCAGTGGTTTAGTAGTTAGTAATGACTCCCCCTTGTGGTGGGAATGCGTCACTGCCACTAGCTGCTCTTGTGTGAGAAATGTTTTGTTGCCTTTTACAAACCCATGAGAGTATACACATGGTCATTAGAAACAACCTGAAACAAATGCTGTGTTGTGTTTGTGTTATTACACGTGAAGAGAAATGTCACCATCATTATTGTATGTTTCCATTTAAGTTTGAAAAGTAAAAAACAAACAAACAAACAAAAAAAACGTGTTTTGATGTTTATGCTAGACTCAATACTGGTGTTAAGTTATCAAGGGCTGTTTACCTGCACCTTGCAGTAAAAGGAAAATACTCCAGTGATGTTACAAAACTCGTGAGAGACAACTACAAGGTGGACTTGGTTTTGAGGACAGCTACGGTACACTAAGCAGTTTGGAAGACACGTGGCTTCTGGAATCCTAAATAGAAGAGCAATCTCAGGGTATTCCTTACAGAGCTCCTAAACCGTTAATGTACATGTGATACTGTTGACAACAAATGAACCTTAATAAGCATGTTTATAAAGCTCTATTTTGGAAATCCCAAAACGGAATGTACTGTACTCCAGTGTAATTTTTAATGAAATGTGATCGATTTACAGGCGTGTGAGTGTGCCTTCAATATGTCTTTAATATACCAATAAAGGCACCAGGATTGTGAAGTCGCCCAGATAATTGTTCATCTATTAAAACACACCAGAACCCCAGAGCATTCGTTTTAGATGCTTTATTTATACATGTTTTAAATAGAATCTTCAGAAAACAAACATAAAAAAATTCTATATTTTATTACAAATGGCAAACTTATGAGTCGTCCAAATTCCTCTTATTTACAAATAATATTGGGCTTAATCGCCAAAGAGCAACATACAATAACATAATAACTTACAAAGGCTTGCTGCATTGACATGACATCAGCTTATATATATATATATATATATATATATATATATATATATATATATATATATATATATAAAATGAACAATATTTACACATACAATCAAGCCAGGCAGCTTTTTCAACCTGGCTTTTTATTTTCTACGCCTTCCCATGACGTCGCTACAACAGAAGCAAACTAAAGAATCTATTGGAGTTTTTTTTAAACAAAACAAACCTTTGTTTTAATACTGAATGATCTTCGAATGTCACGGGGTCCATGCACAACTTGGTCAACGTTAACGCAATGATAGTGTCTCTTTAAAAAAAACAAAAGCAGAACACAGCACTTGAATAAGAAAGTGCTTGTGTCTTTTTGCTTTTCATTGTTGTTGTCAATAACCCAGCTTGAGACAGCTCTTCTCATCATTCTCAAGACAAGTCTCTCTCTCTCTATACTCCTGCGTGTAGCCAAGGAGCTCGCCTCTGTAGTCTCACAGCTGTGACACTTAGTTTCATTGTCTTCATTCATTCGTTACTGTGTAAACTTCGTCCCGTTTTCGGACAGTCTCTTTTTTCGGAGGAGCAGCGGTCGCGGGGTTGTGCTCTCAGAACGTTTGCAGCTGCTGGGTCAGCATGAGTTGGCAGCCGCTGTTGACGTGGTTCATGACTTTCTGCTTCAGCTGCGCCACCTGCTCACGCAGTAAGTTGGCGGAGGATGCCAGCTCGGAGTTCTGCGACTTCAAGTTTTTCACTTTGTCTTCCAGCCTGGAGATCCTCTCCAGTTTCCTCTTCCGGCACTTGGAAGCTGCGACTCTGTTTCTCATGCGCTTCCTCTCGGCTTTGATCCTCTCCTGGTTCTCCATGTCGATCGGGGAGAGCGGCGGGGTCTCGCCGGGCATCTCGGGCACCGTCTGGGGCTCCTCTTTCAACGCCTGCAGCCGCGGGTGCTGAATCTGCACCTGGGTGTTCATGTGATGCTGAGGCTGGTAGTTCATGTTGTTTGCATTGCTGAAGCTGGGTGCTGGCGCCGTCGCCGATGAGGTGCTGATGTTAGTTGGATTGAATGTGTTCAGGCTGGTATACACCGGTGGTTCCGGCTGCATGTTTGCGCTGAAAACACTGTTGACAATCATAGAAGAGATGGGTGTCATGCCGGTGGCCGAAGAAGTCTCCGTCGCAGAAGTTACGCTTGTGGAGCCGTTGTGCTGGTAGTGCAGCTCCGCCAGTGCCCGCACGAACCCATCAGCAAAACCCTCCTGCTCGTCGGTAACGTTTCTCGGGCAGAGGAACTGGGTCGGGGTCGGTGTCGTGGTGATCATGCCGTTGCTGGACTGGATGATAAGCCGCTCCAGTTCGGGGGAGGCCAGTTTGAGAAGCCCAACATCGGGGGATGTGAGGAGGTCGCTTGCCCTGGCCCGCAGGTGCGGTTTCAAGTTCAGCGAGGGGTCCAACAGGTTTAAAGTCAAGTTCTGCTTCAGGGCTTTGGGGTTGTATCCATAGCCGGAGGACTCTGGCTGTGAGAAGGCATTGAGTGTATCGTCGTAGAAAGTAGTTTCCATCTTGGTAGACATAGAACAGAACTCCTGTCTGTGTGTCTGTGTATGTGTGTGTGTGAGAGAGAGAGTTTTTAATTCAGCAGTTATAACGAAAGAGAAGTTATACTTGTGAGAAGTGCAGTTCTGAGGAGTGCGATAAACACAGATTAGTTTAACTGTGCAGACAGACCGGCTTATGACTGAAACAAAGTGTCCGATGTAGATATGTAAAAGGCAAATACAAATCTTTTACAAACTCTTACTTGACGAGACGTCAGACAGTTTCTGTACAAGTTGCCTCTGCAACTCCTCAGTCCCTCCCGAGTCGAAAGACTTTGTATTCTTCTATAGCACTTGTTTCAAATTACTGTGACAGCTTTGAAGCGAGGTCCTTTTAGGCTTTTTCAAATGTAAACGTGTCGTCTTTCTCTTCTTCTTTTTTCAAGAAATGTGCGAGTTTCACGTTTCAATGAGTAGTGAGCAACTTTCAATGAGTAGTGAGCGCCTTTCAAACTAAGAGACTCCTCTCTCCACCATAAACGGTTACACTCTGAGCTTCCACAGCGTGCAGGCAAAGCTTATCTGCTGGTGCTGCCTCACTAAACATAGAAATGATGTCATGCCTGAGCTCTCCCATTGGCTGGAGGCGATTCGATGGGCGTTCCGTTGTTGTCAGATAAGGTGCGTTGCCTAGACGACCACCCAGAAGATTCTTGCTCGCGCGCTGGCTGATGGGATGAGGTAATGCAGTTAGCTGGGTGAGCAGTGCATTGTGGGATTACGTATTGTTTTTGAATATCTGGTTACGCGCTTAGCGAGGCAGACTGTGGCAGTTTATTTCATTAAAAAAAAAAGGGCCAACACAACTATAGAATATATATATATATATATATATATATATATATATATATATATATATATATATATATATATATATATATATATTATTTAGTATACATGTATATATATAAATAATCTTATTTTCTAAACGTTTTGCTATATCATATTCACTTATTCTTTAGTTTTATTAACTAAGCATCCACGTTTTCAATGTTTGAGCTGTTTATTATTTGCAGTGTCTGTATTGCTAGTGTGTCTGCAGAGTTCTGAAGTGGTATTACTGTAGGTAGCTAAATGTTTTTAAAGTTACAGCCACCACTAAGTTGAATTACTTTTGATCGAATTATTTTTTTAAGGAATAAAATGTTGTATTTCTTGCCTTAACTTAAACTCGTTATGTTCTGAAGACAGGGTGGTTTTAAATAACACTCAAAACGGTCTTAATTAATTATATGTTCATAACACGTAGGGGCTTAAGTCTTTGGTTAACTCTCTGCACTTGTCAAACGGGGCGAATCAATGCGTCTCGCGGTCTGCAGTTCCGAGATTGATATGGCAAACTCCCAGTTACCAGAAAGCTAGAATTGGTCTTCACGTTTTTCAACCAATCAGACGTGTAAGTGGAGGGATTCTCATAACGTTACAGGCACCATGAAAACCGACTGTGTGATGGATCAGTATGTAAGGGATCGTCACAAAAGTGTACAATCTGTTCTTTCAAGAAAAACAACCGATACTCAGCGATGGTTAGGGCTTCTAGTTGGATCCATGATTTAAAACGAAATCTTAAAAGAAACTTTGTTAACACGGTCTTTTTGTTATGACATGTCTGTTTATCTTACTGTTGGAATTAGAAATGATAAATGCATAATAATAATAATAATCTTCGTTTATGAATCCTAAAATGAAGATTATTTTGGTTATGTCCTGTTAACTTACACTCAGTTAAGGGAAACTTTGTCTACCTTGTCCTAATTGTCTTTCTTCTTGTATATCCTGTGATAACTGGGAGTTAGTAGATGGAAAACCTCTGCACAATATCACCGATTCAGAGGGAACAGACACACCCTGGTGATTGTACAAACCTTTTAGGAGCTTTTAAAAGACGCTGTTTTACTATGTTTTGCTATTTAGTAAGCCCGGTAAGTAGAAACAGCAATACAGAATGAAAAGTATGATATGAAATTATAATACTGTTCAGAAGATTATATAAAGTATGCCTTTTAATAATGTTCTAGAAAGTGTTTCAATACATGGATAAAATAAAGCGAAAGTGAAACTGCCGTCCCCCTGTGTCCATACACTTATAAAACTGCTGCCCATTCGACAGCAGGAATAACCAGACCGTTAACAGCGGTGGGATCCGGATGGGCACTGAGTTGGTTCAGTTAAACAGTTAGGAACACAACTGGAGCAAATAGCTGGTCTGGAAAGCTACAGAATTGCCCGTCCCTGCTCCAGATCAGAGGTCCTCACCAATTACAAACCAGGATCTGGTTCCCAGCAGGTCTTTAATTAGTTACTCTACTGAACATCTTGGCTCAATGAAATACTGAACTGATCAGGACAAGGTATTTCAACCCTGGTCCTGAAGGACCCCCATTATTATTATGATGATTATGATTATTATTATTATTATTATTATTATTTGTTTATTTTGCAGACGTCTTTATCCAAGGCGACTTATAGAGACTACTACTGAAAATGTAATTAAAACGTCCACTCTTTTCCAGTGCACATGAAACGGCTCTTACTGACAGACAGTCTCTGAGACTTTGAACAGTGAGCAGCAGTAGTGCTTGCTGTAAGAGTGACATTAATCAACAAACTGCAATCGTTAAAAAAAGAAGGAACTTTAAAATGCGTTGGCACTTTTCTACAAATTGTACGTTTTCATAAGTTAAAGGACTTTTCAGCTAACCCCTTATAAGTTGCAAATTGTTGCACCAGCCCCCTGGTCCGATGAGCACGTAAACATGACATTGCATTTGGTCTGAAGCGGAGATCTGTTTACAAAACCGAAAGGCATCTATAAGCCTAATTGAATAAAGACATGTCTGTAGGTAATTCAATTTCTTTTTTTGTGTGCATAGAGATACTGTTTAAATTGGAACTTAAAGACGCACACTTTTTGAAAACGATAGTGGTTATTTAGTATAATCATCATCGGAGAATAATACTAACCGGTACAAGAACATTGAAAAAGTGCTTTGAAGAGGAACACAACCCCAAACATACTGTGTGATCATGAACGAAAGAAAACTGTGTGTGCAATAGTGAGTGTACAAAAAGTGTGGGGTTATAAATATATGGTTATATATATATATATATATATATATATATACAGGTGTAAAAAGCATAATTTATTAGGTCGATTTATTGCTTATAATTATCTCCATTAAAAATAAAATATCAGGAATTATTTACTGTGAGCCCATCAAAGCTCCGTGCCTGGTCTATGTGCCATTCTTTATTTACCACTTCCACGAACGCTTCCGGTAACGACCCTTGTTTTAAATTTCCATGAACCTGGTCTATGTGCTATTCTTTATTTACCACTTCCACGAACGCTTCCGGTAACGACCCATGTTTTAAATTTCCATGAACGCTTCCGGCAACGACCCTTGTTTTAAATTTCCATGAACGCTTCCGGTAACGACCCTTGTTTTAAATTTCCATGAACGCTTCAGGGAATAACCCTTATTTTAAATTTCTTCTCCCTTTCAAAATTCTATCAGTTTCAGTTTTTTATGAAAAAGAAAAAAAATATTTGAAAAAGTATTAGTTTCTTTTAATGAAATATTGTACACTATTTACAAATAATAAACTCACACATTTATTTACATTAATTGAATACAATTTGATATTGGTGAAATTAGTTTTTAAATACCTCTTGTGTTACAGGGATGGACATAAGACTCCTATTGCATAGCAGTTTCCACCATTCCATGTTTTAATATGAGCCTGATTAGCCACAGTGTGTAGGTAACAAGCTCAGGTGTGTCTTATTACATGCACAGTAAAACGAGGAATGGAACAAACTGCTATGCAATCGGAGTCTTATTTTCAACCCTGAGTTAAATCTTCATTTTAAAAATGAGTCTGTTTTCTTGCAGACGTGACAGTAAAATGTTATATAGCTTGCATGTAGAATGGCCTCATGTTTTCCTTTGACAAGCTTTACCATAAACAGTAAAACATAAGAACTCCATGAATAGGAGATTCTGTAGCTTCTCTTTATACTTTATCCTAATCCAGAACTCCACGGATCTCAAGGCTATAAATCCTTCTTTGTAAAGCGAATTACCGCAAGTGCATTCCCTGTCTATTCACTGGCGAAATTTATCAAACTAAGAGTCCGACTAAGTAAGCTATTACATGAATAATATATAAGCTATTTCACGCACCTTTTAGCCTACCAGACAACATAACAAATAACATTCACTTAGCTGGATGCAGAAGAGGAATGCAGTAAATGTGTTCTTGTTTATCATGGGATCTGTTTTTTTTTTTTTTTACTTTTTATGACTGTATTTTGTTTTATGTGTCAGGTCTTCTATTAGGTTAATGCAGAAATCCGCCTACAACAGCCCCTTTACTGTACAAACACATTCGATTAAAGGCTTTAACCTGTAAAAACAATTCAGCCTGAACACGCATTGTTACTTTGTAATGTTCACATGCTGTGAGAACAGTTAAGCTCGGCGAGGGGAGATGTTCGGTGTCACCTTACGAAAGCTGGACAGACAGCAAGACATTCTGAGTGACAAGGGGCTTTTTAATGGTGTTATACTGGAAGGCAGTGGAGCAAGGTGGTCCTGAGAGACGGCAGACCCCTCCCTGTCTGAAACACACACTGACACTGAATAGCCAGAGGCACACCTGTGAGATATCAAGCTCTCGGTTCAGTGTAAGGTCACAGCATCAGGGCGGGGGTCATTCACTTCAGCTGCTGTGGGGTAAACTCAGGGGCACACAACTCCATTCCATTCCACATCAGGTTTTTTTTAATTTTTTTTTTATCAATTGGACAAAGGATTAATACCTGAATACAGGTTTAATTGGTTCGTAAGTATCTGAGCTAGAATGGTCCTTGCTGTGTATCCACCAGGTTAACTACACTGCTTGTAGACTCCATGTCAGGGAAGCATGGAACTCCACTCCGTGTTTTAGGACAGACTCATTCTAGGTGTGGCTAACAAGCTCTATTTAGACTGTAATTATTTTCATCAGCTGCACCTGGTATGTGACTGTTTAAAAACCCAAAGTGGAGAGTTCTGCTTCCCTGACATGGTGTTGACAGAAGTGGCAGTTTTAAAAAACAGCCTGTGTGAGATATTTTTCTGTTGGACATTGTGTAAAGGCTTATCAAAACAAGTTCTTTCTAAACACAATAAGGAAGAAACGTTTTCCCTGTGTTTCTCCCAATATTGGTTATCAGTGTAGTTTTTAATTACACAGAGGCGAAAATAATCACTGAATAAGCACTAAATTACAATGATAACGTGATGTTTTTGGAAACAATCCTGTTCAACACAAGATCCTTGGAAACACTGGAAGTTACCACGCTGCCTCTCCCACACTGCAGGAAACCTTAGGAAAATGATCTGAGACATTCCAAGAAAACCTTGCAGTGAAGTTAGTTAAAGTTATGTATGCAGTGCTTCCATTGAATGACTGTCTTCTCTACACTGGCTTAACTAAAACTTAATATAGATTTACTTCAACAGAATATCTATAAAAATGCATGCCTTGTTGACAGTTCAGTTTGTTAAGGGGGTTTCAGGTCTAGGGATACAAGCCTACCGCTCCACCTAGGGGTGCAAATTTGGTGCTATGGCGCTAGATTCTAGCACTAGAGTACCTCATATAGTGCCAGTAACATTCAATTCTGGTGCCAGTAGACATGCCTTGAAGTCTGCTTTCTCAGTAAGACAAGGGCAAGGAGACTCATTGACTTTAGCCATGGGCCCAGTTTATTACTGCCATTCCTACAGAGAGAAGGCTGATGTTCTTTATTTAGATGGCAGTTAACCTTTGCTCAGCTGTTTCGACTGCATTTAATTATAGATCTTCAGTTAATTAGACATTTCTGAAGCTGCGGACCTGCAAATTCTTTCAAAATAGCAAGTAATAGGCATCTTGTTCTGTGTAATGATACATACCCTTTGTTCCGAGAGGGAAAACAGCCCGTATTTTTCTTGTGGGCATCTATACGAGATCACCCACGGTATACCTTTATGTTTGTTTGTGGCTGTTTTAGTAGATAAGCACATTGAGCATCAGACATTCGTTGACCTCAACCATCCCCTCCTTGTGCAGAAATGGTGCTGTTACTGGAGAGCTCCTGGTTTGCCATGGTTATTAATATGCTTTGCCTATACCTCTCTGTGCTTTAACTCCATCGCATGTGCTTTGCTATGCTGTAGAGGTGGTTTACTTCACTTTGTTATAGTTTTACATGGGTAACCAAAAGAGTGCCTCCATACACTTATTACACAATAGGATGTGTAAAATTCCTCCCCAGTGCCAGTTGTTCATACACCATTGTACCCTTACACTGGCTGACAACAGCTTGATTAATTCACTGACTATTACAAATACACTCTCAATTAGCTGTAATTTTAATTTATTTTGCTAATGTACACAGTATACCATACCAGGAATCTAACTGAATTGTGCATGCATGCTTGTTAAGAGAACAGTCAAAATAAAATCAGCAATACAGAACTTATATAACATGTGTGTGTGTGTGTAAACTCTGCAGGAAAATATAAACAATGAATTGATCATCAGTGAAGGAGGAAGGATCGGTCATCAATGTTGATTTCACCCAGCGGGTCCCGTTGCAGAGCAACACAATGAAGTCTTAGCGTAATAAATGATTCCTTATTTGCTTGCAGTTCTTGGCAGGTGAATGGCATCAATCTGTACCTGAAATTCATGGAAAATTACCCTACATACATACATACATACATACATTCACACACACACACACACACACACACACATACACATACATACACACACACACATACATACACAAAGGTGATTCTTAGAACTGGATTCACATTAAGTGGAAGTTTTGTGTAAAATATGCTTGTGTTTTAATGTATTCAACTGAATGAATTACAATTTTGTTTTAATTCATTCATTTAAACATAGATGAATTATGCATTCATGCATTCAATACATGTTAAATATTTGCTCTATGACTCATAAAGAACACTGCTTCTCATCGTTGTACTGTATCCTTAGGTAAACAAACATTTTGACACAAAGTTTTCGTCATGCATTTACCTACAGTATAAAACTTACTGTGTGCCTGATCCAATAGACCAGAATACATTTTGCATTGTCCAGAACCTCACTGATTTCAAACTGTTTCTTTAGTTTAGAACAGCCCTCTCTTCCATGTCTAGTTTAGAACATTCCTCTGTGCCATGTCTAGTTTAGAGCCGCTTCCATTCCATGTTTCTTTAGAGCCCAAAACTTCCATGTTTAGTTTAGAGCAGTCCTCTCTTCCATGTTTAGTTTAGAGGGGCCTCAGGTCCATGTTTAGTTTAGAGCAGTCCTCTTCCATGTTTAGTTTAGAGCAGTCCTCTCTTCCATGTTTAGTTTAGAGCAGCCCTCTCTTCCATGTTTAGTTTAGAGCAGTCCTCTCTTCCATGTTTAGTTTAGAGCAGTCCTCTCTTCCATGTTTAGTTTAGAGCTGTTTTCTCTTCCATTTTTAGTTTAGAGCAGTCCTCTCCATGTTTAGTTTAGAGCAGTCCTTCCATGTTTAGTTTACTTCCATGTTTAGTTTAGAGAGCAGTCCTCTTCCATGTTTAGTTTAGAGCAGCCCCTTCTTCCATGTTTAGTTTAGAGCAGTCCCTCTCTTCCATGTTTAGTTTAAGCAGTCCTCTCTTCCATGTTTAGTTTAGAGCAGCCCTGGTTTCCATGTTTAGTTTAGATGTCTAGTTCCATGTTTAGTTTAGAGCTTTAACCTCTCTTCCATGTTTAGTTTAGAGCAGTCCTCTCTTCCATGTTTAGTTTAGAGCAGTCCTCTCTTCCATGTTTAATTTAGAGCAAAATTCCTCCCCATGTTTAGTTTAGAGCAGCCCTCTCTTCCATGTTTAGTTTAGAGCAGTTAATTCCTGTCTTCCATGTTTAGTTTAGAGCAGTCCCTTTCCATGTTTAGTTTAGAGCAGTCCTCTCTTCCATGTCTAGTTTAGAGCAGCTCTCTCTTCCATGTTTAGTTTAGAGCAGCCCTCTCTTCCATGTCTAGTTTAGAGCCGCTCTCTCTTCCATGTTTAGTTTAGAGCCGCTCTCTCTTCCATGTTTAGTTTAGAGCAGTCCTCTCTTCCATGTCTAGTTTAGAGCAGCCCTCTTCCATGTTTAGTTTAGAGCAGTCCTCTTATTCCATGTTTAGTTTAGAGCAGCCCTCTTTCCATGTCTAGTTTAGAGCAGTCCTTTACAGTTCCATGTCCAGAGCAGCCCTCTTAGATTGTTGTCTAGTTTAGATGGCAGTTTGTTTAGTTTAAAATAGCAAAGTCATTTCTTCCATGTTTAGTTTAGACTATTTAACAAACAGGTCTCTTCCATGTTTAGTTTAGAGCAGCCCTCTCTTCCATGTTTAGTTTAGAATAGTCCTTGTCTTCCATGTCTAGTTTATGAATTAAAATTCTTCCATGTTTAGTTTAGAGCAGCCCTCTTTCCATGTTTAGTTTAGAGCAGTCCTCTCTTCCATGTTTAGTTTAGAGCAGCCCTCTTTCCAAACAAGTTTAGAGCAGTTTTCTTCCATGTTTAGTTTAGAGCAGTGTGCCTCTTCCATGTTTAGTTTAGAGCAGAACCTCTCTGCCATGTTTAGTTTAGAGCAGCCCTCTCTTCCATGTCTAGTTTAGAGCAGCCCTCTTCCATGTCTAGTTTAGAGCTGCCCTCTCTTCCATGTTTAGTTTAGAGCAGCCCTCTCTTCCATGTTTAGTTTAGAGCAGCCTCCTCTTCCATGTTTAGTTTAGAGCAGCCCTCTCTTCCATGTCTAGTTTAGAGCAGCCCTCTCTTCCATGTCTAGTTTAGAGCAGCCCTCTCTTCCATGTCTAGTTTAGAGCAGTCCTCTCTTCCATGTCTAGTTTAGAGCAGTCCTCTCTTCCATGTCTAGTTTAGAGCAGCCCTCTCTTCCATGTCTAGTTTAGAGCAGTCCTGTCTTCCATGTCTAGTTTAGAGCTGTTTAGAGCAGCCTCTCCTCTCTTCCATGTTTAGTTTAGAGCAGCCTCTCTTCCATGTTTAGTTTAGAGCAGTCCTCTCTTCCATGTCTAGTTTAGAGCAGTCCTCTCTTCCATGTCTAGTTTAGAGCAGCCCTCTCTTCCATGTTTAGTTTAGAGCAGCCCTCTCTTCCATGTTTAGTTTAGAGCAGCTCTCTCTTCCATGTTTAGTTTAGAGCAGCTCTCTCTTCCATGTTTAGTTTAGAGCAGCCCTCTCTTCCATGTCTAGTTTAGAGCCGCTCTCTCTTCCATGTCTAGTTTAGAGCAGCCCTCTCTCCCCAGTGCTTTTATTCATTTTGACATTTTTATTAGGCACATTTTGTACTGGAACAGAATGTTTTATATATATAAACCACACCTTAATCGGTGTGGAATCTCTCAGGTGTGTCTAGTTTTGCAGAGACATATCCAATGGTTTCAGGGTCATATTTGGTGGGTTGGTCCTCTGGAAGCATGTCAGTTTAGAGCAGCCCTCTTCCATCATTTGCTTGTTGTTTTCCTGTTTACCAAGTAGATGACTCACCTTGCTTCTAAGTGTTTCGATGTCTCCATCGCTGTCAGGAAGATCGAGCAGTGGGTCGCACTGACATTCTCCTCCCTTGCAAAGCTTTGATGTATACATGTCTCAGAATGTAGACAGGTTATTGAAGTCCTGTAATTCCCTGTTTAGGTTTAGAACCTGAGCTGTAGATGTTTAGTTTAAAGCCTGGAAATGTTTAGTTTAGAGCAGCCCTTCTTCCTTGTTTTAATTTACAAATAAAACACCAAGTTTAAATAAACACCCTAGCTCCTTGTTTTAGAGCACTGACTATACATGCAGGTCCCTGACTAGTTTCTCTTCCATGGCTAAGCAGTTTACCATGTCTAGTTTAACAAACACACCAAACAGGTTTTTACACTATGTTTTCTTTAGAGCAGTCCTGTCACTGTCAAACAGGCTTAGAAACACCTGCAAACGTGAACAGACTGGCTTGAGCATATACCCTGCACCTGGCTTGTAAGAAAATGATCACCAGGTGCAGGGATAATTTAATAAAACAATTAACAAAATAATTTATATATATAAAAATGTGATTACAAATCGTTTTATCTTGGGAGGATATTTTGATACCCTGCTGTTTTACTATATTTATATATATATATATATATATATATATATATATATATTTATATCTATATATATATATATATTTCTACAACCATCATTGGCGTCATTCAGGATTGTTTACATTACTGTTGTCCATGGTAGCCACATGGCGAATTGGGAATCCAGGTGTTGCGAATTGCATTTTTGATTAGTGAATACAAAATCAGTAATAGACACCGTTGAGAGGCATGTGATCTCAGTACTCATATGTGTGGTACCTTCAATTGCATCACACATGCCCCCCCACAGCAGCCTCTGTATTCCATTGTTTAATTTTTCACAACTCATTTTCCACGTATTATGCCTTTCAAATGCAAAGCATGTGAGTAAAGTTGAAGATGCCTGGGCTGGAATGAGCCTGGTATCTGTGAAGCAGGTAAAACAACAGCATTAAGAAACTGCTCAGTAATCTCTGCAGAATCCCACATATAATACCTCACACACCTTCGTGCATTTCATTTTCCATATATCTTTCAGGGATTTGAATCTAGACTTCAATATTTATTGCTTTCAAGTCGAACAACA
The DNA here is from genome assembly GCA_036884735.1 of Huso huso. Lineage (NCBI taxonomy): Eukaryota > Metazoa > Chordata > Actinopteri > Acipenseriformes > Acipenseridae > Huso > Huso huso. The sequence continues at coordinate 2,308,431 of CM072671.1, read as the reverse complement.
TATGGTAGCCAGCACTGAGAAAAATGTTTGCTTGCGGTCTGTATGAATTTCTTTCATGGAGTTTTTAGATTCCAGGAGATTATATTTAGGGAACCTCCAGCAGGACATGCATCCTGGTTTTAATCTAAGCTCATTTTAGGGTTTTATCCTAAAATCTAATAAGCAGGGCACACATTTATTAACACATTTAGTCATTTTTACTTGTTATACTTATTATAAACAGTACTACTGTAGCTACTGGCATGTTAACAAATGCTGTTCATTTTGTGTTAATAGTTAGTTAATATATGAATTAATTTCTTTATACCTATTTATAAACTAATAAAAAAAAGGTATAATAAAATAAATCCTGAGCTCATTTGCTAAAAAGAACTAAAGTCGTATCTTTAAAAGGGCCTTGTCTGTTCAAAATGTTTAGTGAACATGTTACGGTTACACTTTATATTACATGGCATAAATTAATATTAAATAGATATGCAATTCCATATTAAATTGATATTTTACGTTCAATTATTCCTTGTTACTTTCCATTAACATTTAAGTCAGATTAACTGTATTTTCAATCAGGACATGTAAACAATGGGAAATTATTAAACATTTTCAAGGGTAACAAAACATAATATAAATGCAATTACATTTTCAATCGACATTTGGTTAACATTTAATAAAATAAACCAGAGATCATATCTATTAAATAACTAAAGTAACATTAATTTAAAAGGGCAATTGTCTATTTACCAGTCTGTTTGGTGAACATGTTACATTATACATACGTTATCCTCACATTATCAGCATTTAATCTTGAGAAAGCAATGATGCTATGACAACAAACCTACAATGTTGAATGCACATGAGTATTCCTGTGCCTTCTTTTCGTGCCTCTCTTTATAGAGCTCATTAAACGTACAATATCATCCAGTATGTGTTCCCATTATCTGAATGAAGGCACTGTACAGGTGGGGGTTCCCAGTACTGCTTCAGAACTCAAAGGAAACACTCTGGACAGAGTTTTCATAAACAATGGAAATGTGAAGTCATAAAGGGTCAACTTTAGGACAAAAAACAAAAGGAAGGCAACAGCTGTAATTGTTTTTTTTCAGGCTGACTGAAGTCTCTTATCATGTTTACCTTTTAACCTCTTTCTGTGCTGAAAACATTATCGCAGCTGCCTGTATCACTGTTCTGGAGTCCAGTATGTTCTCCACATGTTTTTTTTTTATATACTGTGATTGGGATTATGCAGATTATTAAAGGACGGTGATACCCAGACCTCATTTTAATGTAATGGTTTTCAGATTCCTGTATTTTAAGTGCTTGTTTTTCCCCTTTGCTATCAGGGTTTTAGTTGATAATCAGTAACACCATACCCCAATCCCGAATGCCTCTCTGTGCTGTAGGGGTGCTGCAGTGTGGGTTGTGCACTTCAGGCATGACTCACAGTTGCTGGGCTCTCTGAAATGCCAGTTGGTGATGCACAGGCTCATTCAAGTTCAGGTATCAGAGATGTTTTTCTCAGCAGATTCTTAGTCATGAGGAACAGTGTTTTCAAGTTACTTATAGGCAGCTGTATATAGAAGGCTGTGTGGTCCAGCAGTTAAAGAAACAGGCTTGTAACCAGGAGGTCCCTGGTTCAAATCCCTGCTCACTCACTGACTCACTGTGTGGCCTTGAGCAAGTCCCTTAACCTCCTTGTGCTCCGTCTTTCGGATGAGACGTTGTTGTAAGTGACTTTGCAGCTGATGCATAGTTCACACACCCTAGTCTCTGTAAGTCGCCTTTGTCTGCTAAACAAACAAATAATAATAGTTAGTCTTTTGAGATACGCTGCAACACACAAAAATAAATTGTACATTTTGTGAAATTTTCAATCAGGAAAAAAATAAATATTACATTTTTTTTTTTTTTTTCTGATCAAGAACAATTTGTACAAACATCGATTTTGTCCATCCCCATCAAAGAGAATGAAGTCCAATTCTCAAAACTGTTTACTCCAAATTATCATTAGCAAATTTTCTTTTTCAGATGGTAGAATCACACCTAATAAAGTTACCAAACCAGATATAAAATGATGCCGTTGATGACGATTTGCAGTAAATAGCTTTGAGAATCCAGCCCAATGTCTTCATAACGGTTGTGTTTCATTTAGATTGCCTAAAACAACTTCCTCAGTTCCAATGGTGCAATATTGCACAGCAAATGAGTAATTTAAATTCTGTAATTTTGCATGTTATACAAGAGATGCGTATTATAAAATAGCTATTATTATTTATAAGACACCTTTATCCAAGGTGCTTTACAGACTAGGGTGTGTGAACTCTGCATCAGCTGCAGAGTCACTTACAACAACATCTCACCCGAAAGACGGAGGACAAGGAGGTTAAGTGACTTGCTCAGGGTCACACAGTGAGTCAATGACTGAGCCAGGATTTGAGCCGGGGACCTTCTGATTACAAGCTCTTTTCTTTAACCACTGGACCACACAGCATCCTTGCAGTTGCTCGTTATATAAGGGCAGAACACTATTTGAATGTATTGTTCTTAATTCTGCCTATGTTCAGTAATGCCATAATACAGCATTAGACATCAGTCCTTATTCATGTAATAATAAACTAGCACCCATTACAGCTGTAAAATAACAGTAAAATCTTTCTGTGTAAAGCAGCTTTACATTATCAACAGCAGCATTAAAACACATTGAAGTCTGATAGGATTCAGAAAGCATAGCCTGAAGTGAATGGATAGAACTATCCTTCTATCGTTGACTGTTTTTTTGGTTTTGTTTTGTTTTGTTTAGTTCATAGCATTGCCATATGGTGGGGTAAGCTCTGTGTATGCGTAATACTTGCCAGATTGTCCCTTCCGTCTTATTGTTTAGCACAACACAGGAACACTGGACTCCTGAGTGCGGGACCTAACTTTCTCCTGTTCCCTTCCTGTGATAATTTTGTTTTGGTCCTTTGCTTGGTGTCAGCTGTTTTCCTGTTCAGATGTAACATCTCACATATCCTGCACACATACATGACTCCCCCTGATCTGCTGGAAAAATCCACAGCAGCCAGCCGCACACAATGTGATCACCGCCACCAAAACAGACAGGAAATCTTCTTCTAGCAAAACAGCTCTCTGCAGCTTTTTTATTGTTTTCATTTTTTATTCCAGAAATCCTCGGCACATGTGAGTAGCACTTCCTCCACCTGTGAGTCCATTTATTTCATAGGTCAGTTTGACAAAACAGACCCATGCTCACTTAAAGGACCTCATAGTTCCATGCTCACTTAAAGGACAAAACAGACCCATGCTCATTGCCACCTGCTAGGACTATAACTAGTGAAGGGCCGTGCTGAATTTATACATTTGTTCTGGTGTGTTCGGTGCTGGAAGCCTGATTGAATTGTGCTATGGAACAAAGAACAGAAAGCTGTTGATAAAGTGGAGCTGTATGTGTTGTTTCAGTGGTAACACTTTAAATGAAGTGTCTCTAAATACTGTGTATTTACATAGTAGTTCCTTAGTAAATATGCATACATCATTACAATGTTATTATGCATAGTTACAATGTAATTAATGTGTCAATCTTTTTGCACGATATAACCCTAACCCTAACCCTAACCCTAACCCTAACCCTAACCCCCTAACCCAAACTCTATCCCTTTTCTGATACAATTGTGTACTTACATATATCATGCAAATAGATTGATACATTAAGTACATTGTAACTATACGTAATAACATTGCAATTATGTGTCAGTACACCTTTATTTACAAGTAACTACTATATAAATACACAGTGATGAGAGATACTTAATGAACTATTTGAATTAACCCCTTAGTATAGTTAGCAATGACCATGCATGCAGTTGTGATTTTTACACAGTAAGCATGGGTTAATTTAAAAAAATGATTATATTTAAAATACATTCTTAATAAAAAAAAAAAAATGAATATGATCTATTAAAAAACAACTGCATTAAAAAATGTAGTCATTTTTAATTTAGAGTTCATTAAATGTAGTCATGTTTAATTTGGAGTTCATTAAATGTAGTCATGTTTAATTTGGAGTTAACAAATTGTTCCTCTTCCCAATGATAGGACCCTCCATTAAGTGAACAATGATTTGAAAAGTAAATCTGATTGTGTGCTTGGAAGAGGCTGTCAGCTGAGCGCAGAGTTTCTTTATGTTGGCTGAATGTCAAATGTAATAGCGATTCAATTATACAAATGCCTTCCCCCACGTACAGATGTTGCTTCAGCTGTTGGGAGGGGAAAAAAAGGATCTTTTGTAAACTGTTTGTTGAAATGGCTTTGTTTCGTTAGATGTTGTTTTGCCATGCCATATCCCTGTTTGCCAGCTCCTCAGCATTGATAAAAATCATCAGCCATGAGCATTAGGACAGAGTACATCTTTATAGCGTGTCAGTTCCTTTGCATTGAGTACAGAAGTATCAGAAGAGATGTGCAATCCTCTAATGTGTTTCCCACAAAGCCAGGGGTCTTGACCCTTGTTGATCTTGTTAATTACTCATCTTGTGTCTCTTTTTTACTTTGTGTGTGAACTCATTATAGGTACCAAACGGATTCATATACATGTACGGTATCAATAATATATTAGAAACTATAATATTAACACTTATACAGTAAATGTTTTTTTTTTTCATTTGACCATATTAACAGTGGGGTTAAAAATTTTACTGTGGGGACCCTGAGCCCCATAACACCCCACTTAAAGTGCCCCTGTTTATTAAAACTGGCCAGGAGACCATTATACAAGTTTCACTTCTGTATGCGAACCCCAGATAAAACAAAGAAGGATGAACATGGTTGCCATCGCGTACAGCTTTATTTGTGCAGCTGTGTAACTATGAAACCTGAGACCATCGACCCAGTGACTGTCCTTTGGAACAGGAATGAGAGAAGAGTGTTGCCGTGCCCAAATACTGCAGGATTGCTGAATGTTTCATCTCATTATTAAGTCAGGGTTATCTCTCTCCTCCTGTCAGGGAGGATAAACAGATCTCTCTTTGTTTTGGATGCGAATACAGTATGCATATTCCTCTTTTCATTATTTGACCAAGGTGTGCCAAGTGATTCACAAACTGTTTTACATAAGTTCTGTTCAGATACTATCCCATGTGTCACGGGCAGTGTTGTGTGATGCCCTGTCGTCACAGATTCTGTCCCCTGTCGGTGAGATGAGGTTAAAAGCTCTAAAACTACGAATGCAGACGAGCCTGGCTCTTTTGCATAGTGGTTTAGATGCTCGCTTGTGGTGCGTAGGGTTGCCAGTTCTTGCCCAGTCTCTGCCTTGTTACACATGCATTGTCTGGACTGTGGCACAAAGATGTGTAATTATACATGGTAGGAGCATGGTAAAGGATGATAAATCTCACAAAAGTGCAGTCAAGCCCTTTTAATATCAACCTCCGCTTATTATCATCACACTGAAAGGTCCAAGCTAGAACTGAATAGCAGCATTCTACTGATAATATCACTTTGATTATTGTCATACTTGATTTATATGAATCACCTTCATTTATCGATCAGATTTCTCTCCCTCTTATTACATGGGATTCATATTTTTTTATTTTCTTGAATTCACTTTAAATTCTGCTGGTGTACAGAATTCTTTTGAAATTCTGAGCAAATCAGACTTCTTGTTTGTGGAATGTGTAACAGGGTGAAGGCTAGGTTCAAACCGGCGACCCCACACTCTGCAAGCGAGTGTCTTAACTACTGTGCAAAAGAGCCGTCTGCATTCGTGGTTACAGAGTTTTCAACCCCATCTCATCTCACCGGCAGGGGACAGATTCTGTAACAGCAGTGCATCACATAACTGCCTGGATTAACTGTGTCTTCAACACCCAAGTGTCTAGATGACAACAAGAAGACACACTGCTTCATGAACATGTTCTCGGAAACTGGCGGAGAACATTCTGCTATCTTTGATGCAACCCTATCTTTTTTTTTTTTGAGTGTTTTTATGATGATTGAAAACAGTTACATAAAATAAAAATGAAAAAAACAAAAACCCTAGGGTTGGAAAATGTGGTTGTCTGTAGCTAGCAACACAAAATACAACTTGGAAAATGTGGCATGTGTTTTTCATAGTACCGGTAGGTGTAAAAAGTGGAACATTTGTACCCACAGACAAACACGCACGGATTTGTGAAGCCCACCATCAGATAACAACGGAACATTTTAATACATCCTCTGTATGCTGAGGTAGGTTTGGTAAGCTGGTTTAGAGATGCTAAGCACTTCTTCCAACAGGCATAGCAGTGCCAAGTTCATAGACACTTTCAGTTCTGAATACAGCAGACAACTGTTATTCCAACCTTCCTGGCTTCATCTGTGTTGGCACTGCACATTCTCAGCAGCACTGCGGCATGAATCACTGTGTCTGACGATTTGTTCCACTTCGTGTAGCTGGAAAACAAGATCACTTCATGACAAGATTGAGGAGAAATGGTAGAAACAGAACTGATAGAGAAGAACCAGAGAAAGTGTGACCCTGACAGAGAAGTGGGATCGGGGTGATAGTGTAATACCAGAGTATGACCTTGTAGAACCTTAAACAGAGCAGACCACAACCATGGCAGTACAGCAGACTTGTAACATCTATTGACAGTGGTCCTGATACGATAGCACACTGTCTGGTATTGATGTGGTACCATGGCACTGCAATGGGTTCATACCATTGTGATTGGTATGTCGTTCATACTGCAATTACCACAATGCCTTTACTTCCTCCTCAGACCCAGAAAGGAGACAGCCCTTTAGACTTGACTGTGCTCCAATATCTGACACACATGTACAATGTCTTCAAATATATAAAATACTGTACACTGTTTGAATGTATTTTAGCTGACTGCCAAGGTGAGTTTACCTATCCCGCAGTCATTCTGCACTTGCTATTTTGTTACAGTTGGTTGTTAATAAATGTGGCTAGCATTGCAAGTGCTCCTTTATTGTCGCTAACTGAGTCACGAGTATGGAGGACAGTGAATTAGACAGTGGGTTAGTGAAAGGCAGGCAAGAGCACATGTACAATAGCAATGGCAATGCATTTGTGAAAGATTAAATCGGGAAACACTGAGGCTGATTGATCATACATTAGCAGTGTAACTAAAAAGCAAAACAGAGATACAACAGTAACTTCAGTTTTGAATATTATTATTTGTTTATTTAGCAGACGTCTTTATCCAAGGCGACTTACAGAGACTAGACAAGGTCACACAGTGAGTGACTACACTACAAGGTCACACAGTGAGTGAGCTGGGATTTGAACTGGAGACCTCCTGGTTACAAGCCCTTTTCTTTGACCACCAGACCACACAGCCATAAACCAGAAAGGTTTATATTGCAGGATAACATGAAGATATCAACAAAGAAATTGTGTTAGGCTATTCAAAGGATTTGAACTGGGGACCACCTGGTTACAAGCCCTCCCTTTTCTTTAACCACCAGACCACACAGCCATAAACCAGAAAGCTTTATATTGCAGGATAACATGAATATATCAGCAAAGAAATTGTGTTAGGCTATTCAAAGAGCACTGGAGTATCTAGAACCTTGAAATGTAACAGTAAGCAGTTCCTAATACATAGCCAGCATTGTATTTAACTATAATTAAAACGTCTTTGGAAGGGGGAAAGGACGCCTGCCACTCTAAATGTATCTCGTAAACAAAGTCTTTATTGGCTCTTGAAATAAGGTGGCATGATGTCATAGTGTAATGTGACAGGGCTCCACCAAAGCTGTTTCTTTCAAATCCCCAACAACGAGTCAAGTGTGCCTTGGAAAATGATCGATAGCTATTTACTGTGGTTTGCCACTGGGCACAGATGTGGCTCTTGTTTGCACAGGTGCACAATAATTCTGCGAGCCGTGTGAACCTGTTCCAGTTCAGCTACCACTTCCCCTGATCCCTTCAGAAAGCGCCTCACTGTTTGCGGTTAGTTTCAGTGGTTACGACCAGGGAGTTTTACAGAGGCAATTAAAAAAACAACAACAATAATAATAATAATCATACAATTTTTAAAAAATGAAACAAAAAGCAAACAAAACAAGCTGCATTTTCACTTTGCTTTCCAGTGTTTGGAGGAACGCAACAGGATGTGAATGCACTGGAAAGGCCTCCTCATTGCAGTGTGACAGATTAACACGTTACACTTGTCAGGAAAATATGACTGGCAGTGTGAGGTTCGGAACAAGTGGGAATTTCACCTCTTATAAAGTTTAAACAGATACAAGTCGAACGTTTCATAATCTATATATTTATCCACCGTCTGCCCCTTGGAATAGCAGCTCAGAGGAACTCGACAATAATGAGTCTGGCTTTTTTGATTTACATTAGAAATGCTGGGGACAAGTAGATATGCGTTGGACTTTACAAGCTCATCATTGTTTTAATGGAATATAAATTAATAGAGCAGTTACTGGACTTTGTTAGCTGTATGCTCTGTCGTGCCCCAGAAATATAAGAAACTAATTCAATTAGATTGTGTGATTTGCACTGACCAGGGCTTTACATTTCTGAATGCAGATTCCACATTTCTGGGCTCTCAAGTGCTATAAAGAGGTCCCTGCAGCCTACACATTTCAGGCATTTCGGTTCTGATCCAAGGGCTTCCACTGGATTTGTGTTTCTCAAGTGGGGGTTAGTCTCCTGAATCAAATCACGTGAAAGACCGAAAGATTAAAGAGCCATCAAACTCAGCCAGTGCCATTGCCATGGCCGTTTCTGTAACCCCACATTGAAACCCTTTATTCAAATTGTCCGGCAGCGTTTCACGCTGAAGCATACGGTTGTTTTCTCCTAGTTTTGTAACATCGCAGTTTCACATTTTCAGAACAGTTGAACAAAAGCAGCTGTGCACTTCCAGATACATTGCAGACTTGCTTTGCTGTCGTGCAGCTGTAAATAACCATTGTTTTGGAGAGGCAGTTTAGCTCATGAGTTACCACGGCCACACCCAGATAACTGTTTAATCCTGTTTTGAATTGACAATGTAGTATAAACATTACCATGATCCAGCCAGTCACAATGGGCCTTTTTGTCACAGGAGACATTATTTTATATAGATTTATACAGATTCCTTCAGAAACAATCTTCTATACACTTCTATAATCTGTACCTTTACGGTTCCTTTATTTTACATAACACATCACTGATATAGGACACCATTGATAAAGTGAAGTCGAAACCTGACCAGGATTTATTTTCACAGTCCATTTCCAAACAAAAGGATAGAACAATGCACATAAACCCAGAGTGCAGCCAATCCTATTGCAGAGAGTTCTCCAGCTTTTCGTATCGATGTTGGCTTTCATTATTGAACTGTTTGGCTGAGGTTACCTAGGTAACAAAACAACAAATATTTGGAGCTATGTAACACCTTCCACCAAAATTCCAGACAAGAATGTTTTGGAAAGTTCCCCTGTTCATCAGGCCCCTCCTCCTTGTTCAATGCTGGCTTTGTCTCATGTGAGTGCAACCACAGCAGAGTCTGGGAGGGAAACGACTGCCTCTCTCTCTCTGGCTTGATATATGGGGCCCTGTGCATGATTTTTGACTCCTTATTTAAAGACTTTTTTTAAGAGGATTAATAAACTTTCTGTAAGTATCTTGTAACACACAAATAAATGCCAGAGCCTCTTTAGAAAAGTTGCAGGGATAACAAATTCATTATTTAAAGCAGACGTTACCGTGAGAAAGAAACTTGCAAGTCGTTAAAGCCTGTTTTGGTGGATTAAAAAAAGTCTGATATTCACATACGTTTTCTAAACTTTACTTACAGACATGCTCAAATTTGTTGGTACCCTTACAGCTCATTGAAATAATGCTTCATTCCTCCTGAAAAGTGATGAAATTAAAAGCTATTTTATCATGTATACTTGCATGCCTTTGGTATGTCATAGAATAAAGCAAAGAAGCTGTGAAAAGAGATGAATTATTGCTTATTCTACAAAGATATTCTAAAATGGCCTGGACACATTTGTTGGTACCCCTTAGAAAAGATAATAAATAATTGATTATAGTGATATTTCAAACTAATTAGTTTCTTTAATTAGTATCACACATGTCTCCAATCTTGTAATCAGTAATTCAGCCTATTTAAATGGAGAAAAGTAGTCACTGTGCTGTTTGGTATCATTGTGTGCACCATACTGAACATGGACCAGAGAAAGCAAAGGAATGAGGAGATCAGAAAAAAAATAATAGACAAGCATGGTAAAGGTAAAGGCTACAAGACCATCTCCAAGCAGCTTGATGTTCCTCTGACAACAGTTGCAAATATTATTAAGAAGTTTAAGGTCCATGGAACTGTAGCCAACCTCCTGGGCGCCGCAAGAGGAAAATCACCCCAGATTGAACAGAAGGATAGTGAATGGTAGAAAAAAAGAACCAAGGATAACTGCCAAAGAGATACAAGCTGAACTCCAAAGTGAAGGTACGTCAGTTTCTGATCGCACCATCCGTTTTTGAGCGAAAGTGGGCTCCATGGAAGAAGACCCAGGAGGACTCCACTTTTGAAAGAAAAACATAAAAAAAGCCAGACTGGAATTTGCTAAAATGCATATTGACAAGCCACAATCCTTCTGGGAGAATGTCCTTTGGACAGATGAGTCAAAACTGGAAATTTTTGGCAAGTCACATCAGCTCTATGTTCACAGACGAAAAAATGAAGCTTTCAAAGAAAAGAACACCATACCTACAGTGAAAACAGGAGGCTCTGTTTTGTTTTGGGGCTGCTTTGCTGCGCCTGGCACAGGGTGCCCCTGTGCAGGGCACAATGAAATCTCAAGACTATCAAGGCATTCTGGAGCCGTCCCCAGTGTCAGAAAGCTCTGTCTCAGTCGCAGGTCATTGGTCCTCCAACAGGTTAATGACCCAAAACACACAGCTAAAAGCACCCAAGAATGGATAAGAACAAAACATTGGACTATTCTGAAGTGGCCTTCTATGAGTCCTGATCTGAATCCTTCGAACATCTATGGAAAGAGCTGAAACTTTTTTTCTGTAGAAGGCACCCATCAAACCTGAGACAGCTGGAGCAGTTTGCTCAGGAAGAGTGGGCCAAACTACCTGTTAACAGGTGCAGAAGTCTCAGAGCTACACATTGTACAGAAAACGCTTGATTGCAGTGATTGCCTCTAAAGGTTGTGCAACAAAATATTAAATTAGCATCCCATCATTTTTGTCCATGCCATTTTCATTTGTTTTATTATTTAAGATATTATGTTGAATAAAAAAAATCAAAAGCAAAGTCTGATTTCTATTAAATATGGAATAAACAATGGTGGATGCCTTACTTTTGTCAGTTTCAAAAAGTTATTTCAGAAAAATTGTATTCTTTGTTTTTGTGAGGGTACCAACAAATTTGAGCACGTCTGTACCTGTGATGCATACAGGTGCAGCCATTTACTGTAGTTCATAAACCACAAGCACTAAAAACATGAGAAATAAACGTACTCCAGTTCATGTTTTCGCTGTCAATCTGTCTGTCAAGTCCTCAATATTTCTTTACACTTTTTTAGTCTTTCAACATGTCTGACACTCCATATTTCTGTCTGTCTCTTTGCCTGCATGTCTGTCTATGTTTTTTTTTTTTTTTTTAAATCACTGCACTTGTTGAATAGTAGCATGATACAAATATATACTGTAGCTGGGTGCATATTAGCAGATTGTCCAATGCTGCATGCTGTGTATTGTAATATTGTATCCCAGTGCTGTGTTCTCTGTGCAATTCTATTATGCAGACAATGCACAATCACTGAGTAGAATCTGATGGAATTTTGACATTTTACATCCTCTTAAGTGTTCCTTCCTCTTAGCTACCCAAATGAAGTTCCCCTTACTGAACAGTATGTTTGTATCTATACTAAGATCTCCAGGAGCCAGCTGGCACAGTGCCTAACATCAACCAGTGCCATTGTCGCTCAGCTTCCACGCGCGCCAGAGTGCCACGCACCAACATTTTAAAGAGACGCAGAAAGGGAAAGGCAATTGAAACATCCCCGGAGAGTGACAGCTCTGTCAGATTGCAGCATGTGCGATGAATCCCATCCTAATAAAATGAAAAGGTTGTCAGGCACAGCTCTCACACACAGCCCACTGGTATGTGGTGGGTGTGAATGGATGTGTTGCTTTTCAATAAACAGCAGTGGGGACTTTCCATGTGTGTGTGTGTGTGTGTGTGTGTTTGAGAGGAGGGTGGTTATGTTCACTTACAATGTCTGTTTCATGATTGGACTCATTATTCCTTTGCTCTGTTTTCAGTTTTCTTTGCTGTGCTGTTCTGTCTCCTTTGTGATGTACAAAGACCCGGTATGACTAGCAGACGGTCCCTGAGGAATATCATTGTTACGCTATACAGTCACTCCCATGATCAGAGAATTGTCAAGGGAGCATCTGCAATTCTCAAGCACTACTAACAGGTGTAAGGGAGTGTGTTCAAACAACCAGTTATGAGCCATATGTGACAACATTGTACAACAGCAATATTATCCATTTACATTACAACACTAAAAGGAAAAAATGGAAAATAAGGTTGCAAACATTGGAAATTACAGTCAGAATGGTCAGCAGACTACAAGCTGCGAGAGGCGAAATGTAACATTGCTGTTCGAAAGATTCCCAATAAATCTGCATTCTGTTGTTGGCTGGGACAATAACTAAATTCCACAGATTCAGTGCTGCATTCTTTTCTTTACCTTCTAAATGTACACAACTGTGGTTTAGATAAAGTGCTCTTTAGTGTTGGGGATACTCTTTGAAATATTTCGGCTTATCTAATAATAATTATGAGACGTATATATTTAGTTCCCTCTGGTGCACACAAAGCTCCAGGCCTGTGTGTACGGTACTAGCTGTAATCAGGATATCTGTTTCAGGCTGGTCCAGTTCCAGCAGGGAATAATATGCCCATTAACAGGCCTTGTGCTGGCCATCGCTCAATCTCCCTCTCCTGCTACATAAACACAGGGTTAGGGGAAGAATAGGGATTGGAAGAGGAGAGAGAGAGAGAGAGAGAGAGAGAGAGAGAGAGAGAGAGAGAAAACAATCCTTGACATTTCCATAAATTTGCAGAGCTAGCCGACACCTGGTACAAGTCTTCACTTTGAGCCTTTTTTATTTTTTTATTTTTTTCAAACAGAATGGCAGAGCTTGTTGTGTTACAGAAAGAAAGAAAGAAAGAAAGAAAGAAAGAAAACTGGGTAACACTACATTGTGTCTCTAATTACTGTGCATTTACATAGTAGATACTTAGTAAATATATGTGTACATATATAATTACAATGTTATTATGCATAGTTAAAATATACTTAATTTATACATTATTTTGCATGATATAACCGTATTGCTAAACCTAACTCTAAACCTAACCTGTACTTACGTACAGTATATCATGCAAAAAAGATGTACACGTTAATATTTCAGAATAACATTGCATAATAGCTATGCATAATAACATTCTAATTATGTGTAAGTACACATGCATTTACTCAGTAACTACAATGTAATTAGAGACAAGTAATGTAAAAGTGCAGTCTTCTGTGGTCCTCAGAGTCTCCCCTATTGGAAAGTGCTGCCGTTTGGAGTGCAGGGGGAGTCAAGTGTAATCGGTTCGAATCCTGGTCACACCAAGTTGCCAATCTTGATTGGGAAACCGCAATGGGATATCACACAAAAGTTAAATATATTCTGTTGTAAGCTTATATCTTTATACTACACTTTGCAATGGCAAAAGCACAGAAAACTGTGGTAAAGAATAGTGAAAGCACGGTGAAGACTGGAGAATTATAGTAAAGTCTGGTAAAACATATATAGAACAATGAACTGTAAAGTAGAAGAGAAGTGTTGAAAGTGTAAAATGACTGTGAAAATGTACCAAGTTTAACTTTTATAAGGGCAGAGGAACATTGTGTTTACTGTTCAAAGGTTTGCTCAATATTTGTGTGACTAGACCTTCCTAGGCAGTAAACCATCACTGTGATTTTTTTTCCCATCCTGTCAATCCCCTTTGGGTGGAGCAACACAGCTGTTTTTCAAAAAAACAGATCCTGAAGGAAAATGTTAGGAACACAGAAATCACAGCATGGCTGAATTCAGAGTATATCAGTGAAACTTCGTTCTCTAACCATGAGGTCCCTGGTTCAAATCCTACCTCAGCTACTGACTCATTGTGTGACCCCGAGCAAGTCACTTAACCTCCTTGTGCTCCGTCTTTCGGGTGAGACGTAGTTGTAAGTGACTCTGCAGCTGATGCATAGTTCACACACCCTAGTCTCTGTAAGTCGCCTTGGATAAAGGCATCTGCTAAATAAACAAATAAATCATGGTTGTTGTTTTAGACAATGTTGTGTCTATCCAGTCTGATGCTGTCATGTCAAACCACGCTGATATATCTTTCTCTGTGAAGAGTGTCAGTTTTTGGAGAGGAAAAGTTTTTTTCTTGTTTCCTGTGGTTTCCGTGATTATTAATACTGCTTCTCACAGCATGCAGTCCGCTGACCTTGAGAAAGAGCATGCAATTGGCAAAAAAATTAGGAGCATGTTTCATAGGTCCAGTACTAAATGTACTAGGAGAATTAACTCTGAATAACTTGTATCCAAATTTGAATGATACTGCACATACAATGGAATGAAAAAAATACTGTCCTAACTGCCTAGTCATCAGTCCATTAAAAATAGAGGTAAAAGTCACATGGAGCTCTACTGGCAGAAATTAGGAATCACAAAGCAAATGCAGAAAAAGAGACAAATGACAATTGTCCCGTGACGTTTTCCTGACCCTGTATATGTATATATAGATATATAAATAAACAAAAGTTATAATAAAAAAAGGGTTTGAGACTCCTTTCTGTTATGTTAACGATTCTAATCTGTCAAGAGTTGTGATAAATGACAGAAATGTGTGTGTGGTCTTGGAAGAGAAGTGAAATGATAGTTCATTCAGGAGCTCCATTCATCACAAATATGCAGAGACGGCCTGAGGGAGTCAGCATTCCCTGTTTCACAATGACAGAAAACATATAGAAATACCGTAGCCAATACATAGCAATCCTGGCAGGTTCACAAGCCACTTTGCCTTTCTCTAAGGGCTTGTTCTGGTGTATGTATAGTAACTAATGTGGGATCCACCCACTGGGGTCTATTTAAATGGTCTAAAAGGTGGCAAATCTAAATAAACAGCATCCAAACCCGATTTTAACGCAGACCTCTTTCCACTGGGTTTTAATTGGAGGCAGTAATACAGTAACCAGAGGGATTCATGTGGTGTGAAAGAGTGTAGATAGTAAGATCTGTTGCTGTTTAGATCATTAAAATAGACCCCGCTGTATCACTCACAACACTGATGACGGCTTAAGTTGAAATGCTTGCCTACGTGACTTGATCAAATTTGTCTTCTTGAAGTTATGGGTTATATAAGATACACACAGGCTTGCCACATGCAGAATTGCTGCTTTATCATTCCTGAAAACGGTTTAACTTGCCTATCAGCGTCGTTTTATATTCATCCCTAGCCCTCAACAGCTAAACAGCTATGTCCTTCTTTCCAACATCTCCTTGTCTGATTTTCATACAGCAAATCCTGGCCGACCTAAATTTGAGATTCACCTGTCACCCATGGTCTTGAATCTCGGGTCCAGTAAAGTCTTTAAAAAACTCAGCAGTTTGTAAACTCTCGAAATCCAATATAATTTCCATTTTGGGACCCACAGTGCAGTAGAATGGGAGACCTTTAACATACATTTGGTTCAGGGATGGTTGAAAATGTGAGAGGCTCCTAGTGAAGGAGAGAGCAGCCGGTGGAGGAGATGAAGATGGTTGATTGAGTGCACAGGTTCTGTAGCCTGAGGCACAGTTGGTTTGGTTTTATGGGTGCATTCCATTGTTTTCCCAGTCTTCAGGAACATTTTATTAACTTTAATGTCCCTGTGTACATTCCAGCTTAGATCAGCGAGACCTGAGCACTTAACTTCATTACTGATTGACCAAATGACCAGATGTTTGTGGGTGTTGCTCACAGCCAGTATTTAGAGGGTGGCAAAGCCACCACCCCATAGCTCAGCGATGTGCCTCATTATTAAATTATTAAACGAGAAGCAGAGTAGGTGTGGATGTTTTTTGTGGGAAAGAAAGGGACAGCCAATGGCAAAGGCCAGGGCCTCAAAGGGAGGATGCCTGTAAAAGATCCCCGCATTTAGCCTTTATAACAGCCTGACATACTCTGTTCTACCATTTTCCCAGGCAAATTTTTGGCAATGGAATGAAAAATGTAATGTTTTCATCATAGCATTTGCCTGAATATACTACGTTTCTTTTTAAAGTTTTCACCAACATTTATTTAAAAAACTATTTCCTAAAGAAGAGCTGTTTAACGAAGTTTGACGTGAAGGGATCAAAACACCATTCAAGGTTTACATAAAAAAAAAGATATACATCATAGACTACTGAATGGCTGATAATATCTGATCTGAAGTAAGAAATGAAATATACTGTATAAAGGCAGGGTTTTTATTTGAACCTCTGCTGTATACAATGTGTTGCGCTGCTGTGGAGCTCTAAGCATGATTAAGGTCAATGTGGAGGGAATGAATTCCACACTGACGTCAATGACTTCCCACCCTCTTTTCCACCCCCCACATGCATGCTTAATGAAATGATATCTTTCCTTGTGTGTGCGTTTCAGAAAGACACACAATTATAGAAGTCTATGGAAGACTTCTTTTTAAACGTCCCATTCTATTATCCTGGTTCGTTGAGTCTTTTCCAGCAGCGTCTCGTTGCTTGCTATTAAAAAAAGTATTGCGCTTTATACGCTATCCGTACTAAATTGACATCAACAGCATGCAGCTTTGAGTTAATCAGAACTGTGTAGCAGATGCATTAGAGTTCATCATGGGTTCACACAGAGAAGTGTGTTAGAATAAAATGGAAAATTGAAAACCACATATTTAGCATACAGATGTATCAACAACAAAGAGGCTTAGTCAACTAATCAACTTAGCAGACTCAGCTGCTGTTATAATGCGATGCAGTATTTATATATACTGTATATATATATATTTTACGTTTTCATGAAGGGGTTTCAATACTGACACCTAAACACCTTCTGGTAATTGAGCATGTTAGAAAAGTCCATGAAGGAACAGAAACTTACTGTAAATCAAAGGTAAGGGAAGCCCCTTCTCTCTTCTTTACAGTATGTCCCCAGTCTGTGTGAAAGTACTGGGGTTCCTGCACCTAAACTCTGTGTCACAGCTGTTGCAGGAGCAGCATGTTGAACACAGTTTTGTAACTTGCCTATATGGCTGCATAGACTTGCATTAATATGGCTTGAACAGCTGACCAATTCAAGAAACTCAGATCTCTTCAGTTGATTCAAACGGTGCTGGGTCTAAATGTAGACATTGTTAACTGTGAAAACTTTGATCTATTACAGTGTTTGTGAGCCTGTACTTAAAATTCCAGGTCAGCATTCTTTATTTAATATTTAAACATTGGTGCTATTTAGATCCATTAGAGATAAATAGTTTTGACTTTTGTGAGTGCTGGTATGACACTATTGCGACTTCATAATGTCCAATGGATCCTCAGTTTTATGGATGCAGCTATAGGTTGGAAGATATCTGCAAAGACCACTTCATACTCTGCTCAACGTTTAGAACTGTTTAGAAATAAAACGGCAGCTGATTTCTGAGAAAAGCAAACTTCCTCTAATGTGTTTATGTTGTTATGAATGCAAACTAAAAGCACTTCCCTGTTTGTTCCAGGTATGATGATAGTGACATGATAAAAAGCACTCCTTCATCAGTTTGCCTCATCTTCCCCAGTTATAAATCATGTTTTACACAGAAGGGCTGTAGTGACTCCTTGCCACTTCCATTGAACAGGCGCCTTATAAAAATCACACTTCAGTAAAAGAGGTTTTGTAAATCCTAGCTTAAACCCATTTTATTATGCAAATATTGAAAAAGAATAAAGTACCACAAAAGGGTGACATTGGAAGTTGAGGTTGAAGGACTGGACTGTCGGGGTTTGACATTGGAAGTGGAGGCTTACGAAGGAGAGTGAAAAGGCAAGCTAAATGTCAGTGAGCAAGGGCTGGGGTCTGGGGGGCTTGCTACGCAGGTAGACCTATTAAATGAGATATCTGAGTTCACACCAGGTAACCTGTGACATCAGCTGTGCAGGTTCCTCTCTGTCTCGCCTGTGATGTCAGAGCTCCTCCCACACTTTGATGTGGGAGTGCCTGTGTGGTTGAGTTTGCCCGATGTGACAGAAAATGTCTCAGTAATAAACAGAGGGCTCACTCCTCTTCATCCACCTTTGCAGATCACAGTTCACGTCATTCTTATGGTACAATAGCACTGCAATGGATAACCAGAGAGTTCTGGCTCATACAATTGTGAGACAATTGGTTTGTTGAAATGTGAAAATCTTACATACCGCTGTGGTACCATTCCATCAGTGACTCAAACCGAAGATTACCCTGCCTAGGGGTGTTTTAGTGACTGTAACACGGGTGTTCTGTTACATTGTGAGTATCTGCTGAGAGAACGAGAGAGACACAGAGGGTTTGACATTGAAACGCCGCTAGGGCGCCCAGGTTTTATTAATAATACAGGCAGTTGCAGTGTTTGGTTGCTGCCACTAGGGTACCAGAAATGGCAGCCCTAGTGCGGGAGAATATATACAAAACAGTACATGAATATCTACAAAAAGGCAAAAACAAACACTGTACAAAACAAAGCTAATAAGCAAAAGGTGACCAAACACGGACCGACACTACAAGGGAGGTCCCACTCCAGGAAGCTTCTCCCTGCATAAACTAAATAAACTAAATAATTCCCTACCCTAAAGTTGTAGGAATCCCAGTCTACACATGGTGATCACTCTTAGCTCACCCTGGTTATCCACACAGCCATGAGGGTTCTTCACCTCCACCTCCAGGCTTGTTGAACAAAGCACAGCACAAACAAAGAAGAACCAAGAACCAAGAACCAAGAACCAAAAACCAAAAACCAAAAACCAAGAACCAAGATCCAAGATCCAAGATCCAAGAACCAAGAACCAAGAACCATGAACCATGAACCGTGAACCGTGAACCGTGAACCAAGAACCAAGAAACATGAATCATGAACAAAGGGCTGGTTCTCCAGCCCATTTTTAAAGGCAGATGACCAGTGTTAATTAATTATCAATTCCTCAGTTGACACCTGGCCACCTGCTGCACATGCCTTTCAATTAGACAGGGAGGGAAGTCTCACCTCCCAGCCCTGCCATAGCACCTTTAAATTAAACAAATTAGACACATTTTTAGTTACAAACCCCACCAATGTTATTTATAATCAAACAAAAAAAATATATTTTACAGGGCAGCATTTGCCTATTTGGTTTTAATTTGATATTGATATTGCAATTATTTTAGGTATAGAATAAGAAAGTATTTTTTGATGTACATAAAAGGTTTAAATGATTTATTTGAGGACATTTCAGACAAAAGCCCTTCTTCAGCTGTGTAGAAAGAAAAGTAAACACTGTAAAAAAAAAAAAAAAAAAAAAAACACCAAAAACAAGTGTAGTGGATTTTATTTTTCTGGTTTGTTTTGCACTTGGTATTCAGCACTGTGAGTGGGTGGGAGAGTGCGAGTGAGAGGCAGGCAGCGGTAAATGTCAGGCAGGCTGTGTATCTTCACTATGTGAAGGCATCTCTGTCACATACCAGGGCCACAGGGACGCCCAGCTGCGTTTGTGACATCATCAGCTCAGGGATTCCCACTCTAAGTGTGATGTCAAAGCACTGCCCCCTCTCTCCAGTGGGAGGGACTGTGGCTAGCTCAATAGGTTAGACACTGTAGGCAGAAAAGAACTGATGACGAGTAAAACCATGGTCTGTCGTCAAAGTGTGCTGAAATGTGTCGGTCGGGCTGATCCCTCAAGAATACCAATTCACATCATCTAAGTCACCATACAAAACATGAAACTAGGAAATAGTAAAAACTAGATCATACTTTTATTTACTGTCAAAACAGCTGTAATATATCCCAGGACCAGAGATATTTTTCAATGTGAAAATATTATTATTATTATTATTATTATTATTATTATTATTGCTTTGTATTTTAGATGGCTCAAATACAAAGCAACAGTTAACCATTCTTTTATTTTGGCATATTTCCATTTGAAGTTCAGATCTTCCCACTAATAGTACAGCATGAAATGTGAATCCTACATTGGTTTGACTCATTCTTTATTAGAGCCCTCCCTCGTTTAGCTTTAATCGCTGGGGTGGGGGGGATGTTTTTTGGAGAATTGTAATTGAATGTGCTTAACTACGTGAAGTCAACATTTCTCTGTGATTCACCTTCACAAGAGCCCTGAACCTCCAATTGTGGCATCCTTCTTTACAAAAAGCCATAAGCTTTTCAACACAGTTATCTGTTTGGAATAAAGCGACAAATAAGTAAAGCACACCAAGCTACAGCATTAAAGCAGAAAGGATTTTTAAAAAAATGTCATAAAGGATGAAATACGCGTCTTCCTTGATTAAATAACCTTTAGGCAGGGGGTACCTGTAGGCAGGCAAAATAATCAGCATCAAACGCAAGTTTACAGCCTCCCCCCCCGAATGTGGGCTGGCTTTTCAAAAGGCTCTTCTAACAAATGACGCACTCTGCATTCTGTGACTCATACTCTATAGGCTGTGGAATTCTATGTGCCCACAGGACTGTTAAACTCTACAGAGAAGCTCACCCACACCGTTAATTACCACAGCACAGACCCCAGAGGGAGGGCTTAATGGGACTGAACCCTTTCAGCGATGGGGCCAACACCCTTTATGCCACTCTAGCATACTATCCGAATTAATCACACAAGGGCTGTTCATCTTCGAGTTCCAAGCACTGCCTTACTCAAAACCATTTTCATACTTTTTAGTTAATAAAGTGCCAATGTTTCACTGACGTTCCCGATAAAATAACATTTCTTTTTTTTTTTCTTGTCCTTCCCATACATCACAGTACCCTCACCAAATTATCTTTAATGGCTGTACAATAAGATGGCAATTCAATGGTCCGATCCTAAAGGACAGTGGAAAGGCTTGACCCACATGTGAGGTGGGACAGCAAGGCTGAGCTTGGGGGTATGTCCCTTTCTTTGAGTCGATGCAGATTTAGTCTCCTTAGCAACACACGCTCAACTGCAACTAAACATGCAATTCTGCCTCTTATATCCAAACCATCTGTCCAAATCAGCAGCAAGGTAGTTAAGTCATTGACCAGTCGAACATATGCACAAATAATATTGACACAGGAAGAAAGGCATACCAAATGATGGTTAATTCTTGCAGTGTACTACAGATACCAATGCAATTTCAATATCAGCGTCATCATTCTCCACAATGTACTTTTTCCTTAATGCATAGAAATAGGTGAATGGGATTTATCTTCAGCAGATAATGGGATTTATTTTTTTAATGATTGCTGTTTCTAATACCACGTTCCCAAAAGTAATGACCCTACTCTTTTTTAACCTTATTCCACTGTGGCCCAAGATGTTATTAGCAGGATGGAGACTCAGAGTCAAGAAGCTGCAGGTCAAGCGCTAAGCTAAAGCACACATTTATTAAACAAACAGAAACCAAATAAACAGGCATGAGGGCCAAAATAACAGGTTTAAACAAAACACTAATCAATTGGCTGGGCATTCACCTTTACAAAACAACTCACAAAACCACTCACAAAACCATTCACAAAACCACTCACAAAACAGTTCACAAAACCACTCACAAAACCACTCACAAAACCGCTCACAAAACCATTCACAAAACCGCTCACAAAACCACTCACAAAACAGTTCACAAAACCACTCACAAAACAGTTCACAAAACCGTTCACAGAAACATTCACAAAACCACTCACAAAACCGTTCACAAAACCACTCACAAAACAGTTCACAAAACCATTCACAAAACCACTCACAAAACAGTTCACAAAACCACTCACAAAACAGCTCACAAAACCACTCACAAAACAGTTCATTGCTGGCACCACTCACCGCTCACAAAACCGTTCACAAAACCGTTCACAAAACCGTTCACAGAAACATTCACAAAACCGCGCACAAAACCGCGCACAAAACCACTCCCCACTCACAAAACAGTTTACACCACAAAACCGGCTTCCAAAACCACCACAAAACCACTCACAAAACCACTCACAAAACCACTCACAAAACAGTTCCCACACAAAACCGTTACAAACAGACAAAAACATTCAACCAACCACAAAACCACTCACTGGCTCACAGAAACCGTGTCACAGAAACATTCATTCAAATGGGAACCACACAAATCCCTCACAGTTTAAAAAAAAGGATTTATCCTCCTTATACAGCACTTTCCTGAGAATGGCCACATTATTTTAACCTCATCCCTCACTTCCCCCACACACTTTTACCGGCAGCTTATCCCACAGGGTTAATACAGAGTTAACCAGTGTGCCACTGGCTCTAGTGTCACCACCATTCAAATGGGAAACGGTAGAAAAAAACAGCATTTCCTGATGCAATCCTCTCCTCACTTCCTTTCCGGCAACTATTGAGTTATCTTTAGACTCCCACCCCACCCCACTCCCCTCCCCTCCCCCATCTGTTTCCTTTGACTTTTTTTGTCTATATTAAACATTCAGCAACTTCTCTTTTTCTACTTAAATAGATGCTAAATGTGTGTATTTCTGTTTAAATGTGCCAGTGCAAGAATTTCTTGTACAATTACCATTTTTGGAGAAAAGTACAGTAAGGACATTCTTCCTCCGCAGGTGCCACTGTATAATTGTTTGATACTGCCCATTTAGTAAACACAACAATATAATACATATGCAAGTTGCTTTCATTCTTGCCATTGAGCAGAGTACACTGTGCTGCTGAGCTTGTGACCAGTAAGGGTTGGGAACTGGCACACACATGTACTGGTTTCTTGCAGGATAAAGCCAGCTGGTACAGTGTATAACACCCCAGCAGTTGAATTCATTTGTGAGTGCAAACTGCAATCACTATAACTATCCATAAACAGTGTGTTTATGAAATTGTTATTCCAGTAATAGTAATATGTTATCACACCATTAATGATATGTTTGTAGATGCTTTTGAATGGATCTTTAACTCACAGTGGGTCATAATGGCAGCTGAATGGCAGGAGCCATTGGCCGAATGATATCAAAAGTGTATTTCTTTCTATATAATAATCAATTTGCGGTAACACTTTACGTGTCTCTAATTACTGTGTATTTATATAGCAGGAAACACATGTTTACTTATACATAATTACAATGTTATTATGCATAGTTACGACATACTTAATGTGTATTTTGCACGATATATATAAGCACACAATTGTATCAGAAAAGAGTTCGGGTTATGGTTAGGTTTAAGGTTAGATTGTTCAAAAAGATTTACACATTAAGTACATTGTGATGATGCATACTAACATTGTAATTATGTGTAAGTGCATATGCATTTACTAAGGAACTGCTACTACTACTACTACTACTACAGACAATTTGCTCCCATGGCAGCAGCACTGTGCTATATTAATGCCCTATCCATGGTGTTGCCTCTACTGGTAATGCTCTGATCTAGTAATAGTTCCTCCCCGGTTTCTTCCAATCTATTCTCTCCATCTAAATCATTTTCTTCTTTTTTTATTGTTTGTTTTGTTACATTACTGACTGGCGTAAAACAGCTTTGATTCACCGGGAGCTTTGTGTTAATGGGAAATGCATATAGAGGGTACTTCGAAGGTACCGCGAGGGATACAGAAACACAGTTTGAGAATCCTCCTAGGGGTTCCTGCTAGAGAGGCTTATCTGCACTTCTCATTATGGCACAGCTGTGGAATCAAAGGGCTGTTGCAATGAATTGAACCCTGCGGTGACTCAGTGGTCTTCCTGGACTATATATTATACCGTGTTGGAATCAAATGTGTGTCTGCAATGTCTTTAGTTTCGTTTTAGTAATCTATGGTAAATGCATAGTATAACAATGGGAAAAGCATGGGAAAATTGCAAAAATACCATGCAAAAACACCATGGCAAACTTTTATAAGGGAAGTTACATCGAAATAGACACAAGAAAGCTACATCATTTTATTTTATTTTCTTTAAATTGAAGATATTATTATTATTTTTTTATAACTCCTTGAGTAGAATGAGCACATTGATTTTAATGTGGTGTACACTGAGCTTTATTTGAACTGCGCAAAGGCAGTTTTTCAGACATAGGTTCTGGTTTTGGTTTGCACCATTTTATAAAACAAACAAAAAAAGAGTTAATTAATGAGTCAGAATGCTCCTTTTCTGCTTCTAAAGATTATAAACCACAGCTGAGGATGGAGTGTAGTCTGTAACTTCCTTCCTTATATTAGACAGCGACTGTGTCAACATCTCAGGGGCTATGCAATAACAGCCAATCAGAGCTCTCGTTTCTAGCTTGCATGTCAGTCCAGGCTGACATGCAGTGGTGTCAAAATATTGGTGCTGTACCTAACTATACCACAGATTATGGATACAATATCGATATCCATGAAGAGCTTTCTTTTCTTTTCTTTATCTCATTCTGTCGTTTACAAAGCACCCATTTATTTGCAAAACATGCTGCCCTCTCTCATTGAGATGTTTAAAAGTTAAACAAACTTATTAAAAAGTTCAGAATGTTGAATTCAAAATGAAGGAATTGGGAAGCTAATTTCCTGTAGGGGAAACATGAGCTCAACATCCCCAGCTTTGTTGAGAAACATAACCCTGCTGTACAGTACCCGGTATCTGCAGTTCTCTGCAGTTGCTTTCCTGCTTTCTTGGGAACCGTGTATTTCCGTGTGTGTATCAGGAACATCTGCTGGTTATTGGAGCCCTGCTTCCACAAGTGTGTCTCCTGAGTGCAGCTGGATCCTCACCACTGCTTTACAGGGAAACATGAGCTGGATGAGCGTTACAGTAACTCCACATGCTGCTTATTTCTGACTACATTTCTTAAAGGTGCAACAAGCACTTTTAAAAGGGTAGGTTAAGGACTCCATAGCTCAGTACAATACTCTATACACATAGGTCCCAAGTTTCATCAACTGGAATGCCTGTCCTGATATGCTGATCATGACAAACTTCAGTTTTTTACATCACCCAAACAGTGCTCTTACACATGCATTATGAGTGATGTGGGTTTGCATGTTTTAATGTCAATTTGCAGGTCTGATTCGTTTCTGTGTTCTTATAGTTAAAGCAAAGCAAAAATCTTCATCTTTCAGTAAATCTTAAAATTGAGTTTTCCCCAGACAGGGGCGGAACCCCACACACTTAAAACATAAAAAGGTTATTTCTACCAAATGAATTGTACATACGCAAACACGGTAAATGCTCAGTTTACCAAAAACAGTCGCCCACAGTACCTGATAATGGAAGGCTGGTTCGACCAGAAATAAATGACAGCCAGTCTGAACAAATCAAGCATCGGTTCTCTTCCTAATTACAGAGACAAAGTGAGTCGGAGGCGGAGCTCATGCTTCCAAAAACAGATTGCTTTCCGTGTGGTGAAGCCTCAAAATTAGGGTTATATAATGTGAAATTCACTGATAGAAGACTGAAGATTTCAGGCATGGAGGAATTTCTCAAAAGCACTCCTATGCTTGTTACATCATTAATGGTTTTTAACTGCCCCCTTCCTCTTTTTAGACGTTTGCAATCAGCCTGAGTGCAGTTGCTGCACTTTTAAAAAAAATTTTTTATATTTTCTGTGTTTAGGTGACCTAAATTCAAGAGCTGCCATAGAGGTGTGTGACCCAGGCTAGATCAGCCATGGTGTCTATATAGAGGTAAGTTTCATCTTCTAATGCACAGCTGTGTATTGTCAGCAATACAAAGACACTAACATACGTCAGCAGCAGGCAACTACAACAAAAGAGCTAAACAAAAAACTAAACAATATTTGAGTAATAGCAACGAGAGCCGCTCAGAATGATTGCAAAACCATAAAGAGGCAAGGGGACACTAACAAAAACAAACCTTTGCCTTGTCTTCAATGTACAGTCTGCAGGTGTTACTCGTTTGTAATTCAGGAACACACAGAAAGAAAAAAAAAATCCCTTTTCTTTAAAGGAATTTTTGGTGATTCAAATTTTTTTTGTAAACAGCACATGTCTTTTGAGACTTTCGTAATTCAGTCTTAATTGAGAAATTTGCAAAGGGGCTGGGGTTCTGAGAAAAAAGTCCCTTTCAAATCTGGAGAGGGCTGCATTGAAACTTTCTCTTTGGCCCTGAAACTACCCTAACCCGGGTTTTACAAAGGGGAAGCTGCTAGATTAACTGCCTGGAAATGTATCGCTTCTAAACTGTTCCTGTTTAGACCACAGTGGATTGCCCGACATCTGTAAAACTCAACCAAACCTAACACTGAACCTTGCATTTATAATGTGGGATTAATCACAATAAAACTAGAGTTTTGTTGATTTCACTGATTGTGTCCGTCTGTCAAGGTGACTGCCTTGAACTCTCATGAATCTTCTGCACACTTTGTTTCACAAACTCCTAGCCTCCTTAGTACAGATGTAACTGTAGTTGTTGATTGATTTCATTCAAATTGTTAATCCATCACCTCCAAACACAACATGATAAGAAGGTATAATGATGGCTGCTTTTTACACATCCTAACTGATGGGATAATATCGACACCTACAGTTATTTCTCAATATGAAGAAGTCCATTGCATTTCTCTCCTTGATTTACATTCACATTTTCAGCCTGAACCTATAGATCAGGAGGGGCCAAAAGTTCTGACCCTACGAGCCACATACCAAAACTTTCATATAACCTAGAGCCACAAGAGACGTACTGTAAAACATGAAATGTTTGCAAGCAGGACATTTTAAATAGCATTGTTTTAAACATTTTTTAATTCTCTCAAACATGAAAACTGAATCCTGCACTTACACTGTGCAGCACAGTAGTTATTATCTCTTAATGGCAGCAAAATACACAAGAACAATGAGAACATTGCAGAGCCTCACACAGTTTTTGTGTCATATTTATTGTACTGTAGATCTGTACAGTGTATTAAACTTTAAATGTAACTGTGATGTTTTTTCCATTATTTCTGTTTACACTGTATATATTATGCACTTTAAATCAAACATATTAAATTATTATGAAGCAAAATAAGATAACTGCCCTGATTTCACCAAAAACACCACATAAAAAGACACATTTTCGTAAGGATTATTTTTTATTATTATTTTATCTTGAAGATCTGAATCAGGGCGACTTACAATAAAAAAAAAAGCACATTTTTTTTTTTTATGACTACCCATTTATACAGTTGGGTTTTATTAAATAAAGTTTGCTCAAGGGTTTGTGGATGACAAATGCACTGTATTTATTTTGAAAGGGATTAAAGTACTGCTCATGAGGAGACGTAAGATTAGACCTGCAATATAAAATTTAAACATGCATTCTCTAGTCTAGCACAAACACTGCAATTTTATAAAAAGATTCAGGATGTTTGGCATGAGTGATATTCCATGCCATACAAAACTCACTTCTTTATTGAACGCCTT
The DNA here is from genome assembly GCA_036884735.1 of Huso huso. Classification (NCBI taxonomy): domain Eukaryota; kingdom Metazoa; phylum Chordata; class Actinopteri; order Acipenseriformes; family Acipenseridae; genus Huso; species Huso huso. The sequence continues at coordinate 2,280,823 of CM072671.1, read as the reverse complement.
GCTTGAGTCGTTACCTCAGCTTCTTTATTGAACGCCTTGCTTGAGTCTTTACCTCAGCTTCTTTATTGAACGCCTTGCTTGAGTCTTTACCTCAGCTTCTTTACTGAACGCCTTGCTTGAGTCTTTACCTCAGCTTCTTTACTGAACGCCTTGCTTGAGTCTTTACCTCAGCTTTTACTGAACGCCTCTCTTGAGTCGTTACCTCAGCTTCTTTACTGAATGCCGAAAGGAGCATCTGCTGACTGCTGAGGCATGCTTTTAAAGAGGCAGAGTGTTTCTCCTCAAGTATGATCCAGGAGGATATTCAGAAGAAAATTTGTTGTGATTTGTTTCATAATGACGTTTGAGATTGCTCGCCTTGTACAGACTACAGTGTGTAAGGGATTTGTTGCAGATGAGACACAGAGGTTTACCACTGTTTTCAGTGAAAGCAAACTCTTCCTCCTATTCTGGCTTAAAGCCTCATACTTTTATTTATTATACGTGAAGGGTTTGCTCAATGCCATTGTCTCCACGAAACGAACAAGCACTTCATTCAAAATTATGAGATTCACTTTCAGCTGCACATCTGGCTTTCACTACCTCAGCTTCTTTATTGATCGAAATTTACGCATGCAGCAGTGAGTCGGTATCTCAAAGTCATCAGTCTTTACCTCAAATTTATTGAACGCATTAGTAACCATTTTAAAGCCATGAGAAGTAAGGTCAAGAATATTCAAAGCATGACAAACCATGGTAAAGTATAGTAAGTGCCTGGCATAACCATGATAAAAACATGGGAAAACTGTAAATGTACAGTGCTAAACTTTGAAAAGGGTTATCAGATCTCATTGTGTTTCTGCCGTGGTTTACTGCAATACATTCTTAAGTTATATCCTAGATCTCAGGTTTGTTGTGATTTGTTTCACAAAGACATTTGAGGTTGCTCAACTTGTACAGACTAAATGTGTAAGGGATTTGTTGCAGATGAGACAGGGTTTACCACTTTTTCAGTAAAGCAAACACAACATTCTGGAACCTGTTTTTATTTATTACTCTTGGAGGGTTTGCTCAATGCCATTGTCTCCATACAAACAAGACAAAAGAGAAAGAATTTCATGTAATCTGGTTTCATAAGTTGCCTATATATAGCAGGGGGTATCAAAATGTCATCATTACAAAAAGTCCTTGGTAGTAACCATTTTAAAACAGAGAATTGGTCAAGCATATTCAAAGCATGACAAACCATGGTAAACTATAGTAATGTTGTTGAACCATGATAAAATCCTGGGAAAACTCCTTCAAAAAAAAGGGTTATCAGATCTCATTGTGTTTCAGCCATGGTTTACTACAATACATTCTTACTGTGTTCAGTGTCCTCAAGTTATATCCTAGATCTCAGGTGACGATACATCAACTTGTAGCTAAAAATCCGTCCTGTGATTAATATTAAGCCCTGCAGCGACAGGTATCTTTATTGTATTTTCTGGAACCTTCTTGTGTTCTATACAAAGAAAACAAAGAAATACTAAAGCCAAACAAAATAAACTTAAGCTAGTTAACATATGCCGTGCACAGCCAACCAGGAACAAGCTTGTGCTGAGTCTCTGTCTGGCTTGACTCTCTTACAGCAGGTCAGTGATTGGTTTCCTGGGGAGTCGGGTCACCTGTCAGACAGGTAAGGGCTTGGAACAACTACAAGAAAACACCTGCCATAATACTGTCAATAGAGGGTGTTTCATTTAGGGCCCATGGTCGTTCATCAATGATTAAAAGCCTCTATGACCTTTGAGCTTACAATAAACTTAGGTTTAGAGTTAGGGGTAGTGGGGTTAGAGATAGTGTTAGGGTTAGGGTTAGGGTTATAGTGTGCACAAAGATGTACACATTAAGTACATTGTAACTATGAATAATAACCTTGTAATTATGTGTAAGTACACATATATTTCCTTTGTAACTACTATGTAAATACACAGTAATTGCAAGTGTTACGGAGATCCCTTGGTACCATCAAATACTGCAATCTTTCTAACAGTATTCTTACCAGAACTTCCCATTCTTATGATCTGTAATGAATTAGCAACCTGTGTTTCCAGTAAGCATAAACACCCCTTGCCATGAAATAAATTAAACCAACAATTCACTAATCTAGTGTACAGACTAAACATGGAAAAAAAGCTATTGGAAAAAAGAACAAAATCTCTGTGCAGTAACTGTGTGTATCTGATACAAGTGATGTGCCCATTGAGCTGTTTGATTGATTGCACAACATGATACTTTGCTGTCATTCCCATAGGGGTTAGTTGACTGAAATTAATTTACTGAAATGCACCGAAATGTATCAATAAAGAATGCATTGGGCACTTGCCTTCCAAACAATCTGGCCATCAACTAATGCATTACAAAGGCCTAATGGCATTTTATTCCCATTTGGTTTAGGGCAAATTAACAGCATGAATTCTGTCAGTTAAATGCCCATCTGAACAAGGCTTTGAATATCATTAGTGCATTAAATATTTAATTGTTTGTGTTTCTTCTTTTTTTACATTACATTTTTATTGAAAGCATGTTTAACCTAAAACGTAATGGTTAAACTTTACATTAAGTCTCTAATTCCTGTGTATTTACACAGTAGTTGGTACTTGGTATTCTGCATAGTTACAATGTATTTACTGTGTAAATCCCTTTGCACAAGATATGTAAGTACATAGTACATAGTTGTATCAGAAAAGTGTTAGGGTTAGGGTTAGGAGGGTTAGGGTTAGGAGGGTTAAGGTTAGGGTTAGGGTTAGGGTTAGGTTTAGGGTAAATGTGCTTTCGCTGGTGCGATTGGAGACCTCGACAGCACATTTGAAAAGTTTGCTTTAAACAGTTTACTAGTATACTGTGGGGGCTCAATATTAAATTTTCTGAATTGAGGGCTCAATGCCCCTGCATGTTTTACTAGGTCACTGGAACTTTAAATGCTAGGTAACACTTTATGTATAGTGTCTTCACTGTAATTACAATGTAATTGCATGTGTTGTTACTATATTATATTGCAATTGCACAAACAAATGTGGAAATGATTATAAAAGACACTAGCAACCGACAGCATTTTTAATTTTTAATTTTTTTAATTAAACTTGTTGTTGCATCTTAATTAAACAACCTGTGTAAGTCAACTGTTCAAAGGCAGTTCCATGCAATGTGTACGCCCACACCAAGAGACCAGCTTACTAATTGCCCAGATCCTATCCCAACATCACGTGCAGACACTCTCCAAAGGGTCTTATGCCACTGATAGGGTGGTTTTGGCTGTAGCAGCTTGGAGAAGAAGAAAGTCCTGGTTAAAATCTGCCCTTGAGTATGTATTTAAGTGTACTGTGAGTATACTATCAGTACTATACCTATTGATAGTATTATTTATTCAGTGTAATTCAGTGCACCACATTTCTATAAGGGAGGACACAGAACCTTATTTTGCATTTCATCAAGGAGGGACAGCTCATGTTGGAATATTGAAGTACTGGTGCAGTTTCTTGTGGTTCTATGGTTAGGGTACAATGAAAGCAGGACCTTAGTTTATTTACAGTAAATTGGTCTTAAAATCTCTTAAACTCATAAGACCACCTAGCAGCCAGGTCTGACCAGCGCTTTCTGTTCTAATTGACTGACTTTATAATTTCCTATTTCCTAAGAGTACCCAGCTGTCATCATTGCTTTACCTGCTCAATAACCAGTGCCCCCTTCTCGTCCCAGCAGTGGATTTCCAAGTCGAAATGGTAAACGTGCCTGGTACTGAAATCCTGCATGCAGAGAATGTAAAGCAAGTACAGTATTGTGTGCGGGTGAAGATCACGATTGGCCAGCATGATGTCCTGCGGTCAATCCATGATATTTCACATGACAATCCATAAAGTAGCTTTCCCTTTAATATAGCTTTGGATTATATTCACCAAACTAGTCCAGTGGCTAGTCCAGTGGTACGTTGCGTGAACTCCGTCTATGCGTCTGGCATGTGCATTCACATTTGTTTCACAAATCTCTTCCAGCATTCAATGACTTGAATTCCTATGCTTTGGAAGTGACAATTCATATTTGTGATATTAAACAACTAATGCTGCTATAAATACATTCTGTGGTTTGAATGAATAACCACTACCCAGACTAGATCAGCTTGTAGTAATTAAATAAATGCAATACCTATTATACAGTATGTGTTACTAGAAGTTCAGTTTACAAAATAAATTTGTATAATAATTCTTGTTTAAGAAAATCACTATTTTAGTGCCGTTCCAAACATGTCTTGCCTGTGCCTACCTTACAATTAAGAGATCAACAGAACCAAAACACCATTTCTCTCTTAGCATATAGATCTGAATGAGATGACAGGTTTGAACTAGTTTAAACAGCTTATTACTAGTATAGACCTCATACATTGCTCAAGGGTACTGTACAAAGTTTGATGTGGGATATATATACTGTATATATATATATATATATATATATATATATATATATATATATACATAGCGATCATGTTTTAGCAGTATCCTGATAGCTGCTGTGACTAAAATGAAAGATGTTTTGCCAAGTCTATTTTGGGTATAGCACTATCCTCATAGTTGCTGTGACTAAAAATGAATCCTTTTTTATGGTGGTCCCTAAAATCTGTCAAGATTGTGACTGCAGAGTCACAGCAGTGTCATTTTTGCTAGCATGCTGGGTGAACCTGTAATTAAGATTTGTGGGCAGTTAACTTAACAACTTAAGTTTTAAAATATTATTTGTTTTTGGAGAGGGGGGCTTGTGGCCCGTCTGTCTGAGTCCAATCCTTCAATTCAGGAGACGTGCTTCAGATTCACTTTCTGATAAAAGGGGTGATGGGTATTGGGTCGACTCATGGCAAACTGATGTGACGAAGATAACATATCACCTTTGTGGAAACATGGGAGGGGCTGCAGTGCTTCCTTGGTTGCTTGTGCTTTGAGAACACATTATCTGATTATCTGACTCATATATGGTTCAAATATAATTAAAGAGGTCGCTTTTTGTTCATGCTGACATTTTATATGTTTACACTGAGCCTTTGTGCTTCACTATACTGTGTGAAAACCGAATCGCCCAAAACTGCTTTACAAAAAGTAATACGTCCTCTAGACTTTATGACTTATAATACTCTCTGTTTGCCAAAATATAATCAAAGCGCCCTTTACTAAATTAGAAGATCTGGGTAGGGTTAAGTGCAGGGTGTTGCTGTGCAGTCCGGGTTTATCATTGTCAGCCCGGTCCAGTGCTTTTCATACATCCAGGTGACCTTTTTAACAAGTTCTTCGAGGTACTAAGCAGACCACAAAGGCAGTTTCTGGTGGCTCTTTACTGTCAAGTAAATGATTTGTATTTCTTAGAGGGGGCTCCTGCTGTATTTTACCAGTTTGTCTGACACATTTCACTCACGACAGCAAGGCTGCTGACAAAAGTTTCATGTATCTGGCTCTGGGTTCACTCAGCATAGAAGAATAATGAGTAATAAGCTGAAAAGCTGTCTGTCTGTCTGAAAGGGAAGATAAATATTGCTGAGTAAGACAACATTGTCACGGTAACTATGGGTTTTTTTCAAGGTTCACACTGCAAAGACAGAAACCTAAAGTTCTATGAAGTTTTTGTCAAATATATTTCTGTTTTTTTTTTTTTTTCTAATGACATTTAAACAAAATAGTTGCAGAAAAAAAGCCACATTTTTACAGAATTTTCTAATTGCCTGACAGAACCTGGAACTAAAACCAACACTGATAACTGCACATGTCATTCATTCTGGAAAACAAGCACTGTAAACTGCACATGTCATTCATTCTGTAAAACAAGCACTGTTAACTGCACATGTCATTCATTCTGTAAAACAAGCACTGTTAACATTCTGTTTCAAAAAACTGTGCAAAATTCAAACCCGTTAACTGAACTCTTCTGAAAACAAGCACTGTATCCCTGTCCCACCACCACACTGTAAACTGCACATGTCCCCTGTAAAACCCTCCCCTGCCGTCATTCATTCTGTAAAAAGTAGCTGCGTGCCAGCTGTTGCAAAACTGTGCCGAACGAACCCGTTGAACTCTGGAAGTGTATCCACCCCCCCATCCCGCCCGCCAGTCCAAGAAAGATCTTCCGATCCAACCCAACCGGGTTCTTTTGGCTCAGGGCCTCCAAGCAGCTGGGAAACTGGAAAACACAGAAATAATAATAATAATAATAATAATAATAATAATAATAATAAAAGATGGAACATCTGCAATAAATAAAAAAAACCTAAATTAAACATTGCAGGGCTTTACAAAGCAATACAAAGTATTTATTTTGTATTCTACTGGTCACATTTCTGCTGTACGTGTCTTTTTTGTGAAATAGAATCTCGCAGCTTGTAATGCAGCTCTGGCTTTCAAAAATCTAAACCAGATGTGTCAAAAAGAGCCATCCATATTACAAAGCATTGTGAAATAACCATGGGGGGCGGGGATAAGCAAAAACAGCCCTGTTGCTTAGCAACCCACACAACACAACAAGTTCAGGCCTAATTGGCATGTGACTGGACAGATTTGTGCTTTATAGAGTGGAAAAGAGAACAAGATGCCTTCAGACAGTTCGGAGAATTTCAAATTGGTATATATATATATATTTATATTAATTAAAGTCAAAAAAGAAAGGAAGCCAAGTACAATTTCCTCATGTTTTGAAAAGCTGCAGAGACTCGGCTACCAGATCAAACGATGGAATAGCCTTTCCCAGGAGTGCGCTCTGGGACACAACATTGTTACGACCTTCTGTGGTTGAGTTTGTGAAAACAGTACATAGAATAGTTTCACAAGTTCTGCTGCTATAAATAACTTAAAATGGGCTTTTAAAAAAAAGCTGTCTGGTTTTTGTGTGTATTTTGTGCCGTTAAAGATAAAAAGAAAAAGTACATTTCTTTCTCCATTGCCAGTTTAAATTAATAATGTGCCCCCCCACAACAACTTGGTGCCCCCACCCGTGCACACTGACACCAGGCCTGTTCAAATATCACATTTAATCAGGTCTATTTTTTTGGGTGACATTAAAACGGTAATTTTACTCATTCTGTAAGTTTGTTATTTCTAAAAGTTGCAAATTTGTCAAAAGAATTTAAGAGATGTTTTGACCTTTCTTGTTTAGGTCCTGGGAGTTTTTTATCCTGTTTCCTATCTGGCTTTTCAAAGTTCACGAGCGACTGTTTAAGTGACTGGGTTGTGATGTTTTTATCTTTTGTGATTGATTGCGCTTCAAATGTTTCAGGCAGATCAAAGCTCTCAATGCCTGCTTTGGTTCATTGAATGGCTCTCTTGAACTGAGAAACTGATGATTGATTTTCGTTTGCCTATCGTTATGGAGTTCTCATAGGAGATTAACACTTGGTTTACCAGGCTTGTGATATTAATCCCTTTCTCTGTAAGGCTTGCCCTTTGAAATTGTCCCTAGCAAGCACTAAATTAGCTGTGCAATTGCTGTGGTCGTGATGATGCATGCTGTCTTGTGTTCTTTTCTCTGAAGACATTAAGAAGAACAGTGAAAGCATTTGACACTTCTATTGCCTTGCAAAAATGTATTGCACTACACTGTGGAAAAAGCATAGGAAAGTGTAGTAAAGCATGGTGAAATCATGTCACAGAACTGGCAAGCGTAGTAAAGAAGAGATTTATGGTTAATAAACATGATACATCATGATAAAGTGCAAAAATAAACAAACAACATGGCAAAATGTGAGATTGGACATTCACATTTACCAAGTGTGACAGGGATGACCGGTGGTCTGACGTCAGGCAGAAGCAGGAACAAAAATACTGACACCAGGGCAAGTACTGCAGTTCATGGTTAATTAAAAACAAAAATAAAATAAATCAAACAAAAATAAACTTTGCAAAAAAATAAAAGGTTTCAAACAAAAACAAATGGCAAAAATAACTGCAACACAGGTCAGGCTTGGGCATTGCCTTCACTGTTCCTATGTTTACTTTCTTTCTGTCGTTTCTCCGTCCTCCTCTCTAGATTATCTCCTGACACCCACCCCGCACTGGAACAACAGGTGACCATCTCCTGGAAAACAAATTAAATCACAATTAATGTACTGCCAATATGTTGTGGATGGGGCTGCCATCCACGCTTTAATATTTAAAACAATAAAACAAGAAAATACAATAAATCATAATAAACAAAACAATAATCTGCACAGGGGTGGATGTTTGTACAGGGCACACCATCAAGTCATTGTGGCACTGGAACACAAGTGTTCCTGGAAATCACATGAATGTACTGCTAGTCTGCTTCACGCTTTAATATTTAACCAAGAAATGTTAAGCATAACAAAAGCTTCCTGGAAGACAGTGGATGTTTGCACACCATCAAGTCATCTACACTTGCAGGATGAAACAAAAAGAAAAAGTACGACTCAGTCCTCAGCTATGATATATCTCAGGAGTGTAGTCGAAGGTAAATGACATTTACCTACTTCTCATATGGAGAATATGGAATTTACCCACTTCTCATTCAAGGAATAAAGAGTTTATTCACTCCTACTCTAAGCAAATCCTGGCTATACCAAGGGTTAAAGCCAAGGCATATTCCAATGTATTATATAAAGAAACTCAGGTGCATTTAATAATGGGCTGGGTCTCTTTTGATTAACCTTTAACCCAAAATTCTGCACGACCGTCACAACTGACATAAGCCTAATCTAAGGCACCTCTGCACACCTTCAGTGCCTACCACGAACATCAAAACAGTTAGTTTACCCACTTCTTTTTTTACTACAACACCACTGATGATATGGTTGCATCAGCCAGCGAATGGAGCTTCTAATGCCCCTCTTACTGTTTCTCCCACAGTGTACTTGCACTTTTTAGGGGCAGCTTGTTCTCAGAAGAAATAGTTCATATGTGCATACAAAATCACGCTCAAGAAAATAGCACATCTAAAATGAGTGCTGGTTTAAATAGCACCTTTTCTCTTTGCGAAATGTTGCCTTGTAATAAAGAAACGAAGAATCTAATGAGTTAGATCCTGAGTGCAGAATGTTCCTTTGATGTTTTATTTAGAAACTTTTGTCTTTCACTGGGGAATCAGTGGGATGTGCTGAACATTGAGTTTTTACAAGCCTGTGATCCACACTCCCAATGGCCACAGGATTCAACCCATGCATGTAGAATACTTGGACGTACTCCAGTAACACCCTGTGCACAATCTGGGAGGAGTACCACACTGCTGTGGGGCCCCACGTTCATGTCCTAAGGCATGTGCTGAAGAAGATCAAGGAATGCCATTTTCAAAGCTAGTATGTCGTAAATAACAAATAAAGAAAAAGGTGGCCATTATCCTGCTTCAAAAAAAAACAAACTTTTACCAGAACCTATTCCAAACTTTCTGACATGTACGCCTGAGCACTTTGAAGTTAATAATTGCTCCCTCTAGCTCTCATCTCCTCTGCGCTGATTGTGCCATTGCTCTTCAGAAGAAGAGGAGCGTGCTCATTGCAACACTGACTCATAATTATGTGGTTTAACCTTCTGATGGATGCAATCAGCACAAGGATGTCTCACTAATGAGGTCTATAACCTCTTCTTTTTTTCTCGCTCTGAAGAGGCTCATCTAAATTAAAATCCAAACACTGGGAGTTAATAACAAGTGCCGCAATAAAGCACTTGCCCATGCTAGCTCTGGCCTGCTCGTTACCTTGAGTGGGGGTCACAACCGCTTCACTCCCACAGAAAAGGCAGCTCTTAAATACCAGGCTGCCACTACCAGCTTCTTCTTGGAGTGATTGTTTCTGATAAAATGTGGGGGAGCCCCCCATGATGTGATGGCACTGATCATTATCCTGTCGTCTGTGACGAATGTGATGCCTGGTTTATTCTTCTGCACCCAAACCACCTATAACTACGATTAGAAATGAGTGTCCCACACTCACCCACTTTAGACAGCTTGTGCCAACAGTGACACCATGCAGTTTACATTGGACACCTTCTTCTAGGAACTGTTAGAATGTAAAATGCTTGACCGTCCGTCGCCAGTCAGTTGATCTGCCCTCCCTTGCTATTTTACACACGATGCAGTGGTGAGAGCACTAGCGTTTCTCCTCTGGGTTTTGATATCCAACCTGTTCTGGTAATCAGATCCTACCTCCTTGCACAATATAGCCTACCATCTTCAACCCTGGGGGTCCCTCCCCTTCAGTGGTTTATCGTTAAGTTATTTGTGAAGCTTATTGATATCCTGAATGTGTGTATTGTATTTTTGTGTGGACAAATACAGTAAGGTGAATCATAAACTAATTCAAATCCATTTATTCAATGCTTACCCTGTGTGGTTGGGATTATAGCCCTGTCTATAGAAACTTCACAACGTCTTCCAGAAGCTGGTTTAAGGGATCAGGTCCCAATGCAAAGCAAAATTTTACATCATTCATATTAGTTTCCAGTTACTATAAAGCAGCCTGGTGTTCAACATGGCAACACTGCCCACCTGCTCTGTGTGAAGCTGTGACTCAGTGGCATGGTTAGAACATGATATTGTCTTGTCTGAATGCAGAGGACCGTTGAGTGTAATTCGAGTCGTCTGCTAAACCCAATCTTGTCACTTGTAACCCTTCCCAGCTTTGCACCACCTGTCAGCTGTTTTCACCCAGTGTTTGGGAGATATACAGTACAGTATATCAGCTGGTAATCTCTCATTCTTCACTCAGGGACAACATAGATAGCAGTAGGGGGCTTATAAGCAGCATAAACCAATGACAACGATGTCGGAATAAACACCAGTAACTAGTCGGCTTCAGTTTCTGTGCAGATTATATCAGAGCTTTCTAGGTTTCTACTTCCTGATGGTTTTCCTTAAACAGTAACAGAGTCAGAAAAACTGATAAACAAGCAAACAAATGAATAAGCGCTTGACTCCAGCGATCAAGGAGGGCAGCATGCTTTATACTTTACAGTCAAGAGTGCAACTCAGATCCACAGTGCCACTTTCTCACTTTAAGAGCTTGTTGACTGATCATTTGAACCAGCCTTGTGATGAATACAGTAATACCTGGATTGTAAAACTGTGTGCTTCCAAATCTTAAATAAATAAATAAATAAATAAATAAATTCCTCCAGGGGGCTTGTGTAAACAAGCTGTTTGTAGCGCATATGGCTTGTCCAGCCAATCCAAATCTTAAATAAATAAATACAGTGAGATACACAGCCAGGAATATTTGACTTGATACTAATCTGGAAAAGCATTGAGCTTGCCCAAGACAGCCTCTTCATCATCTGAGCGATGTATACCCACTGCTGGGAGCCTGCTGGTATAATTTAGCCCTGGCCTACCTCTTCTCTGCCAGTCTGTCTCTGTGCATAATTTTCAGACCCCTGGCCTTCCCTCTGTGTCTGAGACTGCTCCGAAAGTGCTGACCAAGGCAATGTGAGTGGGAGGGAAAGGTCAGGAATGGAACTGGGTATGACAGGGACAGGGAAGTTCAAGCAATCTTCCTCAGCACCACTGAATGGCTCATTGTGAGGAAATGTTTTGCTCGGTTAAGCAAGTGTCAAACATGCCCCCGGGGTCTCCAAGTACAAATAAGCCCTGCTAGTCTGACATCTCCTTCAGGACAAGAAACAAAAAAAATGACATTTCAGATCAATGAAAATACAAAAAAACCACACAAAAAACAACAACGAGTCCATGCATGCTGGTTTGCCTGTTTAGCTTTGGAAACCCCAAACACCTCCCCACTCGTTTTGAGCCCCTTAATAGAAGCTGTAAAAAAATGCATGCTATGATAAATGCACCCTTATCTCATAGGTGCATCTAAGCTGTGTTTGCAGTTTACAGGTGTCATCGTAGGTTTGTGAGAGATATCATACTCCCATCTGACAATATCAAAAGGTTCATTTGTTAATTGCAAATGGGAAAAAAGCAGGAGAAATAGGAAGAGGGACTGGAATGGGCAACGGAATTTGCATCAGAACAGGGGTAGGCATTGCATATAGACCTTTGATCAGGTTAGATACAATAGCATGAAAAAATCTAAAGATAAATAAAACATACATTTTACTAAGAAAATGTTGCTTTTCCGTTTTTTTTTTTTTTTTACCACACTTGACTGCGTATTTCCATGCTTTCATTATTTACTGCACTCTTCTGTGCTTTTACTATAGTAATACTGCAACAATCTTTTATGGGAGCCCTTCCGTGCCATAGTTATAGATCCTTAGTCTACATGCAATGTGTCCTCTGGTCAAGATAGAATGAACAATGCAGTCAGGCTCTCAGCTTCTGAACAGCCCCAGCTCCTGTTACAGGAAGTGATTTTCACAGCAACAAGTCTGATGTGTCATGCCAGAGGAGTTGGACTGGGGTAATAAGACAGAAGGAATTATCTGCCTGTCTGTGGTTTCCGGACCTGATTTAAATTGGGACTCTTGGCTGTCTGGGGCCTCACGGGAAAAAAAAAATCCTTTCTAGTTGAGAAAGGAAGGTCAGCTCTGATTATTGTTTCCCCTCCAGGCCTCTTCACTTTCAAAGAGTGAGCGTGTCTCTCAGGGATCTCCTTGTACTTTCTCTTTCTTAAGGGTTGGTAGCTGATTGTAAGGGCTTGTTCCCTGGCATGTTTCGCTGGGCTTTCTGTTTATAAGCATTGTCACTAGGGTTGCCACATGTCCCTGGATCGTCCTGGTTTTGAGGAAGGTGTCCCGGGAATTCAATATCCCTACCCAGGACACTGAATGCCATGACCAAAGTTTGAGTTAGATAATCAGGATACAATATTACTGCAATAGAACTGGTTGACATCTTTATAGGCAGGTGTTGGGACAGTTATTGCATAGGACACACTATTGTATAGCGCAATATATTTTCAGTGAGTAAATAAATGTACAGAAGTCAAATAATCCAAAATATATTACCATAAAATACCTGGAATTTATAATTGAAAAAAAAAAACATATGTGGCCCGTAACGTTATATAGAACATGTCATAATATATAGAAATACAACATTCCTTTATATAGCATTTGCCTTGTCCCAAGGAAAGTTACGGACTGTAAGTATTCATTACACTGTGCTGGCCCCTTGTGTATTGAGGGGAATTCCTGAACTGCAGTAGAGTGTGGCTGGTCCCAGTTACAGCAGGGTTACTGGGTGTAGGACATGACAAGCAAATAAGCAGAATAGCATGCTTCAAGCTCTATTTGAATTATAAGCAAACTCTGGATCTTAAAACCACTGTCTGATAACTCCTAGCCCTGCTTAATCCCAAACCTCTTTCCACTGTATTGATGATATCAGTGATGTAAATAAGGTCACACTCTAGAAAATAACTACAAAACACAAAGCATTCAGGTGCTGGTGAAAAACATATGCATTTAGTGTTACTAAAAACAATTGGTAACCATGCAAATATTTATCTGCATTCGCCTCATCTATTGACTTTGCAATGCACTGTGAATTATTCATATGTGATAGTATCCTGCATTCCAAATCACCGTGACTGACATTTCTGTATGACTATGGGCTCAGATGGCAATCCTAAATGAGGGTAAACAAACAGTAGAACAGGGCTGTTCAACCAGTCATGGCCCTGGAGGGCCATTCCACACTTTAACCTAAAAGTAATTGGCTATTCTAAATTGGGAGAAAATAATAATAATAAAAAAAAAAAAACAATTGGCGACTACTAAATTAAAAAAAAAAAAAAGTAATAGTTATTACTGATTTTTAATTGAATATAACAAAAAAAAGACTAGTTTATCAGTAATTAAATAGTGAGTTTAAACGCTGGGTCAGTAAATGCAGAGTCAATAAGGGTTGACTTGATCTTATAGCAGAACAATAGCTCCCACACAAATGCTGTTGTGCAGAAGTAGTAAGACCAAATTCGCTGCCCTACAGTCTGTAACAAGCTCTGAATTATTCACTTGACAAGAATTGAAACTTTTTTTTTTTTTTTTACAGGGGTGGGAAGTAAAGCAAGGAGGGAAACTTTTGTGAACATTTTGACAGGCATGGAGGGTTGCTGGTGGTCTGTGTCACTGCCCCCCCCCCCCCCCCTACACCCCCGATCTGTGTAGCATGAATCAGCATGATATTGTCACATGACTGCAGGAAGATACCGGTGCTGCTGGCTGAGTCACCCGAGTAACTGGAAACACTCATTCCTTCAGAGAGCTGATTCCCAGAACCTCAGCTGTCGAGTATACCGGCAGCCACTTGCTTTAACACAAAGCCTTGCTCTGTACAGATCACTGGTTTAAAAAATGTGATCCACCTCGGCTGAGCATGGGAAGTAGAAACAAAATAAAATGAATGGGTCTTTATCAAGTTTACTGTGGTATACCATAGTAAAGGTATAGTCATTGTAAAGCACCGTATAAGCATATTAAAGGTCTTGTAAATAGGATTGGGATGGCTACAACATGCATTGTACAACTCATGACTGCACATGGTAAAGCACATTATGTGACTCAAAACTGTAAAAAGAAAAGCATGGTAAACCCCATATTTTAAGTTATCACATCAAGTTACCACGTTAAGAAGTTTCATGTTAAATACACTGCTAGTATTTATGCAGCTGCTGACTTTTAAGGGCTAGTAAAAAAAAATCATACCATTATTTTCAAAAGTCTCAAGATTGCTCCAATTTTCTAAATATTCAGTTGCATTGTAATGCTTGATCTTAAAAGTTTTTCACACATTTGAAATAAAATCCAGACAAGGCAATAAACAATATTGTAGTCACATTGAGAAATGTCTTCAGGGAAGCACCACCACCACAGGTCAGGGAAGACTCAAAATGCATGGCTGAAATCGTGGTGCACACAGGAAGGCTTCACCTTTCTTGAACATTGGAGCACTTTCTACAACAAGGACTATCTATACAGGTGGGACGGACTGCACTTAAACAGAAAGGGAACCAATCTACTGGAGAAAGGATCCTTCATTCCTTCAGAAGCATTTAAACTAGAAAGGAAGGGGTCGAAAAAAAAACAGAAGGAGACTACATCAAAACAAGGGCAACAACTCAGGTAAGACCACTAAAATGTATTTATCTTAATGCTAGAAGTCTCAGAAACAAAATGTTTTGAAAAACTGCACTAACAAGTTAACTACGATGTGATAGGTGTTCCAGAAACTTGGTTGTCTGAGTGATGGAGACGAATATAATATTAGTGGGTACACTGTATAGGAAAGACAGGCAGGACAGAAGAGGCGGAGGGGTAGCGCTATACATAAGAAATAGCCTTGAAGCCCAGGTGTTAAATCAGGACAAAGAAAACAATGCAGAATCAATATGGGTCAGAATAATGGACACAAATTCAAAGGGCATAATAATAGGAGCATGCTATAGACCGCCAAATTCAGGCGATGAGCAAAATAATCAGTTGTACAATGACATTGAAAATGCGTGTAGAAAAGGAGAAACCATACTAATGGGGGATTTCAACTTCCCCTGTATAAAATGGGAAAACCCAATGGGGGCACGACGGACGAAATTGAAATGGTGGAAATGACAAATGACTGCTTCCTAACGTAATTTGTCAAGGCACCGACTAGAGGGGAGGCATGCCTTGATTTAGTCTTTTCAAATAATGAAGACAGAATAACTAAAACAGAGGTCAG
The DNA here is from genome assembly GCA_036884735.1 of Huso huso. Taxonomy (NCBI): domain Eukaryota; kingdom Metazoa; phylum Chordata; class Actinopteri; order Acipenseriformes; family Acipenseridae; genus Huso; species Huso huso. The sequence continues at coordinate 2,265,205 of CM072671.1, read as the reverse complement.
AGAGCCATTGGCAAACTCAGACCACAACATGGTCTCATTTGAAATATTTTTAAAACCCCAAAAGTAATGACTAAAGCTAAGGTTTACAATTTTAGAAAAGCAAACTATGAAGGTATGAAACAGAGACTAATAGAAGTAGATTGAGTAAAATAGAAAAACATCCACAGAAAAAGGGTGGCTGTTTTTTAAAAATGTAGTACTAGAGGCACAAAAACAATTACATCCCAAAAGTAGACAAATCTAAATCTAAAACAAAATGGCCAAAATGGTTTAATAGACAAATTTAAAAAAATATTCAGCGAAAAAAGGCACTTTACAGAGCGTTTAAAAGGGACCAAAAACAAAGCACACAGAAAGAGTACTTGGAACTGCAAACACAAGTCAAAAAGGAAGTTAGAAAGGCCAAGAGAGAGATAGAAATCAATATTGCTAAGGGGGCTAAAACCAATTCCAAAATGTTTTTCCAATATTATAACAGGAACATTCAAAGAGGAGGTTAAATGCCTAAGAGACACAAATGGCAAAATCATAGATGAAGAAAAAAAAATAGCAAATATATTAAATGATTACTTTTCACAGGTTTTTACAAAGGAGGACACAGACAACATGCCCCACATGGACCTGTTCCTATCCAATTTTAAATAACTTTAGCATAACAGAGGCAGAAGTGTTAAAGGGACTAGGAGCTCTTAAAATAAACAAATCTCCCTGGGCCAATGAGATCCTCCCAATAATACTCAAAGAAATGAAATAAGTTATTTACAAACCGCTAACCAAGATCATGCAACAGTCTCTTGACACAGGGGTTGTACCAACAGACTGAAAAATAGCAAACGTAATACCAATCCACAAAAAAGGGAGACAAAACCGAACCAGGTTACTACAGACCAATAAGTCTGATTTCTATTATATGTAAACTTATGGAAACTATAATAAGATCTAAAATGGAAAATTACATATATGGTAACAATATCTGGGAGACAGTCAGCATGGTTTTAGGAAAGGAGATCATGTCTAACTAACCTACTTGACTTTTTTTGAGGATGCAACATTGAAAATGGATAACTGCAAAGTTGGTTTATTTAGATTTCCAGAAAGCTTTTGACAAAGTCCCGCATAAAAGATTAATTCTCAAACTGAACATGTTATTCAAGGAAATGCATGCACATGGATTAACAACATGTAAAAAACAAAGTACTGATTAGAGGAGAAACCTCAAAATGGAGTGAGGTAACCAGTGGTGTACCACAGGGATCAGTATTAGGTCCTCTGCTTTCCTTCTACATTAATGATTTAGAGTCTGTTATAGTAAGCAAACTGAGTAAATTTGCAGACGACACAAAAATAGGAGGAGTGGCAAACACTGTTGAAGCAGCAAAGGTCATTCAAAATGATCTAGACAGCATTCAAAATTGGACACATGGCAAATGAAATTTAATAGAGAAAAGTGTAAAGTATTGCATGCGGACAATAAAAATGTGCATTATAAATATCATATGGGAGACAGTGAAATTGAAGAAGGAACTATGAAAAAGACCTAGGAGTTTATGTTGACTCAGAAATGTCTTCATCTAGACAATGTTATAAAAAGGCCAACAAGATGCTTGGATATATTGTGAGAAGTGTTGAATTTAAATCAAGGAAGTAATGTTAAAACTCTACAATGCATTAGTAAGACCTCACCTAGAATATTGTGTTCAGTTCTGGTCACCTCGTTACAAAAAGGATATTGCTGCTCTAGAAAGAGTGCAAAGAAGAGCAAACAAATTATCCCAGGTTTAAAAAGGCATGTCGTATGCAGACAGGCTAAAAAGATTGAATCTATTCAGTCTTGAACAAAGAAGACTACTGAAATTTGATTCAAACATTCAAAATCCTAAAAGGTATAGACAATGTCAACCCGGGGGACTTCTTTGACTTGAAAAAAGAAAAAAGGACCAGGGGTCATAAATGGAGATTAGATAAAGGGGCATTCAGAACAGAAAATAGGAGGCACTTTTTTACACAGAGAATTGTGAGGGTCTGGAACCAACTCCCCAGTAATGTTGTTGAAGCTGACACCCTGGGATCCTTCAAGAAGCTGCTTGATGAGATTCTGGGATCAATAAGCTACTAACAACCAAACGAGCAAGATGGGCTGAATGGCCTCCTCTCGTTTGTAAACTTTCTTATGTTCTTATGTTCTTATGTTCTAAGACGCTTTGGAGCAGGGAGAGCCTGGTTTCCATTCGTACTTCCGATTACACATTCCTGCACTGGGCAAGATCACTCATCCCTATGATTATTTATTTCTTAGCAGACGCCCTTATCCAGGGCGACTTACAATTGTTACAAGATATCACATTATTTTAAAATACAATTACCCATTTATACAGTTGGGTTTTTACTGGAGCAATCTAGGTAAAGTACCTTGCTCAAGGGTATAGCAGCAGTGTCCCTCACCTGGGATTGAACCCACGACCCTCCGGTCAAGAGTCCAGAGCCCTAGCCACTACTCCACACTGCTGCCCTACAGTGAGGCTTCCACGCTGGAGAGAGAGGGGCCTCACAGCTGGGTGAACGTGCCCCATTCATTACCTCTGGGTCAGCTGGGTTTTGGTTCACTCTCTGCTTACTGGAAGATCTACCAAAATGGATCCAAATGGAGCTTCTGAAGATTCCAGACCTGGCTGGGTTAACCCTTTCATGCACATGTCCTCATATGAGGCTGTAAAGAAAGTGAAAGGGTTAAATGCACACTATAAGCATGTAAAATTCAGTGAATAAGTGTAAGGTTGAGCAATTTGAGTCAGTGTTTGGGCTGGGTTATAAACCCAGGCCTTGTTTTCCCCCACACATCTTGTTTAATATTAAGTTTATATTTGAATGATGACTCAGCTTGCCTTGTTGCAGCTTAAAAGTAACAAATAACAAAAACTACAGCGTGATAACTGTCTACAATTATTTAATGGTGCAGAAAACATATATCACAGTTGGTGTTGTTTTTTTTATGGTAGAATTCCCCTTTAAAGCACTACCTTATCTGTACATTTGCAGATTTAGAAAATGTTACACTCATAATTCCCTGTAAACTTTCTCTGTTCTCTGTAAATGTGAGTTTGTTGATTTACTTTGAATAAAGAGTTTCATTACGACACATGGAAGGGTCTGTATTACTGTATCGAGGTTTTGTTTCACCATGAAAAGAGACATGAAGTTCACATTCTAGAAGTCTTTACTGTAATAAATAACAGTTTTTTGTCTAGTTCTGAAGCATTAGTTTAAACGATAAGGGTGCTAGTCTACCAGTTCGATGGGTTTTTCAAATAAAAGCACAAACCCAGCCTGACCTTAAAATTCTGTTGGAATGTTATTCTCGCTGCTTTTAATGATCTCTTAACAGGTTTACAGTTTTCTAGCTGAACTTCACCATGCAACGTATTGTCAATTACAGTCAGTTTACTGTCATTTATTTGTTAAGACCCTGCAGTCTGTTAAAATCCGGAGCTACTGAGTAGACATTTCTAGCCGGTTTCTTTGTTGCAAGTGAGTCTGGTTCTGGAGTAGAGGGACCCTTTAATGTAGGCTTGTGAGGGACTGGATCTTATGGACCATTACCCTTAAACCTGCTGCCAGTGAAGTTGTGCCTATAGGATTATGTGTCTTATTTATTTTTGTATTTGTTGTCTTGTTTTAGAAAGCCACATTAAGCTGTTTGTTTTCAAGTGAGTACACGTTCCTATATTCATTTACACATACAGAAACAATCCCTCAATATCACTGTCCTGCCCGTCAAGATCACATTAACATTAATGAAGCGGGTGAAATGAACCATGCAATGCCAAAGTATTTTACTAGACACCCTTCCTTCTACCAAACACAACATTGCAGTCAGCAACACATAATATACTGGAAAACAGGAAATATCTGCGGCAACTTCCTTTTGCGGATGTCTCCCTGTGGACATATTTACAGCAGTACATGTTTACGCATGTAAACTGTATATATACTGTACATAAACTGAATTGAGTAATTATGCAAATTTTGCAGCATGTATATTTTGCAGATTTTTTTTTTATAAAAGTGATATTAGTAAATGTTTCTTGCCAGCAAACATTTAATGTTTTACCGTATTTGTACGGGCCTTCTGGACTGCAGAAATACAGTGAAGTGACTGTGAACCGTCACAGTGTGAGAAATGTACTTGTCTCTTCACACGCAGACATGTGCAGTGCAGAGTGAAACAGGCCCATCTGTTCCACTTAGCTAGGGCTTACATCCACTGCTGGCTCAAGGCCAGAGTGTCTCTTTTGGTGTCAGGTCACTAATTTAGTGTTACTCAGACTGGTAGCAGCCAGCAATGTCATGATTTTTAATGAGCACATTGCAAAATAATAATTAGAAATGAAAACAGCATGCATGGGCTACAGGGTGTATAATAACGAAACACAGCAAGCAAGTGTTGGACTGAAATTGCTGGTAAATCGAATTGGCAAATAAAAATAAAAAAATCTCTCTGCGTTTATGTCACTAGAACCACCACAACGGAATTGCATCTTTTGCTCATTTGGGTTCACATATTTTTCTTATTTGTTTGTTTTTTGAGTCACTATTTGCTTATCCATCACTCTGCTTTGACCTCTCTATTGCCGACCAAAATAATGTTTCTTTGCATTCTTGATCTCTCGACAATTGAGTGTTGAAAGAGAATTGACAGAGAACTCAAAAAGAACATATAACAAATGCAAAACCTGGCCTGTCCCTTGGCTGAGAGATCTGACAGTACACACAGCATAGGCATATTTGTACGCTGTTCGTTTTTATAATTGACACATTTGAAATCTGGGTTAGGAATGAGATCCTTCTGATGTGCACAATGTGTAAGGGCCAGTGTTGTGTGATACACTGTCATTACGGATTGTGTCCCCCTGTCGGAGAGATGAGATGAGGTTAAAAGCTCTAAAAGGAGGTGGCACTGCCCGCTGGATAGAGGAGCATGCAAATAATGGCAAACTATTGTGTTGTTACTGGTATTGTTAGGTTATATTTATTTATTTATTTATTTTCCCTGTGATTTTAAAAAAATCTTCTTTTAAGCTCACCTCCAAGAAGTGTAGCACTGGGACCAGTTCTCACAACACTCGAATAAAGCCCATTTTATCAGAAGAGCTTTGTCTGTCCGGGTGCCCATTCTTACACACTTCAGTAAAAACAGCTGTCTATAAATAGTCTTTAGCTCTGAATATCACTTTGTGTACAATTAACTCTTCTTACTGCTGCGTGTGCACTCGCTGCGGTTACGGTTTATCAGCTAGAAATGTGTTTGTGGTTTTCTCTTGTTGATCAAACTTATCTATTTCTGTAAAGGTTAAGCTACAATTAGAACTGAATGCAGGGGCAATTTGTGTAAATACTATTTTGAGGTAGGCCTGCAGCTATTTTTGCTAAATACAAGGTTTGCCTGTACACAATTAAATTGTGAAAGACACACTTTCTTCTTCATCTAGTCAGCTACATTCTTATAAACACAGTATTTCTCACTATTAGATATACCCAGCCTTGCAATATATTGATTACTGCAGGTAATCTATATGCTTTCTTGAACTTGAATACATTTATGTTAATAACAACTTTCTGAGCCTAATTTATGAGTATATTGATTATACTGTGTTATACGATCCCCTGGTTTTTATGCTTTGCTACCACAACCAACCAGTGTCATAGAAATTCAGTACCAGCTCACCATTGAGACGTCTACAATGTATCTAAATACCTACACTGTTTAGATCATTAGTACAGGGCTCTTTTGTGCACCAAAGTAATGACAATCAAACATATAGCAGTTCATGTGAGTCTCTTTATTTCTGTCTGATCAAATACGTTGGGACAGTTCTATTTTATACAATATAAATGCCGGCAGTACACTGGTCAATGGCATAGACCCTGCTATCTTAAAGAACACACTTATCCACAGCACACGCTGATTTGATGAAAAATCACTTTGAGTACTTTTCATTAAAGAGTGTCAGCCAGCTCGATTTCATGGCCGCAACATAAATGACATTTAAAAAACATTTATTTTGATAACAATGGCACGGTAATACTTTTATTAAAGCCTTATTACTGAGAATTATTACTTTCTTTTGGGATTATCATTGTGATGATTCCCTCTTCCATGGCTAATACCTCACTGGAAAATGAATGGGCTAGATCAGTTTTTAAAGAAAGTGTAACAGAATATTAGCATGCAGAACTGCTCCTTCCAGAAAAGTTTTCTTGCTAGTTTGATACCATTAAGCTATTGTTTTTATCCCGCTTTGAAAATGCACCTTGGTCTGTAGCACTGCCTTCAAAATGGAGCCCATAGCATACAAAGGAGGGCAGGGGAGGGGGGGCGGGGGGCAGGACTGTAGCACCTTTGCCGCCCAGCACTAATTTCCTAATTAGTTCAAACATCCAAGCCTGGTATAATCACACCACAGTCCCCAAGCTGCCATTCCCAGGCTTCAGACTAGCTCCTGTTTGTCACATCACCCCCTGGGTTCACCTCTGAGCTACGCTTAAGAAGCAATTGAGTTTTTACAGCTGAGAATATTTTATAGGGCTGAAGTATTCTGGTTTTTATTGATGTCTTTGGGAATTGGAAGCGTGTCAAGGCCACATTAGCTAAGTGTTGTTCATTACTCTGAGCAGGTCTCAAGGACGAGGCAGAGAAAAGGCTGGCATCTCTTCATTACCATGTCTACTGTACAGGAATTATACTTTGAACCAAGTTACAGTTAACGCAAACTCAAAACCATCTGAACTGACATACTGTAGTTTTAAACAAAATTCACAAAGATTTGCAATATTAAGTATTTCAATATAACAATGCAGAACTCATCCATTAACACCCATTTTTTAAACCATTATCACATACTGTATATTCGTAATACTTATGTTGTACATAAATTGCATACACTATTAAGGCATATCACAATTTCAGGGCCACTTGACTCTAAAAAGTCATTTTATTTTATTATTATTATTTTTTATTTGTTTTTAATTTCAGCTTAAATTCTGATGTACTTCACCAGAAAGTGAATTCTCATGACATGTGTGATGCGGGACATTTCATCAGCCTATATACAGTACATGCAGTCCTTAGATGGGAGCAATGCCCTGTTGTACTGCAGGTGACTACTTGTTACTCTTGGTTCATATTGAATGTGGTTCCAGTAAGACAATGACTACACGTCCTTCCTATCTCTCTTGATAGTTGAGTGGCAGATGCATGGTATTGCCCGGACTGCAGGATTTATACTGCAATCGGATCTGTTCAATCCACAGCGCTGTACTGTTGTGTTGACTCATCATTGGCACGCCAGATGTAGTCATCTTTAATACCATTACTGCAGGGTTGCATCAGATATTGACCATGTGGATGGAATCAAGTGTCAACATGAGATACCTTTACACAGCAATAGAAATAATACAAATATAGTCAAACATCAATTATCCTAACTGTTTGGGAAATCGAATACCATGTGAATGCAAATAATAATACAATACCGTGACATCACTACAATACCTTGACATCACCACAATACCGTGACATCACTACAGTACCATGACATCACTACTTTGGACATATGACCGGAATAAAAAAGATTTAAAAATAAATACATGTATTGCTCATGTGGTGAGCGAGTCTTATAGATAATTCACAGGACAGGAGCGAGGACTATGAGGAGTAAGCCCCGGGACTTGAAATAGAAATTATGTGCTTGTGACTTTAAGAAGATGGCATGCTTTCCCCAAGGCTGAGAAGCAAGCGTTACTTCCCCCAAGGGGAAAATGAAGAAAAGGATAGCGGATACATTTAAGAAGACTAGAAGTCGTCCCGAATAACAAGGAACGTCTACGTTTCGGGAGATCGGCATGGCCAGACCTCCGAGACAGAGCCACGTGGGCGTCAGGAATTCTAAAAGAGGAAAGGAAATGAACATGCAAAGAAGGGGCCAGTGTAGAACACTGGCATAGATGAAAGCCAGTGGTTAGTAAAGAATACAGGGTTTCCCCCTGGCTCAGGGAGAGCCGCCCTCTCAGAGGAGAGACCGAACCGATCTGCCTCCAAGGCTGGGAGCATGTATGCTGCCCCCAGGGGGAATCTGCAATGACAGAGAGTTTGTTAAGATAAATCTGGCCCGGGGGTCCCTTCTGGCTCTTGGAGGCCCTTCCTCTCGGAGGTTGAGGCCAGCTCGCCTGGGCCTAAGGTTTGGAAGAGAGGAGGAGGAAGGTGGAAAACTCAGAAAGCAAGACAGAGAATGAGTGTTCGACCCAGGGCTTAAATAGAGAGGTTAATTGATAGATTGGCTGGATGAACTAGGAAGGAGCCCCTGCCCCTCCCAAACCACACTCAATGGTTAAAAATAAAAGGATGAGGGAAGACAATCCTATCTTCAGACACAGCTCGTGCTTAATCAGCGACAATCCATTTCTCAGGGGAAGACCGGAAAAATAAATCAACCACAAGAGCTGCCTTCAAACTGGCAGCACCTTCTGACTGCACAGCGGAGACAGTGCGTGTGTGTCTGGAGCGGTGCACACAAGCTGTCTGCTCTCCAAGGCAGGGTAATTAAAACCTGGCTCATTTAAACAGCCTGCCGGAGCAGGTCAAGCAAATTCACTTTTTAATTTTACCTTCAGGAGGCATTTTCTGAAAGCATCAAATAAGTACATCTATTGAAATATCTAGGTTATCCAGATATTGTCCTTACGTAAACCGACTGGTATAGGTGGATACTGGGAGAGCAAAAGTGTTGCTTGTAATGAGCATCCCCTCAACCTTTTGACAAATACTGCTGGCAAAACCTTCTACTGTATACAGCAGTGTGCACATGTATTAGTACACCCCATTGCTTCTGTAGTTCAACAGTGTGCTCATGTATTAGAACACCCCATTGCTTTTGTAGTTCAGCGGTGTGCACATGTATTAGAACACCCCATTGCTTCTGTAGTTCAGCGGTGTGCACATGTATTAGAACACCCCATTTCTTCTGTAGTTCAGCGGTGTGCACATGTATTAGAACACCCCATTGCTTCTGTAGTTCAGCAGCGTGCACATGTATTAGAACACCCCATTGCTTCTTTTGTTTTGATTTGTTTTGTTTTGCATATGAAATCAAACCACTGGAAGTGAAAATCTTGGAAAATTGTCAAAATAGGCATATTTGTGCTTGTCTAATTTAATTGACGACTTTAATAGGCCACATATGCAATTATTTAAAATACTAAGAGAAAAGGAACACATAGCCTCATATGGTAAAATGCATGGGAGTTTTTAGAAGTTGTTTAAGATGCCTAATTAAAGCACAAAGTGGTCTAACATTTTCACACATGAGTGCCTATTGTTTCTATATCACTAATTACTGACCGACAATTGAAATTCTCACACCCATAGGTTTTCATGCAGGTAGGCATATAAAGGGTATCAATGACAAATCTTGAGGTGTTCTAATAAAGCTGCACACCGTTGTATGTGTGATCGTGCACGATGCACAACTCACTGGTACAAGGTGTCAATCCGTGCTGCTGTACATCAAAATGAAAATTGGATTCAATAAATACATGAAAATAGAAATTTGCGGCTGGGAATTTTATTTTTAATTAGCTTGCACAGGCAGCTGGGATCTGAAATCCAATTATCCTGACAGACGTTTAATGTTGCCCTTTGCAACCCACTTCCCAAGGACACTGACATGGCACCGCTGTAGGAATTCTTTGCTAATTTGTTTAAGTGGTTACAGCTAGCAAAACAGTTCCATAAACCGGCGCTTGCATTCGCTTTGTAGGTCTCAAGTGTGCAGTTTTGAAAGAGACACATGTATTTTCATTTCTAAACATGATATCTGGTACTACAGTACATTGAAGAGCCTTGTTTTCCATTATTCGTTCACTTCTATGACCATTTCACATCTATCTATCTATCTATCTATCTATCTATCTATCTATCTATCTATTTCAGAGATGAGTTAAAGAGAGGTCAGGTACAATCTTTTTACGGAAAAATGTAAAAACGTTATAACCCATAACACAACACTGCTACTTCCCATTTCTGCAGTACTCCTTGATGTATGTTTGCTTCAGCTCCGGGCTCCAGGCTCTCCACATTTAAAAACCCTATTTGCATTCTTTGCACTAACATACAAATCAGTTGCCTTTCAAGTCAGCATTAACCTCATGTCACAGCTTGTCTTTATAGCTTTTAAGTAGTTTGAAGTAGTCTAATTGCTGAGGTGGTTATGCTGTGGTTTCACATTTAACATATAATGCAGACTAATAGGACAGTTTTGCATTCCATACCAACATTTAACATATAATGCATAAAGAGGTACATTGTCACAGTGATACCTGAGACCAACAAGGAAGAAGCAGCAGTTAATTGTGACAGATAAGACCTGTGCCCTTCATGGCTCATGATTCAACCCTGGTTTGTGGTTCATGTCCAGCCCTTGCCTTTCCATTCAGTTCAATGGGCTGAGATGTCAATTCATTACAAAGGGAATCTGTTATCAGCTACTTGAGCTGCATATATATATATATATATATATATATAATATATATATATATATATATATATATATATATATATATACATATATATATATATATATAGTTGCATCTCCCTGTTGCAAGTCACTTTAGCCAAGATGGGCAAGATGGCAAAGTTTACTAATTGCTTCTGTATCCATAACTTGTGCAAATTACTGATGGAACACTGTCAAAGTGAGTCAAAAACGGTGACCAAAACCCTCGCCCAGTCTGTGGCAACATCAAAAAGTCAGCTGTCAAAGACTCTTTTAAAGACATCCCGCTCTTCCTTTTTCTTTAGTTTTTGGAATAAAAGCCAGTAGCAGTTGAAACCTCCTCCAGCTTTGTTTTCCTACACAGACAGCCTTACTTGCATAACCAGGCATATAGCCAAATATAACAATACATTTGCTTACCTGAAAAATAATGGAACTTGCAAAAGTGCTTATTGATGTAAAAATAAAAGCAAACCCAAAAATAAAACACACACACACACACACACAGACACACACGCACGATTTCCCACCACAAAGAAGAAGGAAAAAAAGAACCTTACCACAACAGTGATTGGAAACATTCAGAACGGGGGAAGATAAGATTTTTTTTATTATTTTAAAATTTCAAAAGAATGATGCGTTTTGGCACCCGCAGCAACCAGGCAATTGAATATGATGTTAGTAGTAGGATATGTGTGTTGAATACTTGGCGGGATGTGCGTCAGGGTGGATGGACGGGAGGTCCAAACTGTTCCCTTGCGGTTGCCGAGTTGAATAAATGATTGACGCAGACAGGCTGGTTCTGGCTGTGTGAGTCGTGCTGGATGTATAGAGAGCAGGAAAACGAGTTCACAGTGCGCTGCCAGATATCTGCAGATTTGATTAAAACCCTAAATGCGCACTTACAGTACCGTATGACTTTTCAGGCAAACGCGTGTGTATTAACCACCGCAACACAGCAAGCGCAACAGCGGATTTAGTAACACGAAAGATTCTTAGGCAAACGTTTCGGCTGCAAGTCTTTCTCAATGTCTTCTTGAGAAATTGTAATTGTGTTTTATTGTCATAAAGATGAGCTTTCGACCGATGATTCATATGATTTTAACCTCCCATTATTGATTACTCGGTATCAAGGTTAACCCTGTAATGCCCAAGACATTTTTTTAATGAGAAAAGCTGCTTTATTTATGTAAGTAGATTCAATTTATTGTACAAAACAAAACTGCTGCTTCCAGAACACGGAAATATAGTACTGCAGCAATTATTTACCTTTTCCGTTCAGGGATTATTGAACTGCATCGTTCTCTGGCTGATCTAATTGTCAGGTCACAGAATTAGGTTACATGTAGTTCGTAATTAGTTCAAAGCTGCGCTTTTACTTACATAAATAATCAGAGGTTTGAAACCACGCCATACACCGGCGTCAAGATGTCGACATAACATTACAGTGTTGGTATAGGCTGGCTCCAGTTTTCCATAAAAATGTGATTATGTCATTTACATTGTACTGATTTCAACCAAGAAAAACACACCCTTTATTAAACAAAACAAAATACTCATTTAGTTTTCAATTCTTTGAGGGTTTGAATCTAAAGAAGGTAAAAGGTGTTTGCATATGGACCAAGTGTACTCCCCGCCTTATATAGAAATTTGTAGAACGATGATCAAAATTACTGAAGTTCAAGATGTTTTATTTTTTATTGTTTAATTATTTTAAATTAAAAACGTATTGTCTTTACATATCGAGGTGGAAAAAAAAAAAGAAGATGATTTCCCTTTTAAGAAAGTAAGTATAGCTACACAGTGTTTCAGTGCGCAAAATCGTACAGACTGGCACGTTATTGAGTCCTCGGTGCTGGTGTTAATTCTGACCCTCTGAGCGTTCCGTATTGGGACAAAGTGCTCGCTTGCTGGTAGCATTGTTTAGCTTTTAGACTGCGGTTCCCGGTTTCTATTATCATACTGTATTAAGTTTACCTGGTACGGCATATTTTAAAAGAAATGCATTATTGACCACGCTTGTCAAGACTGCATACACTGAATTATAAATAGCGGTCAACAAATACAGTGCGGTAAGATGATGTTTCTGCAGGCCAGAAAGTACTCTAAAAAAGTACACTAAACATATTTTTAGTTTGTGTGACTGTATTCATTTTTATCTTAGAAAAGCACAATTCTTTGTCGCCTTTCACCACTAGCAATGTACAGTTTTATTTTCACATGCACGGTTGAATTGAAGCTACAGCAGCTGCTATAAATTGTTACATGCAGGGGCGCAGCGCAGGTGATGCCGGCATATGTAGTTTATTGCTTTTGGAAGCCGATTGCTTCTACCACAGTGAGGGGAGAACACGCGTTCAGTCTCATAACCAAAGTAAACTATTAATATTTCATGAAGCTCGTTTAATAAATACATGTGTAAGATGCTTTTGTTTCGTCAAAAATGAAGTAAAACACACACACACACACACACACACACACACACACACACACACACACATATATATATATATATATATATATATATATATATATATATATATATATATATATATCTGTATAGATCTAATTTTTCAAAGTTTTGAAATAATTTTTTTCTTTTTCTTTTGTGATCATTTATAGTAATCATAATTATCTATTGATTGATCTATTTTATTTTGTGCTGCCCCACTAGGATTGAATCAATTTAATTGTACTTTTGCCTGTCTTTCCATCTATCTATCTATCTGTCATTTTAAGAATCTTATATTGGTGAATATATATATGTATCTATCTATCTATCATAGATAAATAGATAGACAGATATATACACACATAAATAGATAATCCATATTCATTCCTTTACCTACAGAATAGGTATTATGTCTCGCCCCGAGCCCACGTTCCCGCAGTATTACGTGGGGATCGATGTCGGCACGGCCAGTGTGCGTGCAGCTCTTGTGGACCAGGACGGCTCAGTGGTGTTGACAGCGAAGGAGCCCATTGAGATCTGGGAACCTCATCCTGACCATTACGTGCAGTCTTCCAATGATATCTGGGATAAGTGCTGCCACACCGCCAGGGTATGTCGCTGGACACTAGGGGTACAATTTGACAGTGTCCAATAGCTAAGGGGGAAAGAAAGTTGAATTACAAAACACAAACAGAAGGAAAGCGAAACTTTGAAACATTTGAAAATGCAATTGAAAGCAGCAAAGCCACTGTTTATTGGTTTATAACCGCGATAGAGCTCAGGCATTAAATTCTTGGTAGTTGGCCTTGTCTGTAAGGTACTTTAGGACCTTGCTCTGAGCTTCCTGTCAAGGTCGACTGCCGGACAAGAATTCCCCAGATTTCCAAACTGTCGTACATTAAGCACCTGCTGTGCTTATTTAGTCTAGTTTTGTAACTTTAACATTGCGTCTTCTTTTTGTATGGAACAGTATGCCATTGGTGAACCACTGTCCTGGAGTCCCCTTTACTTGCTGACCTCATCACTTGAGGAGACACCCCAGCAGGATTAATATAGAGTTAAAGGACAGCACTATTTAAGACAGACTGTGTTTATTGTAGATCGTATAAATAGACCCCAGTGTTTATCATAGACAGTAACACAGTATCACTGTCCAAACTGATCTTTTCAAATCAGTTCCTTTAATGTTTATTTTATGTACACCGGTTTCCATTGAAGGGTCATTGTTTTTGAAATTAAATAACTTTTTCAACAGTTGGACCTTTAAGCACTTGACCTTGGTGCAGTTAAAGATAAATTGTGGTAAAAAACAAACAAACAAGAAAAAAACCCTCCTGTCTCCACATAAGGTTGATCATATTGCAGTCAGGATAACTAACCAGGCAGGGATAAACAATCCTAAACCACACTGAAACTGTATTTGATAAAAAAGAGCCATAGCTATTGAAGAGAGACGATTCAGACAGTGTTTTGAACTGCTTCCACTTGTGTTGTTTATAGCTACTTCCCCAGAGAATATGCAAACTCTGCAGAATGGTTATCAAACAGCCTTTAAAAGCTTTTCTTGTTTTATTCATCACAGAGTTAAACATGCATCTTTCAAAGGCTTTTTAATTACGGCACCACTGTCTATATAGTGGTGCTAAGGAAGTACCAGATGAAAAAAATAATTTGAACTGTATTCCTGTTTATGTGTAGTAATCCAGTGTATTCCGTTCAATCCCACTGAATTCAACAGCCTTAATCCAACACATGTGCATGTAAAATGTTTTGCCAATAACTCCACGGGAAGCGCGGTCCTGTCTGATATCTGAGACTGCATTTCATAGTGCTGTGCTTGTGTCTTGCAGAGGGTGACACAAGGAGTAGACCCCAGCCGGATTCGAGGGATTGGTTTTGATGCCACTTGTTCCCTTGTGGTTCTCGATAAGAGTTTCCAGCCGCTGCCAGTGAACAGCAATGGTATGTGGAGATTGAGATGGAGATTTTAGACTTCATCGAACAAAGATAGAGTCCCCGATAAGGTTCCTATTAGAATTTGAGGAACCCTAAAGAGCAGCTTGGTTTGGGTATTAATACCCATCTGTTGGGGGAAGAGCATGGCCAGAGTGCTTGATAATGGTTGCACTCTGGTGTACCAGCTGTACTTACAGATAAGCCATATTTGAGAGCTCTTAGAGGCCATAGAGGTGCATTCATTTCCAGCCTTAACCCATTAAGTGCCACTGTCCTCATTTCAGGACAGGCTGCTTTGTAAAAAATTTTTGAGCATTGTTAAAAGGCATCTATCTGTTATTTAAATGTTCTCTTTAACTATATTGTTATGATAACTTACTCTAATTTTGTTCACTGCAAAAGTTAAGTCTAATTGTAACTGTTAATTCTGCAAATACAGCCCTTCAGATGCTTTTATAACACCTCAATATAAAACAAGAAACTGAAGCCTAAAACTGACACATTTCTTGTTGTTTTGATGATCCCACAGTGATGATTTACAAAGACAGTAAGGGTTACTTTTCTATGTGTTGGGATGTTTTGGTGTTGGTTATGACAGTAAAAACTGGACTGTTTTGGTGTTGGTTATGACAGTAAGGGTTACACAGTTAAGCCGGGATGTTTTGGTGTTGGTTATGACAGGTGGGTATTTGGTATTTGAAACTGGGGACACCCCCCAATTTTTCATGGGGGACCCCCACCCGCTCCTCTTAGTGTGAACATAAAAACAGGCAAACAGTTGTGGAGTTTTGATGAATAATGTGCAGGATAAAGAAGAATGGTCTACAGTGTTGATAAGAACGATGACTGTTCAGTTTTTTATTAAACTCAAGTGCTTTAATCAGGGGCAGGAACCACTTGCTTTGACTCAGCAGCTACATCTTGCTCCAATATCGTCAATCGAACACATACTTCTACAATATAGTTAAAGGTTGTTTCATTTAGAAAGTGCTGTAAAGTTCCAGGTGTTGCTCACTTTACTGAAAGTGATTCGGATACAGTAAACTCTAATGGGAAAGCGGTCTAATTTATTAGAAGAATGATAAGTTCACCTTTGGTAGTTTGCTCTTCCTTTTGCAACGTCACAAACACACAAAGCATAGTAAGTTTCTGTTTCTCTGCACTGCTGTGGGAAACCCTTGAGTGATTCAGTATCTGTTGTGGTTGAGCCTTTCACAGGGTCTTGGGCTCAGTGAGTGTGTTGTGAGTCAGAGGGACACAAGCAGAGGTCAATAATGTTAAGCAAAAATACAAACAAAATGCTGAGGAAAATAGTAATCAAAAATATGGTTGTGAATAATAAATAATAAGGATTTCTAGAAATGAAAATACGTTATAATTCAATAAAATAACTGAACTCTTATTGTGGGATCATTAACTAATCAGCTATTCATTAATCTTCACTCTATTTAAAAAAAACAAAACACTTTTGCCATGTCAAATCCACAACCTCCACACCACTTGGTCAGTGCCAAGCAGATTTGCTCTGACTCAGGACTGGAAAATGGGCGTAATCTGGCAGTGAGTATAGTAGGAAAATTGAAAAGCTTTCTGAAGGGAAAGCAGGTATTCTCCTTCTTCTGACTCACAGAGAGCAGATTGCAACAAGCCAGTGGTGGCGATTTTCCAGGGTTTTATTAGTTTTGTGTTTGCATTAATTTTTTTGATGGGTGCTTAACAGCAGTACCCCGTCGCAGTGGGTTTGGAAGGAGAGGGGCTCAGCTGGCTTGGCCTGTGCTGTGTTTGAAAGGCTATGGGGTAGTGCACTCCCTTGAAGGGCTGTAGGGTAGTGCACTCCCTTGAAGGGTAGCAGAGCTGCCCTAACCTGAAACACAACCTGGGGCAAAACCATAAGAAAAAAGCAGGTGCATTTTTTCTGTAGTCCCAGGCACGTCTTATCAGTGCATACAGTCCACTCCCTTGGTTGGCTATGCAGAGGGTAGGTAGCAGAGCTGCCCTAACCTGAAACACAACCTTATTTCAAACCATAAGAAAAAGCAGGTATATTTTTTTTTACTGTAGTCCCATTATACAGTTGGGTTTTATCAGTGCATACAGACTATGCACTGACCCTAAAATCTACTCTATTGTCCGGAGTGAAAACTTTTAAGAAAAGTTGTGATTAGGTGAGGTGTATGTTGTAGTATTATATATATACTGTATATATATATATATATATATATATATATATATATATATATATATATATATATATATAATATTATACTCTGGTGTTTCCATTAGGGTAGAATTCCAGTGATGCATGTTATACAATGCATGTAACTGCAGACTGCTCAGTCATTGCGTTATACACACGGAGCAGTGTTGTATTCTGGGTGTTTCTGATGTTATTGCACTGCTTAAAGGTGTAGTAACCAACCTTTCATTTCTGGCCTCTCGTTAGCATAACCACATTTTCACAAGTGTAAAAAAAAAAAAAGTGTGTAAAACCGAAAGAGAAATAATAGTGGTGGACCACCGTCAAGTTTGGGAGAAGGGGTTTCTGCTGTGAATCTGATGGTTTCCTAACCCAGTCGGTCGTGTGTCCTTTTAGGCGAGAAGGACAGGAACGTTATCCTGTGGATGGATCACCGGGCGTTTGGTCAGGCGAGATCAACGGACAGGAACAGGGTCCTATCCTGGGGTGGATGGATCACCACCCGTTTGGTCAAAAGGATGGAAAAACCAACCTTGTGACAGTACAGTGAGGCCGCACAGGGTCCTGCAGTATGTGGGTGGGGTTGATGCTCTGGACTCTTGAAAGGGTTGCAGCCAATCCCAGGTTAATGCTGGTTAAAAGAAGATGTCCCTATTTTAAAAATTTTCCTTAATGTGACAGTACAAGCGATAAGGCAGCACTAAATAATAATAACACAATCACAAACACACAGTACAGTGAGGCCGGCACTTACACAATCACAAACACACTGCCTGTGTCCATCCTTCCCCTTATAAATGTTTACCAAAGTAAAAGCATAGGAAAGGTAATAAAGCAGGATAAAGAATAGGTGAGCATTGTAAAGCCCAGAGAGGTATGGTAAAGAATATTAGTAAACATGTCAAACCAGGGTAAACTATGGTAAATGCATAGTATAACCATGGAAAAGCATGGTCAAAACTGCAAATATACTTTTACTGGCCTTTGTCACAAAGCCAGAGTGATTTCACAGCTGCCCGGCCCGTATCTATTTAAATACTGATGAGACCAGATTCGTACAGCCAGCATGTCTGTCAGATGCAGTTCTAGTTTCACACTCACGAAACATTTGCAATCTCAAGAGCTTTGTGTTTTCTTACGTGTTGTCTTCACTCTGAAGCCGTTATGAAAATGATTATGTGGCAGCTCATCTAGTTCATGTAGGAGACTTTCAACATTACAGGTGTGAAGTTTGCAAAAAAATGTGTGGTACGCATACTGCTGCTAGGAATTTCTGTGATGTGGAGTTTTGTTAAGATTGTCAAATAAAATGTGTGCTTTATTGGCATTTAATTTAACTCTAACTTAAAACTTCACTTCCGTTCCCTCCCCTTGACATTGCGTGGCGTGGTATTGAGGGAATGTAAGGGAGTGGTTTTAGGACCAACTGGGAAATGTTATACAAGGAAACTGATTCTTATTACATGTCTGTGCCATGTAAGGCTAGGAATAGTAAAAAAAAAAAAATGAATTGAAGCAAACAATTATCAAAGTTGGAATAGTAATAAATAAAACATAAAAATGTGTGGGAGTTCTGATTGAGGGTCAGCACCCTGTAAGCTTCTTGCCATATTATTAATATTTTCTTTATCAATTGTTTATCAATTTCCCTCCTTTTCTTATCCAATTTGAAATGTCCAATTGGAATGTCACCTCTAACCTCACTTCAAGCTACAAATCAATCAGGACGTCTGAAGATTAACAGACAGCCTCCGTTTCCTCTGTCAAACAGACGCCTTTTTTCAGGCAATGGATCTAAGCGACGGATGTTACTAATTTGAAATTGAAATTTACTTGGTAACAAGTCAAGAAACATTTCGTATTTCACTATTATAGTCCTGTCAAGAAACATTCCGTATTTCACTATGATAGTTCTGTCAAGAAACATTCCGTATTTCACTATGATAGTTCTGTCATCCGTATTTCACTATGATAGTTCTGTCAAGAAGCATTCCGTATTTCACTATTATAGTCCTGTCAAGAAACATTCCGTATTTCACTATGATAGTTCTGTCAAGAAGCATTCCGTATTTCACTATTATAGTCCTGTCAAGAAACATTCCGTATTTCACTATTATAGTTCTGTCAAGAAGCATTCCGTATTTCACTATTATAGTCCTGTCAAGAAAAATCCGTCAAGAACATTCCGTTCACTATGATAGTTCTGTCAAAATTATAGTCTCATTTTCTTTTCCCCTCTATCCCAGTCCTGTCAAGAAACATTCCGGGCTGTGATGAAAGTTCTGTTTTTTTTAAAGACGCATTCTGTTTTACTATTAAGTCCTGTCAATGAAGTAAGGGGGCTGTGATGAGAGGCAACCCCTGCAAGGCCAAAGGCGGCAAACATTCCAGTATTTCACTATTAAGTTCTGACTCAAATATTCTGTATTTCACTGTTATATTTGTCTGTCAAGAAAAATTCTTTCACTTTCCCCCTTGGCGAGTTTTGTTTGGTCATGTGCTATTGCAGGACTATATTTTAAAGCATTAAAATAAATACTGTTTTTATTTATTGCCTTTTTATGCAATAGTCTGTATTTCAGAATACATTTCTGTCAATTAGAAGAGTTCTGTTTTTTTTTATAGTCCTGTTTTCAAGAATGGAATCTGCATGGTTTTTTCTTTTGTGACAGTTGAACATTTTAAATGCCTAAACAGGGATGAGGGGAATGCTGGCTGCAGTATACCTGCTGCAGGTAACAAAGACGATGAAGAACACAAACAAGCCAATTAATCCTGGCATAGTCCTTTTCTTAACACTTGAGCATTTGTTGACCTACTTTAGTTCTGTAAAAAGCTAGTGCACAAATAGCCTATGAGGAATGCTAGGCACTTGAGACCACATTCAGATATTTAGTGCCTATGTAGTGTGTTTTCTTCGTCAGCAGTCTTTATACAGCATAAACACAAAAATTATATTTAAGTAATTCTAAATATAGATATTATATCAATCATACTGCATGCTGAGTCTTTTGCCTTATAGCTTTGTGTGCTGTGAAGAAACAATTCCACACACACCAGTACTTTCAGACACACTGCTATCAGTCAAGGGACCAACACAGTGTGCTCTTAATGATGGGGTAGCCTTCATATTGAAAGTCTGTTAACATTGAAGTCAGTAGAATTGGGACTGTTAAAATATGGCCTTAATGCAGGATGACCTCTTTACTGAGGTGGCTTTTTAAGCACGGTTTCACTGCATATTAAAATGTCAGGGTGGCGTCTGTGCAATACAATACAGTACAGATTTACAGCCTTCAGTGCAGACCATCATAAGGCACTGTCTGCTAACCCTGCCCCTGTTAGAAATTCTATTCTAACAATGAGCAATGAAGAGTTGCATGTGTTGGTTCAATTTTCTTTTTTTTTTAAACCTATCCAAACTGTTACAATCCAGCTCAACAGCAAGTTTCTGGAATTTTCAGCACGGGTACTGACAAAAATATTATGACCTTATTTGACTCTATAATCAGACCATGCCCACAGTAAATGCCCCCTTCACCAACTGAGAAAGCCTCTTCCCATATCAAGCCCTAGTTTTGTCAGTCGGATTCCAGCAACATCCTATGTCTGGTCGCTCAGTCTTGCTCTCTTCCTTCCTGTGTTTGCTCCTGTCTCCTTCTCGTCTTTTCTGTGATGCGATGTCTGACCCCCTTCCATTTACAGAATGGCCCGACAGGACCCCCTTGCAGCACGGCTGTTTGGTTAAGCTGAGCTCTGTTAATAAATCAAGGCTTTTAATAACACTGCAGTTTATTTGCAGTGTCCACTCCAGCTGTTAACATATAGTAAGTCTTTTTACAAAACCTGTGCTGTTTTGCACCTTGAAAAAAAAAATCCAGTTTCAGGATGCATTTATAAAGATTTATAAATAGTTTATTAACATTTTTGAAGATTATAAATTACAAGTTATTTAATACATGTTTGTGTGTGTATATATATTATCTCCATCATGGGAAATGACAATTATTTCTTTCCAATTACCTGATACTGAAATCCTGTCAATGCTTCTCCCCAGAACCTGCACGAGTCCTGCTGGGAAAAAGCCGGCCACTTCTTAGATCTCCTGACACACTGCCTGTCCTGGGACCAACACAGGTTCCCTTAATGATGGGGCCAGCCTTTGTCCTGTGTTAACATTGTAGTTTTGTGTTGGTTCTGTTACAATCAGCTAGCTGCAGGATGACCTCTCCTGAGGTGGGACCTTTTTGTAGCTCCTTCCACTGCATATTAAAATGGTCTGGGATCTCTTGGGAGCAGAATCCTGTACATGGCTTATAATCTACTGTGCAGATCATCATACTTGGCTTATTTACTTTGAGACAGCCCAGAGCATTTCTTCAGGACATCAAAACATTCAACTATAGGTTCTGTCCTTGAAACCTGAATTCGTTGGGGCTACAGACAAGCGAACATGCTGATGTCTATGAAACAGATGCTGGGCAGCGCCTCCAGGGGGGTTTGGCTTTGACAGGGGTACCCTGGGAATTGCAGTGTGTCTGTTCCCAGCTAATGCATTTCAAATAAATTAGCAAATGAAATGAAATTGTTATACCAAATCCTTTGGTGTGCTTATGTCTTTAATGGCAGTGCTCTGTTCGGCCCCGATAGAGTTAATGCTTTCTGGTGTGTGTGCTGTTTGTAGCTGTTCCGATGCTATAGTACGCTGTGGGACACAGCCGGATCACGTCTGCAAAGTGCATGAGGGGATGAGCGGGAGAGCGGGAGGGAGGGAGGGAGGGTGAGGGAGAAGCTGCAAATGTAGTATTGGCAGCCTGCCACTAAAAGCCCTGGATGGCGAGCCAAGTATGAAGTCATCTATAACTTAAGGAGACGCATTAATCCTTGACAATGTGTCTTAATTTGACAAAGCAAAGACCCCTTGATAAGAAGGGATGAAACCGCTGTCAGGCAGGGGTGCCTGCGGGTTCAATTTGGGAGCTGGGTGCCGGCTGATATGAAAGAGGCCCTGTGTGTTGGCCTGTCAGTGAGGCTTGATAAGCCTCATTGTTTTAAGCCAGTTGTTGTTCATCCAAAGACGGCTCCATGGATTCAGATAGGCTGGTTCCCACAGAAGAGGAGTTCAGATGATATCCTATTGGTGGTTAAATAGAGCACAGCACACCGGAGTGAGCGCGATATAGGAAAAATAGCTCATTCTGAATGTCTGCATAACCAGACTCGTGTGTTTCCATGTAACATGTAGGTTTCAAAAAACAGGAGCCAGTATCAAGGGTTCAAAACATTTGACTAAAGGTTCCCAATAAGAAAATAACTCCTGAAAAAATGACATTAAAACATCCCTTTGCCAGATGCTTTAAATAGGCCCTGGGGGTTTTGTCTGACTGAAGTTATAAATAGTAAATAAAATATAGTGTCTGTTCCCAATTAAATGCATTTCAAATAAATTAGCAAATGCTTCCCTGTGTTGTGTGTGTGTGTGTGTTTGTTTGTGCTTTGTCCTTAATGTGTGTGTGTGTCTCATTGATGTGTGTGTGTGTCTCATGTGTGTGTGTGTGTTTGTCCAGCAGTGAACCACACACAGCCTGCCTGTTGCATGTGTGGATGAGCGGTGTCAAAATAGGGAGGGTCTCAGAATCTGTGTGTGTAGTATTGGCAGTGTCCTGTGTGTGTGTGTGTGTGTCTCATGGCGAGCCAAGTGTGTGTCATCAAAGTGTCAGTGTGAATGTGTCTCATGTCAGTGTGTGTGACTCAGTGTCAGTGTGTGTCTTAATTGTGTGTGTGTGTGTGTCTCAGTGAGAGTGTTTGTGTGTGTGTGTGTGTGTGTGTGTGTGCGTCTCAGTGTCAGTGTGGGTGTGGGTGTGTCTCAGTGTCAGTGTGTGTGTGTGTTTCAGTGTCAGTGTGTGTGTGTGTGTGTGTCTCAGTGTGTGTGTGTGTGTGTGTGTGTGTCAGTGTCATCCAAAGTGTGGTGTGTGTGGTGTGTGTGTCAGTGTAGGTGGTTCTCAGTGTGTGTGTGTTGCAGATGTTATCCTGCAGTGTGGTTAGGAATCATGCTGCTGGTTATGGGATAGAAGCCATCATTCTGTTATGTCTGAAGGCATTTCAAAGAGGTTGACTTGAGCAGTTTTCAAAGAGCTCATTGAGAAACAGCGGTCTTCCTGAATTAGAGCTGGTGCTTGAGCAGTCCTGGTCCGAGCTTTCAAATCTCTAAGCAGATAGGGCTTTGGTATTCAATTCCAGGCATCTCTGTGTTGCCAAAGGCGTAGCATATGAGTTAACACAATATTTAACACTTTCTGTTTTGTGAATAGTGTCGTAGAACAGGGAAATTGCATTGATCATACAGGTGTTGTATATTTTGGTTAAAGTGACCTACAGTATTCTATATAAGTTTATTTAGTGTTGGTTTGTTTTGTTTTGTATTATATCTAACAATAGTATGATTTAGTGCCTAACCTTGTATTCGCCAAATTCTTGAAATTCCCTATACGTTCCCTAGACTTTAAGTCAGTCCTCCCATGCACTTCACTTCATCCGGCGCTAAAAGAAATGTTTGCCTCTTTGGGGGCAGTGAGGTAGATTATGTTATGCCTAATAGGCATTCTGAAGAATCACCTCATTTTTCTTGTTGAAATGTCGACAGAGGTGGTATGGCTGTGTTATATCTGTGGACCTCCTTAACAGACCCCTCCCCTGCCTCTGTCAGTCCTGGCTGGGGGAGCGGGGCAGCTTGCTGTGTAATTTGAGAAGCAGGCACTGTTTTCTATTTCAGGAGAGTGAGCTCAGGGAGAGGCTGTGTTTCTCTTGGCTGCTCCTGGACTCTCTCCCAGGGATTCTGCTTTGTTTAAATTATTAATGATGAGAATCAGCAGCAGTGTAATATCCGCTCACTTTGTCGTGACCCAATAAAGTTGAAATCATCCCAGGTGAGATAAAGTGCTGCTGTACCCTTGGGCAAGCCTGTTTAAATTTCGGTGCTTATTAATCAGCAGACTGTATGGTTGTTGTTTTCTAAAAATAATTCTTTGTAGTAAAAAATGTGTTTTCTTGTTAACTAATTGTCATTTCCCCAGGGATTCTTTGTTAAAAATTATTAATGATGAGAATCAGCGAATAATATCCGCTCACTAGTTTTCATAATAAAGCTGAAATATAGGTGAGATAAAGCATTGCCATAGTTTCAGAGGCCAGCCTGTTTAAATTTCGAGTCATTATTAATCAGCAGAGCCTGTGTGTTGTTGCCTGTTTTAGTACTTCTTTTAGTAGTAGCTGTTGTTTATGGTTAACAGCAGAAACCGAGCAACCCTAGCTGCTTTTATAATGCCTTAAAGACCTCCCCATTCCGTGTCTGTTCAGTTGTTGTCTTTTCAATGGAGCGTGTATCTCAAGGGTACCATCCTGTTTTAAACACTGGGTATTGTTAAGTCTACCACAAAATAGAAAATTTTCTTTCAACCTACTTTTGAGTATTCGCCAAGGCTCTGTAGGTAATGCACAAACACGAATGACACAATATAATGCTTTAAAGAGTTTGCATTCCTATGTTTGTTCAGTGTTGTTTGCAATGGATTGACTCTCTCTATATTTGTTTTAAACACTGGGTTTCTTAACTACCAAAAAGACAAAATTTTCTTTCACCTACTTTTGATATTTGGCTCTGTTATTTATTTATTTTTGAAGGCATATTTTGTGGGGAGTTCTTGTAACTATGTTTTACAAAGTTTTATTTATTTATTTTTGAAGGCGTCCCCACAATGTCGTTTTTTCAGGAGTTACTATCTTTGTGGGGACATTTTCTCAAATCTGTCCACACATTGATAGTAATACCTGCCCCTCCACACACACACACACACACACACACACGCCAGGATGTCAGTGGGATACCTTCAGCCCTGGACCTGTTGCAAGCAGTTAACCCTGTCACCTGATTTATGTGTCTTTCTGAACGGACACAGGGCTATGGTCCCAGCTGTTAAGTGAGAGTAATATCAGAGGTGTCTGCTGGTAACTCGCAGGAGTACATGCCCAGTAGGTCCAGTTAAATTCCTACTAGAAACTTCAGCACCACCACCTCATACAGATAGAGGGGCAATGTGTTTAGGAGGCGGGGCCTGATTGAAGTCTTGAAAGGGCAGCACTTCTTTACACAAGGAGTGGTGAGGGTCTGGAATGGCTTAACTAGCTATGTTGTTGATGCTGAATCATTGAGATCCTTTAAGACCCGATTCTGAAGTTTTGAGATCAACCAGCTAACTGTAATGGCTCCATGGGTGGTATGTAGGTATGAAATGTAACTAGCAGCTGGATAATGGCTATGGTTATGTTTTGTGATAGCCTGTTCCAGAACTCTAAACTTTTAATAGTAGTTAAGTAGACATTTTCTAGCATTTTTTGGCATAAATATCTCATACATCTTTGTTTATAGGAAACTAAAGTTCAACATCTGCTGACTGTTACGGCGTTAGCCCTAAAACTAAGCAGAATACTGATTCGCCTGGAAATATTTTAATCTAATAAGCTTCTTAGAAGAAGGGATTCCAAAACAGCATTGCTGACAGCACTGGCACACAACATACCAATTAATCAGGACAGTATGTTCTGTGGTGTGGGTGATGCAGGCGTTTTGCTCTCCGAGAAAGGCATGTACTGTATGCTGTACCTCTAGGGCCTGGATCTGAATCTAGCCCAGACCAAAGACTGCACAGAGTTCTTTCATTTTATAATATATACCTTGTCTGAATCATTCATTTTTTATTTTAATCAGAGGTGCTACAGTAGTTTGGAGATGGCCGCACAGGCTTGGGCATTGGCCAGGTACCGTGTCAGCCACTCTGATCAAGCAGCTTCAGTCCAAAAGTTCAAGTGGTAACTTTTCATTTCTTAAATATGTTATTGGTCACTGGGGCTCTGCACTAAGTTCTTTAGGTTAACCTTCATTCCCATTAACGAGTGGATTCTATTGCAAATCTCTTGTTTTCAGGTTTGTCTTCATTTTTTTTTTAAATCTTGGAATTGCAACATTAAGATGGCATCTCATTTTTAAGAGCGTCCTGGCAAGACTGCAACAGCAAGTTTCAGCATGAAAAATCTTAAAAGCGCAAACAATCCAGCCTACATCATAAAACATAGTCATGCAACTAAAATAAAAAAAATCATAATCCGAAAGACTGGAGCCTGCATATCATTTTTGACAGCTCTGTTATTATTGCATATACTTTAGTACCTTTTAACCTGGATTTTTTTAGAGTTTGAACTGCAACAATGTACAACATCAATTAATCACACCTGCCTTTTGTTAACAATTTTGTCTTTAATTACTGCAATTGTCAAGACTTTGCATTGATGTATGGCAGGTTCTTGAAACTGAAGAAGGAATCTATTTTCCACTTCTTTTGACCCTGCTTTTGGAACTTACTGATTGACTTAAAAAGTGGGAAAAATGCCAATAAAGTTTCAAATCCCTTAAAAAGATATGTTTACAACTAATTACCATGATAAGAGTTGAAATCTGAATAAAATGTCAAAAGTTATCCTTTTTTGCAGCTTTATTAAATTGCATCCCCATAATCAAGCACCTCTGCAGGCACGAAGCGTGTAACATTAGGAATGCTTCACGTTTTATAGTTGAGTTACCTGTGAGGGCATCGAAGCGATGGAGGATAAAGGAGAGAACTAGATGTGTTTGTGAAACAAGGGTGGAGGGATATGGAACCGACCCAAAATGGGAGAGTCTTGTTGGGCTGAAGAGATTTGTCTTTTGGCCCTAAATTCATATAGTCTTACATCAGAGGATAAATATATTTATACATTTCGGTATGTTTAACATGCCATTGTCAAGGGAAAGTGTGTTTGAAAAAAAATATATATATATTCCAAAAATTCCAAAGAATTCCAAAAATACATCACCGCTGTTTGACTTGCGTTATTCCATCACATTTCCTTTCAAAAGTGGACAACCCCCCAAAACACTTCACTGCATTAGAGGAAAGGTCAAAAAGGCTTCTGAGAAATATGCAGAGATGTTCCCTGTAGAAACATCCCTATAGTCTAGCATGCAACACTTTTTTGTGGAAATGTGTGTCTTGTAGACTGAGCCGTTTCTTTCGCTGCACTGAGGTGTTATGGTTACGTGTTTAACGTTATGTTTGAGCTACCCCTGTAGAAACAAACAATGCTTTCAGTTACATAAACAAGTAGAGATAAGCATGTGAAATGAGGCGAGCTTGCTTTTCACAGCACAGAATGCCACGTGCGGGCTGCATTTGTTTCCAAGCCTCGGTGGTGTCACATGTTTTTTTGTTGCATTTTGTAGAAACTGTCACTTCTGGGCTCTCTTCCAATACAGCAAGACAGGAACGATCCCATGCCAGATGCAACGCAGAAGAATCAGATGGAAATCGAACATAGTTGATTTGATTGAAATAAGGGTGACCTAACCACCAGGTTCAAACAGGATTGTATACTGTGCAATCAATACAGTTTGAAGGACCATACTGTATAGAACTAATAGCTCATGGTACCTATCTGAATATTTTTTGGTGCCACAGCATACACTACCCAAGTGTTTGGATGGTATTGGGACACATGATATCCCGTTACTCGCTGGATATTTTGGCTGCCTTGTTTCAGTATAAACAGAGTAATGTTGGGATGGGCAAGGTACAGAAACAAGTTCAAAGCTGTTTATCTTTTTATGAAGGGAATCAAGCCTCACCCAGTTGCTGTTTTTTGTTTAAATAGTCAGGAGTTGCGTGGGGTGCAGGAACCTGACTAAAAGGGTTCTCTTTGTTACTGTCTGGGTTCTCCTTGCACTGACGTTTGTCAAAACTGTGTCTCTCCTCATTCCAGACTGTAGCCCGTTAGAAGCAGATAATTGGAAACATATGACTGTGGATTTCTGTTAGTAATAATTCAGATTCCCCTATATGGGAATGAGAGGAGAAGGAGGGGCGACCTACGAGTCGGAGAGAAGCATTTAAACCCCAAAAGTCCCACCCCCCACCACTGACTGATTTTAAACAGACCATTGCATACTTTTTAAATGTTCAGACGAAAATGTGTATGTATTTATTTATTTTCTTCAATCGAAATGACACAGGTGACGGTGGGAGAGCTGCTGGGCTTTCGTGACACTCTGATCAGCGTTAGGGTTAAAGCAGTGCTTGAATTCCCCAGCCCCGTGCATGATCAGCGTTAGGGTTAAAGCAGTGCTTGAATTCCCCAGCCCCGTGCATGATCAGCGTTAGGGTTAAAGCAGTGCTTGAATTCCCCAGCCCCGTGCATGATCAGCGTTAGGGTTAAAGCAGTGCTTGAATTCCCCAGCCCGTGCATGATCAGACAAAATTAAAGCAGTGCTTGAATTTTATTTAGCCCGTGCATGATCAGCGTTAGGATTAAAGCACTGCTTGAATTCCCCAGCCCTGTGCATGATCAGCGTTA
The DNA here is from genome assembly GCA_036884735.1 of Huso huso. Classification (NCBI taxonomy): domain Eukaryota; kingdom Metazoa; phylum Chordata; class Actinopteri; order Acipenseriformes; family Acipenseridae; genus Huso; species Huso huso. The sequence goes on along the minus strand of CM072671.1, from coordinate 2,236,614 downwards.
GGGTTAAAGCAGAGCTTGAATTCCCCAGCCCCGTGCAGACTACACTCTCTCATCTACTGTGCCTGTGCAGTGGGGAGTGCAGTGGGGGTGCAGCTCCTAGTATCTGGAAGGAGTGAGCTTCACACCACACTCACGCTCTGCTCCACTATATGCCCTGGGAGCTGTGGATGCTGAATCACGTAGGCTGGGATACGTGCCTGCTAGCCTGCACCAGCTCACGTTACTCGTGACCTTTTCCATCGATCGGGCTGAATTTCACTCCCAGCTGGGTCCATAGCCTCCTCCCACAGGATCCATATCGTGGTATTCAGCCCTAATGCACCACAGAGAAAAAAGTACTTAACTGTCACTGGCACAGCTGAAAGCAGAGAGGGGAAATTCCTAAACCAAACAGAGAGAAAGAAAAAAATAGATTAGGGTTTACTGGCTGTAAAAAACAAGATTTCTAAGGTTCTAAGTCTTTTAAACCTGTTTTGTTATGGCATGTAACAAAACAACACCTAAACTAAACACATATCCCTTCCTTGACTATTTGTGACATTTTCAATCGTTCTCTCTCAGTTCTTAAGCTCCAGTACTGAGTTCACACAGCGGCTGAATGCACAAAGAATGCTTACTGCCTGCATGCTGTGTTAGATCTCCTCATTCCCAAAAGTCTTGTGATGCTGTGATCTTTCAACTCATCAGCTCTATGATATACTGGATTGTTTGTGTTGTTTTCATTCTTCTACGTTCCAGGCGGTCATAGCATAAATAAGTGTTCCCTAGCCTGGCTGTTGAACTATGGTTTCATTTTAGTTGGCCAGCCTTGGACGGGAATCCCTGTTATAAATATCTAAACTGCAGCCAGTATATGATGACCAGTGTGCTAATTATAAGCCTTCACGATGAAGGCACCAGAAACACCGAAACATTTGTCTGTTTGACTTAAGTTTCTTGTAAGTTTAACTTTAGTGGGATATGCCTTCAGCCTTCACCTGAGGGTTATGTTAGCAGGCAGCCATTGCTTATTGCCAGTGTTGTCATATTGACCTGGAAATGCCTGTGAGGGGCTGTGGGAGTCGGGTGTCTGAGACGTGGGCCGATCCAGTAGCATACCCCGTCCTGTAAACAAGGTCCAACCGCAGAACTGCGGCTGACTGATGGAAACAAATCAGAGCCTCCACAAGTCTTCAACGCTCGCTGATTTCTCCCTCCTGAAATGTTTAACTTAAAAAAGAAAAAAAAAATAGAAAGTCTGAGAGAGAGTAGGGGGAAAAAAAAGAAAATCACCCAGAACTGTAAACGTTCAATCCCAGTTCTGAAACTGCAGACACTCCCCGCAAATACACAAATGCTGCGGTGTAATCAGAAGAGGCATTAGCTAAAGCGTTTAAACTACAAATTAATATATACAAACACTACAGCATAGGCACGCCTCCCACAAAAGTCAGCATGCTTATTAATAATAAAAAGAAAAATCAACCAATGGCTAGCCTATGGAGGGAAAGCTGGTTGAGTTGAAATATTTTTTTTTTTACTAGCCTGTTGAAGCTGTGTGTTGTTTGCTGCATAGAATATCATGCTGGGGTTCCCGAGGGTCTCCCCTGGTAAAGGCACTACTGCGTGATGTGCAGAGGGAGTCATACGGATGTATGATAACGTCCGCAATTGCAATACACAGGACAGCATCAGACAGCAAGCTGTGGAATGGGCTAGTCCCAATGCCTTGTTAAACAGTAAGAGCATGTTCAATTTAATATCCAGTTACACAGGCGGCAAGTGAAGGCCATGCAAGACTGGAGTAATAGAATCCCTTTACTCGATTATAGTGGTAAGACAAGCTGTGGTAATTACCTCTACCAAGGAGCGTGCATGTGTGAAGGTAGCTATAACCAGCTGCTGTAGGCAATGTGATGAGGAGGGGTCTACTGTACGGTCAGGTTCATCTTACATACTTTATGAGCAGACATGCTTCTTGATGCTTGCAACCATAGCAAAATTCATTCAGGTGTCTGTATAAAATTATACTGTCATTCAGGTTTGGCCCTTAGAGTTTAGCAGCACTTTGCATTGCTTCTTATTGGCTAAAAGGATACGCAAAATTTTGTGATACATTACGAGTGCTGTTTGCATTACTCTGTGTCATTTATTCAGTAAATTGTATTTTTTTTTTAAATTAAGCAAATAGGATTTTGTCACCAGCCTTTTAAAATCTTCAATATTTTTTTATTAATTCATTGATATTTTTATTGATTTATTTATTATCACTTGAAATAAATTCAGAGACAAAAGAGGAGGTTCTGGAGGGATTTGTCGACGTCCTCTTACCCCTTGTGTCTCCCTTGCTCTTCCCTGGAGGCTGGGTGACAGCCCCAGTGCAGAATCTGAATAAAACCCTAAACTGCTGTGTACCCAGATCATTGCCAGCAGGAACATTTAAGAGAGCGTGCTGGAATTCTGTGATTCATAGGTAAAGAATCTGGAGTTTAAAACAGGAGCTGCAGATTGGTTAGTATTTGGGATCTTTTGTGAAGGATTGTCAAGTTCCAGACAAAAAAAAATGACTCAGCAAGCAACGAGGAGGCCAAATCATGTAAGCGTTTTTAGAGTGGCAGCTGACTCAGATTCTTCAGCATTGTTCACCTACAGCGGATTGCGTTTTCACAAGCATAGCCAGGCAAAAAATATAATGCAAACTATCTAGACAGGCCACCCAGTACATATTTTACAGTACTTGCTTTCAATGTGTACTAAACGTAGCCAGTTCCTGCATATGTAGGCTGCTCTTTCCAAATGAGTTGGTGTTGAACGGCTGTTTTTCTTATTGGGTATTTTTTTCACACAGCTTTTGCTAATGTGAAGACTGAGTACACCTGCAGAATGGGACACCCCTGACACAGTCATGGTAAAGCATATACAAGCATTGTAATGCCCAGAGAGGTACGGAAATGCCTATTCATAATAATAAACAAATACATTTAAAAAATGACAAACCCTGGTAAATACTTGGCAGAACTACTGTATGGAGAGGAAGAATGAGAACACTGAGGTAACCTTTTATAAGGGACAGTCTGGCAGTGAATGTACTGCTCTTCATGGGCATGGGCCTGGCAAGAATGTGTAGTTTCACAACCCCTGACTAAGATGGAGCGCACCGTCTGCACAGGTCAGAGAGAAGCAGGCACCATCAATAAAACAGATAAAGGTTGTTTATTAAAGTAACACTACACTGTAGCAAGATAGCATTGATTTCAACAAGGCTGGCGGCTGTAAGGAGACGGTTAAAACAAAGGGCATGAAAAAGAGGAACTTCACATATTGTGTGATCCAAGTAATCTCTGAAGAGACAAGCGTGCCAAATCTTTCTTTGTATTTATGTTGATCTCTACGGCCCCTTCAGTTACTGGGTGCAGAATTGTACCACATTAAGTTGCCTATCTATGTAACTATTTTATAATGCAGGTATGTTTTTTGGTAGGGCAACTTCTCGAACTCTATAGAGTTCACACAAACTGTTTTAAAAATTCTAAAAAATAAAATAAAAAATCGTGACTGAAAGTGATATATACAGGAACGCAGAAAATCATCCAATGTATATTGAGGTGGCCACATGAGTGGTTAAAATGTGCATATATATATATATATATATATATATATATATATATATATATATATATATATATAATAACTTGTGTATTTTTTTTTTTTTTTTTTATAATTCCAGTAACTGTTTAGGTTGAAAAACAAAACTAAACTGTAGAAGCCAAACTGATTTTTTTTTTTTTTTTTAATTCGCAACACACCCACAGTTTGGCCGACTGCCAGTAAACACAGTCACAATTGAACTGTGGTCGCTGCTGCTGCCCTGTGTTGAGATCTTACTCTGCTATATGTTAAGGTCGGTGGATGGTAGGTTTTCCTCCTGCATTCCCGAGAGGCCTGTATACCAAAGGCAGGTACAGACCTGTATGTGGAAACACTAGCCCTAGTCCTGACCATGCTTGTGCCCACACAGTGCTGTACATTGTAATGCCGTGTGCTGTAACAGCTGCTTATGTTCTTTACCTTTGTGCACACTTAGCTGAGCTTGGCAGCGCTACCCATTGTAATCGTGGTCCCCTGCATTTCACTGCTTGAGAAATTACCTCTGTCAACTGATTCCATTCATAGAGCATGGACTAATACTAAATAAATACAAAACTAGCAGAGCAGCCAACCCGTTTAATTATGTGTTATATTTGCCAGAGACCTAACACCCATCAAATACCAATTATTTAGTATGTTCAAACTAAATGCTGTTCAAGGCAGTTCCACAATGCTGCACACTGTTACATTTCAGTGCACTCTCACCCCCCCAGTACATACATAGCATCCCCTATTCTTACCCCAGATATCGGTAACTGCAGTAGAACTGATCGACTTTGTAATATAATCCAGGGACTCTCAAGTTGTTTGCTTCTCATTTAAAAGATAACTCTTGTATGACATTAAGGATTGAGCAGTCCTGCAGCTGGGGTAAGCCACACCTCGAGGTTTTTTTTTTTTTTGTTTACCACTTATTTCTAGCAGTAATCCTGGGGTAACTACAAACAGGTTGATGCAATAAAGGGGTGAAAAATGCTCCAGTTGAATCTTATCCCAGTAGAGGTATAGGTTGATAAAAATAATTATTTTGGCCGGTGTCTTCATAACGTTAATAATATGTGATTTTATTCTTTTAAAAAATGAAACTAAATATGCTGCTTATGTAACAGGGTGAATGCAGGGCGGGAACCGGCAACCCCACGCACCGCAAGTGAGCAAAAGAGCCAGGACCCTAACCCTAACTACAATGCTCATCTGCATTGTTGGTTTAGCACTTTTAACCATCTCAACCCCCCGCACGACAGTGCATCACACAGCACAGCCCGAGCAAAAAGTAGCCATCACACAGCACAGCCCGTAACCCTTCTTGTAATCACACAGCACAGCCCGTTACACTCGGTTTCTCATCATCACACAGCACTGGTTGCATCACACACTTTTAACCTCATGTCATCTCACCCGGTTTCTCATAGTGCATCACAACACAGCCCGTTACCTCGGTTTCTCAGTGCATCACACAGCACAGCCCGTTACACTCGGTTTCTTGTAGTGCATCACACAGCACAGCCCGTTGCACTCGGTTTCTTGTAGTGCATCACACAGCACAGCCCGTTACACTCGGTTTCTCATAGTGCATCACAGCACAGCCCGTTGCACTCGGTTTCTCATCATCACACAGCACAGCCCGTTACACTCGGTTTCTCATAGTGCATCACACAGCACAGCCCGTTACACTCATAGTGCATCACACAGCACAGCCCGTTACACTCGGTTTCTCATAGTGCATCACACAGCACAGCCCGTTACACTCGGTTTCTTGTAGTGCATCACACAGCACAGCCCGTTACCATAGTGCATCACACAGCACAGCCCACACTCGGTTTCTCATAGTGCATCACACAGCACAGCCCGTTACACTCGGTTTCTCATAGTTCACACAGCACAGCCACACAGTTTCTTGTAGTGCATCACACAGCACAGCCCGTTACACTTTCTCATAGGTTTCACATAGTGCATCACACATCAGCACAGCCCGTTACACTCGGTTTCTCATAGTGCATCACACAGCACAGCCCGTTACACTCGGTTTCTCATAGTGCATCACACAGCACAGCCCGTTGCACTCGGTTTCTCATAGTGCATCACACAGCACAGCCCGTTGCACTCGGTTTCTCATAGTGCATCACACAGCACAGCCCGTTACACTCGGTTTCTCATAGTGCATCACACAGCACTGCCCGTTACACTCGGTTTCTCATAGTGCATCACACAGCACAGCCCGTTACAGGTTTCTCACATCACACAGCCAGCCCGTTACACTCGGTTTCTCATAGTGCATCACACAGCACTGCCCGTTACACTCGGTTTCTCATAGTGCATCACACAGCACTGCCCTCATAGTTACAGCACAGCCTGTTACGGTTTCTCATAGTGCATCACACAGCACTGCCCGTTACACTCGGTTTCTCATAGTGCATCACACAGCACTGCCCGTTACACTCGGTTTCTCATGCATCATCACAGCACAGCCCGTTACACTCGGTTTCTCATAGTGCATCACACAGCACAGCCCGTTACACGGTTTCTCATAGTGCATCACACAGCACAGCCGTTACACTCGGTTTCTCATAGTTTTTCTCATCATCACACAGCACTGCCCGTTACCCTCGGTTTCTCATAGTGCATCACACAGCACAGCCCGTTACACTCGGTTTCTCATAGTGCATCACACAGCACTGCCCGTTACACTCGGTTTCTCATAGTGCATCACACAGCACTGCCCGTTACACTCGGTTTCTCATAGTGCATCACACAGCACTTTACACTCGGTTTCTCATTGCATCACACAGCACTGGGTTTCTCATAGTGCATCACACAGCACTGCCCGTTACTCGGTTTCTCACATCACACAGCACTGCCCGTTACACTCGGTTTCTCATAGTGCATCACACAGCACAGCCCGTTACACTCGGTTTCTCATAGTGCATCACACAGCACTGCCTGTTACTCGGTTTCTCATAGTGCATCACACAGCACTGCCCGTTACACTCGGTTTCTCATAGTGCATCACACAGCACAGCCCGTTACCTCGGTTTCTCATAGTGCATCACACAGCACTGCCCGTTACACTCGGTTTCTCATAGTGCATCACACAGCACTGCCCGTTACACTCGGTTTCTCATAGTGCATCACGCAGCACTGCCCGTTACACTCGGTTTCTCATAGTGCATCACACAGCACTGCCCGTTACACTCGGTTTCTCATAGTGCATCACACAGCACAGCCCGTTACACTGGGTTTCTCATAGTGCATCACACAGCACTGCCCGTTACACTCGGTTTCTCATAGTGCATCACACAGCACTGCCCGTTACACTCGGTTTCTCATAGTGCATCACACAGCACAGCCCGTTACACTCGGTTTCTCATAGTGCATCACACAGCACTGCCCGTTACACTCGGTTTCTCATAGTGCATCACACAGCACAGCCCGTTACACTCGGTTTCTCATAGTGCATCACACAGCACAGCCCGTTACACTCGGTTTCTCATAGTGCATCACACAGCACTGCCCGTTACACTCGGTTTCTCATAGTGCATCACACAGCACTGCCCGTTACACTGGGTTTCTCATAGTGCATCACACAGCACTGCCCGTTACACTCGGTTTCTCATAGTGCATCACACAGCACAGCCCGTTACACTCGGTTTCTCATAGTGCATCACACAGCACAGCCCGTTACACTCGGTTTCTCATAGTGCATCACACAGCACTGCCCGTTACACTCGGTTTCTCATAGTGCATCACACAGCACTGCCCGTTACACGGTTTCTCATAGTGCATCACACAGCACAGCCCGTTACACTCGGTTTCTCATAGTGCATCACACAGCACAGCCCGTTACACTCGGTTTCTCATAGTGCATCACACAGCACAGCCCGTTACACTCGGTTTCTCATAGTGCATCACTGCCCGTTACAGCACAGCCCGTTACACTCGGTTTCTCATAGTGCATCACACAGCCTGCCCACTCGGTTTCTCATAGTGCATCGGTTTCTCGGTTTCTCATAGTGCATCACAGCACAGCCGCACTCGGTTTCTTGTAGTGCATCACTCAGGCCCGTTTTTCTTGTAGTGCATCACACAGCACTGCCCGTTACACTGGTGCATCACACAGCACAGCCCGTTACACTCGGTTTCTCATAGTGCATCACACAGCACAGCCCGTTACACTCGGTTTCTCATAGTGCATCACACAGCACTGCCCGTTACACTCGGTTTCTCATAGTGCATCACACAGCACTGCCCGTTACACTCGGTTTCTCATAGTGCATCACACAGCACAGCCCGTTACTGCCCGTTACACTCGGTTTCTCATAGTGCATCACGCAGCACAGCCCGTTACACTCGGTTTCTCATGGTGCATCACACAGCACAGCCCGTGCCTCGGTTTCTCATAGTGCATCACACAGCACAGCCCGTTTCACTCGGTTTCTCATAGTGCATCACACAGCACAGCCCGTTACCTCGGTTTCTCATAGTGCATCACACAGCACTGCCCGTTACCCGGTTTCTCATAGTGCATCACACAGCACAGCCCGTTACACTCGGTTTCTCATAGTGCATCACACAGCACTGCCCGTTACACTCGGTTTCTCATAGTGCATCACACAGCACAGCCCGTTACACTCGGTTTCTCATAGTGCATCACACAGCACAGCCCGTTGCACTCGGTTTCTCATAGTGCATCACACAGCACTGCCCGTTACACTCGGTTTCTCGTAGTGCATCACACAGCACTGCCCGTTGCACTCGGTTTCTTGTAGTGCATCACACAGCACTGCCCGTTACACTCGGTTTCTCATAGTGCATCACGCAGCACTGCCCGTTACACTCGGTTTCTCATAGTGCATCACACAGCACAGCCCGTTACACTCGGTTTCAGTTTTACTTGAGGGTTTATGATCGAATGTTTGAAGTTATGGATGTTTTTTCTACAGGTCTCTTTGCACGTTGATTTGCAAATGGACCTACTCTTCAGAGACAGGCTGGGACGACAGTTTCTGGACGACCATCGGCCTGGAGGATTTGGTTTCTGACTATTCCAAAATAGGTAAAGTATGTGCAGCATGCGTCCTACCAAGCAGCCCCTGGGCAGAGACAGAGCTTCCACAGACCAGCTCTGCAATATGAAAACTTCTTTTAACCCATGGAAATCTTTCAAATTTAAGCCATTAGTGCAATTACGTAGATGGTACTGCAAACAGACCTGCTCAGAGTGGTTTTATACCTTCACATGTGAAACTCGGTGTCTATTATTAAACCACTTAATGGTGCGATAACTCAAGGAGACGTACTTCAATTACTCTGTTACTTTTTATCTGATCAAAAGACTTGTTTTTTTATTTGTATGGGCCTTAAACTTTGCTGAACTTTTGAACTTCCAGAAACATTTTTATTTTACAGCTTTTTACATTACAAAACACAACTGAACTGCCTAAGTGTCAACTACCCTGTGGGCAATAGCTGTGGTTTTCTAATGCTCACTTTGGGGTTCCCAGCCCTTTCTGTTTCAATTAAAATATAGAAGCGTTTAAAACTTTCAAATGCTTTGGCTTTTTGATGGGCTTCCCACAGTGTAAGAAATAATTGTGGTTCTTGCAGGATTGTATGGGCTTCTGATAATAGTTCTAGTGTGGGTTCACCCTTCCAAGACACTATAACCTTTATAGAGGGCTGGGAGTGACATTTGAATCTCCAGAGGAGGACCACCAAACCGAAACAAAAAACCGTTTGGGTTTCCCAGATACGCTTTGCAGACCCCTGCACACTCACGACACCTGTGGCAACGCCTTTCTTGTGGTTCTTTGCAGCTTTCTTGCATCGCTGTGAGTTTACCCGACCCCAATATATCAGAGCGCTTTAGGATCCACTCATCTGCTGATCTGTGACCTTTTTGGGACACCCGTGTGAGTAGAGACAGTACGGCAAGCCCACACACACGCACCACAGCCCCAGAGTGTGGTTAGATACTGGGCCTGATTGCAGTGCGCCACACACAAACCTAGAAAACCCTTCTGCTTTGCAGGCATCATGTCGTATTGCATGCATTTCCCTGTTGCTCATCTATAATTCATTGCTGAGCTGGAACATTTAGTATTGCTTTACTACCTTTAAAGGGATACTGTATGTAATCTGCAATATTTTATTTCCTACCTGTCTTCTCTGTCAATCTCTGTTGTTGTTTCTGCTTAGATCGGCTGACAAACGAATGTCCTACTTCAACCCCCGGGGGGCCAGCTTCTGAAAAGACTCCTAAAAACTGATTTCTCAAGTGAGGTGGTCTGAAAAATGACCATTGTAAAATGCTGTGGTATTGTTTGCGTTTGTGGAGGGCTCTGGTGAGATTGCCAGGCTTAATAAATTACTACTCGGGCAGATCCCTTTAATAACATATTGAAAACATTTAAAATGAATTATAACAACACAGGCCTGATTCCAACCAGATATTCTCCTGTTTGGCATATTTTTAAATAAAAAACACAATTATTACATTTTGTATCTGTATTGCTTTTTCAACCCAGGGAAAGATAACAAAGCCAGAAAAAGGAGATGACCTAGTTACAAAACAGACTATGCACTCCATTTACACTCTGCGCTCAGAAAAATACACATGACATTAATTGTAAACATTAAAAAAACATGTGCAGCTGAAATACAAGTTGCTATAGTCAATTCAGTAGGAGAGCTGGATGATGAACTTTCCACAGTTTAAGCAAAATTTCTAAAAAAAAAAAAAATAAAAGGGGCTGGTGATTTGGTTTATGGCTTAACCCTTTCTCAAAGGCATGTTCTACTCAAACTAGTATGTTTTTTTTTTTTTTTTTTTTATGAATTCAAAGGTACCTCTCTGGTTCTGACACCGCTAACCTGTCACGATTTGGTGGCAGTTGACATTATGCTGAGGGCGTCTGAAACTTTCCAGCTTACAATGAACAGGCCTCATTGAAGCATGCATGTGTTGTTTTTGAAAGTACTGCTGGTAATGCTGTCCGTGCTGCATCTCATTCTGTATTGTCGGTTGCACCACACAGTTACCAACATAAGGCAGCTGGATATTCCGCTGTCTCACTTGTTTAGAACATAAGAACATAAGAAAGTTTACAAACGAGAGGAGGCCATTCAGCCCATCTTGCTGTTTGGTTGTTAGTAGCTTATTGATCCCAGAATCTCATCAAGCAGCTTCTTGAAGGATCCCAGGTGTCAGCTTCAACAACATTACTGGGGAGTTGGTTCCAGACCCTCACAATTCTCTGTGTAAAAGTGCCTCCTATTTTCTGTTCTGAATGCCCCTTTATCTAATCTCCATTTATGACCCCTGGTCCTTTTTTTTTTTTCAAGTCAAAGAAGTCCCCCGGTTGACATTGTCTATACCTTTTAGGATTTTGAATGTTTGAATCAGATCGCTTTGCGTAGTCTTCTTTGTTCAAGACTGAATAGATTCAATTCTTTTTAGCCTGTCTGCATACGACATGCCTTTTAAACCCGGGATAATTCTGGTTGCTCTTCTTTGCACTCTTTCTAGAGCAGCAATATCCTTTTGTAACGAGGTGACCAGAACTGAACACAATATTCTAGGTGAGGTCTTACTAATGCATTGTAGAGTTTTAACATTACTTCCCTTGATTTAAATTCAACACTTCTCACAATATATCCAAGCATCTTGTTAGCCTTTTTATAGCTTCCCACATTGTCTAGATGAAGACATTTCTGAGTCAACATAAACTCCTAGGTCTTTTTCTAGTTCCTTCTTCAATTTCACTATCTCCCATATGATATTTATAATGAACATTTTATTGCCCGCATGCAATACTTTTTACACTTTTCTCTATTAAATTTCATTTGCCATGTGTCTGCCCAATTTTGAATTCTAGATCATTTTGAATGACCTTTGCTGCTTCAACAGTGTCTGCCACTCCTCCTATTTTTTGTGTCGCCTGCAAATTTAATGGTTTGCTTACTATACCAGAATCTAAATCATTAATGTAGATTAGGAATAGCAGAGGACCCTAATACTGATCCCTGTGGTACACCACTGGTTACCTCACTCCATTTTGAGGTTTCTCCTCTAATCAGTACTTTCTGTTTTCTACCTGTTAACCACTCCCTAATCCATGTGCATGCAATTCCTTGAATCCCTACTGCGTTCAGTTTGAGAATTAATCTTTTAACTTTGTCAAAAGCTTTCTGGAAATCTAAATAGACCATGTCGTATGCTTTGCAGTTGTCCATTTTCAATGTTGCATCCTCGAAAAGTCAAGTAGGTTAGTTAGACATGATCTCCCTTTCCTAAAACCATGCTGGCTGTCACCCAGGATATTGTTACCATATAGGTAATTTTCCATTTTGATCTTATTATAGTTTCCATAAGTTTACATATAATAGAAGTCAGGCTTATTGGTCTGTAGTTACCTGGTTCAGTTTTGTCTCCCTTTTTGTGGATCGGGATTACGTTTGCTATTTTCCAGTCCATCGGTACAACCCTGTGTCAAGAGACTGTTGCATGATCTTGGTTAGCATCATAAAGAACTTCTTTCATTTCTTTGAGTACTATTGGGAGGATCTCATCCGCCCAGGGATTTGTTTATTTTAAGAGCTCCTAGTCCCTTTAACACTTCTGCCTCTGTTATGCTAAAGTTATTTAAAACTGGATAGGAACAGGTCGACATGTGGGGCATGTTGTCCGTGTCCTCCTTTGTAAAAATCTGTGAAAAGTAATCATTTAATATATTTGCTATTTTTTTTTTCTTCATCTATGATTTTGCCATTTGTGTCTCTTAGACATTTAACCTCCTCTTGAATGTTCTCTTGCTGTTATAATATTGGAAAACATTTTGGAATTGGTTTTAGCCCCCTAGCAATATTGATTTCTATCTCTCTCTTGGCCTTTCTAACTTCCTTTTTGACTTGTGTTTGCAGTTCCAAGTACTCTTTCTGTGTGCTTTGTTTTTGGTCCCTTTTAAACGCTCTGTGAAGTGCCTTTTTCGCTGAATATTTTTTTAATTGATCTATTAAACCATTTTGGCCATTTTGTTTTAGATTTAGATTTGTCTACTTTTTGGGATGTAATTGTTTTGTGCCTCTAGTACTACATTTTTAAAAGACAGCCACCCTTTTTTTCTGTGGATGTTTTCTATTTTTACTCCAATCTACTTCTGTTAGTCTCTGTTTCATACCTTCATAGTTTGCTTTTCTAAAATTGTAAACCTTAGCTTTAGTCATTACTTTTGGGGTTTTAAAAAATATTTCAAATGAGACCATGTTGTGGTCTGAGTTTGGGCTCTCTGACCTCTGTTTTAGTTATTCTGTCTTCATTATTTGAAAAGACTAAATCAAGGCATGCCTCCCTCTAGTCGGTGCCTTGACAAATTGGCGTTAGGAAGCAGTCATTTGTCATTTCCACCATTTCAATTTCCGTCGTGCCCCCCATCGGGTTTTCCCATTTTATACAGGGGAAGTTGAAATTTAGTATGGCTTCTCCTTTTCTACAATTTCAATGTCATTGTACAACAGATTATTTTGCTCAGCGCCTGAATTTGGCGGTCTATAGCATGCTCCTATTATTATGCCCTTTGAATTTGTGTCCATTATTCTGACCCATATTGATTCTGCATTGTTTTCTTTGTCCTGATTTAACACCTGGGCTTCAAGGCTATTTCTTATGTATAGCGCTACCCTCCGCCTTTCTGTCCTGCCTGTCTTTCCTATACAACCCACTGATATTATATTCGATCCATCACTCTCAGACAACCAAGTTTCTGTAACACCTATCACATCGCTTGTTAGTGCAGTAGCTTCAAGTTCTAACATTTTGTTTCTGAGACTTCTAGCATTAAGATAAATACATTTAATAGTGGTCTTACCTGAGTTGTTGCCCTTGTTTTGATGTAGTCTCCTTCTGTTTTTTTTTTTTCTCCCCCTTCCTTTCTAGTTTAAATGCTTCTGTACCGCCTGAAGGATCCTTTCTCCCAGTAGATTGGTTCCTTTCTGTTTAAGTGCAGTCCGTCCACCTGTATAGATAGTCCTTGTTGTAGAAAGTGCTCCAATGTTCAAGAAAGGTGAAGCCTTCCTGTGTGTGCCATGATTTCAGCCATGCATTTTGATTTTGTATTTCCAGCTGTCCATATGGTCCTTTGCAAGGCGCCGCAGTATCCCAGAAAATACCACAGTTTTGGTCTTGTCTTTAATTTCCTTCCTAGCTCTCTGAATTTGTTCTGCAGGATCTTGGCCTGTCTCTTCCAATGTTGTTTGTACCAATGTGACTACCGGGTCATCTCCAGTTCGTTCTAGGAGCCTGTCCACGTTCTCCGTGATGTGCTTGACAGAGGCTCCTGGAAGGCAGCACACTGTTGTAGTAAGGGGGTCCAAACTAACTGAACTTGCTGTGTTTCTCAGTATGGAGTCCCCAACAATCATGACCTCCTTCTTTTGCTGGCTGGTCAGCACTGTTTATAGGGTCCTGGGTGTTGTTCTTTCATTCTCTTGATGTTGGTTTTGGTCATCTAAATGTTGAAGTGGCTCAAATGTGTTGGATGTCTGGATTTCTGGTGGTTGTGTTTGACGAAGTTTTTTTTTCCTGCTTCTGCCTATTTGAACCCAGCTGTTTCGACTCTCTTCCATCTCCCTGGTGGCTTTCAGTCTGCTAGGGTGCAGACTTCCATGAATTGTGGGTGTGTCAGCTCCTCAAGCTCCTGTTGCTGTCTCATTTCCTCCATCTCCTTTTCTAGCAGGCTTAATCGCTGAAGCAAGTCCTGGATGGTGCGGCACTTTACACAGACTTGGTTGAGCTCTGTTGGGTTTTCTCGGATTTCCCACATCATGCAGTTGTCACAGATTACTGGCTTGAAGACCATTTTTGTTTAGTGTAGCTTCTGCAGCTGTCAACCTGCTTTCATACTGCTTCTAACTGCGCTGTACTTGTCCACGACTGTACTTCTCCCACGTACATACGCTGTCGCTAGGAAGACTGCCTGCCTTTTGTTTGTTGTGTTTGTGCTGCGTGCTCCGCTCCTCCCCGTGTCCCAGAACGCCATGGATTTGAATCAGCTGCTCTGAAGTTTCAGCTTATCAGAAAATACACGCAGCTGCAAGGCTTTAAGCTGCAATGTTTTCTGATTAAAGCAACTCCAGATTTAAAGATGTAATTCCTCCTTTCTGCTTCTAACTGCGCTGTACTTGTCCGACTGTACTTCTCCCCGCGATGTCGCTAGGAAGACTGCCTGCCTTTTGTTTGTTGTGTTTGTGCTGCGTGTTCGCTTCCCAGAACGTTTGAATCAGCTGTCCGGTTTCAGCTTATCAGAAAAATACACGCAGCTGCAAGGCTTTAAGCTGCAATGTTTTCTGATTAAAGCAACTCCAGATTTAAAGATGTAATTCCTCCTTTCTGCTTCTAACTGCGCTGTACTTGTCCACGACTGTACTTCTCCCACGATGTCGCTTCCACACGCTGTCGCTAGGAAGACTTTACTTTGTTTACTTGAAGGTCCTGCTGTTACAGTATGTCCTGCTCTTTCCTAGCAGCTTTAGCATAAACATTTTCAGAAAAAAAAAAGTAGTGTTTTCTTTTACAGTACCAGCCTGGAGAGAGCAGAAGTTATGTGCCTTCAAACGTATTCTTTAGCGAAAGGGCCACTCTTTTTCAGTTTATATATTGCTGCATGTTAATCTGTAAAAAATAAATGTTCTGTAAATTTGCAATTAATATAAATAAATAAATAATAAAAAAAAATGAAATCTGTACATTTACCATTACACAGCAGCATTTTTCTTTGATTTTACAGATTTTTTTTTTTTTTTAACGTATTATTATTATTTGTTTATTTAGCAGACGCCTTTATCCAAGGTGACTTACAGAGACTAGGGTGTGTGAACTATGCATCAGCTGCAGAGTCACTTACAATTACATCTCACCCGAAAGACGGAGCACAAGGAGGTTAAGTGATTTGCTCACGGTCACACAGAGTCAGTGGCTGAGACAGGATTTGAACCGGGGACCTCCTGGTTACAAGCCTTTTTTTTTAACCACTGGACCACACAGCCTCCTTATGCTTATGCTTCCCTGTATGTTAGATTTAGATTTTCAAGTTACCAATGGGAATGTCCCTGAATTAGATCGCCCTACTGTATTGAAAACACTTCATAAATAAGTTATACATATTGAACTTTTAAATGTAGCTGGCTGATTCACTTCACTTTGTTTAAAGCACTATACATGCACAGCTATTTAATGCAAAGGTCAAACCATAATGTATGTGAGTAGTGTTTTGGATAATTAATGTATTGGGTTTAGGACAAGGTCACTTTATCTTTGGGGTAAATAACTGATATAGAAACAGATCCTAATGAAGCATTTCTTATTTACAGTTTGACCTATATACAGAGAACAGCTTATCATATCGTTATGAAACCTGGTTTGGGCATTCTTTGGCAAGGGTTAGCGGGAGCAGAAGAATGTGGGTGTGTAAGGGGTCTGTCTCTACATACGTACATACAGTATGTCACAGTGTTTGCATGTACATAGTGCTGGTTTTGTCATGAGTATCTAGTTAGCAGGGTTGGGGATAATTCCAATTCTATTTGCAATTCCTTCAAAGGAATTGGAATTGATATTTTAATTAGAGACATAATAATTGTTGTGGTTTGTTCAACTGCTTTCATTTGAAGCCAATTTAATTGACTATCAGTAATGTGTTGCCACCGAGAGAAGCTCATTTTAACAGAATACTGCTATTATTATTAGTTTATTTAGCAGACGCCTTTATCCAAGGCGACTTACAGAGACTAGGGTGTGTGAACTATGCATCAGCTGCAGAGTCACTTACAATTACGTCTCACCCGAAAGACGGAGCACAAGGAGGTTAAGTGATTTTCAAAAATGAGTCAGCGGAGGTGGATTTGAACCGGGGACCTCCTGGTTACAAGCCCTTTTCTTTAACCACTGACCACACAGCCTCCTTGCATTGCAATGTTGATCAATGATGTGTTGGAATGGGAATTGGATTTGGAATTGGGAATTGATTTTAAAAAGGAAATGGAATTGGAATTGAAAAGCAGGGATTGACCCCATCCTTGACTGCTAGCTCTACTTTTGAACTTCCCGAAGTGAGAGGGTTGTATGTTACCATCCTACCTAAGTTAACTATATACAGTACGATTGATGTCTGAGTTGGATTAAGTTTGCAATTTACACTTTAGTAACAGGCATTAATATACATTAATACGCCATTGTAATGCAAGTTATAGAATAGCAGCAAGGACATTTACAATTAGGGTTCACCCAGATTTCACAGAATATACTGTGGGGTTGAGGTCCTGCGGGATGAGACCACCTCTTAATAGAGGCATATACTTTCTCTTTAGGAGGGAGCTGGTTATCAATCATTGTCTTTTCCTGTGGCATAGAGACCCAGCGCAAGTGATGAAATCTAAGAGTAAGAAAACGTGAAGGCATTTGTTATCAGTTCTCGTGGTTGAGTAATCTATTTCTGATTTTACACTCAAGAGTAACCTTTTCAGTTTCGTGTACCATTGTGTCCTTGCAAATTGATTTTTGAATGTACAGTATTTAAAAATGGGTTTGAGTTTTAACATAACGTAATGCTTCCTTCCTGCCATTACATAAGAACATAAGAACATAAAACATAAGAAAGTTTACAAACGAGAGGAGGCCATTCAGCCCATCTTGCTACTTTGGTTGTTAGTAGCTTATTGATCCCAGAATCTCATCAAGCAGCTTCTTGAAGGATCCCAGGGTGTCAGCTTCAACAACATTACTGGGGAGTTGGTTCCAGACCCTCACAATTCTCTGTGTAAAAAGTGCCTCCTATTTTCTGTTCTGAATGCCCCTTTATCTAATTCTCCATTTGTGACCCCTGGTCCTTGTTTTTTTTCAGGTCAAAGAAGTCCCTGGGTCGACATTGTCTATACCTTTTTAGGATTTTGAATGTTTGAATCAGATCGCCGTGATTTCTTCTTTGTTCAAGACTGAATAGATTCAATTTTTAGCCTGTCTGCATAACATGCCTTTTAAACCCGGGATAATTCTGGTTGCTCTTCTTTGCACTCTTTCTAGAGCAGCAATATCCTTTTTGTAACGAGGTGACCAGAACTGAACACAATATTCTAGGTGAGGTCTTACTAATGCATTGTAAAGTTTTAACACTACTTCCCTGATTTAAATTCAACACTTCTCACAATATATCCAACATCTTGTTGGCCTTTTTTTATAAATGTTTAGGTATTGTCTAGATGAAGACATTTCTGAGTCAACATAAACTCCTAGGTCTTTTTAATAGTTCCCTTCTTCAATTTCAGTATCTCCCATATGATATTTATAATGTTTTTTATTGCCTGCATGCAATACTTTACACTTTTCTCTATTAAATTCCATTTGCCATGTGTCTGCCCAGTTCTGAATGCTGTCTAGATCATTTTGAATGACCTTTGCTGCTGCAACAGTGTTTGCCACTCCTCCTATTTTTGTGTCGTCTGCAAATTTAACGAGTTTGCTTACTATACCAGAATCTAAATCATTAATGTAGATTAGGAATAGCAGAGGACCTAATACTGATCCCTGTGGTACACCACTGGTTACCTCGCTCCATTTTGAGGTTTCTCCTCTAATCAGTACTTTCTGTTTTCTTCATGTTAACCACTCCCTAATCCATGTGCATGCATTTCCTTGAATCTCTACTGCGTTCAGTTTGAGAATGAATCTTTTATGCGGGACTTTGTCAAAAGCTTTCTGGAAATCTAAATAAACCATGTCGTATGCTTTGCAATTATCCATTTTCAACGTTGCATCCTCAAAAAAGTCAAGTAGGTTAGTTAGACACAATCTCCCTTTCCTAAAACCATGCTGACTGTCTCCCAGGATATTGTTACCATATAGGTAATTTTCCATTTTGGATCTTATTATAGTTTCCATAAGTTTACATATAATAGAAGTCAGGCTTATTGGTCTGTAGTTACCTGGTTCGGTTTTGTCTCCCGTTTTGTGGATCGGTATTACGTTTGCTTTTTTCCAGTTTGTCGGTACAACCCCTGTGTCAAGAGACTGTTGCATGATCTTGGTTAGCGGTTTGTAAATAACTTCTTTCATTTCTTTGAGTACTATTAGGAGGATCTCATCCGGCCCAGGGGATTTGTTTATTTTAAGAGCTCCTAGTCCCTTTAACACTTCTGCCTCTGTTATGCTAAAGTTATTTAAAATTGGATAGGAACAGGTCGACATGTGGGGCATGTGTCCGTGTCCTCCTTTGTAAAAACCTGTGAAAAGTAACCATTTAATATATTTGCTATTTTTTTTTCTTCATCTATGATTTTGCCATTTGTGTCTCTTAGACATTTAACCTCCTCTTTGAATGTTCTCTTGCTGTTATAATAAATTCTCTTGCTGTTATAATAGCATTTACAATACTACCCCTAATAATCTTTATTTTGTTAGGCTTACTTCCCATAAAGACGAAACCCTTTAAACAAAACTAACCGGTTTACTTGTTGTACAGGTGAAACATCAAGGTCTTATCATCTAAATACTCAGTTCTGTTTCTGCAAAGATTAATTGATATGGCATGAGTCTCCACCACATATAAACATAACCTGCTATCTTCCTTCAGCCCCACCCTTTCAGTGGTGTAGTCCTAAAATAATTACTGTATTAATTCACATTTTATTTGTATACTAAGCTTCTCATAACACGTATAACAGGTAATGCCTTTATGTCTTTTCTACAAGTATTTCCACAAAGTGTCTTTCTCCATCTTGTCAGAATGCTTTACTGTCCGTGTCTGTGTGTGTCAGTGGCCTCGTTTGTGTTTGTGTCCACTGTCGTAGTCGATGCACTGTTCTGTTGCTGTCGACTTCCACAGCATTTTTAACCTTCTTGAAGAAATAGTCCATAATAGATCAAAAGTTATGATGTAATTGAATGACACATCATTGGAGGTGTTATGTAAATGTTTAGGTAGGGGAACTGAAATCAATGCAAATAGAAGATATTTACAGTAAAATCCAGGTGGGTTTGTCACATTGCCAGGAAACAAGTTGACATAACTGCAATAATCGTGAAGTTACTTCAAGAAGATTACCGTGCTGTAGAGTATTTTAGACTTGATATACAGTAGATTACACGAAGGCCGTTCAGGGACCTTTTCATGTATATTTTCTGACATTTCAGTTCTGTACTGTAATGTGATTTAAAAAGATGCAAATGTCAAGTGTTTGATATTTAAAGGCCATGTCATTGTTTGCAGTTAAACTTGGACTTTGTATTTCTTTAATTCCGCCTCCCCAGTGTGGGAGTTCCTCACCAAGTGGCCGAGCTTCTAGCAGCAGTGGTTTCCACATGATTCACCCGTCTTGCTTTTTCATAGACATTAGAAAGGTACAACACAGCAGGCTTACAAGATAGCCCTGCCCCCCCTCCCTTTACAGCTATACAGTGCATAAACGATACACCCAAACTGTAAACAAGAAAAACCATTACTTCACAAAGTTTCCCAACAGTTGTTTTCCAGGTATGCAGCAAAACTGAAGAGATGTGTAGCTTCTAAAGAGAACTAGTCTCTGTAGAATGAGTTATTTTCTGGTAAGGCTGTGGGTGGCTGGTTTGGTACAGGGGCACGGCTCCTCAAAGGGCAAGGTGTTGAATCCAGACAGGGGGCTAACTGTCTACAATCCCTGCATTACATTCGTGTGAGCCTGGTGATCGAGGGGCGTCATGCGGAGCTCTTCGAGGTGCTCGCACTCCTCCAGCGTGGGGGTGCAAGGCGTAAGGAAGCCATGCCCAGAAACCCCCTCAAGAAATCAACATTTTCCAGCTACGGCGGTTTTTAAAATGAGAGCAAATACTTTTTTAATAGCTTCAAATGAATAAACCCAGGCATACATACAGTACAGACATACAGCAGGGGGCAAAATGATAAACCCACTTGCTATATAAAACACTAACATTACCACCTGTCCCTTTCCTCTGATCAGTCCCCAAAATGCAATCAGCACCACGATCATTATGAGTGATATTCGCACATGTGGCATCGACGATACAAACTCCAAGATAGCTATATTGATTGGAGGTCTTTTTTGTTTTTTGTTATACCTCCCATGTTTCAAGTACATTCAAGAACTGGTGTTTCCCCCAGAGAGTGCACAATATTATTAGAAAATGGGAATGGACACCATTGCTTTGGTGGGTCTGATATTTATAATGTTAAAAACCTAACCTTGCACTTAACCTTCATTTCAAAGTATTACAGTACCGGGAAATCAAGAGAAATTCTGGCTCTGATCACAATGCTGCAATTTGGTGCACTCATCTCAGGAATGTTAGTGTTTTAGTTTTATAGTTTATTTTGAAGTTCTCAAAGCTATTTTCTCTGAACTGTTGTTATCAGTTACCGAGCCTGAAATAAACAACCCCAAGACTTTAAATTTAGGGGCTTGTGAGTAGTATTAAGTTCTTTCTTATTGGTTTTAGAATCGCTGTTTCAGAAACAGCGCAAATGAGGATTTGGACTAAATAGCTTTGGCAATCTAGTCCAGTATCCCTTGTGCAGATTTTTTTTAACAAGCCGATAATTAGCAAGTGAGGTCTGGGTATTTCCTTTTTAATGGCAACCAGAATTTGTTCTTGCTTTTTATTGTAGCATATGTAGAATTTGTACCATATAAACAAATTAACAAGACAGATAATCACATTTACAGTACATGCATTTACTCCTACAAATAAATATAAATGCAAAACACAAAAACAAAATATTAAAATGTACTGAAACAGTGGGACAGGTGGACTGACACAGAGAGCATATGAGGTACTGGGATACCTATAAAACACTCAATGGTGGTATATGTAGTAACAGTAAAAGAAACTTATAAAATTATTTGACAAACATTTTGATGAGAAGCCTTTCTCAATGTTTGCTGCTTTGTAGTAACCTCAGAGTTAAGAAAATGTATAATTAGCAACTAAAAGTGTACCTAAAGTTCGTTTTAGGGTAGAGAAATTTAATTGAAAACCTTAATGTTTAACTGTGTTTTATTTATTTTTCCTGTCTGAAAACAAGCACTGGTTCAATAGCTTTGAATAATACATTCCCAAATCTCCTGCCTAGTCCTGATCCCTTGTTCTTGGTGTCTCTGTTTCAGGAGTACAGGTGTCCTCCCCAGGAACTCCCCTGGGAGCAGGGCTGAGCAGCAAGGCGGCCTGGGAGCTGGGCCTGTGCGAAGGGACTGCGGTGGCTGCTTCCCTGATAGACGCTCACGCAGGAGGGCTGGGTAACACGACAGCCGCAGCCTCCAGGGCTGTCAGTCTAGAGGCTGCTTACTGAACTGCAGCTCTGCTGTCTAAAGAGCAGATGCAGGGATGCATCTACAGCTACGACCAAAAGACTTGCATCGCCCCATATAATGAATTAATGTTGCGTCATAAAGTCTAAATTATGTTCATATCGTTTTTTTTTTAATTATGTCTCAATCCTAAAATTCTAGATGATGCAAAACTTTTGGCCATAGCTGTATACTGTGTTCAAAGAGAGTGCTGCAAACATTCACATATATATATATATATATATATATATATATATATATATATATATATATATATATATATATATATATATGATAACATACACCTTTCTGCTGTTGGATAATTTTTTTTTTTTTTTTACTGTTAAATCCTTATTGCAAGACCAAATGCAACTGATTTTAGATTTTATTTTTTTATACTTTTAGTATCTCAAAAGTAAGGTACATGTAACGGTTGAAAATGTTAACTTTACACAAATGCGTAACCGGCAGGCTCCTGCAGTTGCAGTAATGTACAGCTGGAGTCTGACAGCAGGTGTTGTGTGCAGTCTCTGTCATGTCTGTAGTGTAGCAGCAGAAGGGGATTGTTAATCAGTGCATCATTAACCCCCTGCTCTGGCTGCAGCGTGGATTTCTGCTCTGGCACTGCTGTGTAATTACCAGCCCAGGGAGCTGGCCCCTGGAGGTGACGGCTCTCTAACTTGTTAGTGCTCCAGTCTGGCACCAGGAAGGCGCGGCTGCTCTGTGCCCTGTGGTCTGGTGGTAGCAGTGAGGGATTGCTGTTCTGGTAATTCTTAATCATGGGCCTCTTCACAGGCACAGACTGTAAAGCAGTCACAGTGGTTAGTTGTGTTTGGTCAGGATCAGAACCTTTTTGGTTTAAAGAGACTTACAAGTAACAGGGACTTCTTAAGAGCCATACAAAATACACATACAAAGCACACATACAAAATACACGTACAAAACACACACAAAAAATGCACATACAAAACACACATACAAAATGCACACAAAAAATACACATACAAAACACACGTACAAAATACACATACAAAATACACACACACATATATATATATATATACAGCACTGCTTTTTCCATCCAGCTGAAGAAGGACTTGTAGTCCGAAAACATCCTGTTATAATAGATTTTTTATCAATTATTCTAATTTTTGTGTACCTATATTGCCTATTTCTTATATATATATATGTCTATATATAAATGTTCAAATGTAAGGACCACCCGCCAACCCAGCAAAGTCCCTATTCTGGATAATATTGCAAGGGTGTGGCTACGGGCTTTCTGAAACCAAGCCCAGACTGCAGTTTCGAGTTAACTGGAATCGAATTGCACGTCCCGATTGGCAGTAATGTCCCAGCTAGCCCGGTGGCGGTGCTAGTTGAGATTGTGGTTTCTATTCTGCTTGCTGAGTCAGCCCCTCTATCCCATCCAGGATAGCTCCTCGGCTTGCCCCCTCACCTCCTCCTCAGCAGTGAATCACGGGCGCTGGCAGTGCGAGGGGCTCCCCCAGCACAGGAGCCCACCGCACACATCCGTGCCAGAGCGGCCCCACACAGGAAGCAGGCACAGCTCTGCGCGACCGCATACAACTCTGGACCACTTTTACTGCCTAATCCCTGGGGGTTTCAGAGAAGAGAGAGAGAAGCTGTTTACCAGAATTAGTTACTGGACAAGCTAATATTAACCTTACAAAGCAAACCTAAAACAATTTAGGAGCTGATTAGACAGGAAGTTTTAACAAGGTATGTATTTTCTGTGTGTGTATATATATATATATATTATATATATATATATATATATATATATAATACATGGAACACTGATAACACTTAAGGCTAGAATCTCAAGAGTGAAATTATCTTTATCATTCGCACCTTTTTTTCAGAAATGTAAAATTGCACCCAGACCAGAATTACTAACTAACTGACACATTTCATTCAGGGTCTTGTAAGTAGTCTCAAGTTGTTTCTTATAGGTTTGGGAATTGTAATTGGTGCTTTTTTTTTTTTTTTTTTTTTTTTTTTTTTCTATAATAATAATTTGAGAGAAAAGTAAAGCTGTGAGACTCTCACCCTTAGTGTCTAACTGTATGTACAGCTGGTGTTCCAGCCCAGCACAGGCTCTTCCATTGCAGTGCTGTGGTTAGCTGAACTGAAGCTCAGGCGGTTGCTATTCACATTGACTTCCAGTTTGTTCAGTATTACTGCAGGTTAGATGATGTTTCACAATGTAGAAGTACATCCACACTGTTCCCTGAATTTGTTTATTTGAAACATTGTTCGTAAAATGTGTTGGGTGCAAAGGTACTGCCATGCGGGATATGCATTCACTCCAACTGTAGATACTGCTACTAAAGGCAACACAAATTAAATTCACACAAACATAGCTCACCCAGCACTGTTCCTGCAGGCACTGCTGTTATCAACTGGAGGTTAGCCTGTGTGATCTTCTAGTCATTGTTTCCACATAGCATGCAGCTTGTTTTTATTTGGGATCAGTTTGATGTAGCCGGTAAACACTCTTGTAATGAAACGCCCACGCTGTCCTTGTTTCGGTCGGCGCTTTGCAGTGCAAGCCATTCTTCTCTATAAAGCAGAGTTCCATCTGGGTTAGTATAGAATAGAATCATTATATGTCGGGACTTTCAAGAAGATTGACCGATGCATTATTTGCATACCACTTACAAGAAAGAGCAGTTCAAGCCCTTAGCGTCTGTGGAACCGCACTGGATGAGTGTGGAGGGGGGATATGAATGAGAAACAGTTTAACCGCACGGGGGGAAAAAAGTTAAAATGCTTGATAATGCAAGCTGTATGATAAAGAGGAATTTATTTATAGAAACAAAAGATTTTTTTGTAGTGCAGTCGGGATCAAGGCCTAGGTTCATTTTGGGGGAACCGAAAGAATTCTTGCAAATATGTGTTTGAATAGGACAAGGCAGGGAGTTATTGGGTTAGATGAAAAATGAGACTGCTTGACCTTTTAGCCCTAGAGTCTGCACAAACAAAAGACCCCCCCACCCCCAGTAATAATCCACTTTTACAGTCCCATAAGAGCCCTGAGCTGCCACAAGACCTTTTTGTTTTGAGATTCAGCTGTCAGGAATCCTTAAGAGCCAACATTATCAGTTAAATACACTATTGCATGAAAAACAGGACTGGAGGTAAGCTTGGACATGCACTGCAGCCATTTCTCTTTGCAGCCCCATCCTCAGGGTGTAGAGCAGTATAAACCCCTTATAAAATGTACCGTATACTGTAATACATTTGCATGGTAGTTCAACTTTACTGTTCAGACTCGAGGTTCAGTCTCATTAAGCCTGTGCTGTCATCCTGAATTCCGCTTAGCTCTCTGATTGGGTGCGGCTCGGTATCAGTCACCTGTGTTGTGTCCCCAGCCAGATGGCAGCAGTAATAGAAAATGCTCTGTGATAAGGTGTAGCTGTTTTTAAAATTAAAATTAAAACCCAAAGTTAATCAGGGGACCTGGAAGTTATTCCATTGCTGCAGACAGCTTCCAGAAAGCTTCCAGAATGGCTTTGAGACCCATTGTTCTCTTGTGACACTATTGCATTCACTCTTGCTCTTGCTGGGTTTGGTCATCTAGAATGTCTGTACAGTCCTTTGACTCTGTTGTAGTTCTAATCTCAGACTAACCTAAGTTAATATTAAGTAGTCCAAGATTACTGCTAATCAGGGGTCTATGAAACCAGCCGTTTATTGTTAAAACTATAAGGAAGTCAGGTGGGTAAATGCTTTGACTAATGCATGCACCAACTCCTTCTTGTGCTAATTCTGTGAACTGACTGTGCTTCATCGTGGTTTATACTAGAAGTGTGCAGGAGCTCGTTACTCGTACTGATTATGGTCTTAAAGAAGTATTTATGGGCAGGCAGTGGTCCAGATAAGCTGTGTACCTGCCGTCTTTAAGCATTCAAAGAGGAGGTAAAATGTCTAAGAGATACAAATGGCAAAATCATAGACGAAGAGAAAAAAAATAGCAAATATATTAAATGATTACTTTTCACAAGTTTTTACAAAGGAGGATAGGGTAACATGCCCCACATGTCGACCTGTTCCTATCCAGTTTTAAATAACTTTAGTATAACAAAGAAGACTATGCAGTGATCTGATTCAAGCATTCAAAATTCTAAAAGGTATTGACAATGTCGACCCAAGGGACTTTTTCAACCTGAAAAAAGAAACAAGGACCAGGGGTCAAAAATGGAGATTAGATAAAGGGTCATTCAGAACAGAAAATAGGAGACACTTTTTTACACAGAGAATCGTGGGAATCTGGAGCCAACTCCCAGTAATGTTGTTGAAGCTGACACCCTGGGATGAGATTCTTGGATCAATAAGCTACTGACAACCAAACGAGCAAGATGGGCCGAATGGCCTCCTCTCATTTGTAAACGTTCTTATGTTCTTATTAAAAAATCTGACATACACACTAAATTTAAATTGAATGCGTAATAATACCCATAGCAATTTTGCTGCACAGCTTGTCTGTCTCCCCTAAAATTTCCATTAACAACTACATCTCCCAGAATACAATGTCTTCAGTTACTAGGAAACTGTACACAAGAAAAACCAACCCAACAACATATCCAATCTCTGGCTAGCCCTGTTGTCTTTGCAGCCAATCACAGTAGAATTAGGGCAGCAGTGTGGAGTAGTGGTTAGGGCTCTGGACTCTTGACCGGAGGGTTGTGGGTTCAATCCCAGGTGGGGGACACTGCTGCTGTACCCTTGAGCAAGGTACTTTACCTAGATTGCTCCAGTAAAAAAAAAAACAACTGTATAAATGGGTAATTGTATGTAAAAATAATGTGATATCTTGTAACAATTGTAAGTCACCCTGGATAAGGGCGTCTGCTAATAAATAAATAAGAAGAAGAAGAAGAAGAAGAAGAAGAAGAAGAAGAACATTTCGAAGCTACACAGGTTGAAGTGTAAACACCCCAGTCCAGCTACAAATCCAACTGGAACCATCGTCAGAGGCAACCGCTAAAGAAAGGTGCCTAAAAACACTGTTTTATAACTTATTATGCTGTCTTCTGATTGGTTGCTGTAGAGGGTATTAATGGCCAGGAAATGCCCTCAGAATGTCCACACAACCATCACTGATAAAGGTCAGTAAGGTATCAATCTGCCAAAAAGAACATCCAGTATAATTCAACTGTCAGAACCACATCAAACCCATGAAATAACGGCTAGAACAGGTCACAGAAACGAGCCCTCTATACTAAATTACTGGTTCCATCTCTATCCAACAAGCGAGAGTGGTCTTCACATCTTTCCAATGTCTTAACTCCTGCAATTATTGATGTCCACCAGCCGTCAATAGTTGAAAATCAGCAGCAAACCTGCCAACGAACTGCAAACCTGCAAAAGCACATTCAAAAACCGAAGTCCAATGCTTTGCACCATCCTCAGAAATCTCAGCCACGAACATGCCCGCTATGTTTCAAAACTGCACTTTCACAGGAAACCTGCAATTCAACTTGAAATAAATAAACTTGACAAAACAAAAAATAAATAAATAACTTTACAAAATAAACTCAGATATTTAAATGACTAATTTCTTTCTTTTAAGCATAAATTAATTTGTTTAATAATACTGTGAGTTCTTTTTGAAAACGCAGACGAAACACAACTGTCTTAAATGTTTTCCCTGTCTTAAATAAATTAAAAACTAAACTGGATTTTGATTGTTTTAGTGTTTGGTTTGTTAAGAAAAAATAGTTCCCTTCGCTGTTCACAAGGCGGAATTATACCAACGAAGAACTGCTGCAGCAGCATGGGACAAGCACTGCAGGACATATAGAAAAAATATATAAGAGGTTATAAATCTTAATGTTAAAACCATAAAGACGGTTTATAATAGCAATAATGACCTCCAGGAAATGCCCTGCGTTGCCATTATTGCTTAATTAATGCATTTCCTTATTTCATTTATCTGTATGGCTTAATATTGAGGTTTTAACATGTTCACTGAGTTTAAGAATTTAATGTTAAAATATAAATAACGTAATTCATTTGCAGAGTCAGTGTGATACCTCGAAAAAAATGTGCTGAGCCGATAAAGAACCTTGTAGAACATACGCGTTCTTGTACAGTGGTTCAAAGTAACATTGCAGTTAAAATGGAAAGCTCTTTTTTAATGCCTACCCCATTACCATTAAATAGTGTACAGTATTTATTGAGATGACTTCAAGGTAATGTTGCTTTTTACCCCCTGAAAAAACATTTTACTCTCTCAACGTTAAAATTAGAGGGTAAGTTACTCCCAGACCCAAAACCTTATCTGTGGTGCTGTGGGCAGGTATTCAATAAAACCATTCATTGCAGTGTTGATTTCAAAACAAGAAGAAATTACTTTCTTCTTCTTGGAGACGATAATGAGTGTGAGTGACGGGTTTCTGCAGACGCCCTTGTTTTTGCAAGCCTGTCTGCTGGTATTAAGAATGTGGCCTCATTTATATGCTGTATTTTGTAGCTTGAACAACTGTGGCTGTGCCAAAGGAAACCAAACGGGAACTAGACGGTGCAGTCCCTTTTTCTGAGTGGTGAAGCAGTTTAATTAAACACTTGATTTGATTTATTGTACTGTACGTTGACATATATTCAAATAGAGGTGATATATTTATTGTTCTGTTCACACTTAGGATTAGCTAATATAATATATCATATGTGTTGCTTGCAAACTGAAAAAAAATCTACATCTCGTATCTAGTTGCTCAACTATTGTACAGCAGTTACATCTCCATTTACTGTATGTAGCTCGGTTATCGGCTGGCATATTTTCAAAGGGTTTAATCCAGTTGTTTAACCCTTTCATACACAGGGACAGATTAAAAAAAAAATAAATAAACTTAAAAACAAAAAACAAAAATAAATGACCTCATGGGGATGCCATTTTTCCCTCATATAAAATAATATTTCATGCAATGAAATGTCTAAGAAGATTGTTAATTTGTGGGTTTATTTTGAAAATACCAGTACTCTGCAAGAAAACACATTCAGGAAAGAGATTTCTTCCCTGATCCAAAGCCGGGTTTGTGCTCCAAGATGTTGCAAGATAAGGCTTGAGACACCTGCTTTATGATGACGTTGACGTCACTGTAGAATTAATGGATAACAGAACATTCATATTAATATAACAAGGGCTAGGCTCTCACGGCAATGTATGCCAAATTGTTCTTAGCACAATTTTTTTTCTGTTATGAAAAAAAAACACCATTTAAAAAACTGCAGGAGTGTACCCACCCAATAGGAATAATGCTGAGTAAAATCTGGATTAGTGCACTCATAGCAGGGGAAGTGAAGCTTTGGAAGCAGCTCAGACCACTGGATATATAGAAAAAATATTATTTCAGGTTATAAATTTTAATTCTTATTGACCCTTTTAAAACCAAAATTTCACCCAAAACTGTTTATAATAGGTCAATTAATAAACCTCATTGATCACCTGGCAGGTTCACAGCAGGGCTAAACTGCTGAACTGCTTAATGCTGCAGCACTGAGTCTGTACGCATCCACTACAGAATAATAATAACTTTCTTACAATGGAAAATGTGTTTAATTTCATAACAGCTTTACCATTCCTATAACAGCGATGCTCAGATGAACAGGAATGTCACAGAGCATGCTGAGGTTGGGGGAACGGGGGAGAATAATGTACCAATTGTAACTAAAGCAACAGGTGTAGCTCAGTAATTATACCAGAAGGCTTCATTACAAGCGGAGTCTGGGGAGCCTCTGGGAAAACAGGCAATTATAGCAACTGCAGCCTGGTCAGAAAGGCTTTTCCAGGGCTTGGGAAAGTTCCATCCAGACTAGACCATGCCTGCTGGAAAAACAAACAAACAGATCAAAAAGCATCTTGGCCATTGGGAGTAATTTCACATTATCCCATGGAAATGGACTGGAACCGTGATACAGGCGGTGTCCTGAAACTAGTGTTGCACGGGTTTATTAACCCCTTAAGGTACACAAGCAATTGAGCGGTTGTTCAAACAATGGTAAATTCCAAGACTGGAAATGCTTTTTTTTCAATGTTCACACAGCTAAATGCAATGGGCTTTGAGGCTCACATAAACCAAAGGCAGGTGCAGATGTGTTTCTGTTACTGATACGAGTTGGGAGGCACAAAAGGATCAGAGCGGGAACAATGCCTGCCTAAATATCTGTATTCCACAAGAATGTACAGTATATCAAACATATCAGGGTACTTAAGTGACAGTTATTATAAAATCAATTAAAGCTAATGTTATTCAAACGAAAGGCATCTGGTAACATGAAATCTGATATACCGATGTATCAGTGAGTACCACCACAACTATGCACTCTTTAATGTATCAGTGGAAGGTGAGATAGGAGCTGATTTTCTGTGGCTTTTATCTGCAAGCATCTCAACAACAGATTGTCAAAGTCATCCCTGCTGTGTCCAAAAGGCATCTTTTGTCTTAAAACTTTTTTTCTTTTCTGTTTCTGTTTTATAATGTTGCCAAGGCAGCAGATATTTTGTTCACGTAAATCAATTCAAAATAAATCTGCAGTAGTAGAACTATTATAGGCTGTTAAACTTGGACCAGGAGATGTGCAAAAAACAAAAAACTGGACTAGTCAATCCAAAGAGACTGAGATAGGTGAAGCTCCAGTGGAAGTCTTCTCATACAGACAAGTACAGCAGAACGCAGCGTCCCTGTATGATTCATTTGTATCCCTTTAAAATGTCGGGTTTTGCTTGCTGCTCATCTCCACAGGTGTTTCAATTAATGTTTATTATTATTGTTATTATTATTATTATTATTATTATTATTATTATTATTATTATTATTATTAATAAACACAAAACAAGACAAACAACACTCTCCCATAAAACCCACCCGCTCCACAGGGAACATTACTACAGAGAACCTTACTCATATTATTATTATTATGTGAAAAAATGATAGTAAGGGAAAACCAACCAACAATCTACACAAAATACACACAAATACACACCTGCTCTGTGCTCTGTTCAACAGATCTCAAACTTTGGCAGATGTAAAGACCAGCTGAGTTTAGATTTAATAAAATGTGGGACTTTGTGTATAAGCAGGGCATCTGATTTTCGGGGGAAATATTTTTCCAAATTCAGGTGAATGCTTTTTTATTTTGGTTTTATTTATAATTAGTTAATGAAAACATTGGGTGAAATGGGGTGGATTTTTTATATATATAATCAAGACAGAATAAATATTCGGGTAGAAATCGGGTTTTATTTAGAAAGAAATAAACAAATGCTTAAGCACAAAGTGTTAACAACAAAGTTGTCGTCAACAGTTTAAATTGTAGTGGAGTTGCATGTATATTTCCACACATTGGGGTGTGCAAACTTTTGACTTTACTCCATGCTGTTTTAATCATCAACTGTTACATCTAAACTGTATATGGAGGCATTCCTCCATTCCAATCAAAAAAGTTTCATTTTGTAGTGGAGTTGAAAAATCTAAATATAATTATATATATTACACACAGAACATTTTCTAATAGGAAAACTAAACAACTTTTCTCCATGCTGTTTTTGACAAAGATAAACGATGATACTGTTACATCTAAATGGGAGTTTTCATAAACACACATCATAAAAAAAATAACTGGGAAGAAAAGTGTCCAAAAAAAAAAATCTTAAAGCTATATTACACTAAGAGCAGCCACATTTTTTCTAATAGGTTGAATAGAGCCTGTTTACAGCATCGGGCGCAAAGTTCTGTTCTGTTGCATTTGAATCACAGACAACAATGTGAATGCATTTATTCATAGACAGTATTCTGCCTTTTTTTGGGAGTTTTTGGGTTTAACCCACCACAGGTTAAAAAGCAGTGGGGAAGGTTAGATGTGGATTACACACAGCAGCGGAGAGTGACAGAAAGATTACAGGGCTTATGTAGGACTGAAACATCTGTGCCTTGATGCACCTGAGGAGATCAAGATAACAAAGGTGTCTTACAGGATAAGAAAGGTGACACTGTGTTTAACCCCCTTTTGTAAAATATGGACATACTTCTACCATTCAGGACATGCCTAGGGTACAAGCTTGAAACGTCTAGTGCAGACAAGTTCTCAGTTATGTACAGTGATGGACGATCAGTGAGATTAGAGATCTGTAATTCATCATGTGTCTTGATTAAATCCGCAATGAAACCACACCTCCGGGGAAGTAGCGTTGTACGTAGACTACCGCCGAACACGAGAGACTACGAGGGGCTACAAATGCAGCAGTGATAGCAGTGCTGCTTTTTATTGATATTTCAACTCCCTCCCCTAAAGGTGAGGGAACAAAAAGTCACTTTGTGGCTTGGAACTTGACTTGGGATTTGATACAGAAAAGCTGCCTTAAACTAGGTCTTCTGAAACCAGGTTTCAAGCCACTTCCTGAAAAAGTGGTTTAGTGTTCCCTCAGCTTTAGATAACATAGTTACTAGAATTCACAAACACAAAATGTCATATTTTTATATATATATATATATATATATATATATATATATATATATTTTGGATATATGAAGTGCAGATGTGATTAGTCGTGTTCTAATATAACTATAGATGGGAATACTATGCTATTTATCTTAACTTCTCACCTTCCCACATTGCTTGTATAGGTCCGGTCCTGCCAATTACGTCTATATTTCACCACTTTCAGATCACTGGCTCACTGGGCGTGACAAATTTCAATAATTCAGGGACAAACGGGCATCGTCATTCTTTTTCCTGAATCTCAATCTGCACTGACTCCACAGTTTTCTTTTCAGGCAACAGTAATCAGATAACCGTGTTTAACTATTACATACTGTGTACTGCACTGGCATCTTACAGAAAGATGCAATATTGTGTACTGTATAAGACCTACGAAACATATTAGATAAGACTTACTGGTGTTTGTTATCTTGTGAGCCTAATGCCCTTTAATCCATGGAGGTGGTGCAAGCTAGGCAACCACAGTGGTACCTTCCCTGCATTGCCAATGGATATCAGCCTTGCCCTGGAGGGACCTCAACAGTCCGAAAGAGGGCAGTTCAGCTCCCACACCCTCTCACTCCTGGCCTCTGTGGGAGCTAGCGAGCCCAGCACAACGATGGCTTTGTCAAGCAGACGCTTGTCCACTGGTCAGTGATCGAAGACCATTAAAATATAGTTCACTCAAGTGCCCAACGGCAATCAGATTGCAATTGCACCTCATTTTAACTGTCAGATTGTCATTGTGGGGGATTATTGTCAGTGGACTAGACCTTCTGTGTGCAAGCAGGTTAGCTCAGGTCACCCAGAGGATACAGCTATAAGAAACAAGGTCAGTTAGACAAACGCTTGGGGTAATGCATTAATCGGGGTAACGCCATGAGCATTTGAAATGACTGGTTCTTTGTTGGGATGGCCCTCTGGTGCTGTCTGCTCAGTCTGTGTCAGTGAAGACATTCTTCACAATCAGGCCACATCTTGCCCTATTTTGACCCTGAATGGACCTGTGGAAATCAAATAAACACAGAAGAGCTGAAGTATCAATGACCTCTTTCTGAAATGACATCACTATCTGAATTCGCCAAAAGCCATTTGCTCGTTCATAGATCATTTTGGAAAATAGCATCCTTCTTCTAGGAATTGATTCCTGTAAATTGTAGGATCTTTGAGAAAAGTAATAAATGAGCAGCGTCTGGCTCTTCTCTTTAACAGCAATCATTAAGTGGTAATAAATTAGCGAAGGTAACTATTTTGTCTGCTTTGGAGTGCTACCAGACTGACATGATAAAATGCACATAGCCATTTACTGTACTGGTGTTCTGTTTACATTAGATTTATCTGTGTTTTTATGCTGTTGAAATTCTACAGTTAAAACGTTAATTATCAGAACTCAAATAAAAGGTGAAATATCTCTCTCTCTCTCTCTCTATATCTAGGGCTTCTAGTTTTTGGTTTTTATTTTCCATCTCTCTCCCTTCCTTTAAAATGCACAATTTTCTCTGAAATAACTTGAAACTGGCAAAAGTAATTGAATCCACCATTGTTTATTCCATATTTAATAGAAATCAGACTTGCTTTTGATTTTTATTCAACATAATATTGTAAATAAGAAAACAAATGAAAATGGCATGGACAAAAATGATGGGACAGATAAATAATATTTTGTTGCACAACCTTTGTTAATCACTGCAATCAAACGTTTTCTGGCTCTCAATGAGACTTCTGCACCTGTTAACAGGTAGTTTGGCCCATCTTCCTGAGCAAACTGCTCCAAAATCTCAGGTTTGATGGGTGCATTCTCCAGACAAAAATAAGTTTCAGCTCTTTCCATAGATGTTCGATATATCAGGACTCATACAGGCCACTTCAGAATAGTCAATGTTTTGTTCATCCATTCTTGGGTTCTTTTATTGTTTTGGGTCATTATCCTGTTGGAGGACCCAACTGAGACAGAACTTTCTAACACTGGGCAGAATTTTTGATCAAAGAAACTGCCTTTAATAGTCTTGAGATTTCATTGTGCCCTGCACAGATTCAAGGCACCCTGTGCCAGGCGCAGCAAAGCAGCCCCAAAACATAACCGAGCCTCCTCCATGTTTCACTGTAGGTATGGTGTTCTTTTCTTTGAAAGCCCTCGTTTTAGTCTGTGAACATAGATGATGTGACTTGCCAAAAATTCCAGTTTTGACTCATCTGTCCAAAGGACATTCTCCCAGAAGGATTGTGGCTTGTCAATATGCATTTTAGCAAATTCCAGTCTGGCTTTTTTATGTTTTTCTTTCAAAAGTGGAGTCCTCCTGGGTCTTCTTCCATGGAGCCCACTTCTTGTCACAGATGGTGCGATCAGAAACTGACGTCCTTCACCTTGGAGTTCAGCTTGTATCTCTTTGGCAGTTATCCTTGGTTCTTTTTCACCATTTGAAACTATCCTTCTGTTCACTCTGGGGTATTTTCAAGAGAACCAAGGAGGTTGTTGTGTTCCATGGACAAAACTTCTTCAATAATATTTGCAACTGTTGTCACAGGAACATCAAGCTGCTTGGAGATGGTCTTGTAGCCTTTGACCTTTCCCATGCTTGTCTATTATTTTCTTTCTGATCTCCTCAGACAACTCTCTCCTTTTTTTCTGGTCCATGTTCAGTGTGGTGCACACAATGATACCAAACAGGACAGTGACTACTTTTCTCCATTTAAATAGGCTGAATGACTGATTACAAGATTGGAGACATGTGTGATACTAATTAAAGAAAATAATTAGTTTGAAATATCACTATAATCAATTATTTATTATCTTTTCTTTTGATAAATCCAACTTCCTGTGTCCAGGCCATTTTAGAATATCTTTGTAGAATAAGCAATACTTCATCTCTTTTCACAGCTTCTTTTTTTATTCTATGACATACCAAAAGCATGCAATTATACATGATAAAACAGCTTTTAATTTCATCACTTTTCAGGAGGAATGTAGTAGTATTATTTCAATGAGCTGTAAGGGTACCAACAAATTTGAGCACGTCTGTATATATATATATATAGGGCTTCTAGTTTTCTGTTTTTATTTTCCATCTCTCTCCCTCCCTTTAAACCTTAATTAATAGTTGTTAAGCCTTAACTGAATACCACATTGTTTAAATTAGAGATAACTGCTGAAACTAGCCCAGTGAAATTAATAAACTCAATTCGGAGATTAGAGCCAGATCGGAATGCAGGTTCAGATAGAATCAGGTGAGACCAATGCACGTAGTTTGTTAACTCAATCAAGATATGAGGGTAAATAGAAACAACTTCCTTTGGTAATTAGTGTTTGAGCAAGAAAGCGAAACAGCTCAAAATATGTTTAAAGGGACATCATGTGATCAAAAATAAAGCCAGAAAACTATTGCCTGCTTATACTTTATATATATATATATATATATATATATATATATATATATATATACAAAACATAGCTAAATATAAAACAGTGAGTTTTCAGTTCATCAATTACTTAGTTATTTATTTCAGTTAACATTTAAGTCAGAAGATTCCATATGAAGATTCCATATAGGCGTGCAAACAGATAACCCAAGAATAAGGCATAGAAACTGATGGCTTCCTTTAACCTAAAGTAGTATCAGAAAGCATGAGTAACATGTGTTTATTTTAAAACTGCTCATTTGAGATCTATGTAACGGAGATGCATGCATTACTTTGTTAGTTTATCCCGTGCAGCTATATGTTGTTCTGTCAGGGTCTTGGCTGACAATGATGATCTGGGAATCAGAAATTCCAATGCTTGTCCATGTTCTGTTCCTCCAGGTGTGGTTGGAGCGGACGTGACAGGACACAACCTTCCGTGCGAAACCCAGCCAATCACATCTCGCCTGGCTCTGATCTGTGGAACCTCTTCTTGTCACATGGCAGTGAGTAGTCTTGTCTGTTGTCTTTTGATCTTCTTCAGCTTCTCCTACCGTGGCTTATGTGCCTACAATGACACCTTTGAAAGCCAATCTGCTCTGCGCTGATAAATATATTTCTCAAGAGAACTGAAGGGCTACCTTTATTGTGGTTTTGGCACACACCGCTGTCAACTGTATAGAGGGCTACAAAAAAGAAGTAAAAAGAAGTTACCAGTCTTAGAGGCTGAACGACGTTTCCAGAGGAGTACCAGCGGGTCTCCCTTTTTAAAAAACACTTTCTTTTTTTGTTTTGATTACATGACTCACTGGCACAGGACTGCGTTAGATCTCTGCAATGTGTCGGAAACTGCAGAGAATGCTGACCTTCGCTGTCATTCTCAGAGCAAGTTGCTTCTTAATGCATTAATAGGCGTTGCTCATCAGAGGATTACTAATCCAGTTTTTGATAAATCATCCTCCTGAATCGGACGTGCCTTTTGAGGACGCCTGTGCACAATTGGACTTATTCTGTCTGCTGTTTTTATATGTAGAAAAATAGATAAAAGGATTATTATTATTATTAGTAGTAGTAGTAGTAGTAGTAGTAGTAGTAGTATGTTGTTTCTTTTGCACTGTGCCTTTAAATTACAACTCCTTATATAATACTGCTTGATTGAAGTTAGCTCTATGATGTAGTGTAATCAGACATGTCAGATATATCACCACTTTTGCCCGAGATTTCTTTATCCTCTGCTCCCAGTTCTGAATGGCATATAATCAAATGATAGCTCAGTAACAGTAGAGTAACGCTGCCTGATGCTGATATACAGCTTTTGAGCTGGGAAGGGAAGCCAAGGCAAATGAAACAGTTTGCCCATGTTTCCTATTCAAAACCATATTAAGGACACAGTTGGCTCGTAAATTGCAGGAAGAACAAGGAACGCATTGTACCGCAGAGCCGGTTACTTCTTTCAAATACACAGCAGGTTGCACTGTAGGGATTGCATTGTCCTGCTTATCTTTACATCTTGGCACGCGATTTTTAAAGGGAGGGCTGAATCTACTGAACTCAAATACCTTGTGTCCCCCAGCTTTTATCTTGTAATTTACATTCACCTTGAAGTAGTTTGCACTGCACTGGTGCAGGCTCAAGACCAAGAAGAATGTTTTTAAAGGCTGGGAGATCAATCAGGGTCATCCCCTTAACAGACGCCGTGACTTTTACAGCGCCTGGTTCTGGCTTTGCTTGTTCAACCATTCAGATCTGGAGTAGCAATACATTACATTTTTTTTGTACTATCCCCTTATCTTTTGCAATGGCCTTTTTCTTTTTTTCAAATATTGGTAGCTTTGTTTGTATAAGTCTGTGTTAGGGGGCTTCAGCCTGAGTTCGAGAGCTGCTCTTCAGTTCTAGTGGCCTGTCATAGACATGTATAATGTAAGGGTTTGTTTAGTTAATAGGATTAGTAGATGCTGCTGTCTCTGATAGACACCTTGGCTGGTCTAGCCTATGTTAAATATATCAGGCAAGCAACTTAAACGTAAGAGCAGGAGGGGGTAAAATTTATATTCAAAGAAAATGACTTTTAAAAAATTTAATCTTTAAAGGAGGTAGGAGTTTCTCTGCATGAAATGAAAATGACATTTAAAGCTAAATAATGAGAGTTTCTCTGCAAGGCTTGCAAATGATTTTCAATTTTTTTTTTTGACCATTTTTTTTTTAACCATTTCATCGATTGCGTGCTTTGAGGCCTGTCAATCCTGCTCGGTACCCTAACAGCCCAGTCCTGCGTGTGGAAGGGTTGGCCTGTCAGAGCTGCCAGTTGGACAAGCTCTCAAATTCACGCCCTATCTGCCTTGCACACATTAGCGTTTCCTCCTTAGAAACCAGAAAGCAACAAAAGGTCTCTGTGCCATTAATAACAGCTGGTTACAGATGCACTAACACTGGAGCCTTCAAAGGGCTCATGCGCAAGAGATCTTTCAGGGTTTTTTAATTAGCTTGTTGTTTGATGCCAATTGGCGATCAAAAAAATAAGAGTGTCAAAAAGAGAGAAAAGGGCGTCTTGGCCAAACCCCACCCATCCAGTTACTTCTCCAACCCTGTATAGTGAAAACAAAGCCTCTTTGAAAGACGGTGCTTTGTGTAAAATAGCTTACAAATTTTTAGGCACCTATGACTGTTGTTCAGTCTGTTGTAACTGCACAATTAGTGCATTCGCAATGTAACTTTGAAACAGGTGGGGGAGAATCAGAAAACCACAACTGAAAACTATCCATTCATCCTCTAAATTACTGCATGCTTTATTGAATATCCCTGATGTTAAACTTAAAAAAGAAGCTCAATGAAGTAGACACATCTCTCGGCTTGTGCTTTCTACAGTGTAGTAATGAGGGCAAGAATTGTGATACAGTGTGTTGGAGTTGTGGATGAATATCTATAACAACGGAAATAAAGCTGACACCTGGCAGCTTGACAGCAAGAATCTTAGTGATCTTTTCTTTTGCTTTCTGTTTACTTTTGTTATTATTTCAAGCAACAACAAAAAACAAGTGGTGGTGGAGTTTTTCACTTTTTGGACCTTGTCCAAATAGAGTACTGTAAATAAAAAGCAATCTGTGTATTTGAATTGTAAGTCATTTCCAAGGCAGTTCATCTTCAAGGAGCTCTCCTGAGCCCTCCAGGCAAGCCTGAGCATTCATATGCACAGCCAGCACAGGGCTGTTTCAACAGCAGCTTTTCATTAGCAGCAGAAGGGTGGGGGTGACACAGCTGTATGTATTAAACAGGGAGTTCCAATGGCTTTCAGGTCTGTGTGTTTTTTTCAATCAGTAACGTCTGCTTGTTACCTGGCCTACACTCCTGATACATGGATCCTGGGTGTAGAGATGGTGATCCTTGACCTGGATGGTCCCTGTTTAACCCACATGGCTGCCCCTGTACATTAAACAAATACACGATTCCAGTTTTAGCAGCAGCCTCTGCTCTCTGATTAGCACAGAAATGTGTTTTGTTTCTGCATCCACAGCAGACGTCTCCTCCTAAACTCTCAGTCTGCAAGATGTTTATAGTGTAGGTTTTGTGCCAAACTCATTTCGATAAACAAATGTGCACGATTGAAAGGGCTGGGTAAAATATATATTGACTGTCACACAAGTTTGGTGATTGTGTTTCACCATCTAGCCCACCTGTCCCAATTCATGGTTTAAAATAGTTCTCTCGTATATAAAGTTGACTTGTTTAATTAAGTGGTACTGGGAAACCCTTTTTCTCTACAACAAACTACATACTTATTTTTGGGAGCTCTGTGTCGCAGCAGGATAATGCACTAGCCTGTCCTGCCTACAACCTGCTGGGTTCAGATCCACTGAAATGAGTGTGATGGTCTCAGGACAGGCCTCATTGCATATTAGTCTAAAAAAAGGGGCTCATTTCAAAAATAGGGGTTACCAATTCCAAAAAAAGGGGATAATTTCATTAAAAAGTTTACTTTGTTCTAAAAACTCTGGGTTAATCAGTATGTCATACATTGTAATACAGCATTGTGATAGGGTACTCGTGTCACGTGTGTGGGTAACCACTGATATGCAAGAGAGAGAGACATGGGAGTTGGAGTTGAAACGGAACTCAGGCGCGCAGGATTTATTAACACACACAAAGTAAACAAACGGGTCATGTGCAGCTACCAGCGATGGTAACGCACAGACACATATAGAAGACTGAACTAAAGGCAAAATAAAACACA
Organism: Huso huso; assembly: GCA_036884735.1. Taxonomy (NCBI): domain Eukaryota; kingdom Metazoa; phylum Chordata; class Actinopteri; order Acipenseriformes; family Acipenseridae; genus Huso; species Huso huso. Next base: position 2,196,533 of record CM072671.1, on the reverse strand, counting down.
GTACAAAAACTACAAATAAAAAAAAAAAAAAAAAGAGCACTAGCCTTTCCTAAAAAAGGTGTCCCGATCCAGGAACCGCTAACCACGTAACCCTTAGTACATTACTATGTAATCAATATCCCTAAACTAACCTGATGTTGAACCTATCCTTTTTGAACAGAATTGCAGTTTCAGGGTTGCAACAGTCGTTCTGAAATTCAGACTTGCAATGGTTAGTATCAGTTGGTCCCTCTTAGAATGGACTGGCTTGTGAATCACCAGAATATTTATCCCCACCAAATGCTTTTGTGCTGATTGAGGACCGGTGCCAATTAATTTCCCTTCCTGTTTTAAGCCTTTGCAGGCAGTATAAGTCTCAATAATTTCCTGTTGTAAAAATAATTAATCAAAATAAACAACTAAAAAAACCTGTCAAAATTTTCACATACAACCAACACCAACACTAATTTCCCCATGTGCAGTCTGTGTACCCAATTGAGGACATGAGAAAGCTTCTCCAAACATATATACCTAGTTTGTGTATTATTTGTTTTATTATTATTTGTTTATTTAGCAGACGCCTTTATCCAAGGCGACTTACAGACTAGGGTGTGTGAACTATGCATCAGCTGCATTGTCATCACCCAAAGACCTGCACAAGGGCAGGTTAAATCTTGCTCATTTCACACAATGAGTCAGTGGCTGAGGTGGGATTTGAACCGGGGACCTCCTGGTTACAAGCCCTTTTCTTTAACCACTGGACCATACAGCCTCCTATATGAACAGGTGACAGAGACATCCTCAGGCAGATCTCTGTTGCTAAGCAGATGCAATCAGCTTTTGTCTGAATAGGTAAGCTTACCCAGTTGCAACAGCCTGGTGGCAGTGGAAAGGGTTAACTGCTGTGTGCTTGGTAAAGTTGCTGCACAGCGCAGAATGGAATTCAATCAGGCAGGCTTGTGGAGCTTTTATAGAGCAACATAAATAAGCCCTGCCGGCCTGGGGCTGACCCCCAGGACCCGGTGTCTGACTGCACCTGTCTGAAGAGGCTGCACCGGTGGCCTGTGGTGGAGAAGCAGATCTCTGGGCTGTGGGCTGTGTTCGGCACTGATCTGTGGAGGTGTGTCTGTGGGAAAGTTTTGATTGCCCTAGGTTCAGAAGTTGATATGCCCAAGAAGAATGAACCTTTTTGTTGGCTCGTAGCAGAAAATAAATCTAGGTTTACTGTTTTAATAGCTCTTACTGTTCTAATTGCAGTTCCTCCATCACGCCCCCATCATTGACAAATAGAGGTAACAGGCATTACTTTTTATCCGAATTGAGGACACGGGAAAGCTCAGGGTTCCAGGTAAAGGCCAGTTGAGGCCTACCAGAGCTGGGGTTGGTTGCAAACGTTGGCGGGGACTCTTCCAGGCTTGATATTCTGGGGTACTGCTGTGTTGTTTCATTAGTAAGTGAGACTTGTGCTAGTCTTGATTGAACTGCATTGCTATGTGTCACCACTCAGATGAGACATGGGCTCCATGTGGTCACTCAGGGGCAGGGATGTTGACCCCTGGGCCCTGCATAAGTCTTTCCATGTGAACAGTAAACCAGTCGAGGTTCATGTTCAAAAGGACGCCCTGCAGAAATAAATCTTTAAAAAAATTAACGTTCAGCTTTTCCATAAAGTGTGTACGATCCATCACGCTAACACGGGTCTCTGCTTATTTTGCCTATGTGGCCATTTGACCTTGACATGTAAAGATGATGTTTTACACATCATTGACTTATTGAACAGATACTGTCAGCCCCTATAAAGGTGTTACACCAACTGAAATTCATAATGGTTAATGCTTCATAATGGTTAAAGGGGGAGGAAAAGGGCTTAGAATGGACTGAATTGTGAATACAAAGAATATTTACGTAAGTAGCACCAAATGTTATTTGGATTGCTTTCTATGTTTGCATTTTTAAATCTGCCTTTACCTGGCATTGAGCTTGTCTGGAGAATCCTATAAATCTGCCTTTTTAGAATCCGAGTAAGTTGTGCCAGCACTAACAGCCAGCACTTCAGTCTGTGTAGCCTTCCTCATTCCATTCAACACCAGCCTGGATTCTCCAAAAGGTCAAAGGCAATTAAAAAGCAGAGTTACAGAAATGTTAATGATAACTAACACAATATTAGATCAATGCTTACAAACAGCATTACACATGAAAGCAATTAAAATGACATTTGAATGAAGCTACTTCCTATTTAATAATACTGCTGCTGCCAGTATTACTACTACTTGTTTCAGATCAGTGAAAGGCCTCTGTTTGTCCCGGGTGTGTGGGGTCCTTACTACTCTGCAATGGTGCCGGGGCTGTGGCTGAATGAAGGAGGTCAGAGTGCCACTGGAAAGCTGGTGAGTATGGATCTCTTCTACTCATAATTCATTCTACCGTCTTCACAGCCCCATTGAGCCTGTATTGCTGCAATTGAACACAACTAGGGCTCCATTTCCTTACATTTGTTAAACTGTGATCCAGTTCCATTGTTTGTACCTTGTTGCTTTTTCACTCTGTTACAGTTAGATCACATCATTAAAGGACACGCTGCTTTCCCTGAGCTACAGAAAAAAGCCAAAGAAAGGTTTGTATCGACTTGCTTATTACCATGTCTGTGCTTTTTTGCATTTGATATAAAAAATGTTCACCTCAAATTTCCTGGAAATTTACACAGAATCTCCAAGTTGCATCCTTATTGTTTTTTTTTTAGTTAATTTTGCTCTTTTATTGATTTGTTCTTTCTTTCTAAAGCCACATTGGCAGGGCTAGCTAATGGGTCCTTGCTATAAGCAATCCAACACCACACTGCCTGTTAATTACTTTGATTAGTTTCTGCACAATGGAGATAGGCTGTGAAGGTACCAGTGGCAGGCTTGGTTTGGATTGTGAACTCAACCACGGAAAAGTTTGGAAGTCTGAATGAAATGAATGGAAATAAATAGAAACACTAATATAGGTTTGTAGGAAGGAACAAATGAGAACGCATGTCAAAAAAAGGAAAACAAAATACACAGCTAAGGGAAATTAATGCAGAGCGCTGTTTAAGAGGGTGGGTGTTTTCAGAATTGACCCTGTATGTTGTTTTGATGCACAAGCTTTCTGAACATGACTCTCTGTCAAGGTTAGCACTGCTCTGGGTACTGCGTATTCAGTACAGACCACGCGGCGGGGGTGTTATTGCAAAACATGCCTTGTGGCCAGCTCAGATTTAAAGCTAAATAAACATCTGTACAGAAGTCAGGGGTTAAAGTGGTAAGCATGCGTCGAATCCCCTCTGGGACCTCATTAGTGCACGACAGGGGGGAGTTTTAAAGGAGGAATGAATTATTGCGGCAAGTTGGATTTTTAAATAAACCCCAAAAAGCTGAAAGCCTGGGTGGGTCACATTGAGATGCGCCCATGGCTTAGTGTTTCGTTGTTTGTTTGTTTTTTTACTCAAATGCAAACATATTTCCAGCTGTTTCATTGAACCAGATGAGAAACCTTAGAGAAGTAGTTCACATCTATAGTGGGGTTGGCCAACAGATAGAGTAGAGTCAAGGTCAAGAGATCAGTATCGTAACAGTATCCTTCTAGCAACACCACATTGGCATATTTTTTTGACTTGCAAGGGTCCTTCCACTGCTCAATTATCATGCATTTAAAAACAATTAATTGTATTCCAATTTTTTTTTTTTAATATTGATATAATCTTCCGAATTTTTTTTTGACTTGCAGACTTGGACAATCCCGCAAACCCTTAAATACTCATTGCTATAAAGAATGCAGTAAGGCCAGAGTGTCCTGTGAGAGGAGTCAACAGTTAAGCCAAAACCTGCATTGTCTCTAAAACCCTGACCAGTACTGTATGCTACAAACAACACAGAAATAAACCAGCCATAATGTATACAGTGTACTGATTCGGAGAGAGAATTACCTGGGTATTTGCAGTAAAGAGCCTGGTTTACATAGACAAAACAAGGCAATTCCTAATAACATTAGCTATAGCTTGAGAGTCTTAACTGTACTGTACTGTACAGTGAAACCCCAGCTCTGAAATACTGTATAAAAGTCGATACAATACTTGAACATTCCCTTACAGCATAACTCTCCTGTTGCCAGTGTGTTGCCCTTTATAAATAACCCAGTAACACAAGACCATGTGTGCTTGGTTGTTGTTCCAAGCTGGACCGTTGCAAGGACCCAGCTTGGCATGGGAGTACAATGAAATAAAAGAGAAATCAGGGACGAGCATGTTCTTTCAATTAGTGCCCTCCGCTTAGTGGGCCAGCTGGCCTGGCTTTGATTTTAACTTCAAGCCAAGGCAGACCCTAGCAATACCCACAGCACCCCCCAGCCCCCCTTAGTAATTTATTTTCCTTGCATCTCTGCTCTGTGTGTCAAAACATGCTCAAGAACGGCAAATGGGTGGTTGACGTTTTTATGACCCTGGGTAGTCGTAAAAAGTCAAAAAGCTCGTACACTGAGCAGATTCTGACATTAATCCATTCTCTTGGAGAAAACACAGAGATCTATGCTGCCGTTGGCTGTGGTGCATTTGCTGTTGTCAAAAATCATAAGTCATAAATGTTGGTTTAAAAAAAAACTTGTACTGCAGAAGTACTGGCTTTCTCCCCAGCACTCATGATTGGGGTGACCCCTGCCCTTCTAGAGTTTAGAGTCATAAATCTACAGTTTTTATAAATCACATATAATAAATCAGCCATTCCGGATCTGTCAAACCTCCAGTACATCTTATCCTGTGTGCAGACGTTATCCATTGGGCACAATTCTAAAGTCAGAAAATCAACACTTTGTTATGTTTAATAATAGTTTGTGTGTGTGTCTGTTTGTGTACTCAGCTTTGCTTCATGGGCGCTCAAACTGCACCAGATGACACGTGTTACACAAGAAGAGGCCGATATTAACTTCTATAAGAGGCCATTTAAGGTCCGCATAAAGATGGTTACAAGCCTATGTGTGTGGGGTTTTTAAGAACATTACTCTGAAGGGATAAGCATAACTGTATAAATAAATGCATACATGCATACAGAAACTTCTCAACTAATGTCTTTCCCCTTTATATTTCTCTTGTGTTCTCTGTAGCGGTGAGAATATCTACACATTCTTGAACCGTCACCTGGAAGCGATCAAGAAGGAGTCGGCCCTGGGCCTGCTTACTGATGATTTGCACATTTGGCCTGATTTCCATGGCAACCGATCTCCTCTGGCTGACCCTGCACTGAAGGGCATGGTAAGGGAAAACATATCTTCTCCTCCTCACAAACTCAAACTCACACACACACTCACTCACTCACAGCTCCAGGCTCCACACACTGGAGTAAATGGTGCATTATCCAGGCTCTCAATGGAAGCAGGCTGGAAGTAAATGGTATTGCTTCACGTTACCTTATTCTTTCTTTTTGTAACTACTGTTCATTCCTAATGGAATTATTATTTATTTCCAGGCTGATCCAGGGTGAACAATTTTACAAGATATTTATTTTTACATACAATACCCATTTATACTGTTGGGTTCATTCTTTTAGGTAAAGTTCCTTCATTCCCCCCCACCTTTGAACATTCAAGAGTCCAGAACCCTAACCATTTTTACCCTTTTTTTCTGTACTCATTTGCCTTTGCCTTCAACTTTCACCCATTTACCAATGCCATTGCCCAGTACTGATAGCGTTATCTTTATATGTGGGGATTGCCCTGTCATCATCCTGCTATTTTCTGCAGGTTGTACTTTATGATTGTTATAAACCAATACACACTATTGCACATGTATATAAGGAGTTGGCATTGCTTGGGTCTGGGGTTTGTGCAGGCTAATACACTGGCATTATATTTTCCGAACTGGGAAAACGAAAGAAAACCTCTTTGTTAATAATGAAGCATCAAACATCCCTATGTCTAGGATACATTCCATTGGTTTGGATATTCAATATGTAATTTGTTTCTGTCATTCAACTACATTGTGGTCTGGGGAAGTCTGGGGAGGAATGAAAAAGAAGTGGCTTAACTGTGCTGTGATTGTAATGAGTTGCAAGCGCTTTGTTTTTTATCACACATTCTTTCAAAAGAAAGTTGAACTACTGCTGTGGCATGATGCAAAGCAACATAAACACAGCTCAGAATCACTGCCGTATTTAACCCATGACACAGGATCCTCGTTCCAGACAGGTCGACACAAACAGACTGCAGATCCAGTCCAGCTCTCCTGCAGTGACAACGAGGTGCAGTTTAGAGAAGCACATGTCACAATGGGTCAGTAGAGACAGCAGCCGGTCTCTGAGCAGCCAGTCAGGCTCATCGTGGAAGCAGCACATGACTGGCTTTTTAATTCAAATCCAGGACACTTGTCATACAATAGCTGTAACTACAGGTCAGGTCCAGTGAATCGTTGCTAGTATAACACCCTCCAGCCTGCCTGTGACTGCTATACCTCGTACACTTGAAACGCTCCATAGCTACTGCCAAATTGTACAAGCTTGTAGGTGCTCGGACCTGTTGTGACTTCATTATCAGAACCGCTCTCTTAGTGGAACTGAAGGACTGAGCCTTAACATCTCTACCTCCACAACTCAGGTGTCTGTGTCTGTCTCAGGTTGTTGGACTGACCCTTTCCCAGACTCTGGATGACCTGGCCCGGCTATATCTAGCCACAGTTCAGGCAGTCGCGGTGAGTACTGACTCAAAATAGTTCTGTTTTTGTGTGCTTGGTTGATGGGATTGTGAACCCTGTGGTTTCCCTGGTCATTCAAAATAAGAGGCTGATTGAAAAAAAACATATCAACCCCAATCTCTGTCTGCAGTCTATCCCTGCTGTCAACATTAAAGCTGATAGCAATATTTTCTTTTCCGTGGAACTGTACTTTAAACATGTCGGTTCTGTGGGGAAAATGGCCAGACTGAGCTGAGAAGTAAAAGATTTTGTTAGAGCAGGGCAGGCTGTGTTATCCACGGAGGCTGTTTTCACACCGATGGCATATTTTCTTATAGTTGCCCCATACAGTTGCCATGATTCAGGCACATTGCTATAGACGAGCGCTGAAGACAAGCTTCAAACTGAATGTGGTCACTTCTGTTTCACAGCTCAACAACTGTTTCTAGAATGAAAACAATTACAACAGTGCAAACATTTAAAGGGAACTGATTTTATTCTGCCTAGAATAAAGAAGGTTTAGGGAAGACTTGGTAGAAGTTTTTATGAAAGCCTATAAGGAGTTCATACACATAACCCTAGCCTATATTTTAAGCACAGCACAGACCAAGACAAGAGAATTGTTTGTGTTGGGCTATGCTGCATGGCATTAGCCCTCCGCCCACAAGAAAAGTTAATTTATATATATATTTTTTAAGTATACATATAAAAAACATTAGGCTTCTGTGGTGCATAGCTGCTTACTCCAGGGTGCAATTTGCACAGAAATCACACCAGAAATGTATAAAATGAGTGGACTTCAGAGCTCTGGAGTTTTTTTTCAAAGGCTTTATAACATTGCCAGTTTTATTTTTTTTTCATTAAAAAAATAAATAAAAAACCCTGTAAACTGCACCACAGCAAATGCCGCCGGGGTGTTGGTGTTTGCTTCTGGTCTAGTCAGGTCTGACTGGGAGTCAAGCAGCTTGTTAATAGATCATGTTTTTATTTAGCTTCCCAACCCTGTGGTATGGTTCACATACCTTTCCCAAGGGAGCATGTGTTTGAAAACACAGTGGACGTATTGACAAGCAAGGCATTTTGAACCTGTGTTCATGAGCTCACAATGGATTTACACGTACATCCTAGTGGTGTCTACTGTACTGATCGGAGCATCAATATGGAGCTTCCAGGTGCCTACGTTAGGCAGCGTCCATCACCTGCACCCACCTGTAGCAGCACACAATTTCCTCTGCTGGATTCAGTAATCTGACATTAGTTTTTGCGCTATAGACTCGTGCTATAGACTAGCAAGAGCGTGTGAGGTGTTGCTTCAGCCCAGTTTGACGTTTGTAAAATCTTCAAAGCAGTTGGCAAAGTAAACCCTAACCAATACTTTAGGCGCAGCGCAGAAATCAAGACCAAAGAACAGAGTTGTAAATTAAGTGGAGACAGACTAAGAACAATGGATAGGAGACACTTCTTTAAACAGAGCGTGGTGAGGGGATGAAATCATTGGGATCCTTTATTAAAATGCCACTTGACGTTTTGAGATCATTTGGCTACTAGGAGTGGGATGAGCACTGATGGGATTGTAAGGACGCCCCACACTCAACATGAGTATCTTTTTTAAACGGATGGAGGATTGAGGCACAAGAGTGTTTAATTATCTTTCCATCTTACTCAATGTAGCTGGGCACGAGACACATCTTGGACACGCTGCAGGCTGCGGGGCATCGCATCAGCACCCTGTTCATGTGTGGGGGACTCAGCAAAAACCTGCTCTTCGTGCAGATGCATGCAGACATCACAGGTAGGCGTGGTCAGCCCTTGAAGAAATGTTTCGTGCACATGCATGAAATATCAGTTATCTCAACTAATGTCTTCTTCTTCGTCGTCTTTTTTTAAAAAGTTAAAAGCCCACCCTGTGGCCTCAATAGGATTCTCAGAATAATGACTTTACCTTCAAGTACAGCAGGTACACCAGAGTATGTAACCGAACACCTGTGTCCCTGCAACACTCTGCCCCAGAGTGTGTGTGTGTCTCTGTGTCTGTGTGTGTGTCTCTGTGTCTGTGTGTGTGTGTGTGACTGTGTCTCTGTATGTGTGTGTGTCTCTGTGTCTCTGTGTGTGTGTGTGTGTGTGTGTGTGTGTGTCCCTGTATGTGTGTGTGAGACGGTGTCTCTGTGTGTGTGTGTGCTGTACTGTACTGTGCTTGCTGTTATTATTATTATTTATTTCTTAGCAGACGCCCTTATCCAGGGGGACTTACAATTGTTACAGGATATCACATTATACATTATTTCACATTATACAGATATCACATTATTTTTACATACAATTACCCATTTATACAGTTGGGTTTTTACTGGAGCAATCTAGGTAAAGTACCTTGCTCAAGGGTACAACAGCAGTGTGTCCCACTGGGGATTGAACCAACGACCCTCCGGTCAAGAGTCCAGAGCCCTAACCACTACTCCACAAATTATTATTATTATTATTATTATTATTATTATTATTATTATTATTATTATTATTGGTTGTAGTATTGTTTTTATTAGTCGTGGTAGTAGGGGTAAAGGTTATTATTGTATATTACAGTCTAAATATAGTGCTTGTTTAGGGTCCTCGTTAGAGAAAATGGATTACAGATCTCATCCATAACTTTGAAATGCTCAGTTATTGTGCTTGATATGATGACCCTGTGGTTTTATTACTAGGGGTATTTGCTTAACACCTTGCTAGAACAACCTTCTAAAGTAAATACCATAGACATACCTTGGAACCACCTTCATTGCAGAGCCCACAGAAATACAAGGTACTGTATTTCATGTAACCTTGCCATGCACTTACGGATTCTGCAGAATTGGAAATCTCCAAATTCTCATTGAAAAAGATTTCTGATCAAAGGTGATGGCGAGGCCAGGAGTGGCAGTTTGATCTTCAGCGCTGTCTTTTGTTGCTCAAAGAATGCAGGGAAGCTTGTAAATTACAGGGCCTGAATAAAAATAACTAGGAATGAAAGACCTGGGAACTAAAGGTAACACACAAGATTCCTCAGGGCAAGGTGAGCAAGCGCATATTTTCAGTTTCAGCGATACTGCTTCTGTGGCTCCCACACTCCCCTGCCCACTCAAATGCAAAAGGAATCTTGTTTCAAAAGTGTGTGTGTGTGTCTGGGTTTTGTGCTGTGTCTTGCAAGGCCCTGGTCTGCCCCAACTTTCAATACTGTGGTGATTCATGCCTCCCTGGAATATAGTAAATCTGTTCAATATATTGGAGTCAATGCAAATCGCTCATAAACACTAGAAACACACATGCATGTGTGTGTGTGCTTTGGTGGGGCAGAGGAGGAGGGGAGTGAGGTGCAGAAGGAAGGCTGTATTTTAGAGGAATCTGCATTCAGGAGCTATAAATAAAGAGGCTGGTTTAAATATCAGCCAGAATCGACAGCTAATCCTGATGGTGCTCCAGTTATCCAAGCAGACGGACAAAGGGCTGTGTTAACAGCCCTGAAAATTCCCCTGTGTGGGAGGCTGGGGTCGCAGAGAAGGGAAAGGTCATGGCTGAAAGTGTTTGACTCATTAGTGCCCTGCTGCAGGTCGTGATGCCACACATTCCGAAGGCAGTGCTCGGCTCTGCACTCCAGCCAGTCGGGCAGTCACTGCAGGAAGTGATGAGGAAAAGAGGCTGGGGCTCCTCTTGAATTAGGTTTGCTTTACCTGGAGATTATACTGTATAACCCCCTTCCCCTGGTATTGAGAAACTATGCTAAACACCTTTTGTAACTGAATAGATACAGGATGGGTTTCTATGCACAGTATTATTCAAGGAAAGTAAAACTACTGTTGCATACATGGATTAAAAAAAAGGGGGTTATTCATGTGTGAATAAAATCACATAATTGCACGCATTTCAACTAAGATATATATATAAGTGCTAAAAAGATAGATTATAAATATTAACAGATACAAAAGTAAAAAAAAAAAGTGCATTTGCTAATATAACTGTGTACAGTAAGTCGTTTAGAATGTCTGTGTTTAGTTGATTTCATTTTTAGTTGTTTTTTTGTTCATGTTTATATAGCGGACTGTACATACAATACAATGCTCCTGAAAGCCATTCAATCACAGAACTGAGAGCTTCTTTTCAGTTCAAGTAAGTGGGAGAGGCACCTTGTAAAATAAGTCACTGAATGGCCCTTCATGCCTTACAGTGGAAAGAGGGTTGGTCAGTGAGGGGTTAATGACAACAGCAGAGAGAGAGAGTGGGGGAAGTCAGTCTGGAACTGGTCACGGAGCTGTTTGTTTGAGCTGGAGTTTCGGTTTCCTCCTCTCCTATCACTCATTGACTCCAGGGGTCACAGACAGTTTCAGGTTATTGTCCGGCATACCTGACACACTGCATGAGAAATCACTAACCTTCCTGGGGACCCAATTAGGAGGGAGGGGCCTCACAGGGCAGCTGATATGACAGCCCTTAACCGTTACATGACAGCGACCCAAGACGGCCACGTTCATATTGCATCTGGGCTTGAGACTATATGTGCATAAGTCACTGCTATTTTAATAGTGTCTGTGCTTGTTGCTGTACTAACCAACTGACTACAGAAAACCAACCAACTAAGTACAGTAAAAGTACAGTACAAATCTGTCTTTAAGAAAAAAAGAATTGTAAGGAGAAAAATATCTTTTATTTTGTTTACAAAATTAGAACTACACAATTAGGTTATAATTCAAGGTCTCTCAAGCTTAAAGTTGTCTCTTCATTTTGTGTAGCTTTGCTGCAGTACAAACCTCACTGAGGTCCTTCTTGATCTTCATGTCTGCCCGTGCTTGCCCTTAAAAGGTTTACCACACCAAATGTGCATGGTTTGCAGTTTTCCCATGCTTTTCCCCTTGGTACTTTGCAGTTGCCATACCCTGGTTTGCCACGTTTTTAATAAGCTGTATCATACCACTGTGGGTTTTATAATGCTGGTCTATGCTTTACTATGTTTTTGTATGGTTAGCTATGATTTCATGCTTCATTAGGCTTTGCTATGCATTTACTATGGGACAGTTTCATAAGGGAACAGCATATTTAATTATTTTTATTATGTATGTAATTAGTTCTGGTCTGTAATGTGAATGGGTTTGTGCTGTGTCTTCATGAAGGCCCTGGTCTGTAATGTGAATGAGTTTGTGCTGTGTCTTCATGAAGGCCCTGGTCTGTAATGTGAATGGGTTTGTGCTGTGTCTTCATGAAGGCCCTGGTCTGTAATGTGAATGGGTTTGTGCTGTGTCTTCATGAAGGCCCTGGTCTGTAATGTGAATGGGTTTGTGCTGTGTCTTCATGAAGGCCCTGGTCTGTAATGTGAATGAGTTTGTGCTGTGTCTTCATGAAGGCCCTGGTCTGTAATGTGAATGGGTTTGTGCCGTGTCTCTCTTGTCCAGGCCTGCCTGTGGTGTTGTCTCGAGAGGTGGAGTCTGTGCTAGTCGGAGCAGCTATTCTGGGAGCCTGTGCCTCGGGGGACTTCCACTCCATTCAGGTACAGTACGGTTCAGCTCCATGTTGTGAAAATGTACTGTCTGCATACAGCGTGGGTTCCCACTGTAATTTTCTACCTAAGCAGCAGATGATATCTCAGGGGGACGGCTTTACATACTGTGTGGATACAGAGCTGACGCACCTTAAAGGTGGTGTGAGATTGAAGGGGTGAAATCGTTGCATTCAGATGTTCTTTAAAGGTGTACTGTACTTATACACCACTTAAAGGTGGAGTCCCCTAGTTTTTAAAAATCACTTTCCCAGCCCTCTGTTAAAGTGGGTCCTCCAAGCAGGATAATGGTCTGGTCATTTTTAACCCAGTGTCACCCAAGTTGTTGTTGTTGGATTTCCGTGATTGAGCTGGGAATTCTATTGGACTATTCTGACTGTAGAATTTCAGCCCCCTATGGAAAGAGCTCAAACGTGGCAGGTGAAGATAGAATATCTCCGTCTGGAAGTGAAGCAGACAGCACTAGAGAGCCGAGGTTCCAGCAATGCACGTGTGGATGCAGGATTGACATGGCTGGGATTGTTGCTTATTCAAAACATCCCTGGCTCTCAACTGCAAGGGGAACGGGCCATTCCACAGTGAAGCACACAATTATAATACAGCACGTTTATAAAGCATTTCATTAAAAAATAATAATGACAATAATAATAATAATAATAATAATAATAATAATAATAATAATAATAATAATAATAACAAGTGGTTATCGGCTATTATATACTGATTAAATACACATTTTTAAGGACTTACTTTGAGATTTAATGATTTCTTCTGAAAAAGAAAGAAATGCAGGTTGGGTTTAGTTTGGGGTATCTGGGCACCCACAAAGTCCTGTTGAGCAGACCCCAGGATTCAGTATCCTTCATAAGGAAGGGGTTAATATAGCCATGCTGGGAGAGAGTGGCGTGATGTTTTCAGAGGCACTAAGCCTCTAGCCCCCTACGTTTTGGATGTTGACTGATACATGATACCGGCTGACATCTGTTGCCCTTCTCACTTGGTGGGCTCACCTCGTACTTTTACATTTCCACCACGTCCTTGCCATTACAAACACGATAAAACCAAATCCCTGGGGGACTCGGAGAGCAGGCTGACAGCCACAGAGTCTGGCATCTGCTGACAGTGGCACTGAGCACTGCAGCCTCTCTGTAAACAGGGAGAGGACTGACAGACAGACAGACTGACAGCTTCCCACCCTCCCTCACGCAGTGTCCTTGGCTATTGGTTTTCCTTTAAAAACACATCATTTGTATTCATGTTTTGTTTTGTTAAAACAACATTACAAGTACAATGTGATTGTACTCTCAAACTCCAAAAGAAGGTGCTTTCAGTTGTGTTTTTTTTGTTGCTGTGTTGTTTTTTGACCCCAGGATGTTATCCATGCATTACCCGTTAACTCCGCTCAGGCCCCTTGTTCGTGAGATATCTTGGTGACCCCGAACAGATGATCGTCCCTCTTCAAGAACGTTTTAGCTTTAATAAGCATGTGAGACTTATTCTGCAGCACCCCAAAATCAGTTTACTAATGCAGAATGACTGGCTGTGGTATTTGTCCTTTGTTTTACCCCTCAAATTCTGCAATGGTGACTGACTGCCCATTCAAAGTGATGGGCATGTTCAAATCTCCTGGACTAATTCAGTGTACACAGAGTTTCCATCCTGTATGATCACCATGCAGAGGATCCACAGGCAGTTTGAAGTTTGTTTGCCACTCCAGACCCCGTGTTTGTGGGTGTGTATCATGTCTCTCTCTCCATAAAGGGGAGTGACATTTGTACAGCGTAACCGACGAGCAGTTTGAAGTTTGTTTGCCCGTGTGTGTGTGCGTGCGTGCGTGCGTGTGTGTGTGTGTGTGTGTGTGCGTGTGTGTGTGGCAGAGCAGTTCTTGAAACTGCCACCTTGGCTCCTGGATTTCAAGCAGTAAAAGGTCTCACTCCTGCTGTGAAATGAATAAAGGAAGCATCGTGTGTGGGGTGGCTCTGCTTTCCTTACATAGCCTTGCAGTATTGTCTTGGGTTTCAGTGTAAGGGTGCTGCTGCTTATTGAGTACAGCCCTTACATATAGCAGACAGCAGGTCCTTGCTGCCTGGGTTACTGTCAATAAACTCCTCAAAAGGCCTTTTTTTAAAACGGAATCAATCTAGTTTCAGTTTAGTTCCACCGAGCCCGACTGTTATCACTTACTGTGCTTCAAATCCGGTGCCGTCATTTGCGAGAAGAAAAAAAATAATCTTCTCAAGGAGTGCTTTATCCTCAATGTCTTTCTCTGTGTTTGTTTGCAGTAGGAATGCTTGCTAGAATGCGGGGCTTGAGCCTCTATACCATGTGTATGTCATGCTTTTAACTCTTAATGCGTTCTGTCAGATGTCTTTCTGGCTCGGTATGCGGAGAATGTGTTTGATCCGCGGGGGACCTGCCAAAGCCAGTGCATCTGTTAACAGGCCTGCCTGATGGATATTTCTGTCGAGACTCTCGGATGGAGCCGCCATTGCATCCAGTAACCTTGCCCCCTCTCCCCCTCTCCCCCCACACACTGGAATGCAAGGTCAGACACTGAAGTGAACCTGAATCAGAGCTGGCAGAAGCACAGGGTCCTGTAACCCTCTGCCTTGTTACGAACAGTCTCATCATCTTAATATCAATGTGCTGTCAATCTGACGCTCTTACAAGTCCTTTGCTGACAGTGTAAGAGCAGCATCTTACCTGTTGTGATGGGACCATGAGACACAGTAAAGGCAGTCCGAGGTTAGCAGGTTGTTAAAGCAGGCTTGCTAACCCCCCCCCCCCACACACACACACACACAGTGAGTATCTTGCTAGTTTTATAGTGTTTTTTTTATTTCAATCATTTTATTCCTCTCTGAAAAAGCAGTTTTGGCTCAGCTGCCTTTTTATTCAGCTTCAGTCTGTATGTATACACAGACCCAAGCAAACATCAGCTTGGCTGGTCTGGTTACTAGACCTGCAGTTTTAATCTAAGCAGCGAGACAGACCAAAAGTGACAGGAGTCTGTATGATGGAGAATTACACTGTGTCTGTGGGTCTGGGCTGAAAGTAAAGCATACATTATTTTGAATGACAAAACTGAACTTGAGGGAGTTTGGCATAGCAGTTTCACCCATTACAAGCTTGATTAGCCACAGTGCATAGGTAAGCTGTGCAGTGGGTCTTATTTCCATGCCTGTGTCATGTTTTAAATATGCCAGCTGTGGGCTGCCATTAAGGTTTCCTGTAAAGGTCTGTGGATGGGGGGAGGTGGCAGTCGACTGTAGCTAATTTATGTAACTTAATCGTCCTTGACTTGGATGGGGAGAGGGGGGTGTTTCTTATGATTGAGTATAGCAGATACCAGGGGAGGTGGAACTCCTAACTGCTGCACTCTGACCTCTATCAATGGGTGTTACTGTTAGGAATCATACAGATGGTACAAGTTGGTCTCATAAGAGATGTCTTATTCTCTTATTCGGCGCACCAAGCTCTTAGCCAATCAGATCTGAGCAGCCACACAAAAAAGCGAAGTTTGAGCACCAAAAACAAGCCACATACTGATCGCGCCATGTCAGCAGGCATTTGTTGGCACAACGGCACAAGTCAGCAAAGTCGCTAGACAGTATGACCCAGGTTTTAGGTTTCATAAGAACATAAGAACATCAAGCGTTCAGCCCATGGTTTGGTTGTTAGACCCAGAATCTCATCAAGCAGAAGGATCCCAGGTTTTCAACAACATTACTGGGGAGTTGGTTCCAGACCTCACAATGGTTAAAAAAGTGTTTATTTTCTGTTCTGAATGCCCCTTTATCTAATCCCATTTAATGGTCCTTTTCTTTTTTCAAGTCAAAGAAGTCCCCCGGGTTGACACTGTCTATACCTTTTAGGATTTTGAATGTTTGAATCAGATCGCCGCGTAGTTTCTGTAGCCTTGGTTATGTTTATTTTCAGCTTTTCTACCATGAATGCTGCTATTAACACAAAGCACATGCAGTTACTGGTCTGTGTCTGCTCAGCGCGACCAGAGGAACTTGTCTATCATCAACAGCCAGTGAAAATTCAGCAAGTGCCCTTGTGTGCTGGACATGGAGCTGCGACTGTCATAAGCCTACAGAGTTTCATCTGTGAGTGTTTCCTAATTGAGGGCTGCTTCATAGAGTCGTCAGAACCCGTGCTTGTAGATTGACTCCTAGATTATCAATACTATCCCAGAAGTCTACCGTATTTTAGTTTTTTCTTTCATAGTATTTTATGAGCAAATTTAGTAACATGTGCTGTAAACAGCGTATATACTGTCAGGCAGTAACAGTACCATGCATCATTTACACTATAGCAGGCTGGGATTATCTAAAATGCTGTAACTGAACCAGTGTGCTACTGCCATCTAGTGGAGGTGTCCAGTAATGCTGGAACGGTGGATTCGTGTGTTCAGTAAATATCACATACTTGCCAACACTAGTTCTTATATGTTAACCCTTGCATTGTCTCTCTATATACAGGGTGATTAGAAAGTAAGTTCACCACATCAATGATATGGTGTGCTGATGTGGTAAACTTACTTTCTAATCACACTGTATATCACTATTTTGTTGCTTGTGTAAGGTAAATACATTTACAACATGCTCAAGCTTGGATTACTATTTGCTGAAAATTACCAAAAGTAATCTGATACCAGTACTTACATTTATAATTACTAAATATTACCTTCAAGTACCAGTAATGACTTGGGTAATTTGACAAATTCCTTTACCATATTTAAACAATTCCAGACTTTCTTTAAGGAAGTTTGAGTATTTTATTTATTTGATTGATGTTCTCTCTTTAGACTTACAGCAATCTTCAGACATGTGGAAGCAGATGAACTTCTCGTTACAAAACAGTGTTTCACTGGAGATACAAAGAGCATAAGATTTCTAATCCAAACTGCAGAGATGTGATGCTTTGCTGACTTTATAATGTTAGTTGTCCTTTTTTATGTTGTTTAGTTAGTTTTGAACTTCTTTTACGCAGTTATTTTGCTTCTCAAATATGGGACGGCCCCTCTTACTTGTATAGAGATTGCAAGTCAGACTCCAGCCTGCAGCTAATTTCACCGAAATAATAACGGATAGAAATGATCTCCGCAAAGAACAAAACAATAGTCACACACGTAGGGCATTATAGCTAACTGCGAGAAGGTCTGTACTGTATCACCTATTGTACAGCTCTCTCCCTGGTAACACTCCAGTGTCTCTGGCCACTCAAACATGTCTCGATAATGAGACAGACCTGCCGACAAGTTAATCTGATTGTGTCTCAATGCTTTCTCCCTTCGCTCAGTGCAGCGCAGTGAGTTGTTTTGGCACGAGCCCTATCACAGATATTTGTTTTTTAACGTTGTAGTGTGCCTTGGTTTCTTGCCATGTAATACAAGCCAAGGCTTTAACTCTAATTATAGACTGGAGTGCAAACAACACAGGTCACTCTTCTGGGTGGTGGTGTGTTTAAGTGTTAGGAGCTGCACAGTGCATTCCTGCTACAGCAGGTTTTGCAATTAAATTCTGCAGACAGGGAGGCACAAGGGTGAAGTCGTAGCTCAAGGTGAAGCGAGGCTCGCTGAATCAACAGTCAAAGATTTTTTAGACGTCTTAATGAAACACAAAAGCAATCAGCATTTCATGATAAAGTCCACATTTATTCCAATGGATTGTCCCATATCAGCCAGGTTGATATGAACAGGTATCCTGCATGTTGCTGGATAGCGTGAGTGAGTCAGCAACCTGTCCAGCATACTCGCTGGCTTTGAAAAGAACAGCAACCAAATAGTAAAAGTGAACTGTAGTTTGCCGGACACTGCAGATTGCATTCCAGCCAAGACCATCATTCCACTGCATCAGCGTGGTCAGGCTGCAACTCGCCAGTAAGACCCGAGTTCAAATTGCATTAAGAGTTTCGGATGGTTGCAGTCAAGGTGCCTCAAGTTTATTTTGGGTCAGTGAGCTAAATCATCTTCAGCTTTCAGTGTGATAAGATCCGGCAGTAATTCAGAGAGGTAAAACTGTAAGTCAAATAGTCAAAGGCTTGGGCTGGTGCCTCCTTCAGTGCACTGGTACTTCAGAGAGGAGTGTCAGGGAATCGTATCAACTTTGTGTTTTTTTCAATAATCATTTGAATGTGTTTTTACTCTGTATTAGATTCTGTTAGAGCAGTGCTGTCAAGGTTTATCTGGGCTTCTCGTTTTAAATTTACTCAACACAAGCTGTGTGGTTCATCTCACGCTAAAGGTCGTCAAGTCCAAATGTATTTATTCGTATTTAAGAACTTCGCTGACAGCTCGTTAGCTTGGGTCCTGTTCTGTCAGGACAGGATCATCTGGCACGTTACATAATGAGATGTTATCCTGCAAGTGCAAACTTGAACTTACCAACAAGGGAGCTGCTGTTTCTGAAGCTACTTTGCATGAGAAAGAAGCTCATCCATCCTCTTGTTTTACTTTCTTGAGTTTCTCTGCAGAGAAAGCCAGACAGTCTGCCTGGAGTGGTTAACCAGTTAGTTACACTGCGGTAACACTGCAGCAGAATACCTGGGGCTCATTCCAAGCGAGACAAGGAGGGTTGCTCCAACCGTCAATTCATTATTCAAACAAGCTTTAAAATCACACCAGTGTTATTTGTTTAGGAAGTCATCAAAACTGGGCATTTCTTTTTCCACACATACACATCCTCACCATGTGTGTTACCCATCTCTTCTTCTTGAATGCAAACCACACCTTCTCGATAACCCTGAGGAGACACCTACCCAGAATGTGGTCCACTGGAGCGGGAATGACCCCTGTGATACTGATGCAGCACTGCATCGTCCTGCTGGTACTGTGTATACAATGGATTTTATACTGCAGCTCTGTAAGAGAGCCAGCGGATGGGTATTTCTGTGTGCAGATGATGGGTATTTCTGTGTGCAGATGATGGGTATTTCTGTGTGCAGATGATGGGTATTTCTGTGTGCAGATGATGGGTATTTCTGTGTGCAGATGATGGGTATTTCTGTGTGCAGATGATGGGTATTTCTGTGTGCAGAGGATGGGTAATTTCTGTGTGCAGAAGACATGTATTTCTGTGTGCACTGGCACTCAGCAGTGTCTGGCAGACACAAGTCTGCAGGGTCACCAAGGGCTTTCTTTATATTCACACTGAGTCTCTGTAACTTGTTAACAGCTTTGTCTGGCTCCAGACAAACTGACAGCAACAACAACGACAGAAAATGACTCGAGATGATGCAAAGTATGAAGACAGTTTTGCTGTCCCGCTGAGCTGGTGAAGGAGCCCTTTGTCGAGGCTGTGTGAAATATGCTTTCTGAACAGAACAATGCAAGGATTATGTTGGATGTTAGCAAGAGAGCACTGGGAGGGCAGTCTGTAACCAAGAAGGATGGAAGGCATACTCGTGTATCATCGACATGTTCATAATAATACATTTATGAACCTATTATACACTTGTTCTCTATCATAAATCTGTTTGCTGTTTCAGCATATATATATATATATATATATATAACCAGGCTTCCTAACTAATGTACAGGGTGATTGGAAAGTTCACCACATCAATGATGTGGTGCGTTGATGTGGTAAACTTTTTTCAGCCTTGAGGGCTGCATCAGAAAAGACCCCTGAAAAAATTCTGGTGGTGTCAAAAATTGTTGTTATTTAAGGAAAACCATGAAAATAAAATACTGTCACATACTAATAGAAACTCAAACTAAACATCAGGTATGATTTGGCACACTATTATAGTGTATGGATGATATGATGGGCATCACATATGGATGATACAAGAGCACTTTGTCCTATTCCTCACACACATAACTGACCATGTCATACAGCCATTGGATAGAAGTATTACTTGCGGTCATCATGGTCAATACTTTGCACTGATCCTTGTCCGAATTCTGAACAGGAACTCAATGTTCTGGCTCTGGCTCTGTTTGTGGTTTATTGTGCCTAATTAGCTGCAATTTAAGGCCTGCACTGTGGCGAGCGCCCTGGGGCACATGAGACAATCCAGCTCTCAGTTCTGTTCCTCTGGGCTGCATACATTCCTTGAACTGGGCACAGTATCAATGAAAGCCCTGGACCAGTGCATAGCTTCCCATTTTCTGAGACAACGCAATCCAGATTTGGTTGTTGAAGCCACTTACTGAAGCTGCCGTTCCAAATGGGCACATTTCAAAGCATTCCTGTAATACCATACTAAAAATACACGAGGGTTAATGTGAATGACCAGTATTCCTGCCCAGCGTTTTAAATGAAACAAGCTTTTCCTTTTTAATTCTGACAACCCTGACCCTTCGACTTCTGTCCTGTGTGTTCTAATTGTGAACTAAGAGATCTGATTGTATTGTAACCCGGTTGTCCGAGGGGTTTTGAAGTTTGTGAGTCTTGCTTCTTCAGAGTATAAATCCACGCTTGTTGTAATGTATTAAAATCTTATGGACGTGACTCATTAAGGGAATGTGCACCGCTGCCATAGGCTTTCACAAATGAGATGGACATCACTGTGTGTGTTTGGGTTTCACAGGAAGCAATGGGGAGAATGGCAGGAGTTGGGAAGATCGTTGAGTCGAACCCTGAGCACAGCAGGTGAGTTTCTCTGTGGTTTTGCTTCAGTTTCTTTGGACACTAAAATGCGTTTACAGCCTAAAAACAATGGCAGTATTCAGAGGGTGGGTCAAAATTAAAAAAGGTGTTAATCTAGGCTTGGCTAGGCACTTACACACTGCATTAGCAAGCTGATTTTCACAGACACCTGTGAACAGAAATGGAATGACACTAAATGTGTGGATAGATGTCATGCTCTTTCAGATAATGTGTTGTGAAATGTGAAAAAAAGGGCTCCACCTGCTGGTGACTATGATAATTTACAGCTTTACAAGGAAAGTAATATTCACAGAACGTGGTGCCTAGGTGACCTTTGTTCCATCTGCTCATCTGTTTCAAAGTATTTATTAAAAAATACATACAAGTATTAAAAAATGAATGCATCAAGTCTAAACTTGTGTCTCCTCTCATCACACACACACACACACTCACTTGTTTTCTCCTTCTCAGTTTCTACGATAAGAAGTACAAAGTGTTCCGGAGGCTGGCCGAGCTTCAGAAAGAGTACAGAGCCCTCATGCAGGACTGACTGTAATGAAGGGAGATGGGGGCAGCTTCCCGCAGTCGAATCAGAGGCTCGTGTACTGGAATTGCTGCCGGTTGATGGGAGTTGGGCATCTTAGCTTTACTTTGATTTGTCTGGGAAACGCCACGCTTCCAGAAGCACCTAATCCTAATCCTAATATTAAATCACAATGTTACCCCAAACCTGTAACTTAATCCTAACTGTAAAGTCACTGTAAAATTGCGGGTGTTATTAAAAGCTAATTAAAGTAACAGTGCATTTCAGAGCTGTGTGTGGTTCAGAGCTTCCACCTCCACCAGATCAATGCACTGGGGCTACTTTCAGATGGCGTGAAAGCGTATTTACCCCAGAGAAAGGGTACCGGCTTCAGAGAAGAACACTGCCTTTCCGGAGAAGCCAACAATAAGACAGGCAAGACGGGCAATTACGTATTTTGTGACGTTCTGCCAGTCGGAGACCTTTCACCTTTGGGGAACCAATAAAAGTGACTGCTTAGTGTTTTAACAAGTAGTTGTTTTAACAAAGCTGGGCATTGTCTTCAGAAGGATCCAGACAAGTGTTCTTAGGAAGAGTAGAGCACTGCTGGAAAAGTATCGACAGTAATTTGAGTCCAAGAAGATTGTTCAGTTACACTGTTCTCTGTCAGCTTGATAGACGAACCCAGTAGTGACATGCAGAGAATAAAAGGTTTGATCAACAAAAAAATAT
The DNA here is from genome assembly GCA_036884735.1 of Huso huso. Taxonomy (NCBI): domain Eukaryota; kingdom Metazoa; phylum Chordata; class Actinopteri; order Acipenseriformes; family Acipenseridae; genus Huso; species Huso huso. The sequence goes on along the minus strand of CM072671.1, from coordinate 2,174,505 downwards.
AAAGGTCAGGGAACCAACCCTTCCCAGTCTTTTGTTAACATTTCCTTTATTTATTTATTTCAATAAACCCAAAAGTAAAATGTTTTATAGATGATGTATGGTTACAATGACAATCATTAAGTTTACATTTCACAAAATCTATTCTGAATAATGAGTTTACATGCGAGCTGAATTTAGTATCACACCATTATTCAGCTGACAGCAGCTAGTTTTTACACGGTGAGTCGAAGATGAACAGCTGGTGTTGTGTTCTTAATGTATTAGCTATAGGAAATGAACACTGGACAGACCTTCTCACCCTGGTGGTTGTTGAACGATATATATGGAGCAGATTAAAATTCAATGCAAACCTCTATATAGCATAACAGTCAGAACATGAGATAGAGTGTGACATGTTGCTGCTGTTATCTTCAAACAGGCTAGGAGTATTCCACAAACTCTACGGAATAATGCTCCCTTTATTCCGTATATGACATTCAGACGAGAGGAATACTTATTCAGAATAATATCGGAATGCATTTAAACATAGTGGTTGATTGAAATATAACCATTGAATGCATGTTGCAGTGGTTTATGACCATTATCTTGAAGTGTTTGTTCAGTGTGTGGGGACACTGTTAAATCAGTGGATGACAGCTTTCAGCCTTCAACAACAGATTGCAAAATACATTGGGATCTGTAATAATAATAATTAATAAAAACTTTAAACCTGACTATCAGATTACCAGAGATTTCAAACAGATTGTGTTTTGTTTTTTTAAGCAAACATCAGACTACATTGCTCTGAACAAACATTAAATAATAAAATTTAATAATAATAAAACTTTAAATACAGTTACATATACAGTAAACAAAAACCATGTACATACTTACAGCTTTATATATATATATATATATATATATATATATATATATATATATATATATATATATATATATATAATTTCAGTTAATGGTACAACAATATCCCATGACAGACACAAGCCAGGCCTTTCATATCTCAATAACAGCTATAACATACTGCTTCCATTAGGTCCCTAGTTGGGTTTGGTCCTGTGACCTTGCCTCTACCATCAGAAGTGCATAAACACAGTGACAGCTCCACTCCCTACAGCGAGTCTGCCAGCACTCCTTGCGTGGTGCTGTTGGCAATGTTGGCCCTCTCTGGCCTCATCTGCTGGTTGATGTTGATCATGCAGATGAGGAGGAGGAAGACTACCATCAGATCATCCACGGCCCCCAGGACCCCGCACAGCGGCTCTGGAATGACGCAGAGCGGGGAGGAGAGCGACACGACGGCCCCGCAGCAACACACCGCAATCCTCAGGCAGAAGATCCACACCAGCCCGCCCATGGTGAACAGCCCCCTCAGGACCAGGCTGAGGAACAGGGGCATGTCGTAGAGGTAATCCACAACCTGCACAGAACCAGAGGACAGTGCGGTGAGCCCAGGCGGGCCTGGAGTCTGATCCCCGTACGACTGCGGTATTTCAAATGCAAGTCTCAAGTACTGCACAGAACCAGAGAGCAGCGGTGAGGCCAGGCGGGCCTGGAGTCTGATCCCCTGCGACTCTGTAGTACAGAACCAGAGACTGCACAGAACCAGAGAGCAGCGCGGTGAGGCCAGGCGGGCCTGGAGTCTGATCCCCGTACGACTCTGCGGTATTTCACATGCAAGTCTCAAGTACTGCACAGAGCCAGAGAGCAGCGCGGTGAGGCCAGGCGGGCCTGGAGTCTGATCCCCATACGACTCTGCGGTATTTCACATGCAAGTCTCAAGTACTGCAGACCTGTGGATAGGTCTAGAGAAGATTACTCCACTGAAATCTGCAGAGTAGTATAGGAAAGACAACTTCCCACAAGTCAGCAGACCAGCATGCTACTATCATATATTAATATATACAGTGCTCCCCTTTTTATGTTACTATCTGTCTCTGTATCAAAAAATCATTACGTTTTGAAAACAGTGAATTGGAGAAGGGCCATTATACAGGACTTACAATTTACTGTTAACATGGCCTAGCGGTGAAGTAACCGAATTTGTGTATTAATGAATCGTGAAATAACAAGGGAACACTGTATATGTACAAGCTGAAATCAATCCCACATGGGTGGGGTGAATATCAGCCTGTATCTTACAGCAGCCTACAGTAAAAAAAAAAAATATGTGTGTGTGCGTGCGTGCGTGCAGGTAGGCTGTACTCACCGGGCGGGGCTCTCCAGAGAAGCGCTTATTGTAATCCCTGATGTCTAGCAAGACCTGCCTCTCCTGCTGATCTCTCTGGTTTTCATGAAAGAGGTTGCACAGAATACTCACCTGAATAAAGGAAACATGGTTATGTATCCTTTAGCACTGGACCAACACTATCGAAACTGCATATGTACTCTGTGAATGTATCTCACGTGTAAACTCAGTGCAATTCGAGGTTTTGTTTTAATTCACTTACTTGTTGTCTGCAGAGAGGGCAGCTGATCGCTCCAAGCCACGAGCCATGCCTCCAGTATTCAATTAAACAGGGAGCTGAAAGAAGAATCGCTCTTTAAATATGATGTTGCTTTATCTAATAATTAAGGATTGTTTTATACCAATTGAGGAGCCACTATCAGGTTAGACCTCATAGTCACTGAGCCTTTAAGACGGGGTGGTGTGGACGCCCCCCGGAGGCAAGGGAAGACATTACAGGTCAGGGTTGTTTGGTTTTTTGTGTATGTTCAGTCTTGGTTATTTATTGTGCTGAATTGTTTACAACAATGTAAACATCCATTGCATTAAGGGGGGATCTGACAGTCATCTAAAGCTATAAAAGGATCAGCGCCACTGCTACCTGTAGAACAACCAATTCGTCCTCGAAATTAATCTGGATGTAGGAAAATTACTCAAATGTGGGGATCTGATTTTTTCAGCCAATGCTGCAGTCTTCTCGAAATCCACACCACGGTTTCATTGCTTTAAAAACAGGCCACACACAGAAAGGAATAACCAAGACGCTTTCTAATGCATCACAAGTCTACTGTGCACAAGAGCTACTTAATCATTCATTCACCATCACATGATGAAAGCAGCAGGAGAGGGGTGTCTACTAATGGACACATGTGGTCACTGATGCAATCATGTCTAATGATGGATCTGTTAACTAATGGACACATGATATTTATGCACAATTGTCTATTCAAAACATGTCTACTGATGGACACATGTCTAAGATAAATGAAATGTCTACTGATGGACAGTTTAATGGACATGTCTACTGATGCACACATGTCTACTGATGGACACATGTCTACTGATGCACACATGTCTACTGATGCACACATGTCTACTAATGGACACATGTCTACTGATGCACACATGTCTACTGATGCACACATGTCTACTGATGGACACATGTCTACACATGTCACATGTTGTTGGAAAGTTAACACTGCAGTTGTCTCTTTAAAGTAAAAACAAGCTGCAAAACAGATCTGTGGGTTAATGCATTGAATGTATATTGGGAACAGAACTACACAACAATGTAAACATCCATTGCAATTAAGAGCTGTAAGGACTGGCTGACACCTCCCCATTGACCTGCATTATCTTGCTCCAGAGCCCTTCTCTCTTTGTGGCCAATTAGCACTCGTCTCAGTGTCCTGGTAACCAACACACCCTTACAGTGTGGATCTGCACTGACGTCAGCCAACGTGCAGTCCTGGAAATCCATGTGTCACGCAGACAGGTTTATTGCTTTAAAAACAGGCCACACACAGTAAAGGAATAACCATGGCTTTCACCCAGTGCATCAGGAAGTAGGTCGTAAGAGCAGTTAATCATTCATTCACCATCACATGAGAAAGCAGCAGGAGAGGGGTGTGTGTGTTATCAAACAGTGCTGGTCACAGAGAATTAGTTTTAATGCAGGGATCTGTTAACTATGGCCAGGATATTTACACCAAGTGCTATTCAAAAACAAACAACTTGTCTACTTGCAAGACCATAAATGAAATGTCTGCGTTGTTTAGTTTAATTGAAATGGTTTTATTTCTTTTGTGATAACACTGTGCTAATGCTGATTTGGGTTAAAGGGCTTTGTGAATCTAGCTCCTCTGTTATAGAAGATGTGCCTACCACAGAAAAGGTGTCCGCAGTTTGTTTCCACTGGGAAAGTGGCTGTCTGGAGGCACACGGGGCAGTGGGAGTCAAAATAAAATGATATTGTGTGACATTTTTCCTCCTAAAGGAAAATTTGTAAAAAATATGAAAGTGCATGTTAATGCATTGAATGCACTCCCCTATGCATATGATTTTCAATGACAAGTATAAAATCACAGCCACCGAGGGTTCTGTTGTAATGATCTAAACCATAGCGATGTAAACACCAAACTATATTACTCCCCCAGAGGTATGTATGTGTTCTAGCCCCCATTATTTGCATCATTTCTTTACCGTTGAAGTAAAATGCTATCTAGAGTATACTGTCATTGTAAAGCTGATTTACAGAGTGCTGATCTTAGAGTACCTTAAACACAGTAAACCTTCACACTACGAGCTATTATCATTAACCTGAGCACTAAAAACTCGGATTAACTTGATCCAATGAACAACACAGAGCAGTGCTGGCACCCTGCTGTAATACTGAACTGTACAACCTGACAACCTGTTAAAGTCTTGTGCTTCTTAAAGACACAGCAGACAAATCCAGCCTTACAAATGATGGTTTTTTTATCAGTGTGGTTTACCTTTTTCCTTATTAGCCAGTCATCGTCATGAGAGGAGGCAAAGGCTGGGCTGGATGGGATTAACAGGCAATAACATTGCACTGCTTCTGTGGAAAGACCATGCTCTGGCTGGGTAGACTCTTCTAGCAGCTTGTGTGGTCAAATGAACCACAAAAAAGATAAATAAACACATATCATCATAAACAAATGCAACATTTCAATTCCAGTAAACCGGTTGTTGAAATATCATATCAGCGCACTGACCCCCTGCAGGTATTTGAGGGTCCTGTGGGCAGCAGGTGGAGCTAGAGTTTGATGTTTTGGAATATCAAAAAAAAAAATGATATTCAGACATTTTTCCCTCCACATTTTATATTTGAAAGAAATATCGAAATACATTAAAAATCACAACGTTGCTCGTATCTCAGGAATTCTTGTACACAGAAGCATGACTGAAGGGTGTTCAGATATGAGCTATTCAATGGTGTGGTGACATTGACCTAAGGTCAAAGGTCACATGGCAAAACATGCATAGGTACTAAGAGCTATCCTGAATTGACACATTGTCCTAGGTCTAGGGTACCCCTAAATAAGTTACTTTGTTTTAAAAGGTCAATGTCACTGTTAACTGTCAGTGTCTTCTAGCAGCTTTTGTGACAAATGAACCACAAAAAATCATAAAAGTAATAATAATAAAATGGTACAGTATTAGATATAAACAGGTCATTATCAAAAGCATTGCATGTTACAATTGCATAATAAAACTACTGTACTAGTGCTAACTTTAAACACACTGCAAGTGGTATTCAACACCATATGAAAAAAAGAAACACACTGTTTGCTGAAGGAAGAGGTTAATGAACGCTTACCTTGAGCTAGCACCTGAGCAGTGAGTACCCACGAGGTGAAGAGTAATGTGGTGTGAAGGAGGGAGCAACTTCCTGAAATGGAGGTCTTTCTAACTAAATGCTGCAAACCCAGACGTCACTATACACAATGCAATGGACAAGCCCAGCAATCATTAACCACACTCCTGACTGCCAGAGGCTCATTACCACAGGCTACTGCTAATGAGGAAACACATCATGATGAAACGCTGGATATTCCCATTACAAGCTGCCCACCAACCAAATTGTTTTCTGAACTGTAATTTACAGTAAGTAAATAAATAAATAATGATATGTATTTATTTATTTTGTTTAATGGCTGACAGGTAATAGCTCCAGGCATGCCAGCTCAAACGTTAACCGTGGCCTTGAAAGCTGTATTATGATGACATGACCTAGAAGAGGCCATGGGTGAGGTCAGGAAATGGATTTGATGAAGCAATCATCTACTTACAGTTACACAATGAAATGTAATGTGGGGTCAATGAGGGAGCAGCTTTCTGAAATGGAGGTCAATATAACTACAATGTGCCCAGTAACCCAGAGGTGCAGCAATAATAACGGAAACATGTCAAAGAGCAGTAGCTTTCAATGACATTTATTTCCCTTCTCTTTTTATCATGTTTGCAAACGTTGGGAGCAGTTCCGGGTCCTGACGCTCCAATATATTATTGACTTTGTTCTCTATATTTGCCTTTATCTGTCTATCCAAACCATGTGACAGTTTGCTCTATTCCACTGTATAACCGAGCTGCGGCAGGGGGTAAATGTGACCTATGGCCCAACTTAGAAAGAGAGGGTGAGGAGATGGGACCAGCAAAGTTGAAAGGTCATTTTGTCACCTGGTTTCATTGGAATCCAAAGGTCATTTCAGTCCTAGGCAGTTAGAATTCTCCAGACAAGCTCACAGCAAGTTCAAAGCAGAGTGCAGAGCAGGAGTGATAATGTTTCACCCTCCTCAGATCCTCACAATCAGCTTTGAGGAGTCTTTCTGTTTTAAAAGCACGTTTTAGTAAACTAGACCAAAGAACCATGAGGTTGTGTGACCAGCAAATACAAATCTGGATTGAAATGATGCAATATCCACTTTTTTTTTGTTTTGTTTACCTTACATGTTTTAAATAGAAAGCGCTCAAGGCCACATTGCCTCTAGGTTATGTACACAGAATTTCTTTGTGGAAGCGAGGTCAGAAAACTTTATCTTTCTACCTTTCCCTTGTCCTGAGCTGCTCTGCCAAGTGTTAGAAACTTTTCACTTGAAAACTCAGTTCACTTAGTTTGTATTTACAGGGATCCTTCAATTGAAAAAAAAAGTATATATTTTCTTACTTTTGAATACAATTGAAATTTAGCTTTAAACCATTAAGTGGCAAATGTATTTTTCTTCGGAAAAAATCACATCACAAGCTGCATTTTTGTAATTGGATACATTCAAAATCAACATTTATTCACAGAACAAAACGGAAATCCTTTTTGGCTACAAACTGCAGCGTCCTATTTTGAGGGCAGTCTAGTTAGACATGCCTGTTATCAGAGCAGTGAAATGTTTTCTATAACTGCAGAATTAGCAGGTACATTTAGACTTAACTTTTGTGGTTGACAAAATAGTTAAAGAGCAGATTAATATAACAGTCAGATAGAAATGTTCCAAAAAGTAGCCAATCCTCAAATGAGGACAATGGTACTTAATGAGTTAAATCATGAATGACTATCTATAATTTAAACAAGAATTCTATTCTAATCTGTACTACCGCCGTCTGGCTACACCTGTCTATACTGCTGACCTGTGTGGCACTTCAACGGTTAAATACGTGAGCCCCACCTCCTATACACGTAACACAACAGTCACCTGGGCTACCTCTACCTATCGCCATATAAAACCAATAGACCGACCCCCAGCACTACCTTATTGGTTTAAAAATAGGAATACTTGCGTCAATCTATACTAATCTCTTTTTATTAGTATAAGGCAGCAAAGTCACAATGCTCACGCACACATTTGCCCCCAACCAATCCGATTCCACTGGGTAGTCTACGCTAGTTGCGTACACCGTGCATTCACTGTAGGAGACAATTTCCTTTTTCCCACACAAAACATAGGAGGTTACGTAATTTTACACCAAAAAAAAACACACACACACACTTCTCAGGTGAGGTCAACAGCGGTGCTGAAGGGGTTAAAAATCCTGTTGACGGGTGTAGAGGAATCCCTGGACATAAAAAAAGGAAATAATGGAAGTAAATAAAACGGTGCTATGCGAGAGCCTTATTATTTGGGTAAGTGTAATAAGGTTATGAATTAGAATTGCTGTAAACGGGTATGTATGCAAACGGACATTGCGCTTGATGGTTGCCAGTTTACTTCGGTTTGCCAAGAATTCTCCTTCCGCAGGCAGTTAGTACGACTGGATGGTCAGGCAGGTGTGTTGTCGGTTAGATCAGATTACAGTTCAGCCACAGGTAAAGTAAAGAATACAACCACAATGTAGAAATTATTATCGTCGATTAATAATTTGAATTGTTAATAAAACGTATGTATTCTCTCTGCGTGTTTTGAACGATGTCAGCTAATTGTTAAAGGTCCAGATTCATAATAAAAAAAATAATTTAAAAATACATTTGTGTTACTCTAGCTACTGACAACAAAACTTTTTATTATTATTATTTTTATTAGCGCTGCGTGGTTGCTGTGCTTAGGTCGTATATCAAGGCGGCGGTTTTTTCTATTTTTTTTTTCTTCACTTTGAATTGAAACTCACCTTTCTCCAAACCACCACACTACAGTCACTTCCTGGTAGGACTCTCATCTGAGCTTCAATCACAGTCGCATTATGCTGGAATCCGCTAGGGGGTCAGATACAGATATACATAATATTGCATTATATTAGTTTAATGGTCTTCGGTTCTGAGTGTACCTGTATGTGGTTTGCAGTGCTGAAACAGTAAAGGGTTATAGGGCAGAAAGCACAGAGACCTTGACGTGTTGTCATTGTTACCTGCTCCACTCCTGTTAGTACTGGATTCAGGGACACTGCGTAAACAGATCTTCATTTGATTACAAGCTGATTCACCTGCAGCTCTCATGCTTTTACCGTGGGCTCATATGTATTAATACAATTATTTGGGTGGCTACACCTTGTAATAGTTCAGAGACTGAAGATAATTAACTTGATGGCCATTTAAAATGGGTCGAGTGATCTAGGTTTTGTTTAAAATTTGTTTTCCGGATTACTTTCTTTGTTTTTTGCAGAAAGGGAGGTCGGGTTTCAAGCTCAAATAGGACAATGAGCTATTACTGTAAGCAAACACAAAGAGAATATCCTGTATTGTATACTTCCAGATTGTTTGTCAACTTTGCACCTCCTGAATTTCCAGATTCCGCAGCAAGCTCATTCTCGTCCACAGCAGGAACCTCCATGCTCTAGACAGCTTGTAGCATGGGCTGAGCCGTCGCTAGTCAGTCCTCATTCATTTAGCCTCTATGCATCTTGCTCTATTCAGATATTAAATTGTTGCAGCCTCTACCATTCAAGCTGCCGTGGCAAAACGTTTTTTTTAGCTGAGCTGTGTTGTTGGTGTCTGAAAAGGGTCCCAAATGTGTAAGCAAGCAAACAAATAAACAATACAAACAAACAAACAACACATTGAAAGGAAAATGCATGTATAAGCCTGCATATCGGTGTGTCACATGTCATCGCATGTGTTTGCTTGCAGTTTAAGGACGGTCCTGTTTCACGAGGTCAGTGCTGTGTATCCCAGTCTCAGGTTCCTGGTTGCCAGGCTGGTAGTATCAAACATGATCACAGTAAGCTTTAATATGGTAACCTGAGCCAAGCACAACTCAACAGCTCAATATGATTGGATAATAACAGAAGGACTGGAGGAAGTACATGAGTAAACAGTTTACACCATCTCTTTACTCCTGTGGACTCCAGATGGGCATTGTGATTCTAGTTTGATTTTGAGAAACTCTTAATACCTGCAGTAGGCTGTGTGACTTTGCTAAAGCCTACAAGCTGTGTTTGAAAGTGCAATTCGGGGATAGAAGTAAGATGCTTATTGCATAGCTGTTAATAGGCATTCCTGGCTATTTCTGGATTAGGCCCCCCTGAGCTTTCCCTATCTGTGGTTTACCAAATTCAGCTCGTCTGTAACCAGTTCTACATTCTTACGAGGATGAGCTTTTGTAACTGTGCTTCTCGTTCTTTTTTCTAGTTGCAGACCTTCAACACCCCTTCACCATGTAAGACTGTACATGATCTCACCAGTGGAGTGGCAATGGCACAGGCTCTTCATCAAATGTACGCTCCCTCCATATGCTTTGTATACAGTATGAGTTCAGGGATGGAAATAAGACTCTTATTGCATAGTACTCTCACCTATCCAGTTTTTACTGTGAGCTTGATTAGCCACAGTGTACAGTATATGTAACAAGCTCAGGTGTGTCCTGTTAAACTCACAGTAAAACCAGAAATGGATCAAACAGCTGTGCAGTGTGACTTATTTCCAACCTTGGAGTGAGTTCTTTATACAGGGTGATGTGGTAAACTTACTGTCTAATCACCCTGTGTGTGTATATCTATATATATATATATATATATATATTTTATATATATATATATATATATATATATATATATATATATATATATATAATTTTTTAATTTTTTTCTGTTGCATTCCATGTCAATTTCAACCTTTGCAGAGACCCCTCCTGGTTTAATGAAGCATGGTTGAGTCGTATTAAAGAGGATGTTGGTGACAACTGGAGACTGAAGGTAGGGCTTCAAATATGATAATCAATATCTTTACACCCTTACAAATGCTTTCACAAACACACAATTACCCATCGAGAGCACTGAAAAGATCTACGGACGGCTTCCGTTCTTGCTGACAAGCCTGTCGGTTCTTTTTACCTGCTGAATATAAGCAACAAATGTACAGCATCCAAAAAACTGAGCCCGGCTAGTCTCTGCTACGGCTAAAATGCTAAAACAAACATCTTTCTGTTGTGTTATTATTGTATTCAATTATGTGTCAGCATGTGCAGCATTCGAGCAGTGCCCGTCCTTTTTAAAACATCTTAACTCATTTAATTAAGGAAAATGTTTAAAACTCCTATTTTATGTTCCGCAAACGTGTGTCATGTTTTATTTAATCAGAAAATCACTCACTTTTATTCAAAGTTTGAATCAGACAACATCAAGTTTTATTGAGGAGGTCAAAAATTTGACCAGGCTGAGGTATGCACTGTTGATTAGATTATTAATGCCCCCTGAACTGTAAGCTCCAGAGAATGTCAGTGTTTGTCATTGAGGAAACTCTGCTCTGTTTGTTTAGGTGAACAACCTTAAGAAGGTCCTGCAGCTGATCGTGGATTATTACAACGAGGTAACCCCAGTGGCTCCTCTTTACTTTTAAACTCTTATTCTGGAATGCACTGGCACCCTTTGCATTATTAACCATTTTAAATTCTTACACATTCAGATTCATCCAGGGTTAATTATAAGATCCGGTACCTTTTTTGTTTACAAATCGACCCCTGTATTCAGCTATTCTGTTTCAGAGGTTCTTTTCAGATGTCATGTCAGAGCTGTCTCCGTACAGGTTCTGGCACAGCAGGTTTCAGATGTCCTTCTGCCCGATATGAATCTGATAGCAGAACATGCACACCCTGTGCACCTAGGGATGCTCCTGCAACTCATCCTGGGCTGTGCCATCAAGTGTGAAAAGAAACACGGTGACTGCTTTTACATTACTGTCTGTTCTGTCTCACACTGCTCTGTGTGTATTTTGCTTATGCTGGCTGGGAAATACTGCGGTGTAGGTGTGTCAGTATATGCAGATGCTCAGTCAGTCAGTCAGTCAATCCATTCGTCTGCATGTCTTTACATATATTCCAGAGAAGTGCTTATTCAGTTGTTATGAAGGCATTCTGTAGCTTATTGAGATTATCTGGAGGTAAATAGAGCACTCTGTTTGCTGCATGTCAAATGTAATGAGATGTTTAACTCACACACAGATTTTGTTTTTCCAGAATACATTCAGATTATCATGACCTTGGAAGAATCGGTACAGCATGTTGTTATGACTGCAATTCAAGAGGTAATTTATAATGCTAAAGATGTCTTCCATAATTTAATTGTTTATTTAAAGCCTTGGTTATGTCACCTTAAATCCATCTTTTGCTGAAGTAACAACAGGTGATTTAGCTTTTGTCTTTACTTTAAATACCACCTGTAATATACTATCAAAGTAGGACTGTACCAGCCTGCACTGTTTTACCATCTTCTCTGATCACTGGCATGCATTCTGTCCAGTACCTGCCTTATAACGACTGGAGCTATAAACCTATTGTGTTTTTAGTGTGACACCGTGATTTACATAATACTCAAATAAGGAAGCATCCAACCCATTCAGTTGTTTGACAGGAAACCTTTTTTTTTTGGTCTGTTTTTTAGCTTATGAGCAAAGAAACCACGGCCACTTTTGGAGCTGAAGTATCAGGGGATTTTGAACAGCAGGTAATAATCTTGTGATTCAGTGGAGAAGCACGCAGAGTATAGCAGTGTTGTGATTTTTATTTCATTTGAACAACACTGAGCTTACTGAGCCAGCCAGCCAGTTCACAGTGATATCCAAGGACTCACTGGTGCACAGTGCTCTGTCTGCCAGGCTGCATGTACCCGTCCCTGGCATCTGTAAATGACTCTTTTGAGTCTGATTGGGAATTGAGTAACAACGTCAGGAGCCAGGCTAGCTTTGTCTGTTGCTCTGTAGAGTTCTGCTTTTAATGTATAGCATTTGAGTCTCTATTCACATCTTAGAATGAACATGTGAGTTATTTAAAGTCTGTTTTTATTAATAAAACACAACTTATTTTTTTATTTTTTATTAACAACAGTAGTCCAGGAACTTTTCATGAATACCACTTCATTTTATTCATAAAAATATTCTGTGAATAATGAGAATACGTGCAGCTTTCTAACCTGCTGTTAATGTCCTACAATGTTTCAGCTGAAGAAAACTCTGGAGGAGCTGGCTGAAGCTTTAGCAGAGAAGGACGAGCTTGCTCAAAGGTGTCAGGAGTTAGACATCCAGGTGGGTTTGCTGTAACATTTAAATTTACTGACAAGCACAGCAGAGTCCATTGTTATTACTGCACTATTTTCTGACAGTGAATGTCTGAGAGTACAGTGTATTAGCACCAAAAAAATTAAAAGAAAGGGTTGTTAGCGCTGCATACATACATTCAAGTTGGAAATTAAAATGTAGACCTAGTTTAGAATACAGAAGCAAGTTTAGCACTTTCAAACTGATTTTGGTTTGATTCCATGCTATTTATATCTTTGGGATTTCACATGCTATTTTGGTGATCAATGAATGTTTCTGAAATAAAATAGACCTTTTTATTTATTTTTTTCCAGACAGGGGTGCTATGGGAATATGCATCAATAATACATTTTAGGGTTTTATTTGTTTGTTAATTATACATTGTTTTGCTGGGACTAATTTCGACAGATTCTGTAAATTGACAAAATTGAAAAAAGCATTTCCAGGAAAAGACAGAGGGTAAGTTTTCATACCAAAAATGTAAGTGCAGCATGAGAATTGTAGCTAACAAACAATTAATCCCAGTGTGCCCCAGCGCTATGAGGGCATCTAACATGTGTGGGGGGTGGAGGGGAGGGTTGCTAAATAACCAAAACCACAAGATCAAGCCTGTTCAGAATATGTATGTCTCCATATTGCTGTCATTCTCTATATATGCGCTAATGATACTTACTAAATAACCAAAAACCACAAGATCACACACACACACACACACTCTCAACACAATGGTGTTTTCCTTGCATAATGTTTCCCCTCCAAGGCGGAGTGTTCAAGCCCATGACTCGTTGCATTGTCATGTAAGGCTTTATATCAACTTCATTCAAAGCCGCTGAGGTTTCAGATTCAGAATTTAGGATTTTCACTTTGCATATTACATAGCAGTTGTATTTCTTTATAACCTGTAGTATAAAGTACATCTAATTAAACTTCCAATAAAACCCTAGAACTGCAGTACTGTATGCCAAGATGCTTTTAGTCATCATGGCATCTACAGCTACCCACCTTTCTGTTCAGTGAGGAGATACTTGAATAATGTAGTCTATTCAGCAGTATTCCATTCCATTCCCTGCACTGCCGCTCCCCACCCTGCCCTGCACCCCCCTGCTCTGCCCCACATTACCAGACAGCCTTCATGTGCGTGTGCTGTGATACTGTGGTCCTGTCCGCCTAGGTGACAGCACTACAGGAGGAAAGAAACAGTCTACTGGCCGAAAATGATGTCCTGGCTGACCGAGCAAACCAGCTGGACTCCTTCGATGACCCCGCTACACCATCGGGCAAGAAGTACTGCCAGCTGCAGTTACAGTTTGAGCAGCTGCAGGAAGAAAACTTCAGGTGGGAGGGGTGAATTGTATTAGAGTCACTTATTTGTCGCTTGCAACTCATACCACCTAGAATTCTCCATAGCATTCGTTATTCTTTAGCTATCGTTTTTGGGGTAGACCTAAGACCCCCAGTTCCACAGCCCCGACGCATCATGCCTTTCCGTTTGCGATGCAGACTCGAAGCAGCGAAGGATGATTACCGAATCCACTGTGAAGAACTGGAGAAACATCTGATCGAGGTGCAGCACCGCAACGATGAGCTGACGAGCCTGGCAGAGGAGTCCCGAGCCCTGAAGGACGAGCTTGACATTCTGAGGTAAGGAGGCAGGGAGTGGAGGAAGGAACTGATCGCACGCTGCTCTGGATTGTGTGCTGCAGTATGCACAGTGCAAAGTGCAAGCACTGCTCTGAAACAAGTCTGATATTTTGCAAGAGAAACTTCTTTAGATTCCGCACCCCCTGGGAATTATGTTTGTAGAACATGTAAAGAGTGGTTCTCTGCAAAGTGGAATGCGCCTTGAGCTTGATGTTTACTGTCGCCTTGATGTTTACTGCCAAAATAATAATAATAATAATAATAATAATAATAATAATAATAATACTGCCGAAATAGCTACGTGGAGAAAGTAATCGATTTAAATTTGTCTTTAACAGATACAATTTGCTGTTGGTATCCAAGCAAAAGACAAATACATTATTTTTAATATGTATGTGTTTGTGTGTGAAGAAGAAAAGTAATTGATAAACAGATAACTCAAAATGTTAATAATTGGCTACAAAGATTCACCTTCAGATAGTGTATATATATATATATATATATATATATATATATATATATATATAAATAGTTTCTGTGCCTCAGTACCTAACAGAATAAGAACATAATATAAACCTGCTATATTCAACAGATTATAAGAATGCTTAGGTCTAGGATAGTTATATCGAATATATTTTTGTTTGTTTCTGATTTAAGGGATTTATTTAGTCTCCATATATATTTTTTTTCTATTTAAACTTTCATTGAATTACACACTGTTTTATGTCCAATGTCCACCTGATCCTAAGAAAAGATATCGCAGCAAACACTATACTGTACATCTTGCATGTGGACCACCAAGGCTCACCCTACCCTTCTTTCTGTCTGCCACTACAGGAGCTGCTCTGACCGGGCAGTGAAGCTGGAGGCATCGGT
Source organism: Huso huso (assembly GCA_036884735.1). Taxonomy (NCBI): domain Eukaryota; kingdom Metazoa; phylum Chordata; class Actinopteri; order Acipenseriformes; family Acipenseridae; genus Huso; species Huso huso. The sequence goes on along the minus strand of CM072671.1, from coordinate 2,159,290 downwards.
GGAGGGTTACAGGAAGAAGCTGGAGGATTTGGCCGACCTGCGCAAGCAGGTGAAGTCTCTGGAGGATAAGAACTTGATGTACATGCAGAGCTCAGTGAGCCTGGAGGAGGAGCTGAGGAAAGCCAACGCAGCGCGGACACAGCTGGAGACGTACAAGAGGCAGGTGGGGGTCAAACGCAGTCTCATCCCAGATTGTTTTACTCCTGTGAGTTAACATTGACGTATGCTAACAAGGAAAGTTTTGTTTCTTCTAAAAGATTCACGAATTACACAAGAAGCTCTCGGACGAATCAAGACGGGCTGATAATTTGGCATTTGAAATGAAGCAGTTTGAAGAAAAGTATGACACTTTGCAGAAAGAGAAGGAGGTATGGCTGAGTTTTAATAATGAAATAAGGTAGTTTTGTTTATTACAGTGTTACACTATCACAGAGAGACATGAAGAACACAAAGTTAGTAACAGATGTTATGAATAAATATTACTTCACTGCAAGCCATTTGTCATTTTCATGGTTTCACCAACAGAGGCTGATCATTGAGCGAGATTCTCTTAAGGAAACAAACGAGGAGCTGAAATGTACACAGGTTCAGCAACACCAGTTATTGCAAGCAGGTACAATATATCTCTATTATATTGCAACGTATACATAGGGGTATATGCTACGGCTGAGCAGAACATGTGGATGTAAAATTCTCCTTAAATGTTATAGCACAATAAAAATAAAAATGTTTGCATCAGGTACCACATTAAAAAGTGTGTTGAAAAAAGAAGACTCAATTATGCACGTGTTCCAGTGAATGCAAACACAAAACAAAAAATTATATATATAATTACCCACATGAATATGAATATTACACTGAAATTGACATTTCTAATTGAAGGCATAATTCCTGCTGGGAGTCCCAGTCATGACAACCTTGCAGCTGAGATTCTGCCTGTCGAGTACAGGTAAACGATTTTATACACTGATTTATCTGGTTGTGTTTGGGGAGAGTTAACTCTTCATTACCTGATAGGATGATTAGTTAACAAATTAATGAACTCCTATTTTAAAAAGCAGGAGTTTGTTTAAAGACTGGAGTGAATGTTTTGGAAATATGGCCCTTTGAGTCGCAACCTTTGTCATTGAACGAATTTGTTTTCTATTAGTAAGTCTCTGTGACAGGATGTTTTCTGAAACTTGAATAAGGGATGCTATTTAAAGGTCCTCTGCGCCTGTAGACCATTACTTCAACCTCTTTTCTTTTATATTGCTTTCCTTTTTCAGAGAGAAGTTCATTCGCCTGCAGCATGAGAACAAGATGCTGCGCGTGCAGCAGGAGGGCTCTGAGAACGAGCGCATCGCAGCTCTGCAGGGGCAGCTTGAGGAAGCGCACCGCAGCAGGAGCGAGCTGGAAACAGAAAACAGGTCACTACGAAATGGGGGCTGTGTGGGACATGCACGGATTTCCATTGAGAGTTGAAGCTGGTTCAAACTTAAGTCTTGCGACCTAGTGGGAGACCGTGGTGCGACATGACCAGCAAGAGCTGAGCAAAATTCAACTCTGGCAGTAGTCTCTCTTGGAATGTACCACTGGAGAGACTGGAAATGGCCCTCGTGGACGGTTGCATGATTGAAGTATGAACCAGCATTTACCTGGCTCTTTCTGCTATTACCAAAGAGTAGCAAGTTCTTCCGGAGTTTGGAAGTGATGGGTCCTGTGATCTGCTCCAAATAAAAGAGCCTTAGCTCGGGATTATAGTTACAAACTGGTGACGCACCTCCATTCTTTGAAGGGTGAACAAGCTGTTTCTGTTTGCTGTTTTTAGGTTGAACCAGGAGCGGATCTATGAGCTGCAGCAGCAGGTAGAAGATCTCCAGAAAGCCCTGCAGGGACAAGGAGCTAAAACTGAGGATGTAGGTGAAGTATTGTTGCATATGTACTGCATGGTAAAGCTCAAAGTCTTTTCGCAATTGTGCATTAGTTGCTTTACTTACTAATAAGACATTTTCTACCAATAAAATGGAAACATAACTTATAAATAAAATTCTCTCTATCTGTCTGTCTTAATTAGTTACTAAGATGAAAAGTGTATCTTGTGTCAGTGGCCCTGGTGCGTATTGTACTTGTGACTTTCTATGTATCCCTCTTTAAGATTGCATACTGAAAAGGATTATTATGTCTTTTGTTTTATTCAGTCCAACTTGAAGAGGAAATTGGATGCCCATATGTAAGTAAAAATCGAATTGTACATGCTTTTAAAATATCAGTACTCTGCCGTGCATGAAAGAAGCTACTTGACAAACACTTAATTCAACTTCCTATTCTTTTAATAAAAAGAAAACCTGCTGCCAGTCCGTCATATTGAAGGATTGCTGTACGTGAGCACTGGAGACTGCATTGAGTAATTGGTGTTTTGTTTTAAAAAAATAAATCCCAGATTTCTAACTGTGTTAGTTAGTTGGTAGATTGTGTATTTCCTGCAGGATAATTCAAACCTCGTCACCCTCTCTCACGGAGATGAATTTGCTGCTTTCCAAGTCCCACAAAACTCTGCTTGAGCACCAGCTGCACTGTGCTCCAAATGTACTTAGCAGCATGAATGGAACTTTGCACCTCTGCCAAAATAGTGTAGGTGTCCAATTATAAACATAAAACACTTGCCCTGGTTGCTGCTGTAGGACTACACTAAGCTTCCGAATGAAACTCAGGACTTGGGACTGAATGACCTTGTGCTGTCATCATCCCAGAAGATCCCACTTAGGATCCAGGGCACGTCGGAAATAAAAATTAGTTTTGGCTGAGTGTTTGTGATGACTATGGCCACAGCACAAAGCTGCCACACTGTTGGCACTTACATTTATATATTAAAAAAAAAAAAAAAAAAAAAAAACTCCTAAAAAGTTTGTCACAGTAAATCCAAAAGACAAAATCATTTTGAATTTTTTTTTTTTTTTCTTTTCTTTTTCTTCTTAGGGTACAGCTGCACGAAGCAAAGGATGAGATAATGAAGAAAAAAGAACTTATTGAGGACCTTCAGCCTGAGATTGTGCAGAGCTGTAGGTATCAGTCAAGCAAAGGAAAAAGCAAATATGGCTCTACCAGGTGTACCTGGGACTGCTTGCATAAATGAGGCAGCCTAAAACTGGAGAGCTTTGGGCTGACCCTGAATAAATCTTCAATGATCGTAGCAGAATGACATCACACTGTGCGATTGGATGGGGTGGAGGTGGAGGGTGCTAGGAATGCATTTAAATTCCTGACATGGGTTAGAACTGGGTATGTGCAAGCCAGTTCCTTTTATTACAAAGGAAAGTACCTTCCAGTACAGCACTGCCCTATTCGGTACGAGATTAAATGGTTTCCCTGTGTTTTTCACCTCCTAGCACTGAAGACTGACGAGCTGCAGGCTGCACTGCAGAAGAAAGATGAAGACATGCGAGCGATGGAGGAGAGATACAAAATGTACCTGGAGAAGGCTCGCAACGTAAGCACGGCTTTTACTAACATTAACGTTCATGGCATTTGGAGTAGAAAAGTGACTTCCGAAAAGCATCTCGCTAGTTAAGCACCGGCACATTTAACGCTGGTACAGGATTGCATTTATTTAACTTGCTTTTTGTTATTGCTTTTATTTTATTTTTTTATTGATAATTTTACTATAATAAATAAATAAAAGTACAACTTTTCAGATGAGTACATGCTGAACAACATTTGTGTCTTTACCCAGGTAATACGAGCTCTGGATCCTAAGCTAAATCCAGCTTCAGCAGAGATCCAGTCCCTTAAGAACCAGCTGATGGAGAGAGAGAAGAGGATCCTCACCCTGGAGGTAATTCTCATTTTATTTGCAGCCCCAATTGCATTGTATTGTTCTGTTCTGTTCTGTTTCACAGCCCTGGGTTGATCCAGGCTTGTTACATTTACAGATTTCCACGATGCTCAGATTGGTTGAAACTTCAAACACCATCTTCTGTTTCACCTTTCGATGTAAAACTTGTGAAGTGAAGTGTGCCTGCTGAGTGCATGTCCAATGTCTTGAAAGAATACCAAATTAGCTCTGCTCAGTGTCACAGACTGTATGAAATAATTTGTAACTGAGGTAGTTGCCCGAACTGCTCTTGTACTGTATGTTCTTTGAAAATGGATTAACATGACTGTTTGATTCTTGTTCCATGCAGCGTGAATGTGAACAAGCGAAACTGCGAGAATATGAGGAGAAACTTGTAGTGACTGCTTGGTACAACAAGGTAGGATATCATTTATTACATCTAAATTGAATCATATATAAATAAAATTAAAAAAACACACCTATTGCATTAGAAAGTGATGTACATCTAATATACATGTACGGCTAGTATTCCAGACCCTGATTAGTTCTATTCTTGGACTGCCTTACCCAAGTTAACATTGAGGAGTCCAATATCAGTGCTAATCTGGGTCTGTAAAACCAGCTCTTGAAGTATATTACTATTGATACCCCGATATCATGGATACCACTTTTATTTTCGTCTCACAAAAATGGGGACTGAGAATGGAGGGCCTTGAAGCAGTCGGACATGCGTTTTTGTTTTTTAAAGCATTAGACAGTCTGCAGAGGAAAGCTGTCTTAACACGTTGGCGTCTGTTTGGCAGAGTGTGAGCTTCCAGAAGCTGGCAGTGGAGTCAAGGCTGTCGGGGCGGGTGGCCAATGGCAGTGACAGCGGCACACCCACGGGACAGTCCTTCTTAGCTTGGCAGCGGCAGGTCACCAACTCTAGGAGAGCCCTCTCCATGATCGTGCCTGCCACCACCTCCAAGTAGGGCAGGCCTGGCCTGTGAAGCCCATCCACTCAGGTGCCCTTAAATACTGCAAGATCTCTCACGGGGACAGGACAGGGGTTGCATTTACTGCTCCTGCCTGTTATGTTGTTTGCTTGTGAAAGAGCTTGACACTTCCTCCTCAAGTCCAGCCGTGGCCAGCATCAGGTATCTCTAAAGTCTGGTCTATATTACTTGGTGTTTATTTCACACGACTCAATCCAGTGGCTGAGACAGTAACAGTAATGAGCTTCTTTTCCTTTCTGCGTCTTGTGATCATTAGACTATAGGGGGTAATGTTGTGAGCTGGGCTTTTTATCTGCTTAAATGTTGAACGGTGTACTTAGTAGGTAAACAATGCTGGAAATCAAAATGTTATACACAGTTTGCAGTAAAAAAAAAAAAAACTCAAACCATATACATTATCCTGTGTCCCATTTGCAAAAAAAACAAAAACATATTAAATATATTTTAAAGATGTATGAATTGAAGACTTTTGTGCTGCCCTTTTGCAACTGGAGTGCTGAAGAAAACATTTAGTAGGTTCATTATATCGGCTAAGCTGAATACAAGTCAGTTCAATAAAGATGGCTAAAAGAATGTTAAATAAATAAAATAATAAATACATTTTAGTATCGTATACACTGAGTAAAGCTTAAGTGTTATACAAAAATAAAATGTTTTCTTTTCTACATTTTATATACAATTACGTTTTCCTTTTGTGTAAGCAAATTCGGGTATTTGATTTATTGTTAATAAATGTGTTTTTGTTTTTTTTGTTGTTTTTTTCCCCCCAGTTTACCACCTTTTATAGTTTATAGGTAAAATATGATCTAAACACACATTTCCTATAGCCTTTTAATGGCAGATCTGTACAGAAAAAAATATGAAAAGTTTAACCTTGCTGTTGCATTTTTCTTTTGAATAAAGAAGTGATTCAATAGCGAACCTTAATGTGTACCTTTCAAGCTCACCAGGGAGTGCTAGAGTTCTGTTTATTGACAGTGAGACACTGGTCTGCAGTCTATAATTGTATAGCAATACTTTTTATAATATGTATGTCAATGTGTGTTCATTTCCTAACAGAGTAGTGTACACATTTTCTTTTTCCAACACTAAGCCAGTAGAAGTTGTACAATAGTTTATATTGCAAGCAAAGCACTGCCTAAAAAAATATTCAAAATCACTGAATCATCAGCACTGTTTAAACAAAAGGCAGCAAATTAAAATGAGCTTGCCATTTCTACTGTGGAAAACCAAACCAAAAAGCATGTTTGTTTCTTAAACAGTGGCAAGTCTTTTTGTGTCTCAATCCTGGCTGTCGTATCAAGTTAGCAATTATTTTATTTAAAGCATATTCAAAGCATTTCAGGTGTCCTAAGAGTTCATTTTGCCTATGTTCTGAGGACTATTGAAAAGCCACGCGTTGGAGAGCAAGTTAACTCTGCACACACACACCCCTTTGTCGAAGCTCCCTGTTTGCGTCACGTTTGCAGAAGCCTTCTAGAGCTATTCCTGGCTTTTCAATACAGTGTACCACTGTTTACATAATAATAATAATAATAATAATAATAATAATAATAATAATAATAATAATAATAATAATAAATTGAAATTAAAGTTGACTGTATTCGCTCGCTGAGATACCTTTCCTGCAGCTTGATTTGCAGAAGTTCAGGTCTAGTCATCTGACTTGTTGTGTGTGTTTTGTTTTGTTTGTTCTTTACATATTAGAACTGTGCATTGTATCTGTGTAAATTGTATGTCATACTAAATAAATAAATACCTAAACAAATAAAGAGATTATTAAGAAAATAAATACATAAATGAATGAATGAATGAATAAAGTTTTTTAAATAATCCCAATAGATGCAGATTTACTGCCAGGTCGTCGTCTTCTTCCAAGTGTCCCTCTTGGTCCGTGTGGCTGGATATAGGGATTAATACCTTTTGAAGCTTGATGATTCTAGTCTTCCTAGCATGGTGCAGTAGCTGGTTTCATTAGAAAAACAATTTCTTGCTGTTTAATAATAATAATAATAATAATAATAATAATAATGCAATAGACTGATAAAAATGATGTGTGGTTTTTTCTTTTTTTTTTTTTTTTTTTTTAGTAGAACACTAAATGTCCTAAAATAAATGTAAATTGATGATGGTAACGTTCCATTTTTTTAAAGCAATGCAAAACTGCCATTCTGCGTGTCCCCCCCACCAAGGATAAGGACGTAGATTTCAGGTTGAGGAGCTTGTCTTCCTTCCTGCTCCCCTCTCAATTTGGTTTTGTTTTACACCCTAATCCTGAGAGCATGAAGTGCAGAGCTGTTCTGCTGCTGTCCTCCTTACTTGTTACCTTGGTTACTGACTCTGTTAACGACGTGCTGAGAATCTGCAGAGCTCCGCTCTGCTTTTCACAAGTGCAAAACAAAGACAATGCATGGAAATGTGCATTCCGACACGTGTACAGGCGCAGGCATGCTCGCTTTCATGTTTTTATGAACAGTACAATTGCCACCATGCTCTGTGTTACATATTGTGCAACTGGTTGCATGTGATTTAGTGCATGGTGGATTATACACTTTGTACTGCACTAGAGCGTCATTTAATACGCCTTTGTTTCTCTGAGGCTGGACTTTCATATCGCTTTGAACCGCTCCTCTGAGCACCATGCAGTGATATTGGATAGGACACGTGATTTCAGGAAGGATTGAGCTTTTGCATTGATTTAATATGTTGGTAGTGTCTTTATAGGGTCAACTTTTGAAGCTTATTTATGTATGTAATGTGTGCAGTTTCTTAAGAGTACACACAAAACATGCTGTTTTGTGAATTAATTATGTATGGGAGTTATTTTTATTATACCTTGAATGATGGGGAGTAATAAATTAATTGTCTGACACTTTGAAGTCTATTTTGGGGTTATATTTGGGATGCTGCAGAATACTATGCAAACAATTATATGACATTTCAAATAAGAAATAAGTACTTAAACTTTAAATTGTCTTCACTGTGACTTTGGAGGCTGTTTTCTGGGTTTTGAATTCCCCCATCTTTCAAAACGATTTATATCTGTTAAATTAAATGTTTTCTTACTAAATGTTGCATTTCTGTCGGTCATGGGTCCACTCATCCTTAGGTCAATGTTTTCTGAATGAATTTGACTGGAGCTGGGGGTAGGGAGGGGTTGACACCATTTTGCACTAGTTCTGGATTTTTCAAGGAGTTTCATTATCATAAATCTGTAAGTCACATTCATTGCAATAAAACTGATTTAAAACAACTGCAGCAATGTTTTGTTTTTTTGTTTTTTAATATGGTAACACAGCAAACATTGTAACAAAAACAATTTAATTTTACCAGGTTAATATACAAACTTAAGTAAGAATCTGTTTAAACATATATTTGTGTAGAAATGTTTTATTTGCGCTGTAGCCAGTCAAACAGCTGCAGTATTTAGCCTGCTCCTACTCAGTGGCCTCATGAATTTCTTGTCAACTCATCCAGTATACAATATGTCCTGCTCTAAAATGTTTTTCAGCATAACCTGACAATGCTTTCAGTAGGATTGGCAGGATAAACTGGCCTTAGAACCATCGGTGGGATTTGTACTTGAATACGTTTGGATGGCAACCAAGCCAATAGCATGACTCTTTAGGACTGATAGCAGCATATGTTGTTTTATTTTTAGTAAACTGCCTGAATCATCACTGTTACATAGGGTTATGATGTTTCAACTGCAATAAAATGAAATAAATAAATGTTCCCAACATAAAAACAGAGGTAAGTGGTTATTTTATTTATTTTTCAAATCTAGGCTGCATACACCTTCACAACTCAATTATAACCTATTCAAAATATAACACTCATAAGTTGGCCAGAATGGAAACGTTGGTAAATAAATTCCACGGTTTCCAGTGGGAAGCTGTTAAAGCATGTAACTTCCTTTTGTGAACCTGGCCTCTATAGAATGTGTCCTCAACGCTTTTACAAAACCCACAGTTCATACAAGCTGATTGTCTTAAATTGATCACTTTTTAATTACAAACTCAGAGATGCATACATGCTTGTGCTATAATCATACATCTTTACAAATGGAACACAATCAGGATAAATCAGAAAACTGTTCTGTAAATATTTCTATGTACTTTTATTGATGATGGTTGTAGTTCCCTTTAAGCAATTATTTATTTATTTTTTTAAATAACACATGAAATACATATTTGCATCCGTGTGTAATGAATGATCTATATTAATTTACATACCGTCAGGTAGCAATAAGCTGATTTTGATCTGCCGATAATTGGGACAAAATAGACCATGCTTAACTTCTGGTAATACTCCATTATGTTCAAGCTAATGATTCTTGAAGACAGTCACAGTTTTTTTTAGCGACAGACGGCACAGATCTTGAAATCCTGCGGGGAAAGCGTGACTCCGACTTGAAACTTGAAACTTGGCTCCACTCCTTCAGGACAGGAGAAAGTGTACTTCTGCAGAAAGGAAGTAAGGAAGAGGAACAACTCCATTCGGGCCAGTTGTTCTCCAAGACAGACCCTCTTACCTGTAAAGAAGAAACAGACGCAACGCATTATTGATCGTGTTATGAGAACCCTTTAGAAAATGGTGACTTGTAACATTAAATAAACAGATTAGCACATTACCAGCAGAGAATGGCAGGAACGCATCCCTTCTCACAAACTGTCCCTCTGCATCCAGAAAGTGCCCTAGATTAAATGTGTCTGGGGTCTGCCATTCATTCTTGTCGAATAGCACAGAGGTTAGATTTGGGATCACTTCTGTGCCCTAACAAAAAAATCTAATGTTATCAACTGAATTGTATGGTCAGCTCTCAAAAGCTAAAGGTCAGTCCGATCAGTACTAGTTGGATGAGTGACTACAAGAAGTGGGCTGGGTAGTTTAATAAGTACGGTACAACTCTGCTCAACCAATGTTAGCAGAGCTGTATTGAGTATTTCGTGTCTCTCCCTCAAACATAACTGTTTTAAAATAATCATTTATTTATTTATTTAAAACGTGTTTCTTTCAAAACTGCAAATTTGATATATCAAAAGAATAGAGTAGGAAGCGACCGGGTGAAGCTGAAGAGGATCCCACATAAGCAGGTAAAGCTGTATTCCATTACCTTCGGAATAAAATACCCTCCCAGCGTGGTATCTTCAGTGGTCATATGAGGCAAACTCAGAGGTGCAACATTGCCCATTCTCTGAACTTCATGAATCACTGCGTCAGTGTATGGCATGTTGGGCTTGTCTTCCATCGAAGGCTGCCGTGCTTGTCCGATCACGCTGTCTATTTCAGCCTGGACCTTCTCTGTGCGAATGAAGACACACCACAGGATTTTTAGAATGATTATGATCACACAGACATATAAACTCTCCTCTGTTCCACCTGAAACACTCTGAGGAGTTAATCAGCAATCGAAGGAAGCGTTTGTAAGTCAGATGATTTTTCTGCAGTTCCTGGCAGGTTGACTGTTGTTCAAGTGCTCTATATACAGTTTAGAATCAAACCTACCCTTTATCCAAGCTGTAATCGAACAACCTACCCTGTATTTGCGGGTATTTCATCAAGTGGAGGACAGCCCAGCGGAGAGTGGTTGATGTGGTTTCAGTGCCGGCTGCAAACAGATCAAGAGTGGTGTAACACAGATTCCTCTCGTGGAATCCTGCCTCAACGTCATCTTTACTCTGGGACAGTGAAAAGAAACGTTACACATAGTTATGCACCCAAAACCTAGCGCTAATTGTTGGAAACACAGACAGACACAGCAACGCAGGGACGAATTAACTAAGCTATTGCTCTTGTGCGTACACAGTAAGGCTCATAGAGCTCTTTCAAAGTATCCCAATTTAGGATTTTATTTTTTTTTTTTAAATGGTACGGAAAGGACTACAAGAACAATCTGTAGTTCTAGGCAGATGAAAATACAGCAAAATGTATGTTGTAACATGCAACAGTTATACTTGTAAATAGTAGTTTAAATTGGCCAAATAGCTTTTAGTTTTGTACAATGATCCCGGATTTAACCATACATTTGTGCAGGTTACCTTTTCGATTTCTCCGAGGTAGCAGTCGATGTAATCTCTGTGGGCTGAGGGGTCCCAGTCCTGCCTGTGCTGTTTGATCTCTTCTCTTAAAAACGCAGTAATTTGTTCGTAGTTTGAAATGACTTTCTGGTGACCTCCAGGTAGAAACTCCATTACTGTGGGGAATGCATCGTATAGCTGGATAAAGAATACACAGAATCAGAGGGGTTACAACTGCATTTACTGCTTCATTCCAGATATGAGACATCTCAATTCAAATTCAATGTGTTTGCATTAGTTCATTGGAAGCGTTTTTCTGTTTTTCCCCTATAGCTGAGCTGTCACAAAATACCAGCTATAACCATTGATGCTGTGGAACTAACTAACTAGCTCCCCCTGTTCTCTCAGCACATCATTTCAAAATTCCACAAGCAGAGATATAAACAAAGATATATACCCTTTATTATTGTTTCACATGTTATGCTTTTTCTCCACACCTCTGCTATTTGTATTGCACACTTGATTTGCAATCGGTTCTTTGCTTTTGAAGTGTAAACCTCTAAGTGTGGAGAGGCAGCGATGTATACCAAACCTAAATAACGTTGTATGGAATATGTATGCAGTACCGTGGCCCATATGCTCCCCTCCAGATACATTGATTCAAATATCATGTGCAGAATCTTCTGAAAGTGTCCATCGCCATACTCAAACCGGTGACCAAAAACCAGACAGCAGATAATGTTGGAGACAGCATTGTTAAAAATGAAGTGAGGATCAAAGGGCCTCCCTGGAGAAAAGAAACAAACAAAACCACTACAATCCTTTAGCACTGCGAGTACTGGCTAACTATAGGGGGTTCCCACCACATACCAGCATGAAAACATGCATAGTGCTTATACTTCAGACTATACTGGTACTTTAAATACCACTAAGACTATTACAATCACTACAAAAAAATGCATCAAAGATTTATTTTTTCTAAATATCGCATTGCACTTTGTAAATGTGGTATAAATTCAGCAGTAATTGATGAAATGCTGTTCCAGAATCCCTTCTCTGTCAGCCCTATTGTTTGTAACAAAAAAGAACAGCCAGGTTGAATCATGGAAACTGGTCTCTGCAAACAGCCTGTGTTGGAGGGATCTGCCCACTTTCCCCAAACACTTTACCCTGCTCCTCCTCAATGGTCTCCTGAAGGTGTCTGATCTCCTCAAGGATGGTGGATTCCAAAATCTTCTTGCCGACTCCAAAGTTCTTCAGAGTAGTGAGAGCAAATCTCCTCTGCTTTTTCCACATGTGTCCGTTGGTCATTACCAAGCCTGTATGTTAGAAAAAGCGAGCACATTAGAAAGCCATGTAACCTACAGTACAGTGTCAGAGGCTCGGTCTCAGGAACTGGACATTACAAGGGCGACACAGCCAGTGAAACGCACCAGAAGAGCGTCTACCCAAACTCTAGCACCAGGGCAGACACACGCTTTTGAAACCAAGGCTGCTGGTTAGTCGCAGCCTAGGATGTTTGTATTTATTTATTTGTTTGTTTTGTTACAGTAGGTATAAGATTTGTTTAAGGATTCCAGCAGGTTTAAATAAAGCTTGCGCATCAATACTACTCTGGAAAAAAAAATTAGTTTGCGTCATTCATGAAAATATATATATATATATAAAAATATAACTACCTAGATCACCTGTGATCCTGTCAGCTAAAGGAGAAAAAGGTCGAGCTGAAAAAGGTCGAGGTTGAAAAGCTTCCTCCAGCTTGGTTTCACGACCAACAGACCGTCCTTGACCAACTTGTCTCCGTAGCTGTTGACATGACCAAATCAAAAACACGCCAGAAACATGTTTCAAAGACCGTCCCAGGTATATTCGCGCATAGGGTTGGCTGAACACATCTCCGTAATCTTCTAATTATATATATATATATATATATATATATATATATATATATATATATATATATATATATATATATATATAGCAAGGCTGTTTAAAAATCAAAGGGTGACATTTGATACACTGGCCTTCCATTGAATCAAAACACGCTCAAATATTAGGTTTAAACATGTTCAATACCAGATGTCTAGACTATGAGAGAGATTTCTATTTAAAACGCGGAAGAGCACAGTGCCGATTCTGACAATACTGAATCAATACGCTTTGCTGTATATCGTTAATACTGAAGAATTTGGCCCTGTCTACACTATGCCTTTAAACCGTATTAGTTGCCTTTAAACCGGCTTAAAATTGCTAAATACGGTTTGCATCCACGCCGCGTTTCATACCGTTCTCGAGAACCTCAGGAGGTAGTCTTGAATCCGGTTCTAATTAGATCGCATCAGGTACTGCGGTTTATCAGAAGTGTGGACGCTCTAATACAGAACTACACTTTTTGTGTATCCTCCAATATCCCCAAATGCTTTGTTATATCTTTGGCTAAATACAGGCGCCTGAAGGACTTGTTATCAGTGTACACTCGGCACTAGGAATTCATTTGTGTGTTTCAAAAAAAAATCTATCAGGACATCGCTGTTAAACTAGCGGGGAAAATAATAAAAGCACAACGTTAAATTAGGCGACTGCAAAAATGAAATGCGATCGGGGATGAACATTTCACGTCATTGTCAGGTCTGTTGGAAATAAAATGAAGGGGGGCACAATTATCAATCAATCAATCAATCAATCAATCTTTATTTTTATACAAATTTTTATACAAAGCGCTTTACAAGATAGTGAGGAACAATGCATAATACATTAAATACAGTGAAATACAGGACATAGTACATTAAATTGAAACAGTAAAACAATGCAAATAGGTTAAATACAGGTCTATTACATTAAATACAGGGCTAGTATGTGAATTCTAAAGATTGTGGATGCGCGTCATACAGAATTATACGAGTAAGATGGAGAGAAAAACCTGGAATAGCAATTTAGACAACAGCTAATAACATATCAGATCAATTTGTTTAAAGGGACGTCACCCGCTCAAAAATAAAACCTGAAAACGTCAACGCTCTACTTGTGTGTGTGTTCGCATTTACTTTTCCATTATATATATATATATATATATATATATATATATATATATATATATATATATATATATATATATATACACACACACACACACCTGTTTTATATATATACCTCTGTTAATATGGGGCATAACACATTATTTTAAAATAAAACACAGTACATGATGGGATACTATCGTATTAATTTCTACTGTTCATTGCGCTACTAGAAACTATTTTACTACTGTGTGTACGCATTGCATTAAGCCTGACTTAACATGAAATGGTAGTTCCTGTGGCCTCTGAGCTGGATTAATTAAAACGTTTTTGAGTACGGTTCTCGAGATCGGTTATGTAGTGTGGACATGGCCTTAAGAAGTAACCAGTACGTTTCATTGTCCAATAATACACTTTCCAATTTCCAACACCATTAAAACTGTTGCAGTAACTCAATAAACAATATACGAGGGAATGCCATTACAGTTTTGGAGCGTTAAAAAAAAACACGAACCTTGGTCAAATAAATATGAGGCTGCTTCGAGTCGATGTTAAAAATGTTTCCTAGAAAAGGTACAGGCCAGGGGCCCGGAGGAAAGTTCCGAGGCTTCCAGTTCTTAACAGTATCCAGCATTAACAATAACAGAAACAAAAATATCAAAACGCCTCGTAAATCCAGCGATTCCCAAAGACAGAACAGCGACATGGCAAAGGGAGGAACCTTTCACCTGCACGTCTTTTAAGACAGACCTCTAGGTATTACTTATACCTGTAGTACATTAATCTGTTCATAAATTATGAAGAAGTCAAGATAGGGTGTGCGTACAAAGTGTGTATGCATGCAGGGGTGTTGCAGTGTGGGTGCGTTCTTGTAGCACAGCTTTCTGCACAGTTCTGCACACAATCCCGTTCTGCGAGGCATTTACGTGACGTCACGAAGCTCCACCCTCACAAAATCTATGCAGATCCAGCACAGACCAAGCGCAGCTTTGGAAAGTAGCTGCGGGACGCTGGCTGCGGCTGTGAACCAAAGAGACGATACAGAGATCACGTCTGCCAATCGCAATTCAAATAGCTACTAAAACTACTGCTCCCCTTGTTAGTGGAGGTGAACGACATGTTATCTTTATGCAAAGAAGGGTGAACAGCCTTGTCAACGCTATATTAAATGAATGGTGACACTTTAAAGTAATATGTAATTCATGATGCAGTCGGTTTATGGTGCGTGCCGGGAGACCACCATATAGAGAGTTGCAGTAGTCGAGTCGAGAGGAGACAAATGCATGACAAAATATCTCTGCATCTGGGAGGCAAAGGTAGGGACGGACTTCGAAGAAGGAAGATTTGACCACGGAGGAGATGTGCTAATCCATGATAAGTAACATTTTACAACATCTGATATTGCTTGGTTTAATAATACAGCATCTAAAGTTCTGGCATTTCCTCTATGAGAGGTGAAAGTAACAAAAAGTAAATAATATCATGCAAACTCATCTATTAACAAAAAATAAATCTATGATCGTGATTTATGCATAAATAAATATCTTAAAAATAATATATAGTCTTTTTTCATTTAAAAAAAAAAGCAATGTCGTGGATGAGTTAGCGCTGAATAGCATCTCCTATTCCCTCATCTTTCCCTGCTTCTAATAATATATGGAGGGCTTCTGGCTTTCTGTGTTTGCGTCGTGTTTAACTACTCCCCATTTAAAATGAAGCACTGTTTAATGCGTTTTGGTTTCTTAATTAAAACGGAGAAATGTGTTAATTGTGAAATTAATTCGTAAAGGACAGGCGAAAAGTCGGACGAAAGCACGGAAAACCAGAAGCCCTAAGTGTGTTTGTGTGAGAGGGTGTGTCTGTGCGTAACTCTAGACACGGAGTGGACAGATGTCTGTTGGAGAAAATTAGCGGTAGTCCGTTTTTATTTATTTATTTTTTTAAAGAAAAAATGCAAAAGCAGCACAGATCTAAAGATCGGGCCATTCATTTTCCCGAAAAACACCGTACAAATAATACTGCCTCCCCTCTTCAGCTCTGCACAGGTCTTCAAGGTTTTGCACATGCGCAGTTAGCAAAAAAAAACAAAAACAAAAAAAAACTATCCCACGGGGAGGCACTATTGGCAACGACACCGGCTCTCTTCAGGGTTTGAAAGTTCAGCTGTGGAAGCGATAATCAAAACAGAATTTTGACATCGCACAAAAACTCTCCAGACTCTAGAACACACATGCTAAGGATAAGGGAAACGACTACACCAATTTTCCATGTCGGTTTTTCAGATGTGCATTCATTTCTTATGGGAATGGATGGATGCCCGCAGTATTTTGATTTTCTTTCTTGTATTTTTGCTGATCGCGGATGTGTTTAAACACCGGGTTCCGAAAAACTTTCCCCCCGGTCCTCGGGGTCTCCCGTTCCTGGGGAATCTTTTGAACTTCGACGTCAAGCAGCCTCACTTGTGCATAGCTAAGGTCGGTAAGCATTGTTTGTGTTTCACATGTAATTACATAAGTAATAATAAAATAATGGCATCGGTTTCCACTAGAAGGCAAAGGCACCTCCCAATAAACGCCACATTTTATTTATTTATTTTTAAAATCTTGTTCTGCATTGTTTTTTTTAGGGTGGGTGTTTTATTTTCTTTTTTTTCCAAAGCAATTGTTTATCCATTTTTAACATGCCAATAATTGTATCAGTTTGCAGGGAAATACGGAGATGTATTTAGCCTCCGAATAGGAAAAAATGCTGTTTTTGTAAATGGCTTTAAACTGGTTAAAGAGACTTTGGTTCATCAAGGAGACATTTTTACAGACCGCCCATCGTTTCCATTGGCTGACTATTACGGCACAAATCAAGGTGGGTCTGTTTTTGTTATATATTTTTCTGAGCACATTGCTCAAGCATTTTGTTTGTTTTGAGCAGGTCCCAACGGTGTTACTGTTTGTATTTTTTCAAAAATGCTCAAATAAACTTCAATTTAAAGACCCATTGTTTGACTGCCATTTTTCTTCAATGTCTCTCTCTTCCAGTATTTCTAA
The DNA here is from genome assembly GCA_036884735.1 of Huso huso. Classification (NCBI taxonomy): domain Eukaryota; kingdom Metazoa; phylum Chordata; class Actinopteri; order Acipenseriformes; family Acipenseridae; genus Huso; species Huso huso. The sequence continues at coordinate 2,142,406 of CM072671.1, read as the reverse complement.
CATGAGCACTAATGTGCTTTTAATAGTTGTGGATTATCTGCATTTTATCAGGAACATCATTATATAGATTGTATAAATTGATCCCCTGAGTAAAATACTATAGTGCAAGTCTGTCTTACAGCAGGACAATAGGATACTTCTCCCTTAGGGCTAACAGGCTTAGTGCTGAACAAAGTGTTTGCTGAGCACTTTGTCCCAGGCTTTTTTTTTTTGTTCTTCATTTTGCTCAATTACGCAGTGTGTTGTGGGCTGCTGATCCTGAATGGGATTCATCTCAGGGCTGCAGTGAAAAGACTAAACAAAACAAAAAGGGAAGTGTTTACCCTACAAGTCTTCCGCCATAGCCAGCGTTATTGTGATAAGCAGCGTCTTGTGATGTAACTGCATGTGTGCTTTGTGACTTGCAGGATTAGTAATATCCAACGGGCATGCGTGGAAGCAGCAGAGGAGGTTTGCTCTCACTACTCTGAGGAACTTTGGAGTCGGCAAGAAGACTTTGGAATCCACCATCCTTGAGGAGGTCAGATACCTTCAGGAGGCCTTTGAGGAGGAGCAAGGTAAATACCTAATCTATGGAAGGGTTTGTGGGTCATCTTAGGGATCTAAATATGAGCACTGTAACTAGCTGTTAGGTGGCCTTGCTTTCACTGTACTGTGATTACCCTACCCAGGGTGTGCATATCTGTGGAGATACAGAGGCACCATGAGTACATACCTGGGATACCAGTGCATGATACACATTCTTTAACACAACACTGTGGGGTTCTTGGAATCTAGCAAATGGGTCAAATGAACTCTTGGGAACCGTTGACCAGAAGGTGACCAAACTTTGCAACACCCAATATTCTGCGCATGTGTGAACTGGCAGGTGACGCTGCCACAGGGTCCCAGAGTGTCTCCCATGGAAAAGCCAGATCAGGGTGAGTCATACAGTCAGGGGAGCACAGGTTTGCATCCTGGCAGCTGGGGATTCTGGAGGGAGCGTTGCATTGGCTCTGGCGTTCCCATGGGTTACAAAGGCAAAAACAGAAGGTTTTTTCTTCCTGTGCAAACTCAAAAGATATTAAAATTAGTGTCCAAACCTAGGAAAATAGGCACAGAGCTGCATCAGTGTTTTCCCAAAATGATCAAACGTGTGTTTTTCTTGGGCGATTCACAACAGATAATCTCAGACTTCAAATATTATCAAGACATTTTAATTTATAAATGTATAATCCTATTGGTGTGTGTATATGTAATTACAGCTATATAGACTACTGGTAATATATATATATATATATATGTGTGTGTGTATATATATATATATAAACCACCAGACAGTCGCTGATAAAAACCCTGATCTGATCAGCCACATAAATCCATTTCCTTTTTTTTTTTTTTTAGGGAAGCCGTTTGATCCCCACTTCACCATCAACAATGCCATCTCCGACATTATCTGCTCGATTGTGTTTGGGGACCGGTTTGAGTACAGCGACGGCCGCTTTCAGGAGATGCTGCGTTTGTTTGACGAAACGCTCTACCTGGAAGGGAGGATATGGGGCCAGGTACAGTAGAGACTGCTCATCAATATGAATCATGTAATCATGTACTGTGTGTATCGAAACAGCATCACTATCAAACCAATGGCAAGTCCAAGATTTCTGTCTAATCTAATGCTGTCTGTTTGGTGCTATTTATCTTTTTTATTTAGCTCTACAATACATTCCCCGCAATAATGAAAATATTACCCGGGCCACACCAAAAGATTTTCTCCAACTGGAATAAAGTTATCGCGTTTGTGAAATCAGAGGTCCAAAGTCACAGGAAGGACTGGGACCCATCGGCCCCCAGAGATTACATTGACTGCTACCTCGCAGAAATCGAGAAGGTGACTGGCTAAAATGTAACAAAGCTGTGATGGGCTGAACAAAGAGGAGTGTTGGGGAAGAGAACTGACTCAGGGTCATTTCTAACTGTAGTATTCCTTCCCTCCACAGCAGGCATTACCTCGCTTGACTGTTGCCGTGGTAAAATATTTAGCCCACTTTGGATTAATAATACCAAAATATGAGTGTCCTAAAGTAACATAAGACATTTAAAGAATACTGCTTATCTGGGGCTTGAAATTTAAAAATGCCTTTCAGTTTTTTTTTTTTTTTTTTTTTTTTTTTTTTTTTAGTAAAAAGTAAAAGCTACTGTATGTGCCCTAAAGACTTGATGATTCTAACAGAAATGTTACTGCTCCCTTCAGAGTAAAGAGGACCCTGCAGCAGGATTCCACGAGCAGAATCTTGTTTTTTGCACTCTTGATCTGTTTGGCGCTGGGACTGAAACAACAGCAACCACTCTTCGCTGGGCTCTCCTCTATATGATTAAATACCCGCAAATACAGGGTATGTTTTGAGGCAGATCATTGACTATCAGGAAGGTCATCCATGCCATTCTCTGTTTCTGGTTCAGCAGAGTGCAGCGGTTTAATGGAGGCTATTCAAATGGGTTATTTTTGTTTACCTTTCCCTTTTCATGAAGCTTGTATGAATATTTCTGAATGGTTCTGAGTTGTGTTACGCTCGTATTTAAGGTTCTAAATAAGCGTGGAGTGTAGTTCCTGGGAATGGTCAGGGAAGCTTATTAGCCAATTATTTATTCCCCTCACACAGAGAAGGTCCAGGCTGAAATAGACAGAGTGATCGGACAAGCACGGCAGCCTTCGATGGAAGACAAGCCCAACATGCCATACACTGACGCAGTGATTCATGAAGTTCAGAGAATGGGCAATATTGTTTCTCTGAATGTTCCCAGGATGAGCACTGAAGATACCATGCTGGGAGGATATTTTCTTCCAAAGGTAATACAATAAATACATTTTGATATTTTGATATCCTGTAATAAAGTTAAAGCCTAGAGTTATCATGTTCAGATAATATTCTCTGATCTGTAGTTGTCCTAAATCTTCAGACACACAGAAGTAGATATGATTTTTTTTTATTTGCAAACCTGTTCTCCTGCAATTCTTTTTTATTAGGGCACTCAAGTTTTTGCAAATCTAACCTCTGTGCTGTTCGACAAGAATGAATGGCAGACCCCAGACACATTTAATCCAGGGCACTTCCTGGATGCAGAGGGACAGTTTGTGAGAAGAGAAGCATTCATGCCATTCTCAGCTGGTAATTTCATTTACAGTTTTTCCATGTACAATTCTCTTTGTAATTCTTTAATAGTCAAAATCAGTCCTTGCACTATAACACAGTAACAAGGGAGTTTCACCCAGGATAAATATGTAATTATTAACAATGTAGATAAGAGCTTATGCTTCTACTAGTGGATCACTGGCCTTGTTCCCGGGAAGAGTGTTGCTAGGCAGAGTTCACGTATAATTGGCTATTTATTGTTTTTACTCCCTGTGGTAAATTCTCAAAACTGTTTATTAATTATTGTTGAATCCAAAATCCTGTATATTGCATTGCAAGTCTTCTCCAGTTAGGGCCAGTCTCCACCTCCACCCTAACCTCTCACTGCCTGACCTGCACCTCCGCTGTGCTCCCGTCAACTCCCCAGCAAGCCCTGAACACAATCCCAGCTTCCCAAGAGATGCAAAAGTAAAGACACTTCATTGACATGGGTTCAGTCCTGTGAAAGAGCCCAGGGGTGCTTCTAGCATGTAAATGACAACAAGCTAACCACAGTGCAGAAGACCTGCAGCCCGTTCTGTCTGTGCCAAAATCCAGCCTGCCCTATGCTCTGTGTACACTACAGTATTGAGAAATGATCTTAACAGATCAGATGGTTTTTTGGTTTTTAATAGGTAAGAGGGTCTGTCTTGGAGAACAGCTGGCCCGAATGGAGTTGTTCCTCTTCTTCACTTCCTTCCTGCAGAAGGTCACCTTCTCATCCCCTGAAGGAGTGGAGCCGAGCCTCCAGTTTAAAGCTGGAAGTACGCTTTCTCCTCTACCGTACAAGATCTGTGCCATCACTCGCTGAGAAAGAACAAGCCATTGCAGTTTAAACAGCTGAAGTAACAAATTCATACTACAATCTTTAAGTTTTTAAATCATGTGCATTTTTGCATACATGATAAAACAACATAACTTCTATCAAATAATTTAATTCAGGGTTTGTGAATCAATGGGTGTACTCAATTGCCTTATCTTTAGACTGAAATGATTTTGTACTTCAAACTCTTGCCTAATCACAGAAGCGGTATCGAGCGTTCTTGTTTTTATGGAGCGCCATTTGGGTCAAAATTATCCAGCCATTAATTTGTCAATTCATTTGTCAATTGGTTTGTCAATTCATGAATTGCTCCATTTGTCCAGCAATGCGCCATGGAACAGGACAGACCTCAGAAAATAGCATTTTTCATAATAATTACGTATTGTATAATAGTAATAATAATAGTAATTGTATAGAATCGCAGCGAGAGATGTTTTCTTTCATTACAGGTTGATTCGATTTACAGCTGTCTTTGTTGCTGGCGGTTTGTTACTGTTTTGTCTGGATTAAAGAAAATGTTGTATGCATTAAACTTTTCTAATCTGTTTCGAAAGAAACCAACAACAGTTTAGAACAGTGTCTTAAATATTCAAATGAATGTAATCCATTGAAACAGACTTTAAATAACTCCTGAGTTAAAGCTTTATGAATGGTCTTAGTAATTCAAAACAAACTGTATACTTTTAAACGGTCCATTCCGCAAATTCCCCTAATGAAACTGTGGTGGAAATTATGCTCTGCCAATGTTCTGGAACTCTTTGGAAATAAAACCAAACTTCTGTTCATCACAAAGTATGGAATTGTACTTATTTTACTTTGTAAATGATAATAATTCTGCGTTGGGAAAGGTATGTGCTGGTGTCTTTGCTACGTAGTTGCAGGACATTGATTCTCGTTTTGTGGGTTTAAAATGTTATCAGTATGTTTAAATCTAAGCTTAAAACCTATTTCTTTGATCTGGCCTTTTGCTAGTGAGCAGTTTGCAGCTCTTTTGGCTTGCTGTTTAATTCTGAAGAGCACCCTGGGATGCTTGCACATGAAGGATGCTGTATAAATTAAATTAGCATATGATGCTAGGTTGTACTTAAAAAAAAAAAAAAAAAAAAAAAAAAAAAAAATAAGGGAACCTGATGGCTTTTAATCAATAAGTGTATATAAGAATGAGGTAAAACTTCAAACAGAAATTAAAAAAACAGCTGCTTATCATTCAACAATGATTTAAAGTAAAAAAAGAAAGTTATATGCAGCTAAAATCCAGTCAACCAATCTTTCGAATTGCAACATCACGACACATTCAGAATGCATATTCTAATAAATCGTTGAGTCTAGTTATCACTGTGTTTGCTCCATTGCGAAGTTTGCCTTTTCTGAGAAGGAGAATAAATAATATTGTAACTAGTTATGATTTTTTGGTAAAACTTTACATTAAGTGTTTCTAATTACTGTGGAGTTACTTGGTGAATACTTGTTTATTATGCATAGTTACAATGTAATTAACGTGTACATTTTTTACAGGATATATGTAAGTACACAATTGTATTAGAAAAGGGTTAGGGTTATATCAAGCAAAAAGATTTACACATTCATTACATTGTAACTATGCAGAATAACATTGTAAAGTACACATGTATTTACTAAGTATACACGTATTTTACAGGTATAAGCAGAACAAAATGCAGACACAGTATGTTTTTTATTATTATTATAATTCCTTGAGATACTGCAACACTGAGTCCAAGGTTACTTCCCCATGCGTCTCAAAGATGTGCAGCGCTTGCTCAATCCTCAGGGGACTCAGGTTCAGATTGAAAATGAGGTTGTAGTTATGGATGAGACGTTTGGCTTCTCCCTTCTCCAGCATGCCTGCAAACAGATAAGATAATCGCGTCTCAGGCCTTTGAAACCAACATGCAAAAACTTATTTAATTGCACATGAAGTAGTGCTCTGCACATCCTTCAGATACATTTATGAGTGTCACGTGCCATTTCACAGTCACGGTCTGTCGTTTATGTCTACTGGTACAGATAACAGATTGCACAATACTGTAAGCACAATGGGATAAGGTGTAGTACCAGGGTTTCTGTCATCGCACATGCGCATGGCTCTCTCTAGCTGGCTGAATCGCTCCAGCCAAGTCTCGGACTCTTGGGTGTAGACAGTTTTCCTGTCCGTCCCTGTAGATTTGGAAAATCTCTGGACCTGGGCTCCAAAACCAAGGCTTCCGTCATCCTCTGTCTGAAAAAATAAATAGCCAGATTCGATCCCTCTGACAGCACAGTAGCCCAACACACTGAAACCACATATCTGTGTTTATAATCCGGGAGGATTCTTTGTTTAAAGTCTAACAGGTATTCGGCATTGCAAGTGTAAACGCTTCATGTCATGTGATTAGAAGGTTTCTTACACTGCATCAATATAGCCTGTCGTTATTAGTCTAATATCATTCATAAAAAAACATTTATAACACATTCAGTGATGCAGTATTGGGGCCCTATTCATAAAACTTTAAGGACAGTTTTAGATTAATTAAGTTAATGAATGAATGCATTAATTGACTGTTTAAGAGATGATTAGACTTGTTTTCCAGTTTAAAGTGATTGTAAGCAGTCCTTCTAAAACTCCTTAAAGCAGTCTTCACACTTTTGTGAATAGGGCTAATTGACGGTGTAAACCCATTCCGTGTTGCCAAGTTTATTCCATGTTTACTGCCCTCCAGGTGCAAGGGCTGTGTACTACGTAATAAGAATGGAAATGAATGTCCCCTTACTGTAAGTGACAGCAGCTGCCCTGTGGTTTTGTCGTCAGATTGTTGGAAACTCTGATGAAGCTTTTCCGAGTTCATCCCTCTTTTGCTAATAATAGATACACACAGGGATGGCATATGTATTCACTTTTGTTTATTAACATATAAGTACACATCAGCAAATAGTTCATTGCATATTCATGAAATAACACTCAAAATAAAGCATTTCCAACAAAATGAAACAGCCCCTCTCCAATTCAGTGATTACCAACACCTACCCTGCCATGTTCGTCCCTGAGGTCAGGGCTTCTTTCACTTGTTGCGATTGTTTAAGACTGTTGGATCTCTTCTCATCATGTGCATCCGGTCCGCCCTTTCTGCATTGCTCTCAACAGAAAACCAACTAGCTCCTTGTAATTCACCTGTAAGCAGTTAATGAAAGTATACTAGGCATGGACATGATAGGGCCCTGTTTACAAACCTTTAACCCAGATAGCACACACAACTGGATTCAAGGTTGGCCCATAGGCAATTCATGGTTGGCCAATAAAGTTGGCCCAACCTTAGTTGTTACGTTGGTCCAACGTTATTGTGACATCTGAGAAGGACTATTTTAAAGAATAGTTTTTTGTAAGGAATGTTTTTTTAAAACATTCTCCTAGGTCAAACAGTTCTTTGAAAACTAAGAATACACTTCTACCACTTCTCTAAAATCGTTGAAAAGGGTCTTGACCTTCGCCCTGTACTGCACATCTTAAACAGAATCTAAATTCTAAAGGTTCATCATAATAACTTTCTACCTGGTTTGGATATGATACGTCATGTTTGGGTATGGTGCCAGCACATAGTTAAAGGTGAATTCAATAACAATATTGATACCATGCAGATAAATTAATCTGCTGACCGATTGCAAAGATAAATATTGAACCACTGCTCTGTGCAATTAATGTAAACAGTGCGATTGCACTTCTCAATGCAAGACTTGCACAGTGCAAGATGTCATGTGAACGCTACTATGTGGCTTATCTCTCTGCTGATAAACCTTGAATATAATAAACCCGGAAATAGCGACTGACAAAATTGTTATTATGATTATGATTCTACATTTTATTATATGGATATCTTCAGGAACGCAATGCTCAACCCATAAAAAAAACTGTCAACATTCACGGATCTCCTCTGTCTATTTAATTGGACTCACTATAACAAGGTCTGCAATATATCAAGCTTAAGAGATTTAGATCATTAAAACAGAGCCAACGGTCTGTACTGTCATCTGAAGCTACCTTGATGTGACCAACACCTGGTCATTTATATGCTATAATGTATTATCCTTATTTTTATTTTTATTACACCTGGTCTGGGCATGTGGAGCCTGCAAAGTTCTGGAAGAGCAGTCTTAAAGTCGTCAATTTAAGCGGAACTTCATGTCGTAAGAACGCCAATCCCAGCTGTGATTGATGGATCACACCAGAGTGGGTGGGGTCTAATCTTTGCAGCTCTTCTCCCATGCTCTCCAATGCTCTCGTACTGCAGCAATGCATCTCCCTGCTGACAACCGTAAGCAGGGCACTGCTGAAGGAGGGAGCAGGATCTAGGAGCTCTGCGTGAGGAGGCTCCATGTGATTCTGAACAGGGGGCAAAAACACCAAAATGAAACAAGGTGCAATGCAATGGAAATCGTTGTAATGAACTATGTATCAATCAGTTACTTTACCCTGTTTCGTGATGATTGGACAAGCTGTTAACTATATATATGCAAAACATACGCATGTACAGCATGTCTCAACTATATCCCCCAGTCAGAGATATGCATATAATAAATACACTTCCTCTGTCATATACTCTCTGTCCGTCCCTCTCCCTAACAGTAACACAGTACAGGATTTACCTGCTGAGCTCTGGAGGAAAATGGACTTACAGTAGTGAAGATGGTCCTCTGTAGTGGCTTCTTTTGACAATGTATGTAAGAGAGTGTTTGATCTCCTGTAGGGGCTGTGACACAATAGACTTCCAAATGTTCTGAAGGCTGTGGAAACACCCACACGTTCTGGCTTAGATAGCATACTGTATATCATATCGCCCTTTTCAATGAACTACACAATCATCTGCGATGTATTTGTACCGAGAACAACACCCCAACAAGCAACACTATACAGTTGAATACAAACATTGAAATAAACGTACATGAATCCAGGGGCTTCATATTCATCTTTTGTTACTCATGGAAAGATTCTCGGAAGGTGTGACAAGATAATCCACGAGTCTGGACTATCAGGATGAGCAGGAATGCCATGGTTTTGAGGTTCCTTTTGCTTTGAAGCATTTCCTTTGAAGTAATGTGCTTCTTTGAAGCGGGGTGATGATGATGATGATGATGATGATGATAATGATGGCGTGACCCCAACATATTTAGTCTACTACAAACCAAAACTACTGTATCAGAGTAACGGAAATATAGAGACAAGACACCCTGCTAAATACAGCATCATAGTAACCTCACAATCTCCTGTTTCTTACCTGCTTAGCTGGGGTTTGCTCTGCACTCTGCCCGGGTTCCCTCATCTCCGTGTTCCCCTTTGGAGTGCTGAGTTTATCTGGAGGTACTTGATCTGTCACAGCCTTGGTAGAATGCAGAAGGGGAGACAATGCAGGGGGGGAGATAAGGCTCTGTGTTTCAATGCGGACTGCTTTATTCCTAACAACAGGGACAAAAAACAAGATTGTCAAAGAAAAGTAGAACTTTTGATTAAATTGTGATGCAGTATCATTTAAAGGAAATAAATCTCATGTCACCTAATGACCGTTTTTAATCAATTGGCCATAAAATGCGTAGAAGCACGATAAAGGAGGCACTATAAAAAATAAAAAAAAATTAAACAACATTAGTTAAGATCACTATTTCCTAGACGTCCCAAGCTGCTCCTTCATAGGTGCTGTGAATAGCGAATTGCTAAGGTCATAGTAATACTGGATACACCTCTGTCAAAGCCCTCTTCCTGTCTTGACCTACCAGCACTTTTCATCCAAAGTCACTCATCCAAAAGTCATTAATCCTATTCTTGTCAGACCCCCTCTCTTAAACAACATATAATTTATGGACAACTAATGGCGGGCTGACAAGATATAATCTGATTTTTTCACACGCAATACAATTTTAATTCCAGACCTAGTAAAACATAGTAAAACATGCCCCCTGTCATTGGTCAAGCCCGGTTAAGCCTGAGCACATGACAGCACATGTTAGAAGGAGAAATTACAAATGGGGTATTTGTTGTTTGTGCAGTGCGATTGCATGGAGATGACAGGTTAATAATGCTTTGTGTGTTACAGCTCCAACGCTCTTCTGAGTCAATGTCAAGCTGCTTATCTGGGGTATTTGTTGTTTGTGCAGTGCGATTGCATGGAGATGACAGGTTAATAATGCTTTGTGTGTTACAGCTCCAACGCTCTTCTGAGTCAATGTCAAGCTGCTTATCTGGGGTATTTGTTGTTTGTGCAGTGCGATTGCATGGAGATGACAGGTTAATAATGCTTTGTGTGTTACAGCTCCAACGCTCTTCTGAGTCAATGTTTGGTGATCACTGCAAGACATATTGCACTCGGCAATGCGAGACTTGTTGGATTAGGCAAGGTGGTCAGTCATGGGAAAGTATGTCTATGGTTTATCTAATGTCATGAATACAAAGACAAGTTCATATAATAATGCTAAGTTAGAAATACATAAAACTACCATTTTTAATCTCATTAAATAATATCTTATTTCTCTCCTACATGTAACCCTAAAATAACAAAGGCTAGAATATCAACGCGATTTATTCCAAATCAGCATGAGCACAACTTCATTTTATTTATTTTCTGAAAGGAACACATCTAGAACAAATTAGAAACAGCGTAAGACCACTTACTCGCCCTTAAATGAAGCTGGTTATTTATGGTTTGGTAAGTTTATTGGGTGTGTTTCTCATTTAAAAACATAAATAAATAAATAAATAAATCAAATGCTAATGACGATTTGGAATAAATAGCTGAAGGAATTTAATGGAGATGAAAAATTCACAAATTCAATTAAATAAAAATACAATCATAATATTGTTATCTTAGACAAACAACCCAGTTCCCATGTTTTATGTAGCTTTTACAGAATTCAGCCTTTTCAAACTTCATGTTTCAGCTGTATAACAAGCAGGGTTGTGTGCAACAGCAATGCCATAATAAAGTATTTTAAAAAATGCCTACATAACCAACCTACCTTCTTGGCTTTTCCACAAAAAATGTGACGAGTTTGCTTCCAATAATCTTAACAACTACCTCAGGAGTGGAGTCTGTGCCAAACGGAGCGTTCCCCGCCATGGCAGCTCTGTGTGGCTGTCGGTATTTGTTCCAATCGCTATTATATCTGGAAGGGAAGAAGGGATAAAAATATGGACATCAGGATGAATTAGCTTTAAAAGCAAAATGAAGAATACTGCACAGAAAACAACCACATTGGTTCCTGCTTCTGCAGCTTAACCTTTTCATACATGAAATATTGAAAATAACTGAAATAACGTAGTTTTTGACATAATAAATATATTTTAATTCAATTATTTTCCATTGCTTTATATAGGGAAAAATTTGCATCCTCATATGAGAGCATCATGCATTTGCATCTTCCATATGTCCTTATAAAAAAGACTAGAAGATTTTTTTTTTTATCAGTCCTCATATGAGGTCGCCATGCATGAAAGAGTTAATAAAAACCTTTATTCTTACAGGTGTGTTTAGTTAGGAGGAAGCATGTATTGAGCCCAGGTCTATAAACACCTTATTGGGTGGCTCAGACCGTACAATAAAGATTATTTATTAATTTATTTATTTATTCATTTGCATGGTTGACAGTTTCTTTATCAATAGTCTAAGGGTCCCACACAACCCCAATGACTGTTTATATACAGTATATATATATATATATATATATATATATATATATATATATATATATATATATATATATTATAAAAAAACATTCTCTTAGGTTAAACGGTGAACGCATTGCTGTAATGAGGGAAACTGTGGTGTTGTGCAATGTAACAATAAGGCGTGATTTAGCTGAAGTGACAGAAAGTGCCTCATTAATCACACTTTCTGTAATTCCACCTGTTTGTTACATGTTGTCTTTCTAACATGTCTGTTCAAAAGGGACCTGCATAACTTCTTATGCTATGATGCATTTTAAACACAACGGAATAAGGAAAGTGGAGCATCCAGTCCCAAGAGTCTTTGCTTGCCCCTTGTCTTCATGCAGAAGTGTTGATGTTAACTACAGGCTACTGTACAGGCTACCTGTAATGATAGCTTTCAGAGGCCCAGAGGGAACCACCACCAGGGATTAATGACAAACACAAACAAAGGTGTGGTATTTTACAGAACCCAGTGCGCTGCTGGGCTTTCTTGAAAGGAGATAAAAAGTACTGACCTGAACAGGAGGGAATAGCAGAGTTTACTGCAGAGGGGTGCTGCCTCTTACAAACATTGCAATTATATTTATTAACAGGAGGGAATAGCAGAGTGTACTGCAGAGGGGTGCAGCCTCTTACAAACATTGCAATTATATTTATGTCAACTGCTGTATACTGAGAACAATAAATAACAATTACCTCAGTAATTAAAATGGCTATTCATTAAGGTGCAGCACTTAAAGTGCAAACCTCATAAAAATATAAATACATACATATATTCATGCACGCACAAGCACACGCACATACATACATACATACATACATACATGGGATATCTGCAACACTTCTCTACCAAGCCCAATACGTTCACATCCATCAGAAACTCCCCACAACAGAGAGAAGCACACTGTGCCTTTCCATTCTTACCTGCAGAGGTGATGGTGATTGTGACTGGACTGAAAGAACAGCAGAAAACTAGGATTGCTGAAGGCTGTCTGGTTTCACAGAGATGGTGCCTGTGGCAACGCAGGCTGAGAAACACTCCGAGCATGCCAATGGGAACGCTGCCAGTCCTCTGTGTTCCCTGCTCCATGGCTACCCTGTGCAAACCTGTCCCACTGATCTAGTGCAGCCGTGATGGATTGCTGTGTACACAGGAGTCTATTCAACAAGAGGACACATCTAGTTCAAAGTACAAGATCTAGTTCCACCACAATATTTAGGAACAAAACATAAGTTAAAGAGTGAAGCTGTACCTACTGTACTGGGATAAAGAATCCATAGGGTTTAATTCATACAAAAATACCATACGATCAAGATAAAACATTATGAACCTCAAAGAAGTGTAAAACCCCCCCCAAAAAAGAACAGTAATTCATGTAAAATTAATATTTGAAACATGTTTTATTTTTTCTTAAGAATGAATATGAAAATGACCTCTTTCATACTTCAGATCATACTGTGTACTGTAAGAATTGTCTATGTAGCCTCTAGTTTTATAACAAGGTTCGTTTCAAGGTAGTAACTCTTTAGTGTTCAAATAGAAGTGGAACGTTCTGTGACTATAAAACATTACCCTCCCATCCACAATCTCATTGGATATCACACAGACAATGTACAGTGTCTCCAGTCCAATTCAATTTAGCTCTGTTCAATTTGGGAAACTAGAGGGGAAAAATTGCAATGACTTTTCAGCCTCCACACAATGCATCCTGAAAGGCACTCGTTCATTTCTCTTCATGTGCTGAGCATTACTGTCAGTGTTTAGTAGAAGGCAGGTATGAAGAAATGCATTGTAAATGCAGTCTGAATTTCAATTCACATTGTAATAGACTGTGGGCCCCCTTTCAAAAGCATAGCTCATGCGCTATTTTAAATAACGTCTGTATTAAATGACTGCATCTGTTTTGTATTCGTGTGTTATATACTTGGTGGAGAAATGCACCATTAACAGACTAGAATAGTTTCATCATAGAAAAGAAAGATAATCATAATTTGTGAACAGGGACTTAGATTTCAAAACCGATTTGGTATTGATAGTATAGTTTTCTCCCCTTATTTGAGTCATTCAATAATACAGTGTACTTGATTCCATTGCCTTGTAGTTACTCTTATTCCATTAGTTGTTCTTAGACTTTGCTTGTCCCCTGTTACCCACTCTGACAAAAAATGCATTGGGATTTTGATTTTGATTTTAGATGCAATGGCAACGTTCACCCATTAGATGGCAGTATAGAGCTTTTTTGATGCAGCTTGAAAGACAAAGGAACTGGGATCCATGCAATATGTGCAGGTACATCAACTACCCTGCACTGTCTGCAGGAATATATCTTTCCTTACCATAAACTGCAGTTCATAATTTACAGTGCAGTTAACACATAAACCTGTCATTTGACAACGGAACTCCATATATTAGCAACATGCATCTAATAAAGTTATTTTTAACTGACTGTATAATTTTGTACGTATGTGATAGCAAACAATATATGCACAGCGTAGTTAATGTACCTGCATTTTGAAGTCATTAAAATGGCTATTTATTTATGTACAGTGTGCTGCATTATGTGATTGCAGATCTAGATGTCACTATTTCTATATGCAGTTAAAGAAGTCATTCCAGTCCCTTGAGGGTGGCAGATGTACTGTTTGTATTTAGTAATGTCACTGGAGACAGGGGACTTGTAAAAACCCTGGTAACGGGGCTGTTTCAGTTTTCAAGGGCTCTATTTAGACTTTTGTTTTCCAGCTCATTCAAAATGAAAGCATAGTCAAATATTTGTTTAAAAAAGAATAGTACAAGCATGAAAAGCACATGTTGGTCCAGCACTGTAATAATCAGTGCATGCTCAACGTTTGGCTGTTCCTAGGAGTCGTCTAAAATCAAGAGAGCCAAGGGCCTTCAGTTGCTCTGCTCCCTGCCTGTGGAGCTGCGTCCCGAGTCCTATCAGGAATGCTGGCACAATCAAGTCTTTTAAATCACATTTAAAAACAGATGTCTTTGCGTTGGCTTACTCTTGAGCTGGATTGATTGGCCAGTGGCTTTGAGTTTTTATTGTAAAGCTCCTGGGATGCTCCGCATGAAGAGCGCTACATAAAAACAAGCTGTATTGTATTGTATTCTATTGTATTGTATTGTATTGTGTTGTATTGTATTGTATTGTATTGTATTGATGAACTCTGTGGTTATACTGAGATAGCATGCATGCCAAACCTTTTCAGCTCATAACAAATGAACCATCCAACTAACCATTCTAAAGCCATTCTAATGCTGAGGAGGGACCGGAGCTGCCAGGCCTCCATGGATGGGAAGTGAGCTTCACTTACCCCTAGAGGGAGAGCCGCTGCAAAGGTGCTGTGGCATAGAGGACAGGGATGGGAGGAAGGAAGAACGAAGAGCAAGAATGGAAAAAGGGCATATCCTGGGGATTAAATAGGGAGATTGATGGGGAGTAGACAAGTCGATGAGGTTTAGCTCCTTCCCCCTGAACCACAACCAAGGTTACAATACAAAAAAGAATCAAACTTTTCAATCAAATACTTTTTAGCTGACATCTTCTATCCACACCCTCTATTCTGTCAATGTGTCCTATTTTACCAAGAAAAACCCATGTTAAGAATAGACATGTATCACTCTGGTTCTTGTGATTATTCAGCTGTTGTGTGTGTCATCTAGCACTAGGTATACAATACACTGCAGCAGTGCATCAAAACTGGCGATACGCCTTATTACCCCAGAATCTAACTGTTGGGCTTGAGACAGTTCGATTTGGAAATTCAGCTGAAGTGTTCAGTGAGCAGACATCCTGACTGTAAATTGCATTTGCTTTTACACGAATGTCAAAAGGGACATTTTATCCTAATGATCAAACAAATTAATATGGTGAAAAATGAGCTCTTCCACACCCGAACAACTTGAGCCCCTGGCATAGTTTTGATTACACCTACCAAATCCTCGAAGCTTAGTGCAGAAGAGAAGTGTGAAATGAGATGCATGTCCTGTGATTTGTAATCCGTCTTCCAAGCAGAGGTGATCCAAATGAAAATGCACAGCAAAGTCGTCACGCAGGAAAACTCATCGCCATTGACAGGGCGCTGATGAATCACGCCTTAATCCCTGGTGTCACAGTGTTCTGAGTTGCAATTCCAGAAACAATCGCAGGATCTCTTATCAGCTGCGGACGTTCTTCACTCCATTCTCTGTGCTTCACGCTTAGTCTGGGCTCAGGGAAGATCCATTTCATTCAAGCTTAGGAGGATTTGCCTGGCATCCATACACTAGGTTCAAAGCAACCATCATTTTACATCACTGGAGCTAATGAAGGTCAAACTCTTATAACTGGGCTTGACATTAACATGCCCTACTTACTGTGTATATGATTATGCTGCTATATTCCTTACCTCCAGTTTACTGCTTTTGTGAAGATGCTTATTAAGTATTACAAAGCTAATTATCAATCAATAAAACATCAATAGATATCTTGTATTATAAAAACTAAGACACTATAAGATACCATATAATTACCATGTAACAAACATATAATATATGGATAAGTACAAGGTTATAATGGCATCCAGGGGTTCTGGTGAGCTTCGCTCTCTTGGTTTATGATGTCATCAGATTGTCATAAACTGCTTGATATTCATTGTTTATAATTGGCAACACACTTAATAATATTTTATAGATGTTTCACAAGGATCTCAATACTAAAGTAAGGTCTGTATTAATGCATGGCACACTTAATTGTGCAGGTGAACCAAGTATGCTTTGGCTAACTCAGTTGCCTTAATGGTCAATTGAATTGCAGCTAAAGAAATCCATTTGAAACCAGGTGAGATCAGTCACAATTATATATCCTGGAACAAAGTGGTTTCAATTGAGAGGCACCAGGTCAAGGGGCATGTCCTCTGTTGACCTCCTCTATGGTATCTGCTATGTGCCCGGTTCTGTGGAGGCTCTGCCTGGGACATTGTAAATCAAAGGACTTTAACTCCCAAATTTGAAGGGCTTTCTGCAACTGGAGGCCCACTTTGTTCTGCAGTGCAATGTCCTTGTCCTGCCACTGTCATGAACCCCCCCTTATTATTATACATTCCATATCCCTGGTGATGGGGACATAGCGGAGATGCTCTCCGTAAATACGTTGGACTTTTATATAGAGAACCGCATGTCCAATGTGATTAAACTTGCTTAGAAAGTTATTGAGTGAAGCATAAGCATAAAAATACATCCTTAATCAGAAGCTGGGTTGCAGTCTAACTGCCACACACATTCCACTGGGCTGCAAACCACAAAAAGGAATACAAACAAACCCATACTGCATAGGCTACCACACACAATCACAGGGCAGATGCAGGGAAAGTTTGACACACAACTACAGGTGCTACAAAGTTGTGTAGGTGCAGGGCTAACGACACCAAGAAATGACATCAAAATATAAAGCACATACAATAGGAAATAGCGCAACGCATTTTCTTGCAAGTCTATGTAGCTTTCAGTATCCATTTTATTGTGTGTTGATATATCATCTCTCTTGTTGAATGTTTTAAAATAGTCACAAGTGATTTGGGAAAAAATTACAATTCGTTTTTTTTTTCTCATTGACAAAAGGGATCAGCATTTACGCTTTTTTTTCCAAATGACTTCATCACCTTTGTTTTGTTTGAAAGGAAAAACAGAATAATCATCCAGCAGACATAAATCCAGCTTGTAAGACACCTGCTTCTGTACAAACAGTGCATTTCTATCAAACGAGTGTCATTGCCCTGCAATAAATCAGCATCCTTCAGAGAATCCCTGAGCCAGAACGCAACAAACACCTTTCAGACAAGCTGCTTTCTCAAAAGCCCTCTCTTAATATGCAAATCGCTTTCTCTGACCCTCACTGGGAAAGCCAGACCAAGAGCACTCAAAATGACCTCCGTTTTAAAAAGAACAGCCAATACAGAGAGTCAGTGATAGCATCTCCCATCATCCACTACAACAACAAGCAAGACGAGCCAACGAGCAGGACAGAAATGAATCACACTGATCACAAGTGGCAAAGAGCAACTGCTATAAATGCATTAGCTTCATCTTTTTCTGCTGACTTCATATAAAACCAGCCTATTAAATCTGCTTCATTTAGCCAGCACAGTCAGATCTGTAAAATACATCTTTCTAAAATAATGTGGTCTTTTTCCTCCTTAAATCTGCAAAATGTGCTTTTAACAGGCAAAATGTGTTTTTCATAAAGATACATTCTAATGTAATTATAATGCACCTTTAACAGTCATCGCTGCCACTGAGGTATTCAGGATTATTATTAGGCCTATTTATTATTTGTTTATTTAGCAGATGCCTTTCTCCAAGGTGAATTACAGAGACTAGGGTGTGTGAACTATGCATCAGCTGTAGAGTCACTTACAATTACGTCTCACCCGAAAGAGCACAAGGAGGTTCAGTGACTTGCTCAGGGTCACACACAGTAAGTGAGCTAGGATTTTGAACCAGGGACCTCCTGGTTACAAGCCCTTTTCTTTAACCACCTGACCACACAGCCTCCAGGATTGCTGATGGCTCCTGTTACATGCCTACGCTTTGAATCAAGGACAATTGGAATAAAGTCCAATGTATGACCAGCAAGTCTCATTGACATGTTTTTCAGCTCTGGGGGCTGGCTTCCAATCGGGCTTGAATCATTTCGGCTCAGCTTCCAGTGGATATTTAGACTAGACGTTTACTCACAATTGTTAGCCCCTGCTTAAGATAATTGGGTAACACTTTACATGGAGTCTCGAATTACTGTGTATTTACATAGTAGTTATTTAGTAAATACATGTGTACTGAAACATCATTACAATGTTATTATGCATAGTTACAATCACTAAATGTGTAAATCTTTTTCCATGATATATGTAAGTAGACAATTGTATCAGAAAAGGGTTAGGGTTAGGATTAGGGAGATTAGGGTTAGGGTTAGGTTTGGAGTTAGGGTTAGGGTTATGTCGTACAAAAAGATGTACACCGTATATTGTAACTATGCACAATAACATTGAAATTATGTGTAAGTACACCTGCATTTATTAAGTAACTACTATGTAAATACACAGTAATTAGAGACAGTATGTAAAGTGTTAACATTAAAATCACACTGTCAGAAGCTTTAACAAGTTAAAAAAAAGTATTCATAAATTTGTCATTGTAGGAAACAGAATACGAAATTGCAATTCAACAAGAAGTTAAACCAACTTTAATTTGCAAGCACATGCTTCTCTGCTCTGAGCAGTTTATATAACTATCCCTATTCATTCCTAATTAATTGCTTTGGTTCCAGTACGAGGAAATGCATTACAGTACAGCCTAATTGTAACTTTATATCTGAGTTGTTTTTAATGATTTTAATGATAAATACAGATCTCTGTGCATCAAACAGAGGCACTATTGTTCTTTCCACTGTTCCTCTTCATCTGAATTTATGCAAATAGATTCTGAAATGTAATCTCGTAAAACCACTTCAGCTGTTATAATACTGAATGGCTTTTTTATTTTAATTTTAAAGTTTATACTTTTGGAAACTGACAATTACTTTAGGCTTACTCTTCGCTTCCTACTGTATTTACCATGAAGAAAAGCTTATCAATAGTAAGCAAGTGACGGGATTGGCTGCTCCAATGTAAATGCAATAAAATGACAAATGCATTCCTAAATGCCAGACTTCAACTGCAGCCTGCAGCATGCTGACCGTGCTTCCACCTGTCAGGCTGTTACCATCCGAAACGGCCGGGCAAAAGGTTAATAAGATTCTTACTCTTGTGGAAAAGATTGACTTCACACTTGAGATGTTTCGTGAGGGGTTTTCCTTAACAGAACTTAGCTGCATATGATATCAAGGAATACTGTGTAATATTAAGCATGTGTTTAGTATGCAGCTGTCATATAGCTTTCATTAGGATTCCATCTGCCAATGCGCTGTGAAAGTCCCAGATACTAATTTCTCCAATCTCACACTCACACCAGATCTCTTACACCAGATCTATTGATAATTATTAAGATAACAAAAACAAACTAGCCACATATGTCTACTATAGTATAAATGCCAGGCATAGAGGCATTCACACACAGATACCTCCAATACCTCCAGGATCATCGTGGACCATCGACGTAGCCTCTCCAGAGGTTCAGGTAACGTGATCAATTGCCTATATGAGTGGCACACATTGGATCTAAACTATAAAGTTCAATGTAGATTGTCATGCTTGGTATTTAAATAATAAATGGTAAACCTTGTTAAGATTTGAACCATGGTCTGGTCTCATCCTTATAGCGTAACAAAGTAGTGTAGTTAATTCCATATTTACCTTCATTCATAAACCTTACAAGCATGTGTCACAGATGAGGCAAACGCAAGGTTTAATTTGTACTGGAATGTATTTTCTTGCTAGTGAACGACTGTGGTAGTTACATCCTAGTTTTATACTATTAAAAATATTGTATTTCTCTCTCAAAATTAGCTTTTTCTACTTGCTTACAAAATTGTCCATCGTGATTTTTTTTTTTTTTTTTTTTTTTTTTAATGGCCATTTTCATGCAATATAGACAACTACTTATATGTTAAACACTTTCAGGTCTACATTTAAATATGCACACACTTTATACACAGAACTGATTCTATTCGGAGGCAAACCATGAGCACTGCATATATTCTGCTCTCCCAGGCTTTTCCATCGGCCGCTCCTGCAGTATGTCATCCTGTATCTTTGTTCAGTTCATCTGCTTTTTTCTGCTACTTCGACGGCTGCTTTTATTTCAGTGCTGGAAATAGAAAGGAGCTGTCATTCACAGATCGGCCTGAAATTGATGATAAGGCAGCCATCAGATACTCTTGTGGTTATTTAATAACGGTTTCTGTGTTTTATAGCCAGCTGTCAGACACCTGCTGGCTTGAGGCCAGAGGAAATGAAATGCAGATAATGCCAGCATGGGACCCCAAGCAGGGGCAGCAGCCTTTTCAATGTTCTTCACAGTCATGTGTTCATGACTTAGATACAGATCTACCTCAGTTCAATCAAAGGTGAATATTTCAGCCTTTTTAAGATATCGTGTGGGCCGAGTCATCATTTTTCTCAACTGTTTCTAGAATTGATTCTTCAGTAGAAAATAAAATAAACAAACCAGAAGGTAATTTTCAATACTATTTTTGCAACTTTAAGAGGCTGCCGTAGTTTCATTTAATAAGGCTGGTTGTAAGAACATTAAATATGGAATTAAATGAATGATTACATTTGCATCCTCTTAACGTAAAACAAATGATCGACACAATCTTCAAAGCAGGTTTTTAATCACGTTCATGAGGCAACAGCTACATGATTATTTCAGTTTTGCCAAGATGATTCAAAATGTGACATTTTTTGACGAGAGTCTGTGCTGTTTTGTATCCGGTTCAGGCAACCAGGTGCATTGTTACCCTTTTTAAACATAAAAAAGGTAACACTTTACATGTAGTTACATAGTAAATGCATGTGTGCTTACACATGATTACAATGTTATTATGCCTAGTTAGAATTATATGTAAGTACACAATTGTATCAGAAAAGGGTTAGGGTTAGGGTTAGGGTTATATCATGCAAAAACAATTTACACATTATTTTGTATAATAATAAAACTGTAATTATGTGTACATATTTACTAAGTAACTGCTATGGAAATAAACAGTAATTAGACACAAAAAGGTTACTTTATCTCAGCCAGCAGCACATTCTCAAAGGGTACATAAGGACCTTTTTATTTTATTGTGTTACACGTTCCCATGTGTTGCTACAACTGTTTACGTAAGGTGTGTGTATTGTTTGAATTTATTTTTCAACTTTTAAATTGCATTCCCCGCCTCAAGATGGCTTCACATGAACCCGCATGGACCTCTCGGAACTACATTTCCCATCATCCTCCTGCTTACATATGTAACTGAGATGGATTTATCAGTGAGCAGGAGGATGATGTGAAATGTAGCAACACATGGGAACATGTAACAATAAAACAAAAAGGTCCTTATGTACCCTTTATATCTTTAATTACATTTTTTTTTCCCAGGATGGTAGGTGTTCTCACATTTTTTACAACTTTTTTATAAATAAATAGATCTATTCTGGTTCCCCAAATTAATCACAATGGATAATTTGATTTCCCAGACTTCTATCTCACAATAATTAAAAATTTAAATGTCACTGGCTAAGGTCTGATGAAAGTGAGCACCAAAATTACAATCTGCAGCATCCCAGCAATGCAGTGTTGTGATTAAGCAGTAGTGTATCATTAAAACAAGCCCAGTCGGGCTCTATGAGAAGTATCAGGTTAGGGTACTGCTAGCTCTAATGGAACATGACTGCTGTGTTCACCGCCACACCTTTCCTCAAAATGTTTTTTTTTGTTGTTTTGTTTTACTGTTCCTTAACCCTTTTTAATTTTCTAAACTGATTCGAAATGGCCAGCTTGAGATTACAATACACAGAAGTTACCTGGCATCTGTATTGCGAAAAAGAAAAAAATACTGTACATTTTCAGTCCCTTTTCATGGACGTTGGGAATTTGTCAAGTGCTACAAAGTTTAAATAAAAAAGGTCCCTATTTTACTTTTTAATAAAACACTGTAGTGTCAGGAACGAAAACCTAATGGTGCCACTCCTGGTCTCCTTGCAGTTTTCATGTTTCAAACAGAAGAATTTGTTTTTATAGTGTTTCCTGTCAAATTTTTTATGTGTAATGAATATATGCATTTATTCTTGTTTCAACTCATATGTAATTGTCTCTTTCATACATCCAGTGGTTGATAATATTGTATATGCTGTATGCAACATCTATTACATCTGAAGCACATACAGGTTAAAGCATGGGATGGTGCTGACGTGAAAATCCAGCTAAGTCTAATAGTCAAAGAGAGCTATTTGCAATGCCACGTTAATCCTGTCTTCCTGCCTGGGCCTAATCAAAGCTGATCTCGGGAGATTGTTTTTTGCACAAACGGTTCTGCTCGTGACCAGCGGATCCCAGGCACCTTCCTGCTTGCTCAAATTAAATTAAGAGCGCTAATCTCTCTCCATGCACTTATACATAAATAACCCCTCGCCTTAAAGATGTCTGCGGCAGGCAAAGTGAAGCACATGAGGCCTGGGTCAGAGCATGGGACTGAGAGAGGTGAGCTGGCAGCGCATCCACTTTACTGCAATTGCACCTCTGCATGTGTATCTTAATTGCATTTGACCTTGTGCATTGTGGTGTTATTTGCAGGAGGGTCTCAAGTGTCTGTTATTGAAAGTTTTACAAAAGTTGATAAAGTAGCCCTTCTCTGATCATACAATCCCAACATCAAGCACCATCTCCATTGTTACATACACTTTACAGCTGCTCCTATTTCTATAAAACGTTTAGGACAATTCCACCTTGACAAGGTCAGTAAGGTGAACAGAGATATGGGAGGAGACACAAAGTATCGATACACTATTGCAACATGACATTGAACGGGGAAGTTATTCAAAAGAGCACCTCATTACATGAATTGCCATGTAATTACATTGGAATAACTGGGAATTACCAATAGTTCCTGTGCCATTATAATGTCACGCCCTTGATAACAGCACTTAGTTAAATTATGTAATTGCATGGTAACTCACAGCTGATTTCCATGTAATTACACATTTATTCTACTGGTAGGAACCATTGTTAGTTGTAACAAAGTTATTACATAGTTATGCATGCTGTAATTTAAAGTTCTACCAAAACATATGATGTTATCTCATATATATATATATATATATATATATATATATATATACCAGTATATACTATTCATGCATATAATAAGTTTATCTTTGTTTAATAATGATGGAAACCAAATAATGATGGGACTGCCATCCATCCACACAGTGCAGCTCAGTTTAGCAGATTAAGTAGCGGGAAACCTGGGAGAGCAGATCTGAGATAATCTATCCTGACAAATACCAGAGCTGCAGAAAGCTGCCCCCTTTTTCCTCCCAATGGCACTGCTGCCAGACTCAGACCGCCAGTGCATGCCAACTGAGTTCCTTTACACCAGATAATGAATATGCAGCATGGTACTGTCTCCAGAGAGACTGAGCTACTCAGATCCCCTGTATGCCGAAAATATTCACAAGCCTGAAGCGACCATTCTTGAGTTTGGAATTAAAAATCCAGTCACAGCGTGGAGAGGCTGTAGTTGAGTGTCGCTGTAAGGAAATTGAATAGTTATTACCTTGGCTACTTGAGATACACGTTTAAAAGGGATAACCACTTTTAATTAAAATAGTTTGTTCCTGTTCTTCCTTTTATGCTGCTCTTCCACTTGCTTATCTCTTAAAAACATTGTAATCCTGGGCAAGACGTCTGAAGGTGTTTTAATTCCACGAGGCTCAGCAAGAGCAACAGGCATCTGTTAAATGAAAACAGCACAGAAATCAAAATAAGTGCAGAACTGAAGTGGCTATACTAATCTCTGTATTTGCATTTCAATTGCCTTTTCTTCTCTTGAGGAACTGCATAATTGGTTATATATATATATATGTTTATATATATATATATATATATATATATATATATATATATATACACACACATACACACACACACACACACCCACACACACACACTTTATTGATTAACATAGCCCACCTGGGAAATGGAATAGTTCAAGGGTTCGTTTTAGTGCCGCATTTCATCAATTGAACATTTTTTCACATTTTTGGATCTAGAGGATTTAAAGTCTGTTTTTATGAATTACGGGCAAAGTTTCATGAATTTGCCATTACCAGTAATCCACTAGAAAAAATGTCACCCAACTTTGTTCAATTGATGAAAAACAGACTTTAAATAACTCAAGATCCAAAGATTTGTGAATCAATTTGGTTTAACTCAAAGTCCCATGTTTTTCTTTTGAACTGAAGCAAACTCCAGGCCCACACTTGAGTCAATCTTTCAAATTAAACAGTTTCACATCCAGAATAGACTGCTGTCCTCCTACATAGCCTCTCCATTTATTTGTTGGTCTGTAGTTAATAGTTGTGCATGTAACTGATTTGTTTGTTTGTCCCTGCTGGCTTACCCAATTTAGAGGATGAATTTATTTATGTATTTTATTTATTTTCTTTATTCTCAGGCTGCCTGGGGCGTGGATGAGAAGGAGTCTTATTGTGATGGTCCAGTACTCTATCACCCCATGGAATAGGTATTGTTTTCTTTAGTTTCAGAGTTCTATTGAGAAAGTGTTTTGTATCTCTTTGTCTTTGGCTTGGTCTTATATTTGGATGAGAAGGAGAGCTAGTGAGTGGTCCAGTACTCTGTCATCGCTCTGACTGTCATATTTGCAAAGCTGCATAACGATCATCCTGTGCTTGAGTCTCGTGGATTTATTATTTTCAAGAGTGACAAATGCACCTTACATACAGTTCTGCTCACCACCCAGCACTTAACTGTCTCTCTTTCCCTGATAACCCTAGTGCAGACCGGAGTCCCTGGTCTAGGTCTTCACACAGGAATTACAGACCATTTCATATCATTGCCGAGGGCCATGACTTGTAACATAACTACAGTCTAATGGAATTAGGATAAGAGATTAGCGATAAGGCGACTGTGTGTCTTAACAGGCCTTTTAACACGATTGAGAGACAAAAAGGCAGAGTCCTCCAAACTCTAGTCAGTGATAAATTGCTTCATTACAGAAAATAAATTGGATTCACTTTCAAAAGGAAGAAACTTGTTCAGAGTTAGATATTTCTATATTTATTTTTTAATATAAAAATGGACTACTGTTACCGGTAATAATGAATGCTGGTTCTTCATTATATACACATATTTCACAGTTCATCGCTGCCTAAATGTAAAATTCTCATTACAGAGCCCATTACCTTGGATGACAATTAATTAATACAAGTAAGCTGCTGTTTATATTCAGTCCTGGCTAAAGTAGAATATGGAAAATGTGGGAGAAAATCACTATCAAATCCAATCTGCGGGAAGTCACTTTGTCTAAGGATTGCTGTTAAACACTGATCTGTTGCATAAGGTTACTGTACATTGTCTCTCCTTTGTTGTAGATTTAATCTCATACACAAAGAAAACAAACATCTGGAAAATGGTTTTTAAAAACTTTGAAGATAGTTCAATGTCCATGGTCAGTTTTTAGATAAGATCTGTTATGATCCTGTATTTAAAAAAATAAATACACAAACATATAAAATACAGGCATATTGTTCCTGCTTAGATCATTATCTGCTATACTATTCCAACACTGCTTCTGGAAAGACTCCTGTTTTCTGAGGTTTAGTGGAAAACGTTTCATGATTTTTTTTATTTTATTTATGAATAAATGGGTACTTCCCTTTGTTGTACATTCAATGCATCTTAGAAAGTAAAACAAACTTTAGGAAAATGGATTTTACAACATGGTCAGTACTGGGTCTTATGGCTGGAGAATGTCACAGCTGTAGTCTGATCCCTGCATAAAGTATTTTTTTTGTTTTGCAGAAGGTCTCGCCATCATATTTCACATCACGCAGATGGAGATAGATAAGCTGCTCCTGCAATCGATTTCAGGATGGATGAGCCCTGGATAACAATCGTCAAAACACATGTACATACTGATCCTTTAACTAAAGTGTGAGAGTTTCAAGTACCTCTAGTTGTAACTCACAGTAATTACTGTGCTTTTTGTATCACTTTATTTTATTTAAACAAATAGCATTAGCATTAGCTGTTGTTTCAATGTACTGTACTGGAATTCACACATTGGCTCCCTTGCCAAACACACACATGCACACATGCAGCAAGACTTTGAATGCTTTGTGATCAAGCAAGCCCGCGCTCATGTGGTTTACAATTTCACAGAACCCCTTGATGGAACTTGAAGAAATTATTGCACAGTATCTCTCAGGCCTCTTTTGTTGTGCTCGCTCTGCAATGCCTAATTTCCATGAACAATGTTCTCGCGCTCACATTTATTTCCCTGTGTAAAAACGTGATCAGGCGTTTAATCATTCATGACAACAAAAAGACTTACAAAATTAAATGACTTTGCTATGACAACTAGAGGCTGTACCCTTGAAACAAGGCCACGGGGCTGCAAGGAGAATGCATTAATAAAGTATTGATCAGCTTGACATTACTATCAGCTGCATGGAGCGGAAAGGTCAGGCACATTGTGTTTATGGTTTGTGTCTACCTCCACCACTCTGCTACGGAACTGCGCACAGTGAAGGGCAACAGCGGTAACACATGATTTCTAAACAAAACAACTTGCATCTGTTGAGGACGAAATAACAATGCTTAAAGCAAAGCCCCAGGGCTGGAGGTATCACATAAATTGTGAGGTGCTTGAAAAAATGCACAGAGCTATACAATAAATAAAGAAACTATTGACTGAATGTGCCAAAATACACCAAGTATTAATTTGTAATGCAGTATGAAGTGATACAGACTGACCACAGGCTTTTGAACAGCCTGCATGACAGCATGTATATTTGATGGTGCTACAAAGTAGATTATTAAAGACACCTTTTAATGAATCAGGGACGCCATGGCTTATTGTCATGCTAACTGTTTAGCTTTGGAGACCTGAGTTTAAATGTTGCTGTCAGTGTCACTGCAGCTGTAGCAAAAATCGGTAACATTAAGTGTCTCGATTTCTTACCCATGATTACAGTGTTATTATGTATAGTTACAATGTACTTAACGTGTAAATCGTTTTGCATGATATAACCCTAATCCAAACCCTGACCGTAAACCTAACCCAACTAACCCTAACTCTAAACCTAACCCTAAGCCTTTTCTGACAATTGTGTACTTACATATATTGTGCAAAAAGGCTTACACGTTAAGTACATTGTAACTATACTGTAATAACATTGTAATTTTGTGTAAGTGCATTTACTATGTAACTACTAAGTAAATGCACAGTAATGAGAGACACTTAATGTAAAGTGTTACCCAAAAATCAAATGTCAAATACTGTTTACCTAGATTAGAAGTAAAGCATTTGCTCCCCTTTAAAAAGTAAAAATCATAAACTCTAAACTTCTCAGAAAGAACTGAGAGCTGTTTGCAACACACAGCATGTATTCAAAGCAGTGTTTGTTCAGCTTTCAGCATTCACACTCTCTGCATTACCAGATGTGCTGCCTGGCAGAGCGCAAACATGCCTTCTGAATATATTAGAAAAGCGACACCCAGCCCAGCTTCAAGCTGTGGTGCTCCTGTGTGTAAGATCCCCCTCAGAGCTCAGTAATAAGTGATAGTCCCGGAGAAAAACATTCCCTATGCCTCCCGAGGGACCTTCTCACCACGCTGTGGAGGAACCAGGAAAGTCATTCAGTGCTGTTCTATATGGTATGACATGTGGCAATACCCACAGCAAAGTCAGAACAGTATCCTATTCTTTTCACAAAGGAACCACAGCTGTTTTGATTGAGTCTGTACATATATAGCATTAAATAAATCCACTCATTAATGTGTTGTGCCCCAGAGGAGAGGAAAATGTGTTTCCAAGTGGCTGAAGTTAATTGTAAAGGTTGTAAAGGTGAGGGTTTTTAAATCAACACATTAATGAATAGTTTATTTACCTAAAATCAACAACATTAATGAACACGAGTATATAGAAGTTTTTTTTTTTTTTTTTCATTGCCAATTATTTTTCATTATTTTCTCCCCAATTTGAAATGGCCAATTATTTTTAGGCTCAAACCACCCCTGGCACTCGGGATGGCACGAACACACGCTGTCCTCCTCCTTAAGCAATACATTTTTTTTCACACTGCGGACTCAAACCACCCATCCTACAGCATCGGAGGACAAACAGCTCTCGGGCAGCTTACAGGCAAGCCCGCTACTGGCCAGACTAAGGGATCGCTGGTGTGCTGTAAGGACACCCTAACACCCTCCCTCCCCTGGAGTATCCTCGGTCGGCAAAGGAATGCCTGGACTCAAACTGACGTAAAGACTATTGGGCACATCCTGCACTCCATGTGGGCGCCTTTACTGATGACTGATACATTTTTAAAACATCTGGAAATGTTGGGGCTACTGTTTATAACTTGCTCTATAAATCCTAACACAGTATATTAAGAATGTATAATGACTAAATATATTGATACATTACCCAGTGGGATTTGTGACTGATAGTCCAGTATGAAAATGCGAGCCTCGTTTTTGCTTTGACGTGATGAAGGTGTACCATGATTTAGCAGGACTGAACCCTGGCCCTGGCATCTGTGAGAGAGGTACCAGCAGGGCCCAGCAGGGGAGGCATCAAAGCGCTATGATTACCTGATTAGAGAACAGATTCACACTTGGGGTCAGAATGCTTTTACACTTCCTCTTTTAATGAGCTCTTCTGAAGCTCAGTTTGCTGGAGGCCAAACACTTGAACTGTCTGAACCTGCCAAACTGTCTCCACTTTATATCAATCCCGAGCAACGAGGAATGCATTTCCACATCACAAAAAATGAGTAAACATTGTCTATGCTTGTGGGGAAAAAAACGTGGATTGTCAGTCGGCATGATCAGAGTCGATATTACAACAGTCTTGTTAAGTCTTGAAGTCCTGGAAAAGCTCACCATAGGCTGGGGTTGCCTTTGCTGCATAATAATAATAATAATAATCTTCCCCCCACCAACTAAAACAGGTCACTTCTCTCTCTCACATCAATTTAAGTCACTTTCTGTCTCTACCTGCACCTGGTGGCATTTCCAAGTTGGTTATATTGGCTACAAAAAACTACTGCTACTATGTGTTCCATTCTGGGCGTAAGGTATTCAAACAATCTAACAGCAAGATATATTCCTTAAAGAGGAGTACACCTTTCATCATGACAGGTGAGGTTTTAAATCCCAGGGATGAGTGAACAGGAACAAATAAAAGTTTAACTTTGCTCTTGACTGATCACAGCTAACTCTTTTCCTCAGTTATATCTAATTCTCTCAGAATGCTTTATGTTCAATTTAAGCCTCTGGCATTTTCCAGTACTAACTTACCAAAGACATAAAGTGTGGGAGGGAGGGAGAGAAGGAGGGGGGTTGAGGTGATATTAAAAAGTAGAGTCTATGAAAGAGCTGCTATCTGCGGCTGACCATCTTGTTGACATCTTTTCTGTATTTATGAAGACTCTGGGTGTAAGCTGAAATATATCCATAGACACTATCTGTGCATCTCAGCAGTTCTTTTGTACAGAAAATATCTGCCTTCTGACAGGGAGCCTTCATCACTGGAGCACACCAGTCCTTATGAGTAATGGGATGCATTTTCCTTTCCTCAGCCTGTTCTGCAGACGCAGGGAGGATGACAATTTTAGCCCAAGATGTATGACTATGATACTTGCAGGGGCTTTTCATTACATCATGTTCTTTGCTGGAGGAGAAGCTACTGGTGTTAGAAGAAGATAGTTCTGTAATCATCTATTTGTTCCCAAGTCACTCACGTGAGGCTACAGGACGGAATTTCAAATTTATAACATGTAATGCGAGATGAAAGGCAGTTGAGTGGCCCAGCTGGTGAGCTACAGTCTCTGAATGCATTGGCCTCTCAATGGAGTTCAGTCCCAGGCTGGTTCTGATTGAAATTGCCCCACTGTGTGCAATGAGGTCCTGTGTCTGGGGTAGAAACACCCCAGCTGACTGGGGTGACTGAAGAGTAACAGTTTCTGGGGTAGAAACACCACAGCTGACTGGGCTTATTTCTTATCTTTGTCTTCTTTGTGGGTAAAAGATGTACAAATTAAGTTCATGGTTACTATAGAGAGTAACATTGTAATTCTGTGTAAGTCCACATGTATTTACAAAATAACTGCTATGTAAATACACAGGAGTTAGGGACACTTCATGTAAAGTGTTACTGACCTATTGAACTAAACTTTTCAGGTAAGGTAAGGTATGGAATGATTTCACTAAACGATTTGCCAAACGAAAAGGAAAAAATAATGCAGGGAAGGTTGATGTGGTGGTTTTTAAGCTTTCTCCAAAGTACACACGCCTCGTCATACAGAAATAATTGACTAGGTACACATATATTCCAGCTCCCTAAAGAACAAAGAGATCTGAAAATGGCTGGCCAGTATTTATGCACACAGCAATCGTTCAATCATGCGTGGGCAGCACATTTCTGGCCTCATTAACCAGGGGCTGACTAATGCTCTGGATCTCTACAGGGACGCGTTGGAGAACCGCAGCAGTTTATCACAGAGCCCCCTTCCTGAGCATCCCGGCACGTCATACAGGCGGCACACATAATATATACAAGGGCCTCTGCCCTGCCACATGGAGAAAAATGGGAAATCCATTTCATAACTTTTTTTTTTCACTAAAAGAAAAACTGTCATGGAAAAACTTGTGGCAAAATGGATCTCTGGTTGCCCACCTTGATTCTCAATCCAAAACCAATTTGTCATAGAGATTGCTGGTGTGAATAACATTCTTTATCATTGAAAATGAGAGCCGCCGTTTGCTGTTAGAGTAGTATACTATATATATTTTGAAAAGATAATAGAGAAATGCTATGAGCCTGTTCTAACCTTTTGTCAGATGTCAATTGTAACCTAAACACTGTCCATCACTGCATTTAAATGTACTCATGCTTAGGTCAATTTATTTAAACTGTGCCACAGTTGGCTGCTCAGGATCTTGAAGTGTAAATAAAGCCATCATTTTCAAACTTATGGTAGAGACTGGAGCTCCGGCTCAGGCCATTTTCTTCTTCATTTCTCACAAGCAGACATCCCATCACACCTGCTTAGCTGACCATTGGAGCGTGCCATTCCTTACCTGTAGTCACGCAGAGAGCAATATTCACTCAAACCTGGATGCTTTGTTTGTTTTCTGTTCATCACTGTGATCTCAATTAATTATGACATGCGTTCACTATGACTTCAAAGAATATTTCAAAAGATATCTGTGTAGATCCGGGCTGCTTAAATTAGTTTAATTTAAAATGAATGTACAGTGTAAGATGCACATTTCTAAGGATACAGAGAAGACACACACACAGGAGAACACAGTTTCTCTGAAGCATGCTATCTTCACAGTGCAAGATTTGATACAGTGTATTTTACTGTCATCCTGAAAATCTTCAAGGTGAATTGATTTCATGATAAAATGTAGGGAGCTCAACATTAGACCATTAAATTGCACTGAATGGTCTTTAAATGAGCATGCAGCTCATAGATTTGAATCGAAAGAAATGAGTGTAGTTACCATGGTATCAAAAGCCTATCAGCACCTCCACTGTTTGTTTTCAAACACACTTCGACTTGGCTCTTTTGAGCAAAAACACACACAGTGATGAACAGAAAACAAATATAGGGTTTCCAACATCCACTGATCAGATCCTTGTAATTGAAACAAGTGGTATAGGTGTGCTGGATCACTCCAGGTGATTTGTTGTTCTATCCACACAGTGGTGTAGTCGACTGTCGCTTGGGGTTAATGTGATTGTTGAGAGGAATAACAAGGTCTCGAAGCTGTGTCCCCTCGGGACCACTGTCGGTCTCTCTGCTCTCCATTCATCGAGAGGGTCACACTGAGCAATTACAACACCACTGGAACTCTCAACCATGTGTAGGAAAAAAAACAAGTGCCACACAGAGCCTTAGAAAGAGCGGGAGCATTTAAACACTCAGCTGTCTGTCTGCAGAGGGCACTTTGAACAGCAAAGAGGCTTTCATTCCACCACTGCGTAGCAAGGGTGGAGAAGGAGCTGCCTCTTGTTTGCTGTCTGATTGATAAACCTTTGTTATTTTGTCATTGGCACACAAGCAGGAATAATTTCTTGCACAGTTGTTTAAGATGCCTGCACAAAGGGATCTAACATTTTCACACACGAATGCCTGATTACTGAACGAAACTTTAAATTCTCACACCCAGAGGTTTTCATGCAGGTAGGTATATAAAGGATATCAATGACAAATCTTGTAATGTTCTAATACATTTGCACACTGCTGTAAACATCACAGGAGTCTCTGGGCTCGGCTAGTACAGTGAATTTGTTGATATGGTGACATCAGAGCTGGTGATGCAGTGCTCCAGTTCAGTCTGAAACACCATCAGCATATCAATCACGCTTGACCTCCCACACTGTCTGCAGACAATTGACACAAGTAATTCTCTGTTGCTATGGCACCCATGTGGTCACCATCTGACCATAAGACTGAATGACTCATCACTTAAACCTTTTTGAGTGCAGTAAGCACATAAAACATTACACATAAATGCTATTAAAAAATGTAACGTCTTATCTCTATGGAAAAAGAAAAAATATATTTTTCCGGTCTGTTTCATCACGTTCCACCGGTTTCCCATGCAGTTAGTCGGGTATTCGTTACGTCGTGATCCCTAAAGTAAAGCAATGCAAAGTGTCAGGCAGGGGTCTGTGCCGTGCTGTTGAGATCACCTTCTCCTTCCCAAGCCTCCTCACGTTCAGCCTCACCAGGGAGGGGGGTGACAATCAAACTACCACCTTGTCTATCTCTCACCGCTGATGTACACCAACATTACAAGCGCCAAAGCATCACTGAGAATACCAAATAACGCATTACATGCTAATGCCACATGTTTATCATGTCTGTAATTAAATATTGGTTTTAAATCACAAGAGATCGAATGAAATGTACTACACCGACTTTTGTAAAATAGCCACATTTGGAACGAACATACACTAATAACAACACTCTATCAGCCATAGAATATTGTGCTGAATGCAGTATTTTGTTTTGAAGTTTATCTGATGTTTCTATCTGCACCCTGAAAATGGAATATTAGTATCTACAAAATAGGGCAAAAAAATAAATCTTTTTTTGAAATTGAGCTCAGAGATACTCAGTACTAAGCCGTCGTCAACACCTGATCTTTACAGACCACAGGTTCTCTGATGAAGCTGATCAAGAGTCTTAATACTGTAACTTTGGAACAAAATGCCTCCCATTCATTGTGGCAGGGTGAGTCTGAGATGTGTGAAAATAGTATTATACACCTCATGTGAAAAGGGTATTATAAGCATCAGTCATTTCCACCTAAAAAGCAAGTGAGAAATGGGGACAGTCATCATTTCCAGTCCTTGTCACATGAACACACCAAGCCCAGGCCTCAGTCGTTATCAGAGTGTAATCAAGATGGAATAGCAGGCAATTCCCAACAGGAAAAACGCTTGGCTGCTGTAATTGCTTTTTTATTTTTGTTTATTTTGTTATGAAGATCTCAGTTTCAGAAATGTTTCTGATTAGGTATATAAAGGATATCACACAAATCTTGTAATGTTCTAATACATTTTTCTTTCTCTTTTTAAAAATCCACAATTCCCCCTCATCGTTAATCACATGTTAAATCTATGCATAAGCTATAGCTTAATTGTAAGAAATGTAAATCAAGGGGCTCTAGTACAGTGTTTGTAATTAGAGTGCATTGATTACAGGTGTGTGAGAGTGTAGAAAGCTGGTGAATCTGTATCACTGCAGTACTACAGGATATTAAATAGTCTGGTATTTACCCTGTTTATTATTTACTACCAAATGTAAAGTCGTGGATTTTCTTCTGTGATCCGTAAGAAACAAACTGGTTTGTAAAACCAGAAGGTCTTCTCAAGCCAATGGTTTTTCAAATGACACATTGCTTTCCAAGTGTGATTAAACTGGTGTATTTGTTCCAGATACCTGTGGGTCATGCCAGATTGTGCTTTGCTTGTAATAGCTCTGCAAACAAAATCTGAGCAGCCAATGCAAAGTGTCAGGTCCAGGGACTGACAGTGCACACACTGCTGTTGCAGTGATTCAAGAAAGACAGCCACTTCTTATCATGGAGCTTCCCCGGGCTGGTCAAACAGCAGCATTGTATTACTATGTAGAAAATGCACTCTGTATTATATTGTCGGGTACCCCAGAGACAATGCTCACCTTCAACAAAGCTAAGCAGCAGTGTGCACAGTCATGTTCAAACCTACACTCAAATACAGCCTCAATGTATTACATTCTTCCACAGGAGGTTTTAAATGCTGTGTTCAGGTTCAAGTACGGCCCTGAAATAAAACCAAAGCTTTCAAATAATAATATTATTCTTACAGCAATAAGAATACAAGCATTTGTTTTAAATGCAGATTTTAATTATTTGAGATAGACAGAGGCAAGGCTTTAATTGGATTCATAATTTAAGATGCTAATGAAAAACACTTCAGGAAAATTTTAAAAAGCAGCTTGGAGCGTCCTCTGGTAAGTCCACAGGTTCTCTGAAATAGGGTTTTGTTTTTGAGATTTAATACTGTATTATTTTTTTTGTTTGTTTATTTTGTTGTTGTTTGTCAGCATTTATAGGGTGTTGTTTATGAACAGATTTAAAGGGAATGTTTTTTCTAAACAAACCGAACTAAACAAAGTTCACTCAGAAATTCTGCTCCTTTTGCATTCACATGTGCACCTCAGTGTAAAAGGACTCGGGTCACTTCAAAGGGACTCGGTTCTTTTTGCTGGTTCACATTTTTCTGAGCTGACTGTGCTTTCACATTGCACTGAAGCAAACAAACCAAACTCAGTCCTTTTGCTCAAAAGTAACCTAACCACACTTAGTTTGAAAATCTGAACCAAATTTACCCTGTTTATGCATTTACTAGAAATGCCAGTCTTTTTTTGTAAAACCAGAAGGTCTTCTCAAGCCAACTGGGTTTTCATCAAGAAGAATGTTTCCAAGTGTGATTAAACTGGTGTGTTTGTTCCAGATACCTGTGGGTGTGAATGATTGTGTTTGTGAGTGTGTGTGTGTGTGTGTGTGTGTTTGTGTGTGTGAGCCCAGCTTGGTGTGTGTATTCAGCAGTGTGTGTGTGACTGAGTGTGTGTGTGTGTGCACACACTGTGTGTGTGTGTGTGTCAAGTGTGACAGCCACTTGTGTGTGTGTGTGTGTGTGTGTGTGTGTGTGTGTGTGTATTAGATATGCATGCAGTTCAGGCACATATTACATGTTAGCTTGTGCTCGCTAGAAGAGCTCTGACAGACACAGTAACAGGCTGGGCTGGGAGGCTGTAAATCAAACACAGATTATGCTTTCCTCCTGCCCACTGAAATAAGAAGAAGCTCATAATGACGCCGGCCCATGCGAGCAGTCCCTGGCTGCATTGCGCTGGGGAGGGGAGGCAGTGATGGAGTGCCGTGTCCCACCGTGCTGGCAGCCTCCTCAGCTCTCACTGGCTGAATGGGATGGACACTGAGACAGTGAAGAGGAGGGAGATTAATCATGTGACAGAAATGAATAGGAAACCTTTCCTCTTGTTCCTTCAATTCATTTTGCAGTCATGATTGCATTATTACACCACCAGTGGAACACTAGGCAGTTTCATTTGACATCTATGTTTTGTTTTTTGAGATTTGAACACATGTTTTTTTTATTTACAGCACAGGTTGTTGATTGTCAGCAATGAATGCTGCATGGTGTGTATATATCTACCTGAACAGGAATACATATAACAGTGTAGCACAGTAAAAGCATGGCAACATGTAATAAAGCACAGTCCAAGCATGGGAAAGGTAAGCATTGTAAATAAAGAATAGGGAGACTTTGACTATTGAAGCACAGGGTAAGAGGGGTCGTACAAAACCCCAGTAGTGTATATGAGGTAATGAATATAAAGGGACATATAGCAGCTCTGTAGCCACTCCCACAAGAGAGACTGGCCGTTTTGTAGATTGGTTAAGGTCTAGCGGTGCACAGCACGAGGCATAAAAAAAATTTAAAGTAACTTAATACGTTTATTCGTTTGATCACAGAGGAAGATCAGATTAGTAAAATGCATCAATTTTGCATTACTTCTTGCCGGCTCTTCAGCAAACAGAAAATATAAAACAGCATTAAGAATCACAAACCAACATGAAACCCCAGAAGACTAAGAAACGCGTTTCTTATCTCAGTGGACTGGATGTTAGCAGAAAGTCATTCAGAAATGAGTATGCCCTAACGAAGCTGCATATCTGGAACATCATCAGAAAGATATTCCAATTTATAAAGTAATCATCTTTACCGTAATTGGAAACAATGCTGGTTCCCTGTAAGAATATAAAAGTATATTTATTTATTTGTTTATTTATTTATTTATTAGAATCTTCATTTTTTTTCCAGTGGTAAATTACCATAACACATGCATAAGCAATACAATGCTGTAATAAAATTCTACATATTATGCATATTTTAAGTATGTATAAAAATATTTGCAATTGCAACAGGAAGAGGTCTCAGACGGCCAGACTT
Organism: Huso huso; assembly: GCA_036884735.1. NCBI lineage: Eukaryota > Metazoa > Chordata > Actinopteri > Acipenseriformes > Acipenseridae > Huso > Huso huso. The sequence continues at coordinate 2,105,503 of CM072671.1, read as the reverse complement.
CAATTTGCAATCAACACTTTCAGACCGTTATTAATTCATTGTAGACTTTGACTATTTTGACCTAGTGGGTTAGGTCGATCCCCAAACCCCATTTTAACCACTGGGTTTACATCTCCCATTAGGGCATTAATACAAACAGTGGTTGTGTTCTCGTTGCGGAATCATTTCGCGTCTAAAACTAAAATCATTGTTGCCTAAACGCATTTCAACAGAATATCCCCACCTACACACCCCCTGCACCCTCCTGCCCATTGCTGAGAAGGGACCCAGCTAAAGGACCACTCGGATGGGCAAGGAGATCAGCAAGGGTACGGGTAAGGACAGGGCTGAGGACCCGGTATCGGTTAGTGTTAGACACCAGTGGACTATTGAAAAAGGGACCACGTTGTTATTTTGTAGTCCGAACTTCAGATAGCCGCGTCACTGATTGTAATACTTAAGGACTCAGGATGCAGCTGAGACTGCGAGAGCAATCCAGGTAGAATCACCAGATTGCAATTCCCTGCCGTGTCTGTCACACAGCTTCGAGGTCGTTGCACGCACAGGCTTCGGGGCTCCGTTGATTGAGTTGTTAGTAAGAGGAATAATTTCTTTGCTAAAGATTCTTCGTTAACGTCTTGATGGTTGGTTGAAGTGGCGCGCCGTCTTGTTTTGCGACAGGACGGGTTTATATATATATATAAAAAAAAACTGCTATTAAACACACGGTGAAAGTATTTTGGTGTGCATGCAGTCTAATTGAACTGGTATACTCTGTTGATATGGAAGGATATATCGTGTTCATTTAAATCCTCAGTCCCTCGTCTAATCCTGCTAATTTCGATTCAGCACTGGACAGCTCCTCTCGCAGTCAGCACTGGGGACGGGAGTTCGCACCAACACACGGAGAGCTCAGCCAATACAGACAGACAGCTGCTTTCTGTGGATCAGATATCACCGCGCGGGGAAACAATTTTTCGACCTCAATACGAACGCGAGAATCGAAGAGTGATGAACCAGCTCTGGGCTGTGTTGCTGTGAGGACAAGGCCAGCGTTTACTTTAGAAATAATAAGCACAGGCGCATTTGTTGAATTATGAGTGCGGGGAATCATAGTTTTACCTTGTGTGTAGACAGGATCAAAAGAAACTATCGCTTTGGAATTCATTCCGGTTTTGGAGTTTGAAAAAGTTTCGTCCTTTTAGTTTTTGGATTTTCCAGACAATGTCATCTTTTAACTGGATTAACGGGGATGATGACGCTAGTAAATTAATGCATGGAGTGTGTGGGAGATCTGAAAGTTATTTTACCGAAAGATACCCGTTTTAGTTAATTCCATTTGTATTGGAACCAGGCTAGCCTAAATGCATTCTTAATAGTTACATCTAACTACAGTTCGAGTCAACTCAGTAATTGTCTTGTACTTTACAAAAACAGGTAATTCTCACGCTGAACAAGGTACAGGCAGATGGATGCGCAATAGCGGCAGTGCTGAACGCTTTACAAACCCCTTTCAAAATAGGAAACTTGCATCCTACTTGGCAAAGATCCGATAGACTTCAGCATGCCACATATCTTTTTTTGAAAGGCGAGCCTCATATTTAAATTCGGGGTTTATTTGTTGTTACACATTTAGTTGTTTTTATTTTGTTATTATTATTAATTTGGAGGTCATCATGATTTTGTGTAACACCAGTGCCATCAAAGACTGGAGCTATTTCCTCTCTCAGATATTACCGCTTGTCAACAGAACAGCCAGCCTGGTTCATCAAAGTGTCAGCTCGATGGAAGCCACCACCAGTTCCGTGGTGAGCGTCCTGGAGCCAGACCGCAGCAGTTTCGTGCCAAACAGCCAGCCTGTGAACACCTCGAACCACACCACTGGACTCGAGCGCCTGTTCCAGTACTCCTACTCAGAGAATGAACTTCTGTATACTGACTTCAAGCCCCCTGCCCGGGACGCGATCCCGCTACCCAAAGCCGTGCTGTACTTATTAATGGCAGCGCTCGTCGTAGTGGTCGTAGTCTACGCCATTGTGGGGCACCTCATTAAGGACTTGGTCCATGAATTTGTGGGTGAGTATTATTATTATTATTATTATTATTATTATTATTATATTCAAAATGTTCTCTCTTACAACACATATCTTTTTAACTTGTATGTCTATTTTAGCTTTTTTATTTCTAATATGCATATATGTATTATTCTTTTAATCGCATATTACTCGTATCCTGTGGATTAGGTGATGCGCGTCGCTTATGTTATTTCTGGAGCTTTACAGGATTGTAGTGGCTGATGTCTAAATACATTTAAAAGTGATGTGAGCATATGGATATAGAAGACAACAGCAGAATGTATAGATTGTGTTGTAATTGGAGGCAGCATATTGGAACCAGGGCATTTAAATTAATTCATTTTAATAGTTACGCTCCTTATTAGAAGAACGCGAGTGTTCCATATAACGACTTTCCACGTTTATTAGCATATATTAATAATATGACGCTCAGTAATTTACATGAGCAATGCACTCTGCATTCCAGGTGCCCCAAGGCATTCTAAATGCCACCTTAGGTTGTTAACTTGTATGTAAATAGAAAAAAGCATGGATTATTAGCAAATCACAAATATATGTATATAGTCAATATATCACATCAGTATACACCTGCTGTTAGTACCACTGCTGCTAGCGTTACTGTCCCTGAACTTCAAATGGCATTGAACAATCACTAGCCCATTCTCTATTATACATGTCTGGACACACAGCAATGATTTCTTTTTAAGCACTCTTTTAGATACTTGCAGATTTAGCTTAATGGCTTTAGCACATGCTTTAAATGTAAATGTACTGTAGAAACTTCATCTTCTCGTCTGATTTCTATTTATTAGCGGCCTATATCAGGAAATAGATGCACTTTTGCTGCACATTTTTATTATTATTATTTTTAGCCATTCGTAAATATTCATTATGCTTTAATTAATTAGTTGGATCTGTTGTTTGCTCCTATATTTTAGCTCAAACCGTCCAATTTAATACAGCAAATCTGTAATTATATTATATCGGCAAACGCTGGTGAGCTGGATGTAAATGACACTATATTTTAAACTTAATTTTATGTCGTATGTTATATTAAAAATGTCAGTTTGGTTATTTGACTTAGAATATAAAACATTGAATTAAAGGATGCACTGTTTTGTGTGTTTGTTTGTTTGTTTGTTTGTTTGTTTGTTTGTTTGTTTGTTTTAAACCACCCACATAAATCCCAATTCATATAGGGGGTTTTAAAAAACATGCCACTTATTTAATTTGAACTAACTCACTTGGTATTTCTGTTGTTTGTATTAGCTTTCTCTTCTCTCCTTAAACAAAGTTCATTTTAATGAAATTCTGTTTTTTGGAGAGCTACTGACGGTTCTGTTGTTTAATTTGTGTTGATTTAATCAGCCCCACAAAATAAACCAGAGAATTTTACAGCACTGGGGATTCACCTTGGATTACATCAAGCACCTACCCAAATCATTTTATTACAATTCAAATCATTTCAAATAGTGTGTATTACTATTTAACACACTGTCCCACCCCAAATAGATTGTATCACCATTAACACGTGTTTTCTTTGTTTCTAGTTAAAAAAGTACAACAAATGATGATTTCGCAGTATGTTTGGGAATGCACAGTTTTAGAGGTCTTCTGGATAACTGAATGCAGTACATATCTGCTATTCATATTGTGATGCCTATTCCAATAGAAATAATCAGCTACCACACTGCAATATAACATAGTAATGTTAGAATGAAGAATCATAAGGACGGGAGTGCTTCGTATCTCATGCAGAATGAGGGTGTCGTTGTAGGAAGAGCTCAAACTAGGAAGGATGCTTGATTGCGTCCCTGTGTTTGGTTTTCATCAGGACTTCCCGTTCCGTTTCTGAAATACACTTTACTCGCACCTCCTGGAAGCATGCTCAAGTGATACCGGCGTTTTCATTTTCTGGGCCAGTGCCTCACTCGTCATGACATTTTCAGTCTCCTGTTGCTTTTCTTACACTAGAAGAATCCATTTCATTGTATCGATTCCTCAGACCGAAACCACACAATCTCCCATCACCCCTTTTCTTTCTTTTTTAAATTGAGTTTGACACATCACTGTCTGAGGAGCACTATTATTCTGTATATTAGAAAAGAAAACTGGCGCATTGGTCTGTTGTGGGCAGATCGTTCTGCTTGGTGCTTTAGTTGTTTTAAACAGTTACTAGCTAATGCAGAAGTAATGCAACAAGAGATCACGTGTTCAGATTATTTATTTGGACACTGCTTAACCAATATTCTGAATTTTGATCGACTGCCACCTTGTGGTATGGGAGAGTACTTCAACCACATTGCCTGGCTAACCCTCGACCTCTGCATAGTCGATAGGTCCAAATCAATTAAGTTTCAGTTTTGGAAAATTCTAATTCATGCAATTAACAGTGTCTTAATTACTCGTCAATGTCATCCTCCCATTAGCTCTGATTATTGCAAATCTATTTTAAGAAGAAACCGTTTGAACAACCCCTTTGAACAAAGAGTAAGTAGCGGGTTCCGTGCTGCTACAATGGTTTAAATAACGTACCTGTCATTTTTCTTTTCATTGTTAACATCCTGACAACTTTTTACGATATGCTCTGCTATCGGGCTTGCCTGTAAGCTGCCCCTGGGTTGGCTGCATGGCGAGCCTGCAGTGAAAAGAAGCGGTCGGCTAACGGCACACGCTTTGGAGGACAGCGTGTTCGTCTTCGCCGTGGTAGCGGTGGACTGAGCCTAAATACAATTGGGCATTTCAAATTTGGAGAAAAACGGGGTAAAAACATTTATATATTTAAATAAAAATATGATATGTATATAATTTTTCTTTATCATATAAAGAAAAATATGAAATTGCATCTAGCCTGTGGGCTCAATCCGGTGCTGTGACAGCTATGCCCGTCAGTGTTGCTTTCACCTAACCCTAGAATAACTTATTCTTCTGAGATGCTGAAACCTATTTATAGGGCATGCCATTGAAATACGCTAGTCTTTACAGAACAGTGTTTCCTTGCAAGGTATGCAAGCAGCTCTGAGTCCCTGCACTGATTTATCAAACGGTACAAATCGACATCCACCACAGTTAGCTGTTTTAGATTGCCCAGTCATGCAAGTGCAGCTGATTATCAAACGACTGCTTCAGGTTACAGAGCCCAGTTGCTATGCTGTGAACAGTAATTGTTAATTGTGAGTGGAAAAAAAGAAAATGCCTAACAGTTGTTTCTGTGTTCGTGCAGACTGGATATGTGGTCCTAGTCCAGATGACAACAGCAACAAGAGCGACGTGAACTGCATCACAAACAGCATGAACAAAATGAATGACGTCACTCACTACCCACACCTGGATGAAATGAACCGAATGGATAGGAATCAGACTGAGCACGAGGTCGGCGCTGATCAGCTGATCATCACTATACACGAGACTTCACAGTTACCCCGGGGGGAGCCGTGCAGTGGCACTTAAACCCACCGCCGTTTCTGTATAATAATACTCTTTCAATCAACAGCTCTTGTGTGTCTCGGGACGCTGCAACAGCCCGACCTATCGTGCAGCGGCAGATCGGCTCTCGTTTTAACACAGGGGGGAAGTTCAAGGATAATGCATTAAGCGGGATGCATTACTGCAAAGATTTAGCAAAAGCTACATTGCTGTTCTGGATCGTGGAGAGGAAAGATTGTCAGTTCTGTGCACTGATGTCTTATGTACTTGTAACTATAAACAAATAAAAATAAAAAAAGACTTTCATTTTACCTTCACAGTGGACTTACAAACAGAGCTATTGATTGGATATGCGCACACTTGAACACTGGTACACTGATTGGTTTAAATATCTCTTTGGAATCCGTACATTTATGTTTTAAAGATGAACAATCATTCTATGAATTCTAAGGTATGCTTGCTTGTGTTTTGTTCTCAAAGCATAAGGAAAAACAATTCTAAATACAAAGTCATTTCAAGCTGGATTTTACCATTTGCTGCATTACACATTATGGTAAAACTTTACATTAAGTGTATTGTATTACTGTGTATTTACATAGTAGTTACTTAGTAAATACACGTGTACTTACACATGATCACAATGTTATTATGCATAGTTACAATGTACTTAATGTGTAAAATTTTTTGCATGACGTAACCCTAACTCTAACTCTAAACCTAACCATAACTCCCCTAACACTAACCCTAACCCTTTTCTGATATAATTGTGTACTTACATATATCATACAAAAAGATGTACATGTGCTTTAATATGTATAATAACACTGTAATGATGTGTCAGTACACATGTATTTACTAAGTAACTACAATGTAAATACACAGTAATTAGAGACACAATGTAAAGTGTTACCATTTTGACTATGGTTATTTTGTTTGTGATTGATTTGGTATTTCGTCATATTCATGCTCAGAATTACAGAGAAACACAGTAAAGCTGCATTTAATCTTTGATTCAAAATATACTGTAGGCGTAGACATTTTGAGATTCATTTGCATTTCATTCATATAAAACTGCAAGGGATTTTTAGTTTTTTAACCGAAATGCTGCCATCTGGAATATACATGACTGCATTACAAGTGCCGTGGTTTCTGAAGGATCAGCAGATTGCAGGCCTCGGAATGACTCTGTAGTTGCATTAAAATACATACACCACTAGAGGGCAGCAGTGCAGATTGCAGGCCTCGTTGATCTGAAGTTGCATTAAAATACATACACCACAAGAGGGCGCTGACACGCAAGTTGTGTTAAGAAGCAAAGGATATTGAAGGACAGTTCAAAACTGTAACACTAAAACGCCATACCAATTGAAAAGTATAGCACACAGTGCAGGGTTGAATATATATATATATATATATATATATATATATATATATATATATATATATATATATATATATATATAATTTTGGCTTATTCGTATGCCAGGATTATAGTTGTATAACTATACAACGGACTTGCTTTAAATACCAGTAATTATATATCGGTATGTATATCACCTGCACAGCTATATCATGTTAATTTCCTATCTATGTATCCATTTTATAATGCACATATGCTTTTTTCCCACCAAAGTTTTGGCAGGGCAGCTTCTGGAACTCCATCGAGTTCACACAAACTGTTTCAAGATTTCTAAAAATAAAATGAAAAATTCTTGACTGAAGGGGATATATATCCAGCTCAGTGATCTCGAGTTTCATTACATACAGTATAACATGTCCTCTGTAATTATAGGAGGCAGGTATCGGTCAGTTCAAGATGTTTCTGCAGATCAGTATTGTATTCTAGTTCCAGTAATCAAGATGTATGTTAGTCGAGTATTAAATACTCTTTCAAAGTATTGTATGCACTAATATGTACTAGCTGTATTTTCTGTGCATTTCACGTACCCTTCCTTTTGTAAGGCATAGCATGGGATTAATGACATGTTAAACTATGTAACACAAGTACCTCCAGAGAACAGGGGGGGGGGGGGGGGGGGAAGAGAAGCTGCTGCATCATAAAGAGTTGTCCCCCCCCCCCCCACACACAAAAATATATAAAAATAAAAATAAGGGCTGTTTGTATTTGCACAACAGCAGGGGTGTCACCCTGGCAGCTGTTATCTTTAGAATGACACACTGTTCTTATGGGTAACTGCATGGGTACATCTACTAAAAGATCAATACACGTCAAAACATTAAAAAAAAACAAAACATGTCAATGACTTCTCTTTTTTTTGTTTAACCATGCTGTGTTCAATTATACAGGCTTTTGAATACGGCCAATATTGCATTTCGTACTAAACACCGATATACAGGTACCTGCCTGTTTGTTAACCCCTAGGGTCACTCTGTTATCTTTGAATGACACACTGTTCTTGTAACTTATACATATAAAATACAATCACATGTCAGAACACAAAAGTATGTTAACTTGATACAATTTATGTAGCAATAACTTATGTAACAAATAACAACACGCAGTTCGATACACTTTTAACACGGAAGCATGCGGGAGGCGTGCAGCTCCCCTGTCCTAAGAGGATTTGGAGTATCAATACAAAACGTAATCTATCCGGAAATTAAAACTCGCTACACCTGGGACAAGACACAATTACCTCTGTTCGGTAGAATGAGCTTCATTCAATTACATTTGAAAGTCTATACCGAGAAATATGAGTGTCATTTTTGCACGCCAACGTATGCATTGTACTGTTGCATGGGATATGTGGCAGATAATGAATATTGTACAAAAATAATCTCTGGAAATGAATAGAATATGTTTTTGGGATATACACACACAGACCCTTTGAAACTGGGCAGCACATTGCAGAACAGATTTATTTTTAAATCCCCCCAAACACATTTTTATTATAAATGGTATAATAATTAAGAAAGAGGAATGGAAAGGAAAACTGTGACAGATTGAGTAGTGCGTCACTAGAGGGCGGAGGTGTTCCATTCACAGCAAGCCTACAGACCTTGGGCTCTGCAGTATCTAATCAAACGGGACCAGAGTCTCTTTCAATAACCCCTGGCTCATATTCAACAAATATATTTCCAGCGAAAGGTGTATTCCGAAAAGCAAAAATGTAAAATAACGTTCAGCTCGAGACATGACAGAAATACGGTCAGGCACACTTCAGAATAACGGAAATGCGAGCAGCCTCCTTCTTCGTTGACACTGAAAGAAGGGAGGGAGCCCTAGCTAGCCCCAGTCGTTAAATCTTGTTAAACTATTTTCATATCCCATCCTTATCTGATGTGTACTATTTGTAGATACCACACGTTTATTTGGCTGCTCCTTTCATTTCAGAGTGGCTGTGTTTTGTCAGATACAACTGAAAGGCGGATGATGTCGGGTGGGTCATGTTTCTTTATTTCAGTTTCACAGGACAAGCCCTTGAATTTGTCATTTGTAAAGTGTATTGTACATATTTCTTTGGCACAGCAGAACTGATTTCTTCCATAAGTTATATTAAATTATATCCGTTTCGGTCATCTGTCTAGACATCAAAGGCATTTTTTTCGTCTTTCTTTCAGCTGTCCTGTGTGTCTGCATGGTTCAGTGTCTGACACAGAGACACAAAACACAACACAGTCCTACAGCACAGTCAGCATGGTTTCAGCATCAAGGGTTATAACTTTCATTTATTTATTGAATTTGTTTGTGTTTATTGTATGATTATATTTATTGTATGCCCAATACAGTATACTGAAGAAGGCACTATACATTTTATTTCCAAATGAAACCTGTCATTATGCAATTAACTTTTCTTTCATTATACCTGTGCAAAAAGGGAAACCACCCTATTGCAATGAGACTCATCCTGCATTCTCACAATGTGAAAACACTTTCATGTCTTACACTAGGCTCCTGGTGGAACACCACAGGATCATATTTAAAAAATATATTTCTAAAGGGTCTATAGCTCTTTCCATCTTTCCATCCACTCCAATACACACACACACATGCACGCACCCACGCACGCACACATGCACGCACGCACGCACGCACGCACATACACACACATGCGCACGCACACAATAAATTATATTTGTTTTGCCAAAAATGTGTTAAAATTTTCCAGATCTGAACTTTTTAACTCACTAATAGTTTCATTAGATCAGCAGGAAAATATTTGAGGAGGTACTTTTTTTCTTTTTTTGGTCAGACAATTACTTTACCATGATGAAAACGTTTACTAGCATGAAACAGCTGTGAGATTACTTCATTGCAAAGACAGGAACCTACTGGACAGGGTGAGCTTACCTTACCTAGTGTGGTAGCTTGGCCTAGATACCAGTCTGTGTTTCACTGCCATGTTTAGTGGTAAAGTCTGATGTCCACAATAGCAATCAAAATGACTCACTTTTATGTGTCTGTGTATATGCATATGTATTTATATATCTTGTTATTCATCTAGATTTCTCATAGTTTCGAAGGATTTGGTTTAGAAATATGTGAAAATGTAAATATTAAGGATGCTTGATTTTTTCTACATTGTAGCAGGGTGGAGGCAGGGCACAAACCAGCAACCATGCCACCGCAAGCAAGCGCCCTCAACTCCCCTCAACTCCCCTCAACTCCTCTCAACTCCCCTCAACTCCTCTCAACTCCCCTCAACTCCCCTCAACTCCTCTCAACTCCTCTCAACTCCCCTCAACTCCTCTCAGCTCCCCCAGCCTCCTCCAACCAACAGTGGATTTTGCTTCCTTTTTTATACATGTGGCCATTCCCCAATTAGCACCAATGGCCTAAATGGGAAACGACCACACCTGTGATTGCTGGCAGGGACAGATTTAACCCCATCCTTGCCAACCTTACATTCTGTGACACAGTCACATTTAAATCATCTTTGAAGAAAGTGCTCATCAGGAACTCTGTGCTTCTTTAAGCTCGTATTTGTTCCGTCGTTAATCTCCTTTGACACGCGTGTCGTAGTGAAACATATTTTGATCTGCAACTCACAGGACTGAGGAACACTCATTAACTCTGACCTCACAACAGGGTCATTATACTCACCTTTCAGTTACACAGTTAATTACATATTTACAATACCATCAAGCATCTCTTGCAAACAAATACGTACATGTGTTGTTTTTTAATATTTGTCTATAGAGTTACTTCTCTGCATTAGTTTCAAATGAACATGTATTGCTGCAGGAAAACTCAATTGAGGATATTTTTGACTTTTTTGTGGTCAGGCAGACTGGCAGCGGCAATAGCAAATGCAAAAGACAGGAGCTGAAGTGAGGCACTTGAATGTGCACTTTAATTTACAAAAAAAATGATAGCAAAGCAGATTCTCTTCACACAGGCTTTGAAAAGCAAAAGCAATAACATACGACCCTGGTGGAGATCTCTCTGTGAAAATACAGGCCCAACACTATCATGCATTCAGGGTGACTGGGCTTACCTTACCTAGCTCCTCCTTTACTGTATAAGTGGTCAGGCTAAATGGGCTAGATTAACCAATTCTGTGTTTCATCTAACCAGTCCATTGCCTTTAGCCTGCCCGTAAACTAGATCATGAATGTCTGTAAACACAAATATATTTATATAAAATTACACCATGTCTATCTGGTCTGCCCTCTGTGTGAGGAAAGAGGTGTAGTGAGCCACCTACACTTGTATATACCATATAAATAAAGAATATATAAAATATATATCTATATAGCCACTTGTCATGAGGTATATATAAAGCATCAGAGCCTGGGTATCCAATCTGAGATCACTACAGCAGTCAACGACATGAGCCGAGGTTTAAAATGATTACGACATTAAAGGGTTAGTGTCCCATACTTAAAATAGGTTGTGTGTATATTTAGACGCTTGTTGCTTTATTATCCCAAGTTAAAATACAAGGTTTATTTTGTTCAGATTTTTCACTGTGCACATTAGTAGCAGGGTTTGGTTTACTAGCAGGTTTCTAAAAGGGCTTCAAAAACAAACCCTTGTGCAAACATACAGACCTGTCTTCTAATAACGTAGAATGCACAGAATGGTAATCTACAGAATAATAAAGTAAACAGACAACAATTATATTCTATCATTAAACTTTGATTAAAACCTGCAACCCACCATCTTTAGACATTATGAGAATTCTCAAAGGGAATACAATACAATAAATACATTATTTATTTATTTATTAAGAAGTTTATCTTTTAATATACCGTCGGGGCTTGTTAGTATGTTTCAGAATAAATGCTAATAACTTAGAGCATACAAGTATCCGATAGCCGCATCTGTGGTGTCTCCATTCATTTATGGTAGCTGGGCTGAACCCGAATTCAAAAACGAACAAGAAAAGGGGAAGGAAACTAGTGAAAGAATATCATTAACTTGAGAATTTCACAACAACGGAGGGTTGATTTCAATTTACCGTACACTAAAAAAGGGACGGCTAACTGGTGAGTCAGAGACGATATAAACAAGACCGCAAAGAATAAAAACACAGCTCTGCGTTTATATACTGGTGGAGATCCATCATCATATGGAGTATGCATGCGCGATGCACCATAACAATACACGCCGTTTCCAAATGTTAACTTGTCGATTTGGAAGCATGCAAATCATGGTGAAAATGTAGATATAAAATGACTGAACACGGGTGCTTTCCGTGCTGGTGTTTTTGCTTGCTGGCTTTTAAAATGGTGTTTGTAGTGTCTTAATTAAACAGCCGCAGTCATTCGCTCTATGGCAGAATACTATGTAGTATTAACTAGTAGTACTGTACTTGTTTGGTACTGGCTGGGTTTATTATATGGCTTTCTGTTTGGAACACAGACACGGAATACATGTTTGATTACTATGGGATGGAAGAAGTGCAACGTAGTCATTTGATGGCGAGAATACGTTTTCAAATTAGATAACGTAGATGCACGCGTACTGTACGTTGTTAACACAGAGAAATAAATGGTGGACGAAACTATCAGCGAGTCCCTCCCGGACCTTAAAGATGTGGAAAGTAAAATCGGCAGAAAAACGCCGGAAGGGTTGCTGAGATGGCTGCGAGAGGACTCTGCTCACCTTCTGGGGAACAACACCCTGAACCCCGGGGAGAGCAAAGAGCGCGAGCCGCTCCCGGGGAAGAAAGGTCTGGCTGAAAAAATACGAGATTTAAAACTCGAAATGGTAAGAGACAAATATTGTATTTATAACTAAATGTTAAAAATATCAGCAGGTATGTCTTCTGAAAGCGAATGCTGGACGAGCACAAACGAAAATGCAACATTCTAGGTGCGGTATAAGTAAATACTGCATTTAACATTTCTGGAATAACATCATTTATTTGCGAAAGGTATATTTGGTGGTACCCCTGTACAGTACAGTATTATTGGAGGTGCGCTCCAGGAATGGAACGATGCAGCGGTGATGACGACAGGTGTAGCCTACTCCAGTCAAGCGAAGACACTGTACACGTGGAGTAGATAACCACTTTGTTTTTATAGGGGGTGTGCTGGAATCGCGTGACCACAGGTGAAAATGTTTATTTGCTTCTCAGTTTGTTTGACCATTTGTAATGAAGGAAGGTTACCGGAGTTCATGAATGTGAAGTTTTATTTGAAAACGCAGATTGCAAGGAAACACGACCACGGTTTAGGTTTGCAAATTAAACGTTTAGTTGGAAACACCTGCAAATTAGATAAGTGTAATTAGGAGATGAAAACATTGTGCAAGAATGTAGGCAGTTTAAGCCATTCCAGGTTTTTAGGACACACACACACACACACACACACACACACACACACACACACACACAGTCTGTTGAGACTGGCCCCTATTAGTCTAAGCTGCCCTACATTGCTGCACCATTGCTTGAAACTTGACCTGCAGGAACCAGTTCCAAGTAAAAGTGTGGTGTCCATGCGTTTCAAAGCATTTCAATGACAGACGGCCAGCTGTGAACAATGCTCTAGTGAGTTTATGTTGCAGGAATGCCAACAATAATCTTTCTTACCTCATTAACATTATCACTGGTCTCCCCTTTTCTTGTGTTGAGGGTCTTTGGTTTTTTGCTTGGTTTTAATAATTGAATTTGGGATATACTGTACAGGTTTTTCAAGTACAGTACCACAGTTCAAACCAAGCTGTGTCTTCCTAGTATATCATGGGTTCTGATTGCAGCTTGACCTCTGTACCTCAGGAAGTGATTTGGTACCTGGAAGCAGCATCAATTTGTATTTTTACAATGTTGTCTTTGAAATATTAGGGTATTCCAAATTTAAGCATTTAGTACATGGAAAGAACCAACAAATCTTCAAGAGGGACTAGTTTATGCTAACTGCTGTAGAGGTAAAAATAATGGACATCGGCCACAGCTGTTAGCACTCTTAATTTTGTTTATTTTTTCTTCAGTCGAATCCAGTGGTTGAAAGCCATCAGTTTACAGCTTAGGTACTGTCTCATTGCAGGGATAGAAGTAAGATTCCTATTGCGTAGCAGTTTCACCCATTCCAGGTTTTACTACAAGCTTGGTTAGCCACAGTGCACAATTAAGAAGCTCATGTGTGTCTTTGTAAACTCATAGTAAAACCAGGAATGGATCAAACTGCTATGCAATTGGTGTCTTTTTCCATCCCTGCATTCGCCCCTGGCGATATTTACTGTTTCTTCATTTGCACTTTGCTGCTCAAGTAGTGCCTGCCAGCTGAAATTCTGCCGCCTCTGCACAATTTGAGACGCCAGCTGATTTATTACTTAATGTGTAAATTACACCGGTTTTCTGCTAAATCTCAATTTGAAAGCATGCACATCAGCAGAAAGAAATCAGAGTGAAGCTCGCAGAGACCTGGCTGCTGAAACTGCCTCTGCTGCATTTCAAGACAGACAAGACAGACAGATTTAGGATGTGTGGACTTTCAGCAGACTTTTCTCCCTATACCCCTCTCACCTGTCCATTCCTCCACCACTGGCAGACTACTGCACCCTCCAATCTCCAGACTATCATTTCTCCACCCTTGCCCCTCAGTGGTGGAACGACCTACCCACGGATATCAGGCCTGCTCAGTCCCTGACCACCTTCCAGCACCTCCTCAAGACACACCTGTTCAGATAGCATCTGTAAACCTCACCACTCTTGACTATACTGGACTATATGGCACCCAATTGTACCAGTACTTGCATCAGCTTGTACTTGCACTGAACTGCTCCATACCTTGCAGTATTCAACCACTGTTGTTATTTATAACTACTTCCTGTATCTTGTACTTGACTTTACTCTTATAGGTATCTGTATTTACATTTTTTATAATTGCTCTTATTGAAATCATTGTCATCCATTCATCGTTCTTACTACGTGCTCTTACTGGACTTTACTCTTATAAGCAAATACATTTAATATAAGTTAACTGCTCTTAGTCGAACCTGCTCTTACATGTCATTATTTACTGTATTCTTTATTTTTTGCTCTTATTTGAATTTGATCTTTTGCTACTGATTTTATTGTACTTTACAACTGCTCTTACCTGTAATGTGAGATTCTGAAATGTGATACTTTGTACTGTGATATTTTGCCCTGGATAAGGGCATCTGCTAAGAAATAAATAATAATGTATTTTACTGTACAGGGAAGGCCTTTGACCATACTGTACTGTACTTCATCTAAGAGAAGGTTTTGGACAGCTGCCCAGCCATACACATTTAGCATTCTCTGGGGTTGTCTGTAGCGTGGAAGACACTGTAAATCCATTAATGTCGTCCCTCTGCAAGATTGTGGAACATCTGGAACGGAATTCGTCTCGATTCATCTCTTGTGTGATTTTTATAGGTCAGCCTGGTCTGGCAGCAAATATGTTTTTTCCTCTTGTTCTTCCTCTGTGATATCACATTCCACACGGTTGTTTTTCAGTGTCTGGTTACCCCAATGGTATCCCTATTTCTCTTTCCAACGATACGGAATTCCAACTATCTCACTTTGTTCAAAGTAGCTTATTCCAGACATGGCTGGAATAGACGTAGCATATTCAAACTGTCTGTGCCAGCTTTGGCTTGTCCTTTTACAGTATACCTGCTGCTTCCTTTGGGAATTTGCAGATAGCACAGCTCATTAGATGCTCCATGTCTGAAATGGTCCAATGCTTTTTCCAGAGGCAGTAAATACAGTGCCGTTTTGTTTGGGAAAATCTATAAAAAGCCCAGTGTTCTCGTCATATACTGTGCTAAGCAGTCTTTACAGGCAGTCAATCTGTAGAGAAGGCTGTATTCAGTTATATGCTCTCTGGAAGAGAGGAGTAGAGAGAGCAGCATGCATTCTTACTGGGGGGTGGGGGAAGCTTGTGATCAATAGGGCAGAGTTGGGGTTATTGGATTACAGATGGTACAAAGGTCACTTCTGCAGTGGGGGGCTGGGGGGGATAAATAAATGAAGACCTGTTTCAATCATCAGTAAATTAACAAAGTGGCTTTGGACAGTCAAACAGATGAGCTTTTTCTTAGTTTTATTGTACATTTGCTACAATGGAATTACAGTAATGCTCTGCTGCAGACAGTATGCCAGCATTTAAAAAAACAATGTTGTAGTATAGTACAGTACATAATAGTAACAGTATAGTCTTTTTAAAGCCCCTGCTTTATGTTTCTCTTAAATGTGTAAAATAAAGCCACAACACTCGAATACAACATTGTTAGAAATCCTAATACCTGCTGCACAAGGTGTGAGTTATGGATATGTTGTGGCTGGATAAATGGACTACAATAGAGTCAATGGGACAATGTACAGTAGTGAGTTATTGAAAATGATATAGTCTGGAAAACAAAACAATCTACAGTTAAATTATATTCAATGTTTTTTTTTTTGTTTTTTTTAAAGCCCTTCATCATTATCCCTTTTAATAGAGACGGTCTGATCCTATTATTGTCAATGTCAGTCTAAGCTGGTGTCAGGTGCTGAATAGCTGATGCATGTTGTCTTCGTCCCCTGTAGGCCTACCTGCGCTCCATTGACGTGAAGATCCTTCAGCAGCTGGTCGCGGTGAATGAGGGGATCGAGGCGGTCAAGTGGATTCTGGAGGAGAAGGGGAACCTGGCCAGTCGCTGTAGCAGCCTGACCAGCAGCCAGTACAGCCTGGTGGAGAGCCAGGAGACCTCCAGGAGAGGCAGCTGGAACAGTCTGGTGGAGAGCCAGGAGACCTCCAGCCTGCAGGACCCCAACGACAAACTGGACAACATCTCCATCGGCAGCTACCTGGACACCTTGGCAGATGACATGGACGAGTACTGCCCATCCAGTTCAGAGTCAGAAATCTGCTCCACTGCGAATGGCCACAGTAGCTCCTGTGGCAGGTCTGAGCAGGAGCAGCAGTGGGGTGGTGGAGGAGGCAAAACCTGCGGACAGGGCTCTCCTTTACACAGAACAGACCTGTTTAGGGAGAACCAGGGCTGGAGTAAGCCAGCCCAGGACCCTTCCAAAGTGGAGTCCAGCAGAATTGACAGGGAGCTGCTTCCTTCAAAGTCACGCAGCGTAGGGAACGGCTATCTGGACAAACCGGGTGCTGACCTTGACCGCATCCTGGAGACAAGGCCTCCTTTAGCGGAGAAGCCGTACAAAAGTAGCCCCAAGCTGAACTCCTATAAAAACGGTAAAATAGATTTGGACAGCTGTAAACTGAACACTAAGATCCACCTGGAGTACAATGCGCACTGGCGCTGGGTGCAGTCTCGGGACGATGTGACGTTCTTGTAAGAGAGGAAGAACCCCGACAGGCATCAGGGGTGAAGTGCCACCCCCCCCCCCCAGGGCACTGAAATTTAACCTAGCCACAAGCCATGAGCTCTTCACAAGCAGAACTGGCACAATGCTAGGTTTCAGGTGCTCAGTATGATTCTAGAATGTTGCAAAACTTTACGCTTCTAGAATCTTAACAAAAACCATGTAAACTTGTTGAGGACATCAGATAGGAAGTAATTTGAGTTGATTTGAGACACAATTTACAGGGGGGGAAAAAATTAGCGCTTTGTTTTTGCCTTGTTGTCCATGCGGCAGTAAATATTAATATATCACTCCGCCCCCTCACCCTTTTTCTTTCTAAAAACGCAATGTGCTTGCAGCCCAGTTTGATGCTTTCCATTACCATGCCTGCAGTTTGTACATAATTTAAATCTTTGATGTCTCCAGATTCCCTCTCCTGAGGGATCTAGATACAGAAACTCCACGTGTACACACTAGAGCTTCAGCCAACAGCAGTGCAACACAGAAGAGGGCTGACACCTAAAGGCCCTGTACATTCATTCATTGATACAGCATCTTATTGGCCTGGATACAGATTTAAATTTCCTGCATTTTTACCTGCAAGTTTGTACATGAGAAACCCTTTTTAATTGATACGCCTGCCATTTGTTTTTACATTTGGAATATATACTACAGCAGACAGCAGCCATATCGTTGTAGAGATGCAGGCTAATGCAGGTGGAGCACAACTATAGGAGCAGGATAAATAAAACCGCATTGCTGTGTGATCACAATGCTTTAGAGTTCATACTGTTGGATTGCACCTTCTTACCGTGGACAATATCTCAATAAACCGACCTGAAAACTGACAGCATGCAACATGATTAACATTCCTATTAATAGATCATCTGGGGATTTGTGTTGCTGGTACAGGCAAGAGAATGACTGCACTAACACGCAATAAAACAGAATCTGGAATATCAAGCAAAACTGTTTAACGACAACCACCAATTTACAGAACAATGTAGCTGAACTCGCTTGAGGAAATGCCGGTGCCAAAACACAGCTTTAAGAAAAGGCATGTCTGTGAGACTGCCTTCATTAGCATTATCCACCTCTTCTTTTTGTAAATCTAACAAAGTAGCAATGGATGTGAAAATAACCTAGCTAGCCTAGGAGCTGACCCACGATTGACAGAAAACAGCTCTTCCATAATCAGCTTTCTTCAGTGGGAAAACATCATCTTCATGTCCTCCTGTAGTTTTTAAGTGGGGAAAGGGTTCAACTAAACCTCCAGTTCCAACATGCTGTTGGATTAGGGGGTGGGGGTGGCGGTTGATGGTTAATATTAGTGTGACCCTCAGGCTTACTGCTGATTACATCACCTCAACTTGAGGGACAGAATGGTCTGCTGAGCATCATACTAATGGGCAATTCCACAACACATGAGAGACCATCATGTTTCTCTCTCCGTACCCTCGCATAGAAACCTCGGAAGCTTAATAGTCCATATAGTTTGTGTCTAGACCAGGGTTGCCGTCAACTAATTGCTTTTGGGAACAAAAAAAAACTGAAAGGAAAATTAACAAACAAATCTGTGTGTGTGTGTGTGTGTGTGTGTGTGTGTGTATCCTCACCAACTCTCTTAGATGTGGTTCCTTGCTTAATATGGAAATGATATTCTGAATTTGCCAAAGCTGAATGTGCTTTTGATTTGGGAGGAAGAAAAGCCATTGAAGCGAAGTCTTGAGCGGTGGCTGGGGGTTGCTGCTGCCAAGCGGCGATTCTTCTGGTGTTTGAATTGGATTGTGTTTAGTGTGTAGTGGTCTGCAGATTGAATAGAAGTAGTTTTTTGTAAGATAATGTAGATCTGTGAATTGTGAAACATATGCATTAGGTAAACATATATGCTTTTGGTAAAAAAAAAAAATAATAATAATAATAATAATAAAATAATAAATCTGTAGCCTTCACATGAACACAATAAAACCTGTTAAAACAAATGTGTTTCACAATAAAACCTGTTAAAAAAAAATTTGCAAGACTTTGATGCATTATTTTCTTTATTATTTTTTTTCCCTGGCATACAAAACGTTGGCTCAAACTGTTATTGTTTATGTCTGTGAAAGTTTCTTTGATTACTTTCCTAGTATTGTTGTTTTTGGTTTTGTGATGCGATGGCCAGTGATGATTGTACATAAAAAAAAAAAAAAAATGTGCTGAGCAGAGGGAAACAAGGTTAAACTCCAGTAGTATTTTAATTGCATGACCAAAATAAAAGCAATGCCAAAAGACTTGAAGAAACAGAGATGCATTCAAAAAAATAAGATGTCTGATTGGGGATAATTGCATTCAGTAGGTTACTCAAATCAAAGGTGCTTAGGAGGGACTAGCCTACACTACCTTCAGATATTATACTGCTGCCTGCAAGCTTGTGTCTGCACTGTCTCCACTGGTCTGTCACAGATACCTCGATGCTGAACAGCATTAGTAGTTTACAGTCAAAGCGTTTTGGGGACTAGCCTACACTACCTTCAGATATTATACTGTCAGCTGGCTGCCAGTCTGCTGATCAGCACTTGAATTTCGTTTGACGAAGCACATCTAGCCAAGATTAAGTTGGGGAGGGTTATTTCCAGATTAAACCAATTCCATTGTCTTTGTCCCTCTTGAGCTCTTTCAGTAAATCAGCTGTCCTTCACTGCCCTTGTCAGCACAGTGGTGCAGCACTGTACTCTACGTGTATCGGAAACTCGCAATGAACAGCAGCTGGGCCCTTTTACTCAACAAAATCAGGTGCTATGAGGATTGAATTTCCGTATCTGCCACATTAAACCCATCGGGGAGATGGGAAGCAGCTGCACCTTTCTTTACAGAATCAGTGTCCTGTTCTGCTGAAACACCACGGAATCAATACAATATATATATTTCAAAATGAAAAAACGCAAGCGCTTTGAAAAACAGTTTATTCTTTAAATTATTTTTCGTTTTTTATTTTTAATTATTTGTTTTGATTTATTTATTTAAGCAGGAGATTGACCCATTTAGACCAAGGCCTCGGTTACAAGGGGGTCCTGGAAATTGTAATGATGCACCAATACTGCAGTATCTCTGTGTGGGCTTCAGCCCGTTCAGGACCCCCCATTCATAACCCTGCTTGAGATCTGTGCTGCTTCTCCAGGGTGGTCCCACGGTGAAGTGATTGTGAGCACCAGTAAATAAGCTTTGTCTCTTAGTTCCAGTGGAGAGGTGCAGAGCTGTCAGGCCACTGTGATTTATTGCCACCTCGTCCTGGACTGGATTGAAAGGCTTGGGTGAGAGGTCACTGCATCAATCAACGGGCCGTCTTATTTTTATTCAAGGGTTCCTAATGGATCTGGGAAGATGCAGCACTGCAAACCATTTCCAAACATTTCTTCTGTTATTATTTATTCTTCTTCCTTCTCGATTATTAATAAAATGTATATTATTATTATTATTATTATTATTATTATTATTATTATTATTATTATTATTATTATTATTATTAATAACAATAATAATAATGGTAATAATTAATAATATCGTTAATAATAATGTTGCAGTGTCCTGAAAAAGCTTCACAGTTAACCTTTAACCAGCTCCACGTTCAAGACAGCTTCACATATCCGTTTCATTGATTTTGGTTTTAAATGCACTTTTCTATTATGTTTTCATTCTGAGTGGCTCTGGGTTCTAGTACTCCAATACTGAGTTGTTCTTGTTCTTATTTTGTCTATATCTGTATTGAGAGTGAAAGTAGGTGGTGCCAGGAGGCTTGGAAGGTCACATAGTCACATGACTTTGGAATGAGGAAGTCTGATTCAGTGCAGTTAGAATTCTGAGCTCAAGTCAGGTATAGAGAAAAATGATAATAATAATATTGGAGCAACATAACCTGGAATGCACACCATCTTGACCTCATAAAAAGGAAAGAGAAATGAAAAATATATAAATAATATAAACAATTTGAAGAAATTTACTCTTGAATACACAGTGATGAGCCAGGCTATACCAAGCTGCAGATTGTGTTCGAAAGAGTATTCAATTTAAATATAGTGCTCCAGTTTAAAAAACTGCAGCCATAGAGACTACACCTCTGTAATATTAATGAGAAGCAGCAGCTGAGTGAACTTTTCTCTTGCACTGCCCCAATTCGAGCTATTTCAGATTTAAACAAGCTAATGGCAGAGATGAGACAGGTGCCTTTTATTAGATTTGAATAGACGGCAGTTCTTTGTAATGGAATTTGTCCTGCAGATGTTGTATTTATATCATGTATCTGTAAGCCCTTCAGCTAGAGAAATGTCATCGATAAAGCCACAACTATTGGCCTGCAGCTAAACTGTTTAATTCAATCTAGCACAGTTCACAGGGCAGCCGACAGACAGCTTATGCAGCTGTTTTCCCTGCCATTGATTCCCCAGCTTATTCAAATAGAGCAGTCATTAGAGTTCTGAGTGGAGATTAAACAGGTCATTGAAACTATTTGGCTTTCAAGTGGTTTAACTGTGTCCTACAACATTCAAAATATAAGGTTCAAAAGTCAAGTAGACAAACCTTTCCTAAAGTTTTGTGGCTGTATCTGATGAAGGCACTGGCCGTTTAACTCATATCCTCACGCTGGTTTTGACAAAGTTGAATCCCAAGCCTGCCTGTATAGAGCCAGCTCTATATGGATTAATGCAACATCAAAGATCAAGGCATTTAAACCAAATATTTATTTGAACAAGTTGTTGAGAAGGTAAAATAAAACCATGCAGAATTTTAATAATAAACTTCTTGTTAGGTCTATTTAAGGACTCCAAAGTCTGCATAAGTTGTTTGTTACTAGTTTTGTAACATGAACAGTTTAATTTTCTTTTTGCAAAAAGGGTGTAAATTGCACCTTGGTGTAACGATTTTAATACATATGACCTACAAGTATTTCTCCATGAGTCTGTTTTTATGTTGCACATGGCCTCATAGACTGTGGCGGAGCTGTTGGGGTTGGTGACGTCCTCCAGGAAGTGACCAGAAACAAAACAGTGGATGGGTCAGAAGTGAACGCTGTCCTAAAGATCTGGCTTTAAACAAACAACAAAACAAAAGGGCACGTGGCCTCAAATAAACAAACAAATGGTAAGGTTGGTTTTAGTGGTCTTCAGTGGCCGTTGTTTTAAATGTATTGGGTCAGTGCTGTTGTCTCCCCGAGCAGACAGCTGCAGGTTGTATCTGGCAGGAGTTAACTGGCCTTAATTATCTTATTACCCCTGGTGGGGTTGTCTGCATGGTCCTCAGTGCATGACTGTCATTGGGTAAATAATCAGTAGCTGATCCTAAACGATCTGGCTGTTTTTAAATTATAAAAAACAACAACAAATGGTGGGGTTGTGTGGTCCTCAAAAATAAAATAATAATAAATATATATATGGGTCAGGACACTGCAGACATACAAATGAAATATATGTAATTTACAGATCTGACACATTACATTGCTGTTGCTTTAAAGGAACAGAACAATGTTTAGACAGAAACATGCTGTTCTCATTGGAGTTCCCATGCACTGATGTAATGGCCAGTACAGAGGGTTGTCCCTACAGGCTTCTCATAACCCCTCCAGTGACGCTGCCACTGTGGCATAATGAAAAAGATCAGCATGTGGAACACATTTCTCTTCCTTTTTTGATATTGTAAATGAATAATGATCTCATGGGTGTTAGTTGTTGTTTCTCCCCAGTCGCTTGCAAGCAGTATTAGACAGTAGAACCAGTTAATATAATATAGGGGAAAGTCCAGTTCCCCCACAGACCAAAGATTTGGACAATACACCGAAAGCATGTGAGGAAGAGTCATGCATAGAGCTGTGCTGGCTGCCTACACTCTATTGACGGTGTTATGGCAGGGATTTCCCATTTGCTGAGTTATTTTCCATGTTTTTAGTAAACCTTTTTTGGTCATTTACTATTGGCCGTCATGTGTTTCAATCAGCATAAAACTGAAGCTATTGTTATTAGGCTATAGTGACAGGCAGCAATGACTATCTACCACTCTGTCTCAACACGCCCATGAAATTCTTTGGTCTACCAGTGAACCATCATTGTGTTTTGGTTACTACTGTACTTCTACAGAAAAGGAAACAATGATTCATTCAACTAAATGTACTGTTTGTTCTTCATTGTAAAGAGTAACACTGACAAATACACAGAGGAATGTTGTGTAGAAATATCCTCACATTAAGAATGCAGCATTGGGTTTGCAAAATGCTGTCCTAAAAATCAAAGCTGCCTGTGTGCAAATCTGATGGTTCTCCTCCTATATTGAGAACTCAAAAGAAATGTTTTTGTGTGTGGGCTGTTGCACAGAATTTATAAAGTGTTTCTCCAGAGTGCATCAGATGCTCTAAATATATTTCCTATTCATTCACTGGTTTTGTTGC
This sequence comes from Huso huso, assembly GCA_036884735.1. NCBI lineage: Eukaryota > Metazoa > Chordata > Actinopteri > Acipenseriformes > Acipenseridae > Huso > Huso huso. Next base: position 2,081,876 of record CM072671.1, on the reverse strand, counting down.
TAATGTGAATGGGACTATTCAACCTTCTTTTTCATCCAATTAGTCAAAGACAAGCATGCTTTGGGAATTAACAGTGCTTTTTTAAATTGCCTAAGAATTTCTGGCTGTATTTCTCCTTCATATTAGAACAATAGTTGCCTTCAAAGTGCTGGCATACCAAAACTCCTTAGAAACAATATCATGTTTGTATGAATTGTAAAAGAATTGTAAACATGCATTAGATACTGTGTGATTCTTTAAAGATGCACAATCCTTTATTTTTTTTTTGGAGCTTTTTAAACCACATCACATTTCAATTTCCCTTAGGGATTGGTGTTACATTACACCCTGCAGTTTTTTTTTTAAAGAAACACATTGTCTCTATCCTGTGTTGTCCGTCATAGATATATATTATTCAGCATTGGGTCCCATTAACCTGTCTCTGTACACCCCTTAATATAATCCACATTTGCTCTAAGAGTCTGCAACAGTGGCCTCAGCACTCAGCTGTTGTGGGGTTGACTGTGGTCCTTCAGCCAGCTGGTGGGGTTGTGGGTCCTCAGTGCTTGGATTGTCCTAAAGATCTGGCTGTATCTGCACATGGCCTCAGCACTCAGCTGGTGGGGTTGTGTGGTCCTCAGTGACGACAGTATTGGGTCAGAGCTGTCCTAAAGATCTGGCTGTATCTGCACATGGCCTCAGCACTCAGCTGGTGGGGTTGTGTGGTCCTCAGTGACGACAGTATTGGGTCAGTGCTGTTGTAGAGATCTGGCTGTATCTGCACATGGCCTCAGCACTCAGCTGGTGGGGTTGTGTGGTCCTCAGTGACGAGCATTGGGTCAGTGCTGTCCTAAAGATCTGGCTGTATCTGCACATGGCCTCAGCACTCAGCTGGTGGGGTTGTGTGGTCCTCAGTGACGACAGTATTGGGTCAGTGCTGTTGTAGAGATCTGGCTGTATCTGCACATGGCCTCAGCACTCAGCTGGTGGGGTGTGGTCCTCAGTGATGACAGTATTGGGTCAGTGCTGTTCTAAAGATCTGGCTGTATCTGCACATGGCCTCAGCAATCAGCTGGTGGGGTTGTGTGGTCCTCATAAATTCTTCAGAATTGTCCTAAAGATTTGTATCTGCACACTCCCAGATGCTGATTGGAACATGTTCCTCAGTGATTGAGAGTAAATCAGTCAGAGAAATCCTGATCTGGCTGTGATATGCAAATGGCTTTTCCAAGTCTGGTATACCTAATGTGGAAATGTTGCTCAGAGCTCACTGTAAGCCAAGAGCCAGGCTGTCCTAAAGATCTGCGTATTTAAAACTCAGCACGCCCCCGTTCTTTGTTTGATACATATGCTGATTGGCACATGTTAGCATTGGATTATAAATCAGCTAATATTGTTAAACATGTGAACAAATATTATACAATTACATCTGGGTCCTCACTGTATTTAAGAGCCAACATGTTAAAAGACAAGCATGGGTCAGAATACATACCCAATTTTTTAATATGGCATTAAACATGGATAAATTTTTTTTTTTACATCTTCCTTTTACAACATATTTTTCTAAACAAAATTTATTTATAAATTCTTCTCTATTTGCAGAAGATAATTCCGTCCGGATTTCTTTCATAAATATATTGCCAGAATCTTTTTTTTTCTCTACTGTGCAGCCAAAATGTAAGGCCAATCCCTGTTGCGATACACATAAGAAATTAATTCTGCAATATAAACACTGAACTGGGAGATAAGCTGAGCAGTTTTGATTGTGCGGGGGTGGTCATGTTTCTCAAACCATAAAATGTGTTCTGCTGGAAATATGTTTTGTTAGCCTGTGTGGTCTAAAGCGAGTGTAATAATGACCTTAACAAAATGGTCAGTTGTTGAGGATAAAAATCTGTTTCTTTGGTAGCAGATGAGAGGGTATATTCAGCTGGTGCAGAACATTTCCAAATCCTTCTTCAGTGCCCTAATCTGATTGCAGGTTTCAGGTCAGACTTGAACCTTTATACTGTGCCCATGCAGTCTCTGGGAGTTCAGACAGCTCATTTTGCTGATGCCCTGTCCGAGGTGCAGATAGATCATATAATTCACAATTGTTTAAATAAGACCTTGATGACAAGGGGGAGTAATACCAGTGTCATACAGTACTTTGCTTCCAGTTCTGCTCCGGAACAAACTCCAGCCTCAATCTTACAAGAGGCGTTTCAAGAGTTTCTCCACTCACCCATGCTTTGTTTTTTTCTAATTATACGGATGTTATCGCCTGTTAATATAAGTGATATGCGCACAGGGCTGCCTTTGGAAAGCAACCGTGCCGTTCAAAGCCACTGATTGAAGTGGAAATGAGCCTGAGCCAGTAATGAGTTTAACAGGGGCCCCGAATGGGATTCTGCAGTCAAACCGCACGCTGCTTTATTAAAGGAAAAATCAAGTGGCTATCCTTGGAACTCGATAGTGCACTTCAATAGTTTCTGAATAGCTTTATATTACATTACCAGACGCAGAAAAAAAAAAATCTTGCAGAATCAGTCTAACAGTAGGATTTCATTTAGCTCTCAAAAATGTTTAATTGTAATAAAGACATTTTCAATAGTATCCACATGTCTTTATAAGTGTTTGGTGGCTACATCTAATCAAGCGTATTTCTCACACACTCTTTGTTGTGTCAGGCCCGTGAGTGCAAGACAGTGAATAAATCTAAATAAAAAACAGTCGGAAAGCTGATATAAACATGTTGATGTAGCTCCTGTTGTGGTTTAAGTGTTTTGAATTCTGTGTCATTGACATTCTGTGTGAGAGATCTCAGTGAAGTTCTAACTGTAGGTACTGCTAATTCTGTAGGCTCCAATGGGGACGTGACGTAATTACACAAGAAAACAGATTTGCTGTGTTGTATGTAATGGACACCCTAAAATTGGTATTAATGGGCAGTGCACTTCAGGTATATAGTATATATCGTCAGATTGTGGACCATGCTCACAAAGCTTTATTTAAAGAATGTTGTTTTTACGTGAAATTCACGAAACTGCTCTAGACTGCTGTTGGATCCTTTAACAACAGTGTAGAGTTTCACACACATACGCACACACAATGTTATTACAACGGTACTTAAATACCTCCTGAGTTCAATCTTTATGAATAGGATATCATATTGCCAGTGTATGCTGTACTTGAGGATCAAGCCTTTATACAAAACACACACACTCACACGCACGCACACACACTCACACACACACACACACACACAGTGTGTCCTCAAATAGCCTTTTGATTAAGAGATCTGTCTTGTGTGTTATACTGGCTTTCAGAATATCTGAGGCAAAAAAAGATATAAGAAAAGCAAACTTTCCTGCCTCCAACTGTTTCTCCAAGGACTGTATCAGATGTATCACAGATATCAATCACAAGCAAAACATCCCAAAACCCTGGCAATGCAAGGCGTGCTGGCTCAGTTGTTTCCATTCAACTGAGTGTAATTAAAAAAGCCAGGACTCAGCTTGACCGCTTAATCAGCAATCCTCTGCTGGAGCAGAAAGGCAGATATCCACACTGAACGCTGGATCTGTTTTCCAGTTGTGCTCATACAGTATTCATGTAACACACATGTATGTTTCTTATTGCAGCTTGCCTACCAAGTCCACGATTCTCGTACAAGATCAGTTGATTTTTTGGAATCTAAATCATTTGGACTTGATTTTTGTGGTTATGTACGTGAAACATTGCAGCAACCAATGATAACCTTCATGCAATAGCAGGACTGTTAAAAGTACTATAGTTATCTTTGTGCGGAATGCACAAGCATGCTAACACATCTAGTGCACACTGAGGTTACACACAACGTTCACAGATGACAGATGATACAGTAAGTGATGGATTTTAGAAGAAAAATCCCTATTATTTTTTCTGGAAGGACCGTAGACAATAACTGAACCTCCTTCCCAGTCACCAAACACAAACTGATTGCGGTCCTAATATAATAAGATCATGTCGAAAGACACTGGAAATTCACAGTAATGGTAATCTGTGCAAATGACATGTCTACGCTGCAGTTAGAACAGCTCTTTGTTTAAAAGTCAAAATACACTCCACTGATCTCCAGATGTTAGGAATAAGGAACCAGGCTTAGCACATTCTTAATGGATACAGCATGTCATAGGAGCAGTGCACTTAAGTTATTAATCTAAACTTGGATTTCAATCTTTTTTTTGTAACAGCTGGTTAAAAACTGTTATCTTCAATAAAGCCATTGCATGTCTGAACCGTGTCTGAAGCCGGTCTCAAACGCCAGTTCTGCGTTTTCTCTCCAAGACGAGTGATTCATGCTGACAGAAGTCTGTACAGAAGCAATAATACCCAGTGACATCAGCATCTTCAGCCAGGCTAATGCTCCCTGACATTATCATGCAAGCAGATATGTTCCATAATAAAGCTGACAAACACAGAACACCCAATGCAAGTCTGTTAGCATTATGACACTCACCTGGAGAGTGATTTAATAAATGAGACAGCAATCTAATAGATAAGAAAAGAGAGATGTGCAATATTAACTGCAATGAAACTGAAGCCATAGCAGAGATGAGGAATTTATTTTCCACACCAAAAGAAACTAGCAGAAATCACCCGATTCCAGAGTCCTCGGAAAAACGCAAGCAAAAATAAAACACTAAGATCTGTCTTTGTGATACCTTGCACTGGAATATTTTGTTCTTTCACAAATAAAAGAAGGGAGAAACCCAAAGACAACAGAAATAGCTTGCATCACTCGATTTTCAAGGTGTGGTATCCTAAGCATAATCAACAAGTACAGAGAAACATCATCTGTACAAAACCCAGGACTGGAACAAAAAAGGTCAAAAGGATGAGCAATACTTGAAGATAATTGATTAAGGACTGGAAGACACGCATTAATTGACAACAGAACTGGCATTATTGTCCATCAAATCAACAGTGATGATCAAGCTTGAAATCAGGATTTCAATGATTTTTCCTTCTTTAAGAAAGGGGAACAAGACTAAAAGGCTAGAATATACACAAGAACACAGAAATTGGACTAAGGAACAATGGTCAAAGGTGCTTTGGACAGTTGATGGATGGACAATGACACCTGTGCCTTCTGCCAGTTTTGTTGTCAATTCAACACTTGTCTTCTTTCTATTCCTTAGATATTATCTTCAAGCATTGTATCCTTGTTAGGACTTCCAGTCCTGGGTTTGTCAATTACAGATGATGTTTCCTTCTCTTTATGCTTCGGATACCACACCTTGAAAATTTAGGACTATTTCACTCAATGTTTTCCTTCTTTATGGTTTAAATAGGGAAAACACCAGTGGAGGCTTTGAGTAAATTGTTGATGCTCATAATGCATCAATGCAAAATGAACATGTCAAGACTTTTATAGACAGAAGGTGTATATATAGACTCAGTTTCCTTCTCTTTTTATGATTTAGGACACTCTTTAGGTTTAACTGGGGCTGCCAGCAGCATCATGAGTCAGCATCACATTGCACCAATGCACTGTCAAGGTGACAGAAGGTGTGAAGCTCAGTTTTATTCCACAGTTTCTGCCTGTGTGCGTGTGAGAGAGACTGTGAGACTGAGGGTGTGTGTGTGTGCGTGCTGTGGTGGGGGTGATGGCTGTAGGGGATGCAGTGGAGCTCAATGTGCTTGGAGCTTTTTAATAATCTTATTACAACTTTATAGTTATTTTTATTAGGTTTTGTTATTGAATTAAAGTGGCAATGTTTTTTTTGTTTTTTTTTAATGGAAAAGACCTCACACTGCACTCTGAGAAACTGCTGAAATACAAAAATCATGGGGAACATGGCAAGATATTGCACAATGCTTGCACAAAAAAAAAAACAATATAGGAATATATAAAAAAAACTGGAAAAAAAGCCCTAAGCATTATGGGGTCTCAAATGGTTGAAATAGTGGCAGATTTAAAGACCACCACCCTAAAACTCAATATTAAACTTCTTGGTGTTTTCCCTCCCAAGGTAAATTAAATTCCCCTTTATTACACCACTAAGTCCAACACCAAAGCACACTTAGGATGCCAGTCTTACAATCTGACAGTATTTCTATCACTAAAATAGACCTCCAGGATACATGCTCATGTCTCCTCACCACAGCATTAACAATGCACAACAATGCTGTTTGAATTGCTATAGATAGTTATGAATAGGAGTGCTTGCCTTGTGAAAAGGGGAAGCCAAACCAGGAATACCAGTGCCTTCTGCATACCAGTCTTGAAGTTCGGGTTGTTTTTTTCTTGTCAATATGTTGGGATAATATTGACTGTTTTCCTGTCTGTGGCCTGTGGTGCAGGTTGTACAATAATAACTCAAATGGAATTGAATTTGAGGAAAGCTGCAGAGGAAGCAGGTTAGAATCCTGGTCTGGTGATTGTCCAGCGCTCTCTTTGCAGTGTGCTTGTGTGTAAAACGAGTTCATTCAACCAGTCAGTATCTTGAACCTTCTTGCATCTAATTAGAACAAAGTCATTGCTTGGCCAAAACCATATAGTTAAATGAATGGCATTGCAAGACATTAAAAAGGCTTCTAGGATCTCCACGAGTCCCTTAGTCCGGGCCCTGTTACGGTTGGGCTGAACAATCCCACATTCCAGAGTTATTCTAGAAAGGAAAGTCCTGCCAAGTGAATGCTACTGCAGTGAGGCAGTCCAGAAGGCTTGGTTTCAGGGGGAGTGGTAAGTCCTAGTGCTCTCTTAATCAAAACCACAGAGTAGACCCCGTTGAAATTATTGTCTAGTTTCATTGGCTAAGCAGACAGATCAAAAGAAATAATTTTAAATGTCAACATGAAATCCAACTGGCTAATATTTCAAATTGTCTTAAAATATTTCCCCAAATAGATACCATATTCATTTTTGTTGTATCTTTAATGTATCTTACAGGACCCATTTCTTAACGTTACTGAATACTGGGGGCCTTCCTAACCCCTGACCAGCACAGTTGTAGTATTTCCTGTATTCGTCTGGCCCTGTAAATGATCAGTGATCGCACCACTAAGGAATGTGTATTCCACATTCAACCTCCAACTCACCCCTCTTTACAGCCATCTCCCATAGGGGAAGAATAATTACCCTCCACCACCATTACACCTCAACCACACTGCAGTCAAGACCCTCCTCAATCAAACACGTCAGGATCTGTGCGGCTCTCTTCAGCACTTTGCTACAGCACTCCTGGGATGAATGCATTACAACAGACTGTATGCACAGTATGATACATGTGTGTATGTGTAACAGGCAGTGCTGTGTGATACACTGTGGTTATGGATCCTGTCCTGTCCCCTGCTCTTTTGCATTGTGGTTAAGATGCTCGCTTGCGGTGCTCAAGGGTGCCGGGTCGCGCCCAGCCTCTGTCCTGTTAAATATGCTTCGGAAAGTAAAAATAATAAGTGCTTGTCACATAGTAGCCAAATTAGAGATTGCATCAGGGGTACTTAGAAACAATTGCATCAGGGGTACTTGGAGACAATCTCCCTTGATAGTATATGCAGAACTGATGCCCACTCTGGTGTAATGCACTGTACAGTATAGGTAGTGCTGTATGTTTTTGTTCTGTGATTTGCGGGGAGTTTGCTGTTGATGAATGTCTCAATGAGGACTGAATGGCCTCCTCTCGTTTGTAAACTTTCTTATGTTCTTATGTTCTTATGTTCTTGCTATTATAGCTAGCAGACCATATGTCTCTTATTACGTGCTTGTTTTTTTGTAAGGGAGTGTTCAACCAGAGGCTGCAGGCATTCATTATTGTTTTTATGGTGTCGCTATTGAAGGACTCTTGATAGATGACTCCTGTTTTTTTCCGATGTAGTGTAAAGTGTTCAAACCATCTACATCAAGGCCCCTGTTGTTTTGTTTTTTTTCTAACACAGTACTTACGTACCACTGACTTTAATTTGAGGTTTCTGTGAGGTCTGCTAACTAATAAACTGGAATTGCTTTCATTTCATTCTTCAGCTTTTATTCATTTATTTATTTTTTTACTGCAAAATGCCTCAGATGACTTTTCCTACTGAGGATAATTTAATGCTTGTAGCTTGGAAAAGGAACAAGACAGCAGTTTCCTTATTGCGAGGCTGAGAGTGTATTCTCTGCTGAGCAGTAAACACATGTGTAGGCCAATATGCCTTCAGGACTATAACAGAATTAATCATTTGAAAACTCAAGCTTGAATTAAACTTTGCCTCTAATTACTGTGTATTTACATAGCAGTTACTTAGTAACTACGTGTGTACTTAGACATCATTACAATCTTATTATGCATAGTTACAATGTACATAACGTGGAAATCTTATTGCACGATATATGTAAGTACACAATAGTATCAGAAATGGTTAGGGTTAGGTTTAGAGTTAGGGTAAGGCTTAGGGTTATATCGTGCCAAAATAAATGTACATGTTAAGTGCATTGTAACTATGCATAATAACATTGTAATTATGTATAATTGCACATGCATTTACTAAGTTACTATGTAAATGAATAGCAATTAGAAGCACTTAATGCAAAGTGCTACCGACTTTTATTCTTTTTTAACAAATACTGCTCAACTAAAAACCCTGTTTTGACTATCTCTATCTATCTATCTATCTATCTATCTATCTTTCTAATACCCCTTGGAAGTTTTAAATCTACGTTTTACTTGTTGTACATTTCTATGCATACATCATTGTGATTCTCTCATTCTATTATTTTGTTGTATTATATAAAGGATCCATTACATATTATATTCCTTTCAATTCTGTGGCTGGGATTAAATTTGAGTTATGCAGCCCCAATCATTTAGCCAAACATATCTGTAGTCATCTTAATCACAGTATATCCTGATAACACTGCCACACCTTTAAACATAAGCACAGTTGTATATATAATGTGATATAGTTTTGCATGGGCACTGCCTGGATGTTTAGCAGTATCGGTTAAGAGTTGGCAGTAATTCCATTTGGAGTGAGGAATCTGAATGATTCCCTTGAGCCTCGTCCAAAGAGTCTGTTTCACTGAAATTTTCAATTAAAACAGTTCTTATCAGCAGTACCCAGCTGCAGCAAGAACTCCAACTCCAACTCTTTCATCGGCTCTTAGTATTCAAAGCAGCTGTCTGCCTTTTCCTGCTATTGTAACAGCTTATTTTAATCAAGTATTTCCACTGAAACCAAGCACTGGCACTATATCAGAAATAATACATGCTCCATCTGCCGTTCTGATAAAGTATTATTCAATGTACCGTAAATCTATCTTTTTCTCCAAACTCTCCCCAAAGGGAGATATTTGACTGAGTAATACCGATTAAAAAAAGAAAAATTATAAAGTATAAAATGAAATAAAAATCCTCACTGCCTCTCCACAATACAGGTCACTTACAGGCTTTGCTCCATTAATTCCAGACTAATTAAGTTTAAAATGTCAAGTCAAGCTCTTCCCAAAAATAAATGAAAAGGTTTTATTCAATAAGGGAACGTGGGATTTAAATATGTTTCTAGGCTGTTGAGAGCTATGCTGTATAGGTTCAGTTCTTGGGGACTCAGCACTTTGACCAGCGACTTTCTGCATGCAGATCTCATCTAAAGCCACTCAGGTCCACTGCAGGTCACAAATGCTTCAGCATTGCAGGCTGGTTAAAGTGCCTTTGGGTTCCTAAGAGGCCACATGCGGTCCATGGCCGTATTGTGAGGACCTCCACTCGTCTATATTGTCACATTTAAGTTGGAACGATGGTGAAAACCCAAGCCAATGCTTCAAGAAACTAGGACCAGAGGAGCACAGTTGAACATGAATGTGGAGACAAAGTTAGGACAGATATCAGCCAGCATACATTTTTATATTCTTAATATCAGAAATGCAAGCCCATGTGAAATTGCGAACTGACACAACATCGTCATGAGGAACGTGAGTGTGCTGAGTAGTTTTAAGAAAAGACTTGTTATAAAGAATAACAACAACACTAAATAGAATTGCTCTTCTCTCAAGTGCTGGTTTTCTAAAGCTCTGTGCTGAAGGTGTGAGTCTCCCCCACACTCAGGGAGGCATGGGGACGTCTTTCAACTTTTGCCTCATTCTTCAGCCCATCTCCCTCTATCAGTTTCCTGATTCACAGTCTCTCCCACGCAGGCATCTCCACTCCATTACAATACTCAACACATAAATCAGAACTAAGAAGCTCTGAGCTTGGCTGTGAATCACAAATCTGAGATCTTCCTGAAAGCTCCATTATCACGTCCATGTGTAATAACAATACTTGTTGGACTTTGCTGTGCTGTTTCATATCTTTCCAGGTCTCTTGACCTAACTTTTAGTACTTTTTAGGCATTATGAACTGTTTTGGGTAACTCCGATCTATTCTGAACTGAGTAAAAACAACAGCTTGAGATTCCCAGGAAAGTAAAAGTGGCATGTAAATCATGCCTGTCTGCCACAATGCAAGCGGAGCAGCGGAGAGCAGCGAAGAGCAGGGGAGAGCAGCGAAGAGCAGCGGAGAGCAGGGGAGAGCAGCGGAGAGCAGGGGAGAGCAGCAAAGAGCAGGGGAGAGCAGCGGAGAGCAGCGAAGAGCAGGGGAGAGCAGCAGAGAGCAGGGGAGAGCAGAGGAGGACCATGCAAAGAATTTGGAGATAAATGGGGGAACACATGAAGGTGTCTCAAATTAGTGGAGATTTACATAGTAGTTAGCTTAAAGAGCAAAAGAGCATGGGAGAGCAGTGAAGACATAATTACAGAAAAGTTCTTAATCTGTACATCTTTTTGCATGATATAACCCTAATTCTAACCTTTTTCTTAACCCTAACCTTTTCTGATTCAATCGTGCACAACGATTTACACATTAAGTGCATTGCAACTATGCATAATAACATGTAAAGTGTTACCAAGTGTTCTTCATGTTGTTCAGATTCATTTTGTATTGTTTTCTGTTTGGTCTTGATCTACTTTGTTCAGCCAGCTGTTGAAATAGAAAAGAATAAGGAAACAAGCTGATCACACTTGGAACTTGAATGTGTTGTTGTTTTGTTCTTCAAGTAAAGTATGTATACAGCCCCTCCAGTATGCTTGAGCTGAGTTAACTCCTCTAAGATTACAACTTAAAAGCAAAATGAATTCCTGGACAAGCCGCTGTATTATTCATGGCCACATTCCAGGTTCACATCAGAAACATATTTCAGCTGTGTCTGCCATTGCCATACCAAAGCAGTTTTTATTTCCCTTTTGTTCAATGTTGATATAAAACCCACTGAAAACAGGCTTTTTATAAACCGCAGGAGTGTGTTATTCTAGCTCATTGAAAAGAGGAAAAAAAGAAGGAAACAAAGCATGTAGAACGAAATCTCACAGTTGTGTGTAAGCTAATCTACATCTACAAACTGCAAACCCCTGCATCTCAAAACGTTTGGCATGTTTCACCCCACCACCATCCCCTGCATCAACCAGAAGATACAAACACACTTACTTGAGCACTTTATTGTGGTGGAGTACAGGGGTTGCATTGATCGTACACTCTTACCAGAAATGCGGTCAAATAAACGACCACAAATAAGATCAGACTAAAGTGCTGGATGCTCAAATCCTTCCAGTCTTGCTAAATATAGACAGCAGGTCTACTGGATAATGCAGTTTTTTTCTACTGCTGAATCTCAGAAACAATCAATACTGCTCATCACATTAACTAAGTGGCAGTATTTAGCAGTCCGGATTTACACATCACTCACAGGGGATAGTTAACCGACCTCTGTTACTGATCTTCAATTCCCCAGTAACACCATGCCCTAAGATAATATTCCTCTGAGATCGGTGTCATAAAACCCACTTATAATACCAGGCCTTGAAGAAGATCTAACGCATACATTTCAAGGCCAGTGTGTGTCCACAGTAGCAGGGGATCAAAGTAGAATTGCCAGCTGGAACTGAAAAGAGAATCTAATTGACAGTGTTTTCTCTTATAATGGACTTGTGTGACTTTGTCTGTCACCTGTGTTTATACATTTATTATTTATTTCTGAAGCAGACTTTACTTTGTCTGTCACCACTGTTTACACAAACACCATTTACTGTGCATGGGTTTGCAAAACCACTGGCAACACATTACCAAAGATGGGTTTGCACGTTTAGGGAATCCAATTTATTTATTTGCTGATAGGTCAGGTAAAAAATAAAAAAAATTAAACAGATACATATTTTGGCATTCTTTGTATTTCTGTTCCCATTTAGAATCTGGAAAACGAGCAGTTCAATCACAGGAAAACTAAGATAAGAGTTGCACGCTATTTGTGTTTGTTAAGGTGGCCGTGCTGGGGAAAGAGATTGAAGAGATTTGAAGAGGTAGGAAATTGGTTCCAATCTCTCCCATCAGCTTGATGGATGTTCATCGTTAAAGCTGAGGACTGAGGTTGGTGGTCAGGGCAGGAGATTGATATGCCTGAATTCCCATCGTCAGGAGGGGTTGGCAGTCACACTGAAAATACAGCACATATTGTAAGGGGAGTGAGATGACAGGGAGCACTTTGCATGTTGTAAGGGGAGTGAGACGACAGGGAGCACTTTGCATGTTGTAAGGATAGTGAGATGACAGGGAGCACTTTGCATGTTGTAAAGATAGTGAGATGACAGGGAGCACTTTGCATGTTGTAAGAACTTGTGAGAACCACTGGACCACACTTTGATATGCCTGTTGTAAGGGGTTGGCAGTAGTGAAAATACAGCACAGGCTGTAGTGAGACTTTTGCATGTTGTAAGGGTCCCTAGTTTTTTTTTTGGTCACTCTTATGTTTAAAGGGGAGTGAGATGACAGGCATGCTTTTCCCACAGTAAAGTATATTTGCCATTGCTTACCATGCTTTTTCATTTAAAAAAAATGCTTTGTCATATTTCTATGTGCTTTACAGTACTTGCAGTGCTTTACCATGCATCCACTGTGCTTTGTTACACTTGTTTTACTGATGGATAATAAATAGCCACTGATTGTCTCCTGAGTCCCTATTAGGTTTGGTCTGTAAACATGCATTTCCCATACAAAGTATATTTGCCATTGCATTACATACATACTTTTTTACATAAAAATGCATGCATTGTCATATTTACATACATACATAATACATACAATACATACCATACATCCATCTTGCTCTTCTTACACTTTTTTGTTTTCCTGATGGATAATAAACAGGGACAGTTTAGGACAGTTCCATTCCCAGTCTAGCAATTGCCAAAATATATTGGGAATTATCAGAATAACAAACTGCTCTGTTAAATCAAACAGTCATACCAACCGAAAATAATAATAATAATAATAATAATAATAATAATAATAATAAAAATACTGTCCCGTTTTCTTAAAGCATTAAGTGGGTTTCCATGACAGCAATGGAGATCTATATTAGCAACTGCTGCCATCCTGTGGTGTGGTCAGGTATTGTTCTTTACATATACTATAGTCCCAGTAATTCCAGTAATCCATTCCTGTCCAGGTTTTTGCTGGTAGATATACTGGATATGTTTTGAAAAGGGTTACAGTGTATTTTTAAAAAAGGGGGGTAGAAAAAAGCGTTTGTCGCCATAGAAACAGTTTTCCCTGTTCATTGGTTTAGCAAAAAGCGTACGTCGCCATAGAAACGACACATTCCCAACACATCCCCAATGCATGCTTTTTTCTTGCGCCGGAAGTCCGTGGGAGTCGCTTGCATTTAGCGTTTCCTTGAAAAAACAGAATGAAGAAAAAACAACTGTAGCCAAAAAGCAGTCAGCGACAAGCACGTAGCGACTGCACTGCGGCGACGGTAAGCAAAGGCTCCAGACACTGGCTTGTGTGTACTTACGTGCGGCAGACATTAGATTCTGTAATGACTTACTCATTCGTTACATTGCCAGTCACTCCCAACGTTGTAGCGTTACAGCAAACTGACCCCAGGGTCTGCACGGTGAATGCATAATGTGTTGACGCGGTGTTAGACTTTTTCCATTATTTAGATTTATTTATTTATTTATTTATTTAATGTAACTGTTATCCAGCTGCTAATACCGTTGAAATGGAACGTTCGCATACACTTCTGGACGTGATTCGAAACTATTGAACGTGTAGCATTGCGAACTGTTTTCAGTGCCTACCACACAGTATGTGAGGATTACAGCATGTCGGGCGATTCTTTTTTATTTAATTAATTAATTTTGCTGTGTGGACTGTCTTATCACAGCAGAACCATTCACGTGTTGGTATTTTTTTTGTGTGTGTATTTATATATATATATATATATATATATATATATATATATATATATATATATATATATATATATTGCATTGTAGAAAAGTGGTAATAAAAAATAAAATCAACAGGTTTATTTATTTATTTTTAGAGGACAACATGAACGCTTGGAAGAGGTAATCAACCTGCATTGCGTTTCATCTAGTTCCGCTACCCAAGAAACGGTTTCCCCTCCCGATCCTTGCCTCCCCGCCCCCCTGCCCCCCTGCCCCCCTGCCCGTCATGGAGACCTGGAAACCGAACCCCCGGGCCAAGCCTTTCATTCCACGGCAGCAGCGCAGCCTCTACCTCACCTGGAAATACAAGCTCACCAACCAGAGAGCTGTTCGCAGATTCTGCCAGGTAAGTGCGTCTGGTTTCATCAAAGCTACCAGTTATCAGAGAATCTGTGGCTTGCGTAGCGCAAGAAATAGACATGCGGGGGATTCATTAAAACTACTGTGCCTGAGTGTAGCTCAGGTAAGGGCAGAGGCTGGGCATGAACAGGCGACCCCGTGCACCGCAAACGAGCGTCTTAACCGCAATGCAAAAGAGATCGTCTGCGTTCATCATTATAGGGCTTTTAACCTCGTCTCGCCTCGCCAACAAGGGACGGAATCAGCTGCACCGGGTAGTACAATAAATATACAGGGGGGGGTGTTCAGTTAAGATGACATTAAATGCCTCTGATAAGTTCTCCGTGGCTGTCTTGCCTGTCAGTATTTATTGCTTCTCTGTGTGCCCTTTCTTGCCCCTCAGACAGGTGCTGTGCTGTTCTTGCTGGTGACGGTGATTATCAACATTAAGCTCATTCTGGACACACGGAGAGCAGCGATCGAGGAGGAGGCGGCTCAGGAGTACGGTGAGTGCTGTTAATAAGCACAACTTCCTGTTATTATTATTATTATTAGTAATCATTATGGACATTGAACTTGCTTAACCCTTTCATGCATGAAATATTGAAAATATATATTTTTAAAAACCATTTGAAGTAGTTTTGGACACGTAATAAGTATATTTTATACGTCTTCCATACGTCCCCATATAAAGAGCAGAATAGGCTTGTATCCGAAAGGGTTATTTGCTGTGAGCTGTTCTTCAGAGCTCGCTGACCTGCACCTTGTCTCTCTGATCAGACGAGGCTCTGCCCAACATGGAGACCCCTCGGAGACCGCAGAGTGGGAGGAAGGTCCTGGATATCGAGGTCTATTCCAGCCGCTCCAAGGTCTACGTGGCCGTGGACGGCACCACCGTGAGCTAACTCATTTTAAATGGCTGTTGGCAGGACAAAGAAGTGACATATTCACTGATTACAAATATTTATATGTATAGATAATGTTCCTAAGTTGAACAGTAGAAAACTATTTGCTGTTTTTGGTGTATTATGATGATGATTCTGCCAGGAATTCTATTATACAATCTGTAATGTGAGCTGTATTTAAATAAATGAAGAGACATTGCTAGTTTTTCCTCTTTTTTAGGTTCTGGAGGATGAGATGCGAGAACAAGGAAGAGGGGTCCATGTCATTGTGCTCAACCAGGCAACTGTGAGCATTTCCTCCATTGTGCACTGCAGGGGTGCATATATGTTTTCTGTTGCATAGCAGTTTCACCCATGCCAGGTTTTACTACAAGCTTGATTAGTCACAGTGTGTATAGTAGTAAAACCAGGAATGGATCAAACTGCTATGGATCAAATCACATTTCAGGGTTGGTTGTCAAAGATGCACAATCTGAGAAAATGTCTTTCCTTCCGCATTACCAGGGTCACGTGATGGCGAAGCGTGTTTTTGATACCTACTCACCCCACGAAGATGAAGCTATGGTCCTCTTTTTGAACATGGTGACGCGTGGGAGAGTCCTGATCTTTACTATCAAGGTAGGCAACAGCTTCCTGTGCTTCACTGATCACCCCTTACACAGCTGCTCCTTCTCCATAGCCTTTCAGAGTGGTTTGATCCTTTCCTGGTTTTACTGTGAATTTAATAAGACTCACCTGAGCTTGTTGCTAATCAGGCTTATAGTAAAACCTGCAATGGGTGAAATTGCTATGTGAGAAGTCTTATTTCTATCCCTGAATTATGACAGGGATCTTAGCTTGCTGAATCCCAAAAAGTGGAATAATATTTGAGCACAAGATGGTGCCAGAGACATCTTCAGATCAAGTTATTGTTTTTTTTAAACCCTTCAGACTTTTACTTCTTTGTCAGCCTGGTAGAAAGACCTTGTCCGGACATTTCTTTATTATATTCCATTACTGTTTTTCTGTTCTAAAGGTAAGTCTTTAGCAGTGTACAAATGTTCCTGGGCTAATGGCACTGATGAAGGCATTGGCTGACAGTTTGTCTTCTTTCCTTGGGTTCTTTGTTAATGTCTTGCCTGTTCTGATACCCCTGCAGGATGAGGGCTCCTTCCATCTGAAAGAAGCAGCGAAGACCCTGCTGAAGGGGCTGGGCAGTCAGGTGTCCCTGTCACTGAGCTGGAGAGACATGTGGACCTTGGTGGTGAAGAAAGGAGGTGAGATCCACAGCCCACTGTAATGTTCCCCACAGCCTCACTGTAATGTTCCTCACAGCCCCACTGTAATGTTCCCCACAGCCCCACTGTAATGTTCCCCACAGCCTCACTGTAATGTTCCCCACAGCCCCACTGTAATGTTCCCCACAGCCCCACTGTAATGTTCCCCACAGCCTCACTGTAATGTTCCTCACAGCCCCACTGTAATGGTCACACAGGGAAGGAGAGCTTTTCTTGTTTTGAAATCAACACATTAATGAATGGATTTAATGAATACCTGTGATCAATACTTCTGAAAGGCAGTTCCATCTACGAGTATCAGCACACCCCGAATACACACACACTTGCATGGTGATACTTTACAGGCCAAAACAAATGAAAGCAGCTCTGAACTTATCGTCTTTCAGGTCAAGTGTATGGGGAGAAACACTCAAAGTCTCCAGCGCTGTCCACATGGGGTGATCCAGTGTTACTGAAGACAGAGGTGCAGTTAACACCATCTGAAGGTAATTGGGGACAATTTTAAAAAGGGTAATTCAACAGTAGTTTCTAAACCCATACCTCGTAGTTCAGTAGCTCAAAAATGAAGGAAGGTCTCTCCTGTAGATGGTCTAGTTGAATGATCCAGTGCTACGTAAATGTATCCCCGTTCATATCACTAAATGCCACTGTTTGGGTCATTAATATCGCGCCCTGATGTTTGTTTTTATTGCTTGTTTGAAAGATGCCGAGTGCCTCTGGCCCGATACCGAGATGAATCGACGCAGGAAGATTTTCTGCAGTAAGGTGGAGGGCTATGGCAGTATCTGCAGCTGCAAGGATCCGGCCCCCATCGAATTCAACCCAGACCCAGTAAGCTTTTCCAGAGTGCTTCTCTTGTCCTTGTGCGTGCTTTGGGGGGGATGCAATGGGCTAGGGTTTTCATACTAGGCTGGATTACGAAATTAAGGAATCCCACAATTGTTTTGAAATTGGTGCTTGTTGAAGACGCAATGACTTCCATTAGGGTTTGACCATAAAACAAGCATTGCCTGTGTCTTGGATTGTATAATACGGCAAATGGGGGATCTGCTTACTGTTTAAATCATAGATCTTTTTCTCCAGCTAGCAGAAAATAACGTGTATGATGTTCCTGTGGCTGTTATCGCTGGAAATAGACCCAACTACCTGTACAGGTGAGAATCAATAACAATTAAAAACGCTTTACTATACCTGTATGTATTTTTTTAATATGTGGCACAGTTGATGGTTCTAGTGTAAATCCTGACCGCTGCTGTTTTAACCACGTTGCTATTCTTCCTAGAATGCTGCGGTCCTTGCTGTCTGCCCAGGGAGTGAATCCCCAGATGATCACCGTATTTATAGATGGATACTATGAGGTAAGAAAACGAAAGCAACAGATCATGTATATAGTTCACTTATTACTTGGCTTTTACTTTTCACGCTTCTTGGGTTGTGCCTCTCAGACTACACGATAAGGTCAGGGGAGCGCCCTCAAAATCGTATAGGAGAGTAAAACCTTTCACCAACTTCTCAAAATGCAATAAGACCAACCTGCACCAACACCCCTTTCCATTGCTCGGTGTTAGAGTGTGTTTAATCAGGAATGAGCATACATACTGGCACTGCTCTCTTCATTGTATACAAAGGGTTTGCTTGAGCTAAAGCACAATCCAGTGTAGAAAATGAACCCAGTTTTTGAATGGTTTTCGCAGGAGCCTATGGACGTCGTGGAGCTCTTTGGTCTGAAGGGGGTTCAGCACACTCCTATCAGCATTAAAAATGCCAGGGTGTCCCAGGTACAGTAGGGCAACCATCTTATTGACTTGTTTATTTAGTGCTAGTTATTCATCTTCCGGTAAGATGACTGCTAGCATGCCTTTGCATTTTAATGACCTTTATTTATATTGCTCTCTTTCTAATGTCCTGCATGTTTACTTTGTCATATGCCAACAGCACTACAAGGCCAGCCTCACTGCCACTTTCAACTTGCACCCTGTGAGTATAACAGTGTAGCAGTGGGTGGGTGGGTAATTCTGAATGGGTGTTTTAACAGCTCATATCTTATCATGAACCATTTAAGATGCAGACTTCGTATTTTTAATTAAAATGTAATGCTACCCATTACTCCTGACTGCTGACATAATGTGCCTTTGCATTGGATACTCAGTTGTGTTCTTTGGTTCTGTTCCAGTTGCATTTGTTATCCAGTAAAAGGAACCTTGCACCTTCACTTATTATTGCCATATACAGGACAGAGGTCTTCCTGTTCACAAACCATTCAACAAGAGATATGATTTCCCCTTGTATTACACCCTTGGGGGTGCTTTGTTTTTGTCCCTTGCACTGACAGCCACGCTGCTCTTGAAAGACAGTTGAGCATTTCTCAGGGAGCGTGTGCTTGTGTTTCTCAGGGAACGTGTGCTTGTGTTTCTCAGGGAACGTGTGCTTGTGTTTCTCAGGGAGCGTGTGCTTGTGTTTCTCAGGGAGCGTGTGCTTGTGTTTCTCAGGGAGCGTGTGCTTGTGTTTCTCAGGGAGCGTGTGCTTGTGTTTCTCAGGGAGCGTGTTTGTGTTTCTCAGGGAGCGTGTGCTTGTGTTTCTCAGGGAGCGTGTGCTTGTGTTTCTCAGGGAGCGTGTGCTTGTGTTTCTCAGGGAGCGTGTGCTTGTGTTTCTCAGGGAGCGTGTGCTTGTGTTTCTCAGGGAGCGTGTGCTTGTGTTTCTCAGGGAATGTGTGCTTGTGTTTTTAGGACGCACAGTTTGCAATCGTCTTGGAGGAGGACCTGGATATCTCTGTTGACTTTTTCAGGTAAACCAGTTCATTTTAATATCATCTTTCTGCTCAGTATAATGCTAACGAGATGACTGTTATGCATTAGTACTCTGCACTACGATCATGTCTGATTGAATTAGCACGACAACAGTTTGTGTCCTCGACTGAAAGCAAGGACACTGAACAAAGTCAATCATCAAAGATATGTACGTGGCACTGGGGAGAGGATTTAGGACACCTACTGTACCGCAGGATCATGACTGCTCTGCGTGGAACCTGATGGACAAACTACGAGGGTTAACATCCTTAATAGCTTTTCATATTGTCTATACATAATAAATACATAAATAAATAAGCAATAATTCAATCAAGGAATGACTTGAGTGTTAAATATCTGTAGACCTGCTAGAGCTACTGGTTTTGATTTTATTTATTTGTTACTTGGTGTTTTCAGTTTTCTGAGTCAGACGGTTCATTTACTTGAAGAAGACGAGAGCCTGTACTGTATTTCAGCCTGGAATGATCAGGTAGGTGATGAGAACCGATGTTTATATTGATATTGACTGCGGAGGACGGGTGGTGGTCTCGCTCAGCCCAGTTGGCAAAACTAACCTCTTTTAAGTCCCTGTTGCTGGCATGGTACGGATGTTCCAATGCTTTTTTTTTTTTTTTTTTTTGTAATGGATTGTTTGTAGCTATGATTTAACCCCTTGCACTTCGAGACGTGTAACTGCTCTAATACGGCCGC
Organism: Huso huso; assembly: GCA_036884735.1. Lineage (NCBI taxonomy): Eukaryota > Metazoa > Chordata > Actinopteri > Acipenseriformes > Acipenseridae > Huso > Huso huso. Next base: position 2,061,613 of record CM072671.1, on the reverse strand, counting down.
ACATGAATGGAGTGCATTTTTATTATGTTAAACATCCTTAACCAGTCCCATTGAGAAGCATCTAACTCTCTCTGCTGTCTGCAGGGCTATGAGCACACCGCAGAGGACCCGGCCCTCCTGTACCGTGTAGAGAGCATGCCTGGACTGGGCTGGGTCTTAAAGAAGAGCCTTTACAAGGACGAGCTGGAGCCCAAGTGGCCAACGCCGGAAAAGGTAGTTCAGTGTGTCTGTTGTATAGGACTTCCATTTCACATTCACTGAGATCCGACTCATCATTATAATGGTGAGGGTTTACAACACACTAAGTAATGTGCTCCAATAACAAAGCACACGTTACATAACATACAAAAGCTCTTGCATTAAAAGAGACGTGATTGTTATTTTCTCCACCACAAACACACCCTTATTAAAAGAAGCATGTGATGCAGGATAATAAAATACTGTAGCTAATGGACTGGGTTGCCGAGACACACTCGTTCTTCATTATTCCCTGAGTCTGTTTTTGATTTCATTGCCTGATACTGTTGTCTTGTTTGTTTCTTCCCTGTGTAGCTGTGGGACTGGGATATGTGGATGCGAATGCCTGAACAGAGAAAGGACCGGGAGTGCATCATTCCTGACGTGTCCAGATCTTACCACTTCGGCATTATTGGGCTGAACATGAACGGATACTTCCATGTGAGAATCCCATTTTCTACTTCTGTGCAGAACTGTTTGCAGCGGTGTAAGTAAGACTCCTATTGCATAGCAGTTTCGCCCAATCCAGATTTGTAATATGTGCTTGATTATCCCCAGCATATAGGTAACAAACTCAGGTGTGTCTTATTAAACTCATAGCACAACCAGGAACAGATCAAACTGCTATGCAATAGGAGTCTCATTGTCATCCCTTGTGTGTGACTTCTCTGTAGGAAAGCCATATTTGCACTAAACTGCTAGTCTCACGGACCTAGTTAGGTCTATTTACAATGTTAATTTAGGCAAGACAGACCAAGATTAGTGCTAACCAGGCCTTCTAAACCAGCAGTAACCTCAATATATTAAAACTGTGTTCCAGTGGGGATAGATGGTGCAGCTTCACCCAGCATGACTGGAATCCAAAAAACTAACGTGTATAAATGTGTGCCTTTTTTTCTTTTTCTTTTAGGAAGTTTATTTTAAGAAGCATAAGTTGAACACAGTTCCTAACGTTCAGTTCAAGAAGGTTGACGGGTAAATATGCAGCAGCCTTTTGATTTAACTAATGCGCATGAAAGAAATGAAGCGATTATTCAGGGAAGAGCCATCTGAGCATTCGGCTAATCTACCATGACCACTAAAGAGAGTTAAGTGGTCTTAATGGAGTGCTGTGGGCCTTATTAGAGAAGAGAGAGAACGAGCTTCCAAACTGAAAGAGACGGTCCCTTAAGTGGTGATCTTAATAGTGGTGATCACAAAGAGTGAGTTTACTGTATAGTGCATTCTCTATATATGTCATCAAACTGTTCAAATGAAAGGTTTCTTTAAAGGTGAATTTAATACTGGATTTTCTTTCCTTTGTGAAGTTTGAAAAAGGATGCCTATGAGACAGAAATTCAGAGACTGCTCGGGTGAGTATGTGCGTCCCTATTCCTGAAGGCATAGGAGCTGCAGCCCCTGTACCAGACTCTTCTTCCATCCCTGCTGTAACGGCCTGTTTTATGTACAATCTGTTTTGTCTCAGTGAAGCAGAGTTGCTGGATCACAGCAAGAACCCGTGTGAGGACTCCTTCATTCCAGACACGGAGGGCAAAACCTACATCATGTATATTAAAATGGAACAAGAGGCTGACAGCACTGCATGGACTGAGCTGGCCAAGGTAGGGGCATCGCTGAGCACAGGGGCAGAAAGACTCCAGAAAGACTATAGGTTAAGCCCTCAATGCCGAAAGCCCCTGAAACAGAACTTGTAAAAGGATAAGATTTAGCCCTGTGACATAAAGATATTCTAAGATATGTGGCTACACAAGAAACCTTTATATTTGGGAAACATGATACAAATGTTTTTGAAAGATCTAGGTTTCTCGTTTTTGTCTCGATCGGATTGCTTAACTGTAACCCCATTTGTGTTGTTTCCACACTCGTAAGAGACCTCTGGTGTAAGCGGTCTCAGTGCGGTTGAGGCTTCTGATTCTAATTGTATCTCTGAATTGGATGGCAGAGAATAGTCCCTTCCCAGAGCAAGCTCCCCTGTACGTGGGCAGCACTCACCTCTTCATCGGTCTTGTCTTACCCGCTTCAGTGCCTCCATGTCTGGGATCTAGATGTCCGAGGGAACCACAAGGGACTGTGGCGTCTCTTCAGGAAGAAAAACCACGTCCTCGTTGTTGGATCTCCTGTGTCTCCCTACTCGTAAGTAACAGGCAGCTTGTCACGGAGAATCTTAAGTTGTGCTGCTCCGAATGGCTTAGAGGCTGAAATGTAGTACTTGAACAGGATTGGCTGATCTCTACGGATAAATTGATGTATATGTATCACTTTGTGATGCTGCTGCTGCTGCTGCTGTGGGGAACAAAACAACAAACAAACAAACCTACCTACAGGAGTTCCTACTTACTGGATGTTGCAGACTCAGTGAATGGCAATTGTCCAAAGTGCTTAATATGTCCACCACTTATTAGGAGGCCAATGTCAACCTCAAGATGATGTATAAAAATAAACAATGGGACACTTCACATCTTAACAGATGGCTTCCTTCAAAGTGGTTCAGGCTGTTTTTTGCATTGCAGTATTTGAAAGTAGCCTACTGGTTTGTATAGCCCTGTATATAAGAAGAGGGTTTTAAAAGACCTGCAGTAGTTGATCTGCTACAGGTTTTAAATCTTCAATGCTTTTCAGTGCACACAAGATCTCTGCTTTAACCTCTAGATGGCACTGCCTGAACAGTAATTGCCTGTGCCTGTGTTGTAGTGCAATGTTAAATATGCAATTTCATGCTTGGATTTAAACGTTTTGTAGATGTAAGATAATGATTAACTTGTACCAGTTGAAACTTGTTTTCTTTTCTTTTACAAGAACAAGAACGTCTTTTATCTGGATCAAATCTTTTAATTGACATTCCATGTTTTGTAAATGTTTTTCTTAGTGTAAAGAAACCCGCACAGGTGACCCCGATTCACTTGGAGCCCCCTCCAAAGGAGGAAGGAGCAGCTCCTGAACAGACGTGATCTCCAGGTGCGCAGCGTCTGTGTGTGACATGACAGCCGCTGTGCAGCCACGACAACCACTAACCCAGCCTGGTGACCAGCGCAGAGTCCGCTCGGAGCACGGGGCAAAAGGGAATGAAAACCATGGCGATGGAACGCAACCTTTTTTTTATTTATTTATATTTTGTTCATTTTAGCTGTAAATCAGTCCTGAAATGTTTTACATACAAACCCTTTAACAACTGGGGGTTATCTTAAAACTTTTTTTTTTTTTTTTTTTCTTAATGGCTGATGTGTTGTTGTTGTTGTTGTTGTTGTTAAAAGTATATACTGGCATACGTCTTCCTGTGGAATCAAAGGAGAACTAGAGGGCTTAGAAGCATATAACAGTACTCCATTTTTGGTGGCCCTTCCTGGAAAGATGGATCCATTGGTATTCCAGTATCTTAACCATGGCAGATGTAAATTCTGACGCTCCTTAACTTTATTAATCCGGCTAGTGTATTTCACCCAGGAGTGGTTTATTGACCAATTATTATTTATTTCTTAGCAGACATTACTGCATACAATTAAAATTACTGCATATACTAAACAAATACAGTGAAACGAGGTACATGTACATGTATACATTCAAGGGAGATTGGGCACTGTTAAATCATTCAAATAAAGCCATTGTGCTTTTTTTTTTGTGGGGGGGTCGGGGGCTGTTATTTAAAGCTTCACTCCAGACTGTATTGTTCAGTGTGCTTCAGTTAGAGGTAGGGATGTGCAGTAACTCCTATTCTTACTCGCCATTGCTTTTCAGAAGTGTTCATCAGCAATATTAATGTGTTGATTTAAAAGCTAGATAAGCTGTCCTTCCTTCAAGATTTCAGTGGCGTACCCGTCCGTGCCAGTTAACCTCCGTGTTTTAAAAGCTGATTGGAAGAATGTTTTCCTGTCATTCGGGGTGCTGGCGTTTGCACTGCCTGACTGGCATACTGAGGGCATGAACTGCTGATGAAAAGTGAGTTTACAGCCTTGGCATGACTGTTAGAGGCATGAATGAAAATCCCCTACTGAAACCCAGGCTAGCTCATTAGGTCTGAATATTAGCTACAGAATATTGTTTTCCTCTTGTGTATATAAACTGTAACTTATTTTTATTTAACTCAACTGCCGCCCTGTCACTATGAGGGATAGTTTTAGCGGCTTTATTAACTTTATCAAGGAGCAAAGCGCAGGATCAGTTGACAAACAGCCTAAATTGCCGGGTTTTATGATCTGATGTGTGTAATATATATTTTAAATTTGATTTTTTGTTTTCTTATTAACGTGTATTCATGGCACATCATTTAATTGTGTGGGAATTCTTTCTTGTTTGTTTTATTTTGTTAATGTTAGAGTGTTGGTAGTAACTTGAATCCAGTAGTTTTATGTTTTATATTGTTGTCTCAAACTGATCATGGTCAACTATATTTCATATTAAGTGTTCAATTTATTTATCCATAAGTATTTCCTGTTACTTTTCTACTGTGAAGAAGACCCTTTAACTGTTGGATATTGATGCATTCAATGGCGAAGGAAATAAGCAGACATCCTGGATTTCTAAGGAATATATATATATATATATATATATATATATATATATATATATATATATATATAAAATTTGTAAAGCTTACAAAGAAACAAGATTCAGCAGTAATTGCTTTTCATAAATGCATTTTGCATATACTCTTTTGATTTGGGTTATTTAGATGGATGCGTAGTATATTTTCATATAAATTAATGAATTAAAAAATATGTTAATACCCAAAGTAAACTGCATCTAAGGGTAAAACATATTGGTGAGTGTCTGCGTATGTTTTCATTTCAGAAACAACTTTCAAGTACAGGGCTTGAGTAGAATGCTAGTATTTTATTAGTGCTTTCTGTTTCCGTCACTGCTGGGTCAGAGCGATTTGTAATTGTACAGTTTTTATATGAATTACTGTTGCCCACTGCATGTCAACTTTTGTCGGCATAAGTAATTTTTTTTTTTTTTCGCAACTTGTGTTTTTTGTATTATTTATGTATTTCAATGTAATGTTTCAATAGGTAGTAACATATTCTCCACAGCGCTGTTCAGCGGACCTGTCGGCACAGAAAAAGCCCTTCTTCAGGGGTGTAGAAAGAAAAGTAAGCCCAGTGCAGTAAACTTGTTATTTTTCAAGAATTCTGCAAATTGGCTTATTTTCTTTAAGCACTGAGGTGTTATTTTCTTGAACTGTAGTCAATAGATGGTCAATTTGCAGTAAGAAAAGATACACAGGTTTGTAAGGAGGTATAACTGTAGTGTACAAAAAATATTTGTACATTTTATTTAGAATGTACACGAAAGATTTAAATGAGAAATAACACACACACATGTGTTTATTACAAATTGGTGCAGGTTCTTACTGTATTATAAGGCAGGAGTGCTGTACATTTAGTGGTACTGTTTACCCAGGACTTCATGGAAAAGTATTGAACCGGGGTAGTCTTTCACAAGCTGCTGAGTGCATTTATTTGCCAATGATTGGAAAACTAATCGTTTTTAGTACTACACCTTACTGGATTTCGTTTTGCTTTATGGCTTTTAATGTATTCAACAAAGAGTTTATTGGGGGTACTCAGTTGAAAATAACCTGCAGTGTGTTTTCTCAGCTCTTATTTACCATCTGTCCCCACAGGGGAATTGGATGTTGCAAGTCTGCTGTTTTAAGTTGGGATTTTAAAATATATGTTCTGGATGTAGTTTGTTTAACAATGATACAGAGATTACCTGGATTTTTAAAGAAATTTGTCGTTTTTCTTGCATTCCCCTTTATTACATTGCAGGCTGTTTAGAACAGGAGCAGGTAATCTATGTGCCATAACCCGGTGCCATCCTCCGGAGAGCAATCTCCATTGCAATTTACCAGCCTTCGGGGAGAGTAAACCAGTACTCCCCTTCTCTCGTTCCATCCATTTTAGTGTCTGATCGACTGGGAAGGAGTGAAGCTATTGCAGTAGATACTGCTCACTGTGCAGAGAAGCCACAAGTACTGTAAGTTTATTAAGATGCGATGCTATCTGCTCGGGGTGCTGTTTTACAGGGCTTTCTTAAACATGTAGAGAACAAAGGATCCGTTTTCAGTTTTTTCAGAATGCATTTTGCCATTGCTTCTTTAAACACCCACTAGGGTGTTTGAAATGGCTCATCATCTTGGTTGTGATGGTGATCCCTATTTTTAAAAAAGCTGAAGGACTCTCGCCATGAACTTCCTCCCTACAGTTTCCCCCGGGGCTTAGATTAACGCGGACTCCCATGGACACCTTATCTGTGGGGTCGTTCCATTGGAAACAAAAGGCTTGTTTAGGTTTCAGTTAAAGAGGGGCAGTTCAGAGAGAATGTGTACCTGTACAGAATATTTGTGTTATCTGCTGTGATAGCATATGTACGCTTTCACACTTTATCACAGTATTTGCATTTCATAGTTGGCACTGTTAGTCACTGCAGCATTTTAACCTTTTAAGCTCTTGCGTATATAATTGCCTTTCTCAAGCTGTGTGGAACTTGATCGTGTGAATATTTGTTTTGTTTCCCTTTAGAAACGCATTTGTAATCATTGAAAAGGAATTAACTTTAGGGATTCGTAAACCTATCCAGTTTCTGTTCTGGGCATGGCAGTTGCGATTAAAAAGATTGCAGACAGACCATACTATAGTCTTACTGGAAACAGAAGGTGGCTACTGTGTTTGGTTAAACCAAGGAGACCAAACTCAAGCCCTTTGTTGAAATAAAAAAACACCATCAACAAAAACATTGAGAAATGTTCTGAGGCTTGACTAGAGGCTTGTTTAAAGGGGGTTATTGAATTGCGCTAAATACGACATCAACAAAAACATTGAGAAATGTTCTGAGGCTTGACTAGAGGCTTGTTTAAAGGAGGTGATTGAATTGCACTAGAATATTTCAAAACAGCCACTCAGCCCATTGACATTGTGTAATTATTCTAGATTTTTCTGATCACATACAGTACTGTATTGCTTTCTACACATTATATTTGTTAATGTTTCAAATAATATGCATGCTTTAAAACTTCATGTGGCAAGCTAGTTGCCATTATTCATAACAGTTATCCACATAACTACTGCAGCTGCTGAAGTTCAAAGTGCTCAATAAGAGCAAAAATAACTCAGTGATTAGACAGAGATTAGTGAAGGCTGTATGTCTCATTCCATCATTAGCTCACCACACAGTGCGGTATGAAAATCTATACAAATGCTTCATTTGATAAATCCCCATGATTTAAACACCAAGGAACAGAGCCACCTCCTGTGTGGCTATCCCATGCAAATAACTCACTGCTGCAGAGCTAGGTGTTGGCTGAATGGAGCTGAATGTCTGAATCCTCTAATAAAAACGAACTATACTGTTTAGTGCAGGGGTTCCCAAAGTTTTGGTGACGGAGGGCCAATTTCCAGAGGTTGTTTGGGATGGGGGGCCGCACAAGAAAATGTACCACTCATGAAACCAAAATATGTCCCAAATCATACCTTTTTTATTTCCTATACATTTTTGCATTTAAATTAGGAATGTATATTACTACCACTGCAACACCAGCAGCTTTGAAGTGTATTTGTATTTTATCCTGTGTCTTGGTGACACAACAGGCTTAGGTTTGAGCACCAATATCATGCTGTCACGTCTTACATTGTCCTGGTCACAACAATTAAAGAAGATAATACCGAAATAGAGACTCTTCAAACTAAACCAATTAAACTCTTTTGTGGGTTATTCTTCAGTAGTGAGGCAGAATGCATCTTGACTTGTACAACTAAACACTTCACTAAGAGCTAAATGTATGTACAGTGAACACCACAAATTATGTGACTTGCCCCATGGTGTGGACATTTAGAGCTATTTCCATGGTAAATGTGCAGAAATAAAACACAGACGTTTACTGTATTTTACCTTGATGTTTTTATTTATTTTTTCTTTCTGAATACAACGAAATAATCACACATTCCTATTTAAAGAGCAGCATCAATTATTCATAAATTCTCTGCCATTACATTGGCGCTTTTTATGCAATTACATACGATTGCTACGTAACATCCTACTAGCTACTGTAGTCTTATTCAGAAACATTGTACAAAAAAGTAATGTAACAGTAACAATTGTAAACTGTAGCTGGGTACTGTTACTACAGTAGTGCTTTCCCCAACAAAAGATCCAAGTTGAACACCAAAACTACAATGCTGTAGAAAGAGCATTTTCTCCAATGTAGTTGAAGCTGAATACAGTTTTGCTCTTAAAATAATAAAATAAAATCTACAACAGAAAAAGTGCCTGGATACTGAACCGTAACGTTCTTGCAGTCGCTCTGTTAACATTGCAGAAGCTAGCTAGCTACTTCAGCTGCATAAAGTAATCTAACGTTGTTTGGATGGTACCTTCACGTCTTAATATCACAGTCATTGAGCATCTTCCCCTGTAGAAAGCGATAGGAGGCGACAAAATAATAATTTATGAAAAGTATAAGTGCTGAGGGCTCGAGTGCTGTCATACCATGTGAAGGGATTGCGCCAACTGCAAAACACAGAACACAAATGAAGTTCTTAAGCATTTTTTTTTTATTAAACGAAGAATGCCTCCAGCCTTTCCAAATTACATACAATTATGTTCACCTACTCATTATGTAGCCTATTGAAAAGTTTCACTTCGGTCCATTAGTTGTATATTATTATTAATAATAGTGGATCAACTTACCTACTGTCCGCTTGCGTGAGATTTGTGGTGCTGACTTCTCCCGGCCACAATCTCTGACAACCTGGGCTCAATTCCCATTATCTCAATGCAAAGGACTGAATGTAGGTGGTCATCGGTCAGTCTGGATCTCAGTTTGGATTTGTTGATGTTCATGGTGGAGTTCATGGTGTTCAAGGTTTTCTCACAAGTGTACGTACTTCCAAACAGGAGCCATTCGAACGGCATGCTGGTGAAGTGCAGGGTGAGCTGTTGGCGAGAGGCTTTGGTAGAACTGTATCAGGCTTTGCACCCGAAATGCTGTTTTTGCCTCTGAATTCTCCTGTAAATCAATTAGTTAAAATTGCATTTCTGTCAGAGCTCCTTCAGGGGCACATTTGAAAGGATCCTGAAAAATGTTAAACGCCTGCTCGTGGCTCCTGAAGTCCGAGAAGCGGCGGCGGAATTCTGCCTGCAATTATTCCATGATCTGATTGTTTTTGTCTGAGCGCAGGTGATCCAAAGCCTTTCCTTCCTCATCCAAGAGCTCTTTGCAGGCTGGGAAATGGGCTAAATTTGGGGGGGCCGCACTTTGGGAACCCCTTGTTTAGTACTAATTCAGTGAACGCGGCATTGCTTTACGCCAGCGAGAGACCAGGGAGATTTCAACACACAACCTTATTTTTAAAGTTATTTTCTAGTGCATGTTTTCCTCCAGTGATTGTACTGGAACATGAGATGCATCCATTCAAATGAAGAAGCTATTAGGTTTATTTTCACTTCATGTGATTGAAAGGTATTGGGTTGTATTGGTTAAGTGTTACCATTTGACTCTATGTACACTAGGATAGTTTTGGACAGTTCACATTGCAATGCATTCTGGTAAGTTTAGTCCTACTATGAAAGGTACCTGAGACAAGTAAAACATACCAGAATGCTTTGAAAAGCTAATTGAAAAGCCTGAACGTTCAGAGTGTACATGGAGTCATAACTCATATGGTAACCTTATATTGGGTTGTATTGAGTTTTGGTGCCCCCATGTTCATAGAGAACTCAACAGATAATTACTTTTCGTCTTTACTATCTGTAGCAAATGGCTGGGACATGTTTGCAGAGGTGGGATAAGTAATAAGAAGGATATTAGTATTGAAAAGTCCAAGGAAAGTTTTTTTTCTTTTTAACATATAAATGTGAATGTTCAACATATCCCACATTTACCACAATTGGTCATTTCCTTTAAATTACATACATCAAGAAGAAAGAAAATGGAAAATGATTTAGCTATCATTCTGATCATACGTTCTCTGAGGCCATATGCACTCCTAAAAGATTGCTCAAGAATACATGGCATGTATGTAGCCATTTTGGTGACACAGACGGGCAATTTAAAAGCAGTTAAAGAGCTTTTCCTCCTCATTCAAATGTCAAGTTCAATATTATAATACTGTAGACAGCCAGCTCACATCCACGCAGATTAATAGGTAGAATAATTCTATTTTACAAACAAACTAGAATTCTATCTTACAAACCGCAGTCATCATGTTGAGAGCTCACTAGTTCTGTTCCAAATGACCTCTGATTGAGTCAGGATTGTTCTTGCATGGCAAACAACATGCATGCCATTTCTTTTGAGGGCATGTCCCTCCTCACAGGAGACTAATATTATCACACCAGTCTTCAAGCAAGTCAAAGACCATTTAATCTTCCAGCAAGCTGAGACGTGTATTATATATAATAAACAGGAAACTTACATCGGCCCAGAACAGAAACCTTCTGAGGAATAACAGCCTCGTTATACAGTAGCTGGGTGGATATTAAGTAGGTACAAAAAATAAGGAATTGGTCTCATTATTATAAGGGACATTTTAACAAAGATCTGAAGACAAGCTATCCTGTAAAAATCCTTTTAAATATGTTCTACTGTACTCATGCCCTGAGGCAGCTGTAGGTTTCCTGTACTAGAGCATGTGGGTGATATTTACTGTAAAGGACTCCCATGCCTTACAAATGACTTGTTATACCTCCAGATCACGCCTCGGTAATCACAATGGTTGATAATGTAATTGTCATCATGAGTCAAAGGGTTCGTTGTTCATTTTCCAGGTCTTCAGTTTTAAGGATGTTGGCAGGGTATTTTGAAATCCATTCGTGAAATGTGTTTGTAAAACAATACGAAGGATTCGGTAAGTCCCTCAAGTCGTGTTCTTTCTTTGTGACTAAAACAAGTAACAAACAGCCCCCATAGCCAAGCCTGGGAATTCAAAATGAGATCTATCACTAGGACGATCACAACGTACATCAACAAGCATAACATAGAATAAGAAAGTGCAATGAAATGCTTAATCACAAGCGGATCTCCAGAGATATTATTATTATTGGTTTATTTAGCAGACACCTTTATCCAAGGTGACTTACAGAGACTAGGGTGTGTGAACTATGCATCAGCTGCAGAGTCACTTACAACTACATCTCACCCGAAAGACGGAGCACAAGGAAGTTAAGTGACTTGCTCAGGGTCACACAATGAGTCAGTGGCTGAGGTGGGATTTGAACCGGGGATCTCCTGGTTACAAGCCCTTTTCTTTAACCACTGGACCACACAATGTAAGCGTGACATAAAAGCAGATGGATGTACAGACACCTCCATATATCCCCCAAATATGATACTCTCAATAACTTATTTGTGCTTAATAAAGTTAATGCCAAGTTTCATGTCAATTGGAAAAGCGTTTCTTCAAATAACTGGATTTCATCCTTCGTGATAATAAACTTGCTACAGTGCCTTTAGTGCACAAAGACAGAGAGGAGGGTTTATGTAGCTATTGGTTTTTTAAAAACACACACGAGTGATGTGGTCAGAGTGCTGCTCCTCGGACAGGGATCTTAATTTACTGGGATATAAACCACTTCATACTGCATGCAACAACCAACCCCCCCTAAGTCCACTGTAGGGCAAGATTCCTTCTCAGTGTGATTATTTTGTAATGGATTTCTAATTGATAGGCTACGGTGAGGACTGGGTTTTTTAACATAGTAATTCAAGTGAAACAGCCCTCTTCCGTTTGTTTCCTAGTAAAATAAAGGCTTTCATTTCCTTGGCCTCTTCTGGCTTCTTGCTTTGCATTTTCCAAAAAGCTCATATGAGCTTTCATCCACCTGGTATCAACAAAAAGATAATAAAACAAATTTTAAAAAAAAATACAATTCAAATAGTTTTTTTGTTCGGCCTTTTGATTAAGGGTTGTAATGAGGGTTACAGGCACCCTGCAGTATCCTGCTGATATAAATTTTGTGTGTGTGTGTGTGTGTGTGTGGAGGGTTACAGGCACCCTGCAGTATCCTGCTGATATAAATTGTGTGTGTGTGTGTGTGTGTGTGGAGGGTTACTGGCACCCTGCAGTATCCTGCTGATATAAATTTTGTGTGTGTGTGTGTGTGTGGAGGGTTACTGGCACCCTGCAGTATCCTGCTGATATATTTCTTAACTACATTTCTCCACTTTTATTCAGAAGCATTCCCCAGGAAAGAGCATTTTGATCATGAGAGACTTGGTTTGTCCATTATTAAAGCTTCCTCTGGCAACAATAGTGGTGTATTGTGGGGACAGTAAATAAGCATTGTTGCATGTGGGATCCTGATCTGGATGCACTGCACCACAGTATGATGTTCATAATGGAAGCGAACACTCCTAGATAAGAGTCCTTTTCTCAGAACAACAGCCACCAGCTGTTCGAGTTTAATGTAAGCTATCAGATATCAAACCACAGCACATGCCTGTTGATCTATTCCTGCTTCAAAGTATTTAAAATACCTCCTTGTACATCTTGGGGCTTAAGAGTTGATCTCTTAACCTTGCAGAGGGGCATTTGTTTAAGGGCTGTATCTGCTCCCTGTAGACCGAATCCTTCATAAACAAGGCACTATAAGTAAACACTATTATTACAGAACATGTTGTTATGCCTGCGTCCACACATTCATCAACACTACATACGTGTTCCTGAAACAAAACAAAATAACGCATGCTTTCCTTACGGTCTGTGGCGTGTCTGGTGTATAAGATGATTGTTAAGGCTTATGCTGTACACATAGACCTAGTTTAAAGTCTATCTGGACTGAACAAAAGTGGGAACAATTTATTTTAAACTACATTAGTAACAATGTACGGTAATTATGGATGAGATTTCAATGAGGTGATTTCATATGAACTATCTATTAAATAATCAATGATCCATGCAGCATGTATTAGTATCAGACCATCATTTTTATTTCTGTCATACTTACATAAGGTCACTTGTGAGGGTTAGGGATTCATTTGAATGGGACCTGGTGGTCTTGGAAAATAAAAAATCTAACCAGATATTTTTAGACTGAACATACTGTATCACTTTCTATTGCTATTCAATTCTATGACTAGTTTAATGGGAAGATGTGCCTAGCACAAAGACTTAATAATAATAATAATAATAATAATAATAATAATAATAATAATAATAATCATCATAATAATAATCATCATCATCATCATCATAATCTCTGTTGATGCATTTGGTCCGGATTAATAAATGTGTACGAAAAAAAGAAAGAGTACTGATCTGATAACACAGGTGTTCTCACAGGTATTTGGAGCAGTCTTATCGCATTGCAAATAGCCACCTTATCGCAATGCAAATACTGTATTTTTATCAGGAATACAGACCTGTGTCCATTGTCACTGTTGTTTGTTTTTTCACTTGGTGATTTCACTGGAAACATTATGAAAATCCTGTATATCCGGCTGTGCTTTTTCAGCCTGCGATTACAGTATGATGCAAAATTTGTTGTGGTTCCATCCATGATGCCTGTTTGAAGAAGCTTGTATCCAGTGTGTATTTTTAAATTTTTAAAGCAAAAACACACCCAATAGATGAAACTAGTAAGTGCACATCAAAATGTAAAGACAGGGTTTTTTTGAACTCCGAGATAGATGTCAAACAAACATCTGGTGTGTCATTTTCAGCCTGACCTTGTTTTTAAAGTCCTTCATGGATTAGGGCCATCCTATCTCCAAGAACTATTAACTCTGTATATTCCTATTCATTCTTTGAAATCAGAAAAACGTTAGCTGTTCCAAAAAATCGTCTTTTTGCTGTTGCACTGTCCTCGTTTGTGGAACTCTATTCTCTTTGACATTAGGCAGGTTGAAACATTGGATTTTTTTAAAGTCTAAATTGAGCACTTGAATGTGCTTTTATATAATTGGTTGTAGCTGGAGTGCATTGCACATGTGAGCTCGCTTGTTTTGAACTTTGTACAGTGCTCTGAGATGCCATGGTGTGAAGACCACAATATAAAAATACATTTGTAATGTATTGTATTGTATTGTATTGTATAATCTCTCTATGCATCGAGGGGTTCTGTGACATCATAAACCACAAGAGAGAAGCTTGATGTCACTGTGGATGAGAAAGATTACACAGACTCTTGGAACACCATGATGTTGATTAGGGCAAACTGTCTCAGACATGACTGGGCAATGAAATTACTTCAGGAGGAATCCCCCAGTGAATGAATGACCCAGGACACCTAGAGAAGTAGAATATCAATAGGTGCATACTAGAGGCAGAAACCCAAAGAAGCAAGCTGCTTATGAAATTCAATGGGAGGGAATCTGAACCACTCCACTGACTGCATTTTAATTAAGTGTGATTCTTATGTTAAATTAAATGTTATGATTAATGATAAAAAAAAAATTACATGACCCCTAAGGGGAACATGCGCCATATTACGATGTTATCAATGCAAATGGTCTGGTGTAATAAAAAATGAAACAGTCGCTTTTGTAAGATTTTATCTTCCTTCATTCAAACTATGAAATCTTTTTTAAACATTACATTGTTGAGTTGAATTGACCACAAACATTTACTGTATACAGTATTTAATAAAATTTATTTGAATTGCATTATCAAAATCAAAAAGTGTTTAGAGAGAGTATTTTGGCAAACCTGTACAACTCTGTTATAGCCTTGAATATTTAAGGTACTACTATTTAAGGAAAGGAAATGTCAGGAGAAGCTCTTATAAAGCTGAATGCTTCATTATGTTGTTAACCATTTAATAATGAGCCTTTGCATGAGGTTTATACATTTTAGGCTGGCGTTACAAAGATCTGCCACTGCCTGGATCATTCAAATAGACCTCACTTTCTTTTCAAGTTATACTACTGCACCATCCACCTGCAGGATTTTAAAAATAAATAAATAAAACACAAAATGTAACAACTGACATTCCTGGTATGGCACTTCATATGTAAATGTGCGCAAGCAAGGGTTTGAATTGAAGAAGAAGATTTCAAGGTACACAATACTTCCTTGTGTCAGTTGCTCAAATCAAAATTGTTTTCATGTCACAGCATAAACTCGGCACAAGGGTAGAATTCCTGAAAAATACAAATCCAACAAGCTGCTTGAAAAGTTACCAGCAAAATTTGACGAAACTGATAAATTACTTTTTGTCCTCCCCAAAAAGAGCATTCCGATTAAATACGTTACAGAAATTTCTACAGAAATATTTGCAGCTCTCCTATTGCAGATCACTGATTTTCTTCTAACTGACTCCATTCTTGTCGATATGACAGTACAGGACCATGGACACCACCATAGCAGCAATCTGTAAAATACATACATAGATAAGATGATTGAGGCGCTACATACTCTCAGCTGCTGACCAGGTAAACCCCGTCTTCCTCAGCTCTCTATATGTATATATATATATATATATATATATATATATATATATATATATATATATATATATATATATATATATATATATTTTTATGTATTTCAATATCATCCACAGCAGCTTTTAAGTGCTTGAACCTAGAAGTTGAAGCATCACGCCTCACTTTAAGTCTTATACTGTATTTATACAAGTCCTGAAGAAAAAAAAAATCAGTTTGATTTATAAATTAAAGATCCATATACAAACAATGAATTTGCACAGCAGTGTTTTAAAAAGCATTGGGATACCTCCTTTTCTTTTCACTCTGTATCGCACTTGAACCATTCTCTTTAAAACACTCTTACCTCGAGAGCACAGATCCCGGCTGCAATCCCACCAACGATGTTTGCATTCTGTTTCAGGGTCAGCAGCAGTCGATTAAAGCAGCCCTGAAGGTTGAATGAGAAAACAAACAGGACTGAGACGTGCATGAGAAAAAGCGCGGTCCCCTTTGCATCTCAGACCACCAGTGGAATTCCATCAGCTAAACTTCAATGGAATAACGAAACACACTTCAATGGAATAATGAAACGCACTTCAATGGAATAATGAAACGCACTTTCCCTTCCAACGCCTTTCTTACCTCTATGGCGCTGCTCTCAGCAGCCTCGAGATTACAAGTCGTGGTGTTGCTCTGGCAGCAGAAAGGTGGGTAGGAATGATGGGAACTGTAGTAACTCGACCCACTGAAGTCAGTGTAGTTGGTGAAGCCACAGCACTTCAACTAGAAACAACAAAAGGCAGTACAGTAGTGTAAAAGTCCCAAATTTGACAAATTATTTTTTTTATCAAAAATACTTTATATGTATAAAAGAAAAGAATGTTAATGGCTGCAGCTTTGTTAGATACAATAATGTGGAGAATACGCCAGCAAAGTGAAGCATGCCCTAATGTATACATTTGTATCATAACACAGACACCATTTTGTTGAGAGGAGTCAAATCAAAAGAATTGACTGACGATTCAAACAAAAACATCACATTAAATATTATGAATATATTAGCATTTCCACCCCATTTCTTATACTCTCTTCCAATCAATATGGATCCACTCTGCTAGCACACACCTTCAACACACCTCCTGGTAAGGGGGGAAACACATTTAAGCATTTTACAGACTATCTTAACCTAATCTGTTAGAAACTGTTTCAAACTAGTCCTTTGTTTGTGGTGTTCTGTTTTCACACTGTGTCTCCACTCCTCCACCCATCTTGATTAGACACCTGCTGACTTTGGCACTCTGCCCAGTTGCCAAGATACGAGAGACTGCAAATGTCTTGCTTAGCTAGTTACATGTGCTTTAAGCTGTATAAAAATATGAAAATAAAACTTTAACATAGAAGTAAAGAAACTTGTAATCAAATATATAATACTTTATGCAGAATGTCATCTCCTACAGTAGTTAAAAGTCCCAAAGATAAAACATCAACATACCACCACACACACATACGCACACAGGCTCACAATGTTAGTGGCTGCAGCTTTGTAGTCATAATAATGTGGAGAATACTGTATGTTGAGAGCGTAAATATTCTGCACAGTATTACGAAGACCAAAAGGACGGGAAATAGATTTTAAAAGCTGACCCTGCAAGAGTGTTTATGTACAGTGTAAAGTGTAGCTTCATATGCAGTTATACGAGCTCAAATCAAGATGTAGAGAAGAACAGCACCTCTGTCATTGTCGTGTTCCATATCTGTGTCACATCTGACTGGGTCCCGTAGTCAGACTTTAATGCCGGTGTTGCCCACGCCTTCAGGATGCTTTCCGCCTGTGTATTAAGAACAAACAGGGCAGTCAGTGTGCTGACAGACACAGTCTTTGAAGTCAAAGCTAACGTAGGGTTGTAGGGTCTAGGAAAAGCAGCAATCAGCACAAATCCAAGCCACTGTTTCTTCACTTGTTTCACTTGGAATGGTAAATTAGCCCGATCAACACCATTGACCACCGAATAATCGAATGATCATTTCGTGCCGTTCTACTGGCTATTAAGTGGTCAGGCACTGCAAATATCAGCAATAACCCTCTCAATATAGACAAAAGGATAACAAGGGAAAGACCATGTAACCACTCGAACCTTCCCAAATCCACAACTATATTGTTATGGTTTCTGAACAAGTCTAAACATTGAATAGCTTTAAATGCAGTTGCAGTATATGAGCTCAAAGCAAGCTCAAAGAAAGATTTAGAGACAACAAAACCTAGAACAGCAAATATTACAAATAATACGAAAAGGCAAGGGCTGGTTCAATGCCACACCTTGTATACTCAAACAAACATGCAGTAAATTAGAATGTAGATGGAAAGCCACAACGTTACAGGCTTTTTATCACTCCTGGCAAAGCGTCTTGAATCACAAGGCTCGATTTCTTTTTAACACAATAGAGCTCAACTCACAAACCAGCAAAAAGAGCCTTCTACGAAACCTTAGCAACAGCAAACAGTGATGACTTTATGCAATAATAAAACTGCTGATATAAGAAACCAGATATCAAACATTGTGGGCAAATCAGATGACTCAGATTCAGATACTGACTCTGCTACTTCCTTGAGTCGTGCGACACCAAAACACATTTTGGATTATTTTCCTTTATTGAGTCAACTAGATTGAATTAATCTAGTTATTCAATTAAAACCTATTACTTGTTCATTAGACCCCATTCCTACTAAACTAGTGAAAGAAATATTATCTAGGATTGATTGTACTATTCTAAATATCATTAATAGCTCCCTTTCCTCTGGCATTGTTCCTGACTCATTTAAGGTTGCCATGGTAAAACCACTGCTTAAAAGACCTACTTTGGATCCAGGAGTTTTTTAATAACTGTAGGCCTATTTCTAATCTCCCCTTTTTATCAGAAGTATCACAGAGAGTAGTGGCAACTCAACTAAACTCATTCCTTGCAGCGCATGATATACATGAGAAATTTCAGTCAGGCTTCCGTCCTGGTCACAGTACTGAAACTGCCCTTATCAAAGTGGTTAACGGCACAGGATGCTTTGTAACTTCTAATAGACTACTGTAATGTTCTATTTTCTGGTATTCCAAACTGTGTTTTGTCCATATTGCAGCTTGTGCAAAACGCTACTTCCAGGATCCTAACGAAAACAAGAAAGTTTGACCATATTAAGCCGGTATTGGCATCCCTACACTGGCTCCCAGTACGATACTGGATTGATTTTAAAGTCCTGCTTTTAACCTATAAAGCCTATAATGGGTTAGCTCCATCCTACCTGTGTGACTTATTGGTCCCATATGTTCCCGGTGGGCCGCTCTGATCTCAGGATGCTGGGTATCTCACCCCTCCAAACATTTTAAAAAAGAGCACAGCTGGCAGAGCATTCGGCTACAGGGCCCCTAAACTGTGGAACAAATTGCCAGCCTCTTTAAGGGAGGCACCAACTATGGCAGCTTTTAAAACTAGGCTGAAGACATCTTTTTATAGTCTATCATATACATGACTACTACTGTTGCCTTTTTACTGTATGTTTTACTGTTTTTATTATTTTATCGTACTTATGTATTTTTTTGTATTTTCTGCTTCTAATACTTACTGCTCTGTACGTTTTTTGGTTTTGCCCATGTGAAGCACTCTGTGGCAAATTGTTGCAAAGGGCGCTATATTAAATAAAGATTTGATTGATTTGATTGAGCTTGCTGCTGCTGCTTCCCTCGGGGTGGGGCAGCAGCTCGGGTGTCTAATGACCGGTTTAAAAATGATTACCAGGGCCTAGGTCTCCATGGTTACTTTGAAGGAAATGAGTGCCAGGATGAATGGTTTTATGCAAAAGGAGACCTGATTGAGAGAGGGATTTATCTTCAGTACAATGGGGCTAGCGGAGCATGGCACAAGTGCCCTGGGGTCTGCCTGCTTCAATAATCACACCTCCCACGCCATACATGTTTATTGTTCCCCGTCTTTCAATTAAACGTCTTGGAGTTCCATGGAACTATCACCCGGAACAGGCCCCAGTATGAGCAAGATCCCAGAGCCTCCCTGCTTTACGCTTGAGCTGCGGAACTGATCCAGGGATTAGGGGAGATCATTCTGAGGTTTGGAGCATGTCTGGATATGAATCCCTCTGTCACCAAGAAAACGGACCTGGTTGCTACTCATCCGAAACCATTAAGAATCTACAACCCAACTTGGTCTGGAGGGTAGTGACAAATACAGGAGAACACTCCGTTATTCCTTTATTTGAGACATAGAATCTTAACTAAAAATCAGTTCAAATCCTTAACAGTATCAATACGTCAGCCTATAAACATGACACTAAAGGTTTTATGATTATTAACAAATAATTATTGCAATAACATTTTAACTGCAGATGTTATTAAGTACTTATAATCCCCTTAAGTTCTCATAACACTGTAATGATATAGCCTGTTAAATAATACAGTGCCTGCCAACACTATAACTGTCTAACACCCTTTATTACATGTGTACATATCTTTTTTTGATTGTTTCTAACAGTCCTATAAACTAAAGCGTTCCCAACAATTTGGCCAGCAGCTAATGCTTAAAATCTTAAGCAGTCTCTGTTGTGGGGAACGCCCTCGGCATGCAGTCGTTTTAACCACAACACACACAAATGTTTTCAGTACTAATGTTATTTGTTTGGTTAAACTGAATATTCGTTGGGTGTCTTTCTGTGGGTATAAACATATAAACACTGCATGAGACACAACACAAAGAGTTTCCTACAAAATAATATCCACTATCAAACAGCATTTCTGGAGACTGAATTAATTGAGAACAGGTTTTATATTCTTTATTTGAATGTTTGTACCCTACATACTTCACCGGGGAACTGGTAATTATTAAACATTCCAGGAAACGGGGACACATTTATATGTAAATAGGCTGCTTTGCATATAAAATGCTGCTGCCTCAATATTCAAATTGCTCAAAGTGAGAGCTGATGAAAGTAGCCAGAAGCAATTTGGGAGTCATTGTGTCTGCGGATGTACTGAAAAAGCATAAACTGAGATCATTTAATACGACCAGGAGCTGGGGAGAATTCCAAATGAGCCAGATAAAAATAAAGAAAAGAAGGAAAGATAACTTACAAACGAGGAGTAGACCAGGGCCACGACAGCAGCAGCCAACTCCGCAATGAAAATAACCATGATAATGGCAAAGAACTGGAAGAGAAACACAAAGATACAAAAATGAGACTTTGACGCAGTGAACTGGATTATTTTGTTATCTTTCTCTTTGCAGGGGTTAATCAAAATGACCCAACTCCATACATCGCGAGCACACCTTCAATTAGAATTTCATGATGTAGTTACCAGAGACAGCTTCCAATGTCACTCCAAATGTAAGCCTTCGTGAAGATTACTGTAACTATCTCTTACTGTTATTAACCTGCACAAACCTTGGTACAGAAACTGCACGAGGCTTTGCAGATTGATGATGTTGTATAGTATAATTGGAGGGACCAGAACCTCCTATTACCTAACATCAGTGCTGGAAAATGAGAAATATTTACATTTTACTGAGTTTATGTTTCGAGAAAGGTAAACTGTGCAGCCACTGGCAGATATTTCTAGTTCTAGAATGTTTATGTGAAACTTTAAATGGTTCCTTTGGTTCTTCTGAAGGCCCTGTTGTTTAATGATGTTACTTATAGTAACTGTATACTGACTGTATATTACTGCTGCCCCCTTAAGTGACTGTTGCCCCTAAATGCTTTTATGAGAGCTCTGTGTAGTTGTCAGATAATGAGCATAGGCCAAGAGAGTAGCCCTGACCCTGAACAGAGGTGTCCCCTTGTGTCTTGTAAATTGTGTCTTAATTCAAGGATGCCCTTTGTTTGTGAGTGACTGTTTCATGCAGGGTCCTGGAGGGCCATTCCACTCCAGGTTTAACAGGTCAAATGATAAAATGAAGCACTCTGGGGTCTGGATGGAGGTTTAATTGATTCAACAAGGTTGAACCAAAGACCAGGAATGGAAGGACCAACTAGCTGGGCAAGTACCCCAGAAGCCCCTCAGACCCTCAGGTGACACTTACCATGATGAGGAGGCACTTGCTCTCTTTCTGAGCTCCACAGCATCCCAGGAACCCAAGCAGCACCAGGACTGCGCCAATGGCGATGCAGAAATATCCGACATTCACAAACTGCATGGCCTGGGCGGAGATGGGCCCGATGACTTTGAGAAAGGAGCCTCCATCCACGCTCACCCAGATCCCCACAGCCAGCAGCGCTGCTCCTCCCAGCTGCACAGAGAAGTTATCTTATCCACCCAGAACGTCAAAAACTCAAAGGTGTTTTCATTCAATGAGCGATTCTACAGGTTTGCATTTCATCTGAATAGGACAGCCTGTTATTTTAATAATCCATACATCCCATTAAAAGAATGTGCTCCACTATTTTGCTATCAGTCAAGTAAAACACTATTTGCTCTGAACCGACTTGATTTTTCTTCATTGCAACTGTCGGTCTTTGGTTATATGTGTCTGTGCAGGCAAACTGTGACAAAAAAAGAGGCACGTGTTGGGAGAATCAGGTTGTATTCCAGGAACAGATTACATTAGCAGAGAAAAGGGGAGTGGATGTAGAAAAGGGAGTACATGGAAAAGTGTTCAGGGCTGCAACAACTCATCAAAACGGGTTATTGAAAGAAGTGGATAAGAATATATTCTAGAGTAGTACAGCATATATATATATATATATATATATATATATATATATATATATATATATATATATATATATATTCAGTATCCATCTTCTTTGTATACAGTACTATTAGAATGATACAAGTTTCCGATTTCATAATCTACAGTAGGTATAGGTAGATTATGAATTAACAGCTTCATGAAGAGGTATTGCTTTGTGACCTTTTAGAATATTGTCTAATTTATGAGTGGAAATCTAATAGGGAAGGTGCTACCTAGAAACTGTCATCAAACTGTCCTCTGGTATAGACTGGAATAATTTGTACCGCAGATACCCTGGAATGAGTTCACAGAGTGAAGGATAAAAATGAGACACAGTAAACACTTGAAAGAGAAAGGAAATTGCAAGAGATATTGCAAGACAGGTAAGTCATGTTCAAAGACCATTGGTTTAATCCCTATAGATAATACTGATTATATTACATAAATATTGTAGCAATTATATACACACAAATATATACATCGCACTTAGAAAATACTGTTTGTGAAAACAGCCTTATTCTTAATACCCAGAGTGACCATAGCCACCAAAGATTCTTTGACATTTAACAAACAAAAAAACAACACGGATACAGAACATAACAGAATCGTCTACTACTTGTAATGAACGATTTTGTTAAATAATTATTAATTAATTAATTAATTAACTTAAATTTTGTTCATTTTATTAGTTCATAGTTTTAAAACATTTTCTTACATGGTTGTGGAGAAGTTATTATTATTATTATTATTATTATTATTAAACAACGTTAATGCAGAAAACAAAATGTACTCACGAAGATGATTAAGTTGAATAAGACCATCATAACTTTTATAAAAGTGAAGCAGCCCATTGTGAAGCTAGAAAAGAAAATGGAATGTTAGTGGGTTCAAGAAGCGAATAGTGAACACTGCGAGCCGGGGCACCTCTAAACAACACCTTTAAACAACTCGCACACCCCAGTGAAAACTGTTAAGCATGTACCTCAATTACAAGGGTTACTGTACTGTACAGTAACAGAAACACTTCAGAAACATCATTTATTTAAAAAAAATTCTACTAATAATAAAAGAACGAATGTAGGCTTGAAGGGTTTGAAATATGACTCTTTTTCTATATATAAAATATAGATGCTGGTACAGGTTTACTGTTCATTCTGCTGCTACATGATTAGTCTATTTTATAACAAACAAGAAAAACATGCACTTACCTTTTCTTTGTTTTCTTCGTGTTTAAAAAAAAAATATATGTTTTATATAAAAATATTCAAGTTTGTTAACTACCAGACACTGTTTTTCTTATCCCAGTTCAGTTGGTTTTGCTGTCTTCCCAACTTTCTCCCTCTTAATCACAGGTGAATAGAATGGGTGAGGCATTGTTCCCTCCCATGTATTGGGGGGGGGGGGGCAGTGGGTGAATTCAGGTGTGCTGGGTTTGGACTCACAGGTATAATGATCTATCGCCCCCTAGAGAAAGAAGAACATAGTTGTTTTTTTGTTTGTTTGTTTTTTGCTTACTTGTTTGGCTTTACTAATAAATATATTATCTTAAGCTGGCGGGGCGGGGCAAGGATGACTACAATTTTTTTGTTTATGTGTTAATTGTTTGGTTTGTTTTATAAATATATTTAAATTAAATGTGTTGCCTCTCTGGTTTGAAGGGCAGTCATGTGTCTGAAACACAGTACTTTCATTGTGATGGCAATGACAAAGCACTGTACTGCAGAGTGACCTGATTCCTGCTGGGAACACACGTATTCTCCTGCACCCATCACAGTCATGATCAGACTCTGGAACTGCAGTTTTACATCCTGCTAACACCACACTAATTCCCTTATAAAACTTTACCACTCTATTTTTCCTCTGTGTCAGAGAATATTTATTCCCCTAGGAATTAATATTTTTGCAATAAAGACATCCCCTTTTTGATTTGTACCACCTTATTTTTTTTTATTTTTTTTGCAACAAAGTATCTTTTTCATATAAGTCTATATCCACTTTCCCTAACCCTAACCCTAACCCTAAACTTGCACCATCCAGCCTCCTCTGACAGGTCCAGTCTCACTTACAATAGTACATGATAACTGCACGCTTGTATTGTTGCCACTAGATGGCATGATACATTGTTTCTTTAAGCCTTGCTCTTGTTGCTATTTAAGAACATGATGTTACTAGGCTTTTGACATAGCTAAACCACAGCTACTGGGCTTTGCATAAGTGCCACGATGAATATTCAGTAACAGTTTACAGTAAGTCTTTCTAATTACTGTGCATTTACATGGTAGTTATGAAGTAAATACATGTGCACTTACACATAGTTACAGTGTAATTATGCATAGTGCCAATGTACTTAATGTGTAAATCTGCTTTGCATGATATAACCTTAACCCTAACCCTAACTCTAAACCTAACCCTATCCCTACCCCTACCTCTACCTCAACCCCCCTAACCCTAAGCCTTTTCTGATACAATTGTGTACTTACATATATCACGCAAAAGTTTTACACATTAAATACATTGTAATTATGTGTAAGTACACGTGTATTTACTAAGTAACTACTATGTAAATGCACAGCAATTAGAGACACTTCATGTAAATTGTTACCATATATTCATGTTGTTTTTCTTAAAACAAAACAAAAAATAAAAGGTTTTTGTAAAACTTAGCAAATGTAGCCCTTTGATTTAAGACAAGGGCTTTAAATACAGATGTTGGGCTCTTAGCGTAAACTGATGGAGATCCTTTAGGGTGCTTGGATGAAAGGTATTGTTTCTAAATGGATGTTTACCTGCTAGAGATGGGATGCAAACAGCTCTTATTCATGTTTTTTGTTCTATATACAGCTTACTCTGAGATCTCATTAAGCTGATGTTTTTACACACTGTACTAATTGCATTTAAGAGATCTTCACTCTTGCAATTCTCTGGTAATTGCTTCTCTGCCTCCTTCTATAGCTGTTTCTCCTCGTTAGGTTTCCAGCGCATATCTCTCAACATGTAGATTACACAGACACAATGGAAATATCGTGCCTGCTTTCATAGCAAACAAACAAACAAAAAATGTTCATTTGTGGAGAAGAGGCTGAAGTTGGAGATCAAAGCGTCTGAAGAGTTTACAAACAGTCTCAAAGAGCTTCATGGGAACATTAAGCTGAGGGAACATGAAGACACTTTGTGGCTTGGAACTTGGTTTCAGGTCACTACATGGCACACCAGGGGAGACTTGAGGTTTGATACAGCAAAGTTGCCTCAAACTAGGTCTCCCGGTCTCCTGGAACCAGGTTTCGAGCCACTGTTCCTGAAAAAGTGGCTCCATGTTCCCTCAGTTTTATTCCTCCTCTACGGGAATTTGGAATGGTTATGGTATACTGTCCTACACCTGTGCACATGCACAGCTAAACTTTTTAGTCACTCAATAAGATTTCTGTACTGTGGGCTCCCAGAACCCACTACGCTGCCACTGCCTTTTATAAAAACTTTGACTCTTCATAGATGGTTAATGGATCATGTAAAATGCATTAAAGGGGCATTATTATTGAGCAAGTTATAAACTGCAAGAACATTTCATAACAGT
Source organism: Huso huso (assembly GCA_036884735.1). Taxonomy (NCBI): domain Eukaryota; kingdom Metazoa; phylum Chordata; class Actinopteri; order Acipenseriformes; family Acipenseridae; genus Huso; species Huso huso. The sequence goes on along the minus strand of CM072671.1, from coordinate 2,035,715 downwards.
AATATAATTTACAAATGCTACAGCCATGTACAAAAATGGGAGTGGACACATTTGGTTTAATTATGATGGGGTTCCACATTTTACTGCGGTTTTGTTTGACCCCACAACTCCATGCCAACGATACCTTTGACTCACGTCAGCAGTGAAGAAAGGAAGGCAAAACGGTAGAGAAACACTACATTTTCTAAAGGCTTCAAGCAGTCACGTTCCACATAATCGCTGTTAGCTGGAACTAATTGCGAAGAGAGTGCTCTGGCACAGTTAATAGAGTGGGTGCCCTTAGCTGGAATCTCTTTTTAAAGACTTTCACATTGCCACCTCAGGACATGTTAAGTACTGTATTGGCATGGGAGCTGTGAAATGAATGTCGTGTTTCATGCAGATGGGCAGGTTAAGTGAGTAGATCTTTGATCGACGCATGACAGAAACGTTTATTTCTGTCTTTCTGTTCAATGCGTCTTTGTAGAGCATGCGACGCGTCTCATTTAAGCATAGCTTGCAGCTCCCTGCAAAAAAAAAAAAAAAGAAAAAAAAGGTTAAAGTGTTCTGAGATTATTAAATCACTGCAATTTCTAGGAACAGAAAGCTGGATGAACCATAACATCTTACCTGCACTCCACTTTGTTTGGTTTCTGTCTTCCTTTAAAATCATTTTTGCACCATATAACCCTAACCCTAACCCTTTTTTAATACAATTGTGTACTTATGTATCCTGCAAAAAGATTTACACACTAGGTACATTGTAACTATGCATAATAACATTGTAATTATTTATAAGTACACATGCATTTACTAAATAACTACTATGTAAATACATAGTAATTAGAGATACAATGTAAAATGTTACCGCAAATATAAAACAGTAAATATTGGTAAGATACCGGTTGAAAACATATTTAATTGCTCTGGTTTCTCTAATATATATATATTTTTTTTTCATTACATCATTACAATATTTTTGTATACACATATTTTTAAATACTACTTTTACATTTTTGCAATTTTAATACATACAATACATTTTATAACACACATACATTTTGATAAATAACACATACATTAACACTACACACATACATTAACACTACACACATACATTAATACTACACACATACATTAATACTACACATACATTAAAACATATACATTAATATATATATATATATATATATATATATATATATATATATATATATACTACATTAATACTACACAAAAACATTAATACTACACACATTTTGGCAGAATTTAAACCCATTGACCCCATGGTGTTTTCCCTACAAAACAAGGTTGTTGTTGTTTTTTTCTTGCATAATTTTCTAAGAAGATTCAAAGAGGCTAATTACACTGAATGCAATGTTTAGTCAGAGGCATGATGAATGAATTGAATGCGTTGATGTATCGTTTATGGTTATTTTCTAAGTAAAGGACTATCTCTCCTGGAATGAGGAGCCCTGATTCGTGACCAGGCGCTTTGTTTTTCAGCCCAGGCTGACGCAGTTAACCCTCTTCCACGGAGCTTTGAAGTGATTCTGAATGGGTTATTACATGAGGAACGTGGGCCTCGCAGAATGAGACCGAGTGCCTTCCATTCCATTGAAAAGAAAATGCTGTTTGGTGACACAAGAGCTTGCAAAATATTGTTCCTCCGCACTGCTTTACTCGAAAAACAAGAATTGCGTGTCTTTAAAAACAAACGCTGCGTAGAAACGCACGTTAATTTGTTCATCATCTGAGCGTGGAATTCAATAAAGCCATTCATAATGAATAAAATAAATACAAATAAACACGCACCTAGTATTGGAAGTTCTGGGGTCCCCAGCTTTCTTAAGAAACAATTGGATTCATTTTTAGTGCAGTAGATATTTACCAATTCACCATTCATCGTTTCTCAAACCATCCAGGACAGAACACTTAGAGGGCTTATTCAATACAAGTGTAAAAGCTCGCCTAAAATCTGGGCCGGCTGGAAACTCAGCCCACGTCTTCTCCTGCCCCGTTTAGGCTATTTATTCTGGAGACTCAGCTGACTGGCCAATTCATTTCTAAGGTGGTGAGGCAGGTATACATTGTGAGCATATACATGGTATCAATCAAAGCCCGCACCAATAACTAATAAAACAACAAATACAATATATTAGACACCGTCAAACGAAAACAAAATATGAAACACATCAGTGGCTCCACTTCATGCATTGTTCTAATTAAAATCCTTAATAATAACAATATAATGTACTGGAGTTCAACAATATTGTTCCTTGAGAAGGTGAGCTCAAGCAGCCCTCAAGCTATGCTGCCTTAAACAACAGAAGCACTCTGAAGTTCAAAGCACTTTGTATTCACTCTTCTGTGTTATTGCAGTTACTAGGGAGTTGAGTAACTGGTACACATACATTAGCACGGCATTAGAAAAACACTGTTTATTTATTTATTTTCAAATCGGGTTTTCACCGCCAGAAGACCTTTCTAAACTTCATGAGGCAGCTTCCTGTAAATTATAAACTATTGTATAGCACTTAAAAGTAGGAATGAGAAAACGTGTCTGTAAATGAGATTGGGGGTTGGCTGCTCTTTATTTGCTCGTTAGCGAAGATGGAATAAAAAATATATCAGGATACTTTATGAAACCATTCCCAGTGGGGCAAGTGTACTTCTGATTGATGTATTCATTAAAATAATGTCCTTTCAGTCAAAACAGTACTGACTGGTTGCTGAGTGGCTCCCCTGGTCTCCCCTGACTGCCTGGCGTGCAGCGTGAGTCATACACAGGCCCAACAGTGTACTCGCAAAACAGACGGCACACGCCTCACACCCCAAGCCTGGCACCATACCCTTCTCCCCTGGTTCGCAACCAGGTTGTACCAATTCGATCTTTGCAGGGGACTCAATAGAGAGTATGTCATTGGCTCTCCGGCACTCCAAGGGTTTCGGTGTGTAAAAATCGTCAAGAACTGTTTTTTATTATAACACTACTGCCCACGACTTCCAGGGGCCGCTAGCTCGCTGGCATCCGCTGTAGAGCTCCAGAGGTGCACTAGCTTTGAAACTGAATCAAACCATAATCCAGCAGGACTGATGATAAACTAATGATACCGTTTATGAAACACATCTTCCCATCACAATGCAAACTCTAAATTGATCTGGCCCTAAGTGTTCTTGTTTGGACCACCACTAGATGTCAGTGTTTCACATATTAATCGTTTTAAAAACACGCACTGTGGCAGATGACTGGATACATCGGTACAACGTTCAAATTGTTGACTAGATGACTAGATAGATCAGTACAACGTTAAAACATTTCTTAAATCAATCCAAAGAGGCACTGCTCCACATTTATATATGACAGCAAAGTCAATTAGATTGGGCACTGACAGTACAAAAGACCTCTCAAGGCTGATTATGAGGAAGTGAGGCAGGGAAGCATATTCGTGTTGCACAGGGTTCAGTGCGCGGCTCAGTGAGTGGAACAGGGCAGTGTAGCGTGATGCAGTGCCGTTACGGATTCTGTCGGAGAGATGAGGTTAACTGCTCTACAAACTCAACTGTAGATATGCCTGGCTCTTTTGCAGATTGGTTAAGAAACTCCATAGCGTCGAGCATGATTACCATTATCATGACGATATTTTCCTCAAGCTAGAGATTTTAAGCATGCAGAGGGGTTTTTAAAGCTTAGCTAAAAAAAAAAAAAAAAAAAGGATATGGATGAACTGCCAATGAACCAGAAGAGCATGCTTTACATTGTGGATATTCAGTGAATTCGATGCAACATTTCAGGAAGAGTCAGTTATTGCTGGAGTTAGGGCTTCCAGTGCACTCTTTCAATATACAAAGCATTTCTCACTTGGGATTTATGTACCAATAGAAATCAGCTCTAAAAAAGATAATAATCTTTAAATTTAAGAACAGTCTACTGTTTTATTGAATTAGGCTCTGTGTGAGTGCTTTTTTTCCGATTCAAAGCACATTTCAAATTCCAGGCTGAGTTCCTGTAAGTTTGCCAGGAAGCTAAGGGCTGGCTGAACTCTGAAAATAACCTCCTCCACCTTGGCTAAAACTGTTTTTTTTCTGAAATATGCATTATTTTTTTCAGGAAAAAAAAAACCCTGTATGCAGCCGTTTGAGAGCCATTCTATAGCTGGTTAACAGTGGCACCAGAACCACATTTCAGACTATTTTCATGCATCCCATTTTATTAACTTATTTAACCAGACTAAAACATGTAATGCTGATGCAAAAGCTGTGCTTGGCTGCAAGGGCAGGGCAAACAGGAGTGAATTACAATGCAATCTCCATACAGACAGGGCTGAATTCCCTACGGCTAGTGCTAGCTATTGGTGTGGGCTAGAGCAAAGCAAGACTGCCACAGACTGCTAAATCCAATGTGTAATTCCAATAGCAAATCCAATTACATATAAATGAATTACCTCTGTAATGAATACAATAATGGAAATCAGCTTTTAGCAGACTGTCCATCAGTTTATCTAAGGCAGTAGCTTTGACAAACAGGGCTACAAGGCAAATTCACTCCCCAAATTACCTTTTTGGAATCTTGAAGTTTATGTTTATTTTTCTATGTTACTTTTTAATGTAAGCTAATTCAGCCAAGGTGCCTTTATATTGGTAAGCGGCAGCACCATCTAGTGCACAGCAGTATATTACAAGCAAAGTAAAATTAAACTTTCGTCAAAATGGCAGATCACTGGATGGCGTTGGCATCTATCTATTATAGGTGCTGTATCCACGGTAGGCAACTACAATTGGAGACTTAATACAAAAACAGTCTTTCCCTGAACTTTTTGATCATGGTAAATGACACGTTGCTTTGCTGCACCATGCTCTTTTTGATCATGGTAAATGACACGTTGCTTTGCTGCACCATGCTCTTTTTGATCATGGTAAATGACACGTTGCTTTGCTGCACCATGCTCTTTTTGATCATGGTAAATGACACGTTGCTTTGCTGCACCATGCTCTTTTTGATCATGGTAAATGACACGTTGCTGTGCTGCACCATGCTCTTTTGATCATGGTAAATGACACGTTGCTTTGCTGCACCATGCTCTTTTTGATCATGGTAAATGACACGTTGCTTTGCTGCACCATGCTCTTTTTGATCATGGTAAATGACACGTTGCTGTGCTGCACCATGCTTACACCATACTTTACTTTCACTATACAGAGATTCCTTAAGGATTTGTATTGGGATGGAAAAGTCTGTTTAAAACAGTTTCAATAGCCCCAGCTGGCTACCGGCAGGAATTAGTCAGAAAGCTGCAGTTTTAAAGCGCCAGTCAGACAAAACTCCAGTCAGACAAAACTCCACACAGGATGAAAGTAGACAAACTAAATATTTTGGCACTTTTTTTTTTTTTGGAAGGCATATTTAGTTCCTAAAAAGGTATTTTACAAACATCGTTTTTTCAGGAGTTAGTATCTTTGTGGGGACTTTTTATCAAATTTTGTCCGCACATTAATAGTAATGCCTGCCCCCACCAGCCCACGGCCACGCCCACGCTCTCGCACCCACGCACGCGCACACGCACACGCAAACGCAAAGGATTTCTGCTTCCTTTTATACAGGTGGCCATGCCCCAGTTCGCATCAATTACCTAAGTGAGGAATGGCCACACCTGTGATTGCCAGCAGGGATAGATTTAACCCCATCCCTGCCAACATTACATGCACACACACACACACACACACACACACACACACACAATATTTACAGCAGCAGGGCTTTTGCCCTGCCTCAGAGGCCTGAAATAGACTGAACAGTAATATGTATTTAAAGTGATCAGAAACCACTTTATTATACGCTTGGGGAAATATGTGTGGTGTCAACGGGTTTAAAAAAAATAAAAAAAACCTTCAGCAGATTGATAATGAATACTTACCAAGCACAAGTAAGCAAAAAAAAAAAAGGAAGGTCAGTGCGTTTGGACTGGAACAAGATACAAAATCAAAATGAGTGTCATTTCAGTGATTCTCTGAATGGACCCTTGTAAAGTATAATAAAGCACAGTGAAAGCATGGTAAAGCACAGAGAGATGTGGTAAAGCATAATTTAAAAAAACATGGTAAATGCAAATTATAACCATAGGAGAGGTGCAACAATAGCATGCAAAAATACCGTGGTAAACTTTCATAAGGGGGAAACAAAGAATAATAGGGAGCTGACACCGAGGGTTGTCCTGTTCTTCAGCACAATATCGTACAGTTATCAGGCATCTTTATATATTAATATAAGACATCAAGATGGCTTTCCAGACCCCAGATTAAATGCACATTTGGCAAGGTTGTTCACATGCACAGCACCTAGTCTGCATTACTTACTAAACAATTTATTTTTATAGTTTAGCTTTTTTAAATAACATATTGTTTAGTTTAGTTTTACCACAATGACATTAGTATTATTGACAATAAATCAATGTTATTAATTATAGACCTACAACCTTAAAATAGTTTATCTCCTTTGAAAAAAAAAAAAGATGCACAATGGGGAACTCCTTGCATTGGTGCACACAGAATGTCATCAATATAAATATTCATGATAGCTTTGGAAATATATTTGAACACACATGCGCCAGCATCGGAGCAAGAAAGAACAAAGTGCTGGGTTAGAATGATCTCAGTCTCGAATGGATCCATACCCACTAACAACAGGCATTGGATACAGTGCAAGCCCTACAGTAGCCCTCGCCAGTGGTGGTAAGGGGTCAGCCTCACTGAGGCTGACTTATTATTATTGCTACTTTCCCAGGCCCTAGGTGAAATGTGTTTGGGAGAGGAGCCAGCCCTCGTTAGGCATTGGGAACTCCTGAGTCAGCTGTTTTCAAAACAATACTGAAAAGCGACAGTCCCAAGACAATAACAGAGTTTTAAAGGTGTTTGAATTGTGCTGGAGGGATGTGTGACTCTCCCTCAATAGTTGGCAGATTTCAACCCCCGACAGTGAATGCCCCTGAGAAGAAGGATTTTTAGACTGTTCATTGTGAAATATCAATAGTTTGTGCAGTCTTGCACCTATGACCTGTAGTATCTGTCCTCTGTCCAAGTCAGTTCTGCTTCTTGCTCATTGCGACCCATGTCTATTTTGATTAACACCAGGGATATGCAGCTTTTATATATTACATCATGTCGGGAATACCATTGACATGCCATATTCATCTACAGCAGTGTGCTACGTACTGTATTACTGGTGTTTCTAATTTTTCGTCCTTCACCTATTCGGAGAACACTGAGGTCCAGCCAGTACCTTCTAGTCCTTAGGCCCAGTATCTTTGACTACTCTACAGTGCATGGGTATTTTGACCCTTTGCATTCACAAAATAAAGGATGACCGCACTCTCTCAAACAGTCCAGAAATGTATTTGATCATTGCAGCTTTAGAAAACAAGACCGATATTTTGACCGCTTGCATCATTTTCTCTATTCAGCATCATTAATATTCCAGCACTTGTTCTTTCATTTCCTCACATAACTCCCTATTTAGTCATTCATACATTAAAGCACAGTTCCACTCAACCATTATCAAGGCAGAAACCTGCAGTACAATTTGTTTTCTCACAGTGGCTGCTGAGAGAAAGGAGAGCTGAATCAAAAGAGAAGAGTTTCGCAGAGGGGGTGATTGATCTCAGTATAACAAATAGGGCAGAGAACACAGAAAAAGAAACTCAGTGGCTACACTGGAATAATAATTCAGACCTGGGTCACATATGAATGAGAGACTAGACCTTCTGTCTCTTATATTCTTATAAGCTTATTGCTTCTTACTCTTTCTTCTGTGTTCTTCACTGGTGTATAACAAACAATCACCCTCTTGATAATGGTGATTGTAATGTAAATTACATTTAATCTAAAAGCTACATTCAAAATGTAATCATTAAAACACAGTTTGTGTTAAGAGTTGTATTACTGATTTATAAATGAGCTGCTTTAAGAGAGTGATGTTATGTTCCGCAGTGCTTGCAGGGAGGGTGGAGGAGTTATGGGGGGAGTCCTGGTTGTAGTACAAGCGTGCAGTCGGTGCGTTACTTTGGCAGCTTCAAACCTGCAAAAACATCAGTTCTTATCACTGTATATACAGTGCCTTGCGAAAGTATTCGGCCCCCTTGAACTTTGCGACCTTTTGCCACATTTCAGGCTTCAAACATAAAGATATGAAACTGTAATTTTTTGTGAAGAATCAACAACAAGTGGGACACAATCATGAAGTGGAACGAAATTTATTGGATATTTCAAACTTTTTTAACAAATAAAAAACTGAAAAATTGGGCGTGCAAAATTATTCAGCCCCTTTACTTTCAGTGCAGCAAACTCTCTCCAGAAGTTCAGTGAGGATCTCTGAATGATCCAATGTTGACCTAAATGACTAATGATGATAAATAGAATCCACCTGTGTGTAATCAAGTCTCCGTATAAATGCACCTGCACTGTGATAGTCTCAGAGGTCCGTTTAAAAGCGCAGAGAGCATCATGAAGAACAAGGAACACACCAGGCAGGTCCGAGATACTGTTGTGGAGAAGTTTAAAGCCGGATTTGATACAAAAAGATTTCCCAAGCTTTAAACATCCCAAGGAGCACTGTGCAAGCGATAATATTGAAATGGAAGGAGTATCAGACCACTGCAAATCTACCAAGACCTGGCCGTCCCTCTAAACTTTCAGCTCATACAAGGAGAAGACTGATCAGAGATGCAGCCAAGAGGCCCATGATCACTCTGGATGAACTGCAGAGATCTACAGCTGAGGTGGGAGACTCTGTCCATAGGACAACAATCAGTCGTATACTGCAAAATCTGGCCTTTATGGAAGAGTGGCAAGAAGAAAGCCATTTCTTAAAGATATCCATAAAAAGTGTCGTTTACAGTTTGCCACAAGCCACCTGGGAGACACACCAAACATGTGGAAGAAGGTGCTCTGGTCAGATGAAACCAAAATCGAACTTTTTTGGCAACAATGCAAAACGTTATGTTTGGCGTAAAAGCAACACAGCTCATCACCCTGAACACACCATCCCCACTGTCAAACATGGTGGTGGCAGCATCATGGTTTGGGCCTGCTTTTCTTCAGCAGGGACAGGGAAGATGGTTAAAATTGATGGGAAGATGGATGGAGCCAAATACAGGACCATTCTGGAAGAAAACCTGATGGAGTCTGCAAAAGACCTGAGACTGGGACGGAGATTTGTCTTCCAACAAGACAATGATCCAAAACATAAAAGCAAAATCTACAATGGAATGGTTCACAAATAAACATATCCAGGTGTTAGAATGGCCAAGTCAAAGTCCAGACCTGAATCAATCGAGAATCTGTGGAAAGAACTGAAAACTGCTGTTCACAAATGCTTTCCATCCAACCTCACAGAGCTCGAGCTGTTTTTTGCAAGGAGGAATGGGCAAAATTTCAGTCTCTTCTGTGTGCAAAACTGATAGAGACATACCCCAAGCGACTTATAGCTGTAATTGCAGCAAAAGGTGGCGCTACAAAGTATTAACTTAAGGGGCTGAATAATTTTGCACGCCCAATTTTTCAGTTTTTTATTTGTTAAAAAGTTTGAAATATCCAATAAATTTAGTTCCACTTCATGATTGTGTCCCACTTGTTGTTGATTCTTCACAAAAATTACAGTTTCATATCTTTATGTTTGAAGCCTGAAATGTGGCAAAAGGTCGCAAAGTTCAAGGGGGCCGAATACTTTCGCAAGGCACTGTATATTTGGAAAAGGCATAATCAAGTTACTGTATACCTGGGAGACACAAGTATAAATGTTATCTGGATTGGTTTAACAAACATCTGCCTGGAAGTGGTTTTCTTTCACCGATCGGCTGGCTACAGTAATATTTCTGTGCGGGGTGTCCTATTAAGGTTATTAAACTGTCAATACTTTTCATTTGATTTCATGCACCGTCTAGACCTCCCTGACAGAGGAACACATTCTTATTTTAGAGCATGATTCAGCGTCTAGACGAACCAGTCTATATTGAATTACTGTAAGTACAAACAACCATTCTAATAGGTAAGAAGAATCAATACATCAAGCAGTATAAGAAATAATAAGGAGGGATTGGCCTTAATCTTTTAGACCAGTAGTAAATGAATGGAGATTCATGATAATAACTAACCCATAGGATTACATTTTAATTATGGAGGGACTGACCTTTCAGCAGCTTTTAAAAAAGTAACAAATAACAAAACAAACAGCAATTGTAACACCTGTTAATTTAACAAAACAAGAACCACCAAAGATGTAGTATTATACCTGAAGCTGCAGGGCTCTCGTCTCGTAATATTAATGTGAAATTACAACTGTGGGTAGTGGATAATAAAGCTTACTGTAGGGTCTGACTCATTTTTTAATAAAGGTTGGCAGTATCTCTTTGATGAATACATGTATTTACAATGACGTTATCAATAAACACAGCTGTAGAATTTTTTGTCTGACTTGAATATTCAGGTACCTGCCTACATAATTTGTATCTAATAGCGTTATGGCTATGAAGTTACACAACACATAAGAATGGAAAAAAGACCCTGGAGGCTGATTCCCTTTTTCATGTTACATAAAAGCTTTTTTCAGCTACAAGAAGACATTGATGTGCCTTCTGGATTAATGCTTCTGTGTAGAACAATTTCTGCAATACTCAGAAAACAGCAATCAGATCAGAAATGTAGTGAGGACTGCACATCTCTTCTCTGGGAAAAAGTTACAGTAAAGGTTGATTCCTTGCACTTTGTCTGATCATTGAACAGGGTTGACAGGATAAGCAGGATTTGTGACACACTGATAAATACCAGCAGCTGAAAACAAAATGAAAAGCATTAGTTCGGTGGTTTGTTGCTGACTACACAAAATGAAAAATAACATTTACTGCTATTTCACTTGATAAGTATTACTGTAACAGATCAAGAGCCGCCCAATTAGACCAGAGTTGTGGGTGATGAAAAACTTCCAGACAGTGCTCTTGGGCTTGTGCTCTGTTACCGAGTCGATATCTACTCACAGGTGCATCCGCCAATGCAAGCCAAAGCCATTGATCCTAAAAAGCAATTCCAAGAAAGGGAGTCTGCTGAAACTACTAAAGAGGAATCTGAAAATATCAGTAGCTGTATGAAACCACTCATGCGGAGCACACCTCAAGAGGCTGTGTGGTCCAGTGGTTAAAGAAAAGGGCTTGTAACTAGAAGGTCCCCAGTTCAAATCCCACCTCAGCCACTCACTCATTGTGTGACCCTCAGCAAGTCACTTAACCTCCTTGTGCTCTGTCTTTCGGGTGAGACGTAGTTGTAAGTGACTCTGCAGCTGATGCATAGTTCACACACCCTAGTCTCTGTAAGTCGCCTTGGATAAAGGCGTCTGCTAAATAAACAAATAATAATAATAATAAAAGAAACAGCGTGCGCCAAATATTCTACTTTTAATGTTACAGGCAACAATTTTATTGTATTAATAACCCACGCCCCCTTGCAAAACGGAGATCGCTATTGTGGAAGACTGTGGAAGATTTCGAGAAACTATATCTGATACTATTTAGTACCGGCTAAGCTCCACCTTGTCCTAACCAACACAAATGGGTAGGTGTTGCTTTACCATATCCCACGACTCAACGGGGGCTCGTCCAGGATACGATTGCATTATGTCATGAAGATTTATCAGCAATATTGCATCACTAAACACAGTGTAATATGTTACAATAAACACTCTACTTAGATGATCAACAGTTTTGTTTTGTCCTCATGGAAAAATTGAACCAACTTAAGAGAGCCAACTATAACCAATGTCATCTCCAGCTGTTCTTGGTTCAATACTGGTGTGAAATCTCCAATTTACATTATACATTCTTCTTCTTCTTCTTCTTCTTCTTCTTCTTCTTCTTCTTCTTCTTCTTCTTCTTCTTCTTCTTCTTCTTTCACAATTCCTATTGATTGATTCCTCTGTCAGATACCATAACTTGCTTATTGCAGTGTCTATTCATGTAGAAGGAAATGTTGTTTTTTTTACCACCTCAGACTCGAAGTCTGAAGTGAGAAAAACAACAGGTGTTAAACAGATAGAGCAATTACTTTCAAATCAACCTTCGAAAGCTTTTTGAGAACCAGCTCTCACAACCTCACACACACACAAGCATGTCAGGCATGTTTCTGTAACAGCTGCCAAGAAAGCTCTTCCTCCCCAGGCATATGCCTTCTTTGTTGGGTGCTATGTAGATAATCTGCGGTTGGCCAAATGATAAGTCGTAGTAAACTATACTGCATCTGAAGTTTTACATAATAATTAATAAATAAATAAATAACCAGTGCTTTAAAATACATTTTTGTCCTTTTTATTAGCTTTACTAATACTAATACTTAACCTCTTTCATTTCTCGGAGAATGCTTTGGTTTTTCGTTTGCTTTTTATAGTAATTCAGGATGAGCAATTATTTCAACTACAACACAAAAGGTAAACTGCTCCACTATTTGCTGTAGGTCACATGTTCTGATTGCAGTAGACCATTGACACAGGAATTGATTGGGTACCAGGAAGCAGAAGCAGCAACAGTATATGGCTGGCAACAAGAGCTGATGAACATTCAGGATTAAGTTACTTTAAATGTAGAAATTCCACTTCATTTTTTTCCAAACTATACACATGGGGCCCAGTGAAGTGCATACACCAATTTGGGCTCAGATTCTCAAGCGTGGAATCAGATTCCCTATAACAATAAAAAAGGGATATTTGGGAAACCCATGGGAAATGTACATCACATCATATTGCAATAACAACAGTGAAAGCAGACTGGCCAGTCAAACTGAATTGGAGGTCCTCCACTGTCCTGTAAGATGGCTAGTCATTTTGGTATGTATCTCTTGATAGCTGTTTGCATACAATGTATTTTGCTAAGAAGGAAGTATCTTCCTTTATGAGCCCTGACTGACTAGTTACATGAAGCTCAGATCCCTTATTTCCTTACAGCGTACTGTATACCCTCGTGTGAATTGACAAAGCATCTGAGATTTGTCTGTGCCAAGTGAATCAGGTGTAAAGCATGACCTCAGATCGGCCTCAGAGAAACACTGCATGGTATTGTGGCTGTACTGCTGGAAAAGTCTTGCATGCTAATCCTGCTTTCAGTCGCTGTCTGGGTACAAACACGTGTTGCACAGTCCTTTCATTCACAGAATCTGTCCTGAAGGTCGGGTTACTACACTACTACTAAACAAGTGGATGTGCTTCAGTAGAATGCTGGACCATGTTAAACCACCAGTTTGGCTGGACATTGGAAAATATCCTTACCGATGCGTTGACGTTTAATTATTGTTTTTTGCTCCGAGAGACAGAGCTAGTTAGTGTGTTCTTTGACGAATGATGTCCTATAGTTTATTCATAAGCATGAGCCTCACTCTTACTGTACGTTGCCATGTCTACAGACTGTATTTGTAGACATAGCTGTGCTTTATTGAAGGTGTTTTTGCATTCTTGTCTGAATCTCTGAATTATTTATCTTGTTCACTGCTCTAAGCAGCTCTTTATCTTGATACTCTAAACATAGCGGTTCTTTGCACACAAACCCTGAAAGTTTGAAAGACCATACACTAAAAAGAATGGATAAGTCTAAATTCTGTATTGTATTTTATTATAGTCTAAATTCTGTATTGTATTTTATTATAGTCTAAATTCTGTATTGTATTTTATTATAGTCTAAATTCTGTATTGTATTTTAATATAGTCTAAATTCTGTATTGTATTTTATTATAGTCTAAATTCTGTATTGTATTTTATTATAGTCTAAATTCTGTATTGTATTTTAATATAGTCTAAATTATTTATTGTATTTTAATATAGTCTAAATTCTGTATTGCATTTTAATATAGTCTAAATTCTGTATTGTATTATAAGATAGTCTAAATTCTGTATTTTATTAGCTTAGCTTCCTGTTTTTTCCGTTGTGTGTTACACTCACATATTTTCACGTTTCCAGAGGTGCTGGGTGTTCTGGCTGAGAGTGTGCTATGTGGTTAGTGAGTCCTGCTTCTACCTTCACCTGCTGACACTGCCTGCTGTTCTCAGTGAGTCTAGGTCAGGTACTCTGAAGTCACCCAGCACCACTGCACTGAAGAGTCAGAGGTTCTCCTGCTCCAGATATCTGCTCCTCCATTCCAGCTCCAGAGTACTTGACCTAGACTCATTGAGAATAGTAAAGTGTAATAAAAGGCAAATTCTCAAATCCAACAACTCCCCTAATTGCTGGGCTGAGGGAGAGCGTGGAGCCTGCTGTACAGCAATTCATCACGCGGCTCCCCTGGGTTTGATTACCGAGTGATAACATTGACTACCAGCAAGCACTCCAGACAACAGTGCCCCTCACCGTGCTGGTTATCTGAGTGCACCTACCCCACTGTGTGAGCTTCACAGGCTGCTTTCCAGGATCCTATCTGAAGTGCAATTGAAAATGAAAGGATTTTAACATTTTAAAAATCAACATAAAAACCTACAAAAAACGGAGTTGAAGGAAAGTGCAGTTATAGTATAATTCGCATTTTCCATTATTAAAGCGTTGCTTTAGTGGAGCAATAGAATACTCAGAGAGCAACGAAAAGCTTAAAGAGAGAAAATGGCTTTGTGATAGACACAAAGCTCAAATCAGCTGTTTAAAAGGGTGCCAATCATTTTCCAAGCATACCTTTTCCATTTTATTTTATTCTCATCTCCGGTATCATTGCAATAACCTTTGTTTGACTTTTAGAAAATGAATCATGCTGCTCTTTCCCCATTATTGTTATTATTGGTTTTTTTTAATGCCCGCTGTCACTTTGACAGGTAGAAAGAGACAGGTTTGGTCATGCCGTTGTGCTGCGTTTCCAACCTGATCCGTCTAGTTAATTGCTGACAGGCGGTGGTTGACTCTAGACTCAGAAATGGCAAGTGTTTGACAGCATGGTTACACAAAGGACCTGTGAGGGTTCACACATGGGAAAAGGGAGGACAGAAAACATGAAACGTTATTCTCACACCTTGTACCTGACATCAATGACATGATGCTCTTTTAAAACTGTGAGGGCGAAGGAGATGTACATTGAGGGTTTTTGTTTGTTTGTTTTTTAAGGATGTTAAACATGTTCTTCAACTGATTCAATATAGTCCTCTAGTTAAATGCTGTAAAAATCCTGGGAGAGAATTGATTTATGACCTGAGGAAAGCAGAACTGTAAGTCTGAAAGCATTGTCGTTTCAAAGCATTGCTGTTTTTCAAATAAACTGCGAAGCTTCCATTTGAAGGAGTTACTGTATATCTAAATGGACTTACTAATGACACAGGTGCAGGCTCACGCCCCTCAGCTGGTGAAACAAGTAATCAGGACACAGGAGGCAGTCAGGGCCAGGAAATGTCTTGTACATGTTGCGTCTCATAGAGAGCATGTGTTCACCCAATGAGGAGAAGTAAGGAAGCTATACAGGCATTTACTGCACTCTAAACTGAATATAAAGGTGTGTATGGACTGTATAGAATAAACAAAATCAGCTCAATGAGTTTTCTTTACAACACACTCAATGTATAGTGCTGGGTCTTGAGCATCATGCCATGTAATACCTTCCCTTGTAACAATGTCATTGTTAATGAAACCCTATAAGCTGCTCTAATACCAAGCTATGTGTGCAGCTATTTATAGCTTTTAGTTTCAACATATCAGTATATTGAGACAGTGGCTTTGCCTAGCATGGACAACATGCTATGCTTACCGACGTATAGAGAAAGACTCAAGCTAGCCTTAGTTTGAACAGTAAGTGGTTAGCAAAATGTCTTTTAATACCTGCATGCCCAACCTGACTGGCCTGTAAGGTGTCTACACTGTTCTGGAGGGATCTGTGGTTATTCCTGATTACCGCTTCCAATTCCTTCAGGGAAATTAGGAGTGAGCTGAGGTGACTCTTCAGAATTGAACTGAATAGCCTTCACTCCTTAACACAATAATTTGTGAAATCTTGGAACAAGGTAGATGTCAAACAAATTCCTACAATCTGTCAGAGTCTGTCAGGTATACTGTCCTACTGGCCAGCCTGAGAGACGGAGGCTCGGCGCGAACCAGCAAGCAAGCTTCTCAACCGCAATACTAAAGAGCCAGGCTCCTCGGCAGGACTGCGTTAATATCATCTCACCAACAGGGGTCAGATCGGCCACGGCAGCGCACCTCACAACACTTACATGGAGCTGCAGCTCACTGTAGAGACCGCTTTCAAGTGAATTCAAATGGGAATGAGGGACAGCCCATTTCCACCAAAACACTGCAGCACGGTGAAAACAGATTCAAAGAAAGGTCAACGCATGGGAGTTTTCATTTGTTGGAAGAGAAAACGCTTTATCATACTGCCTTCCAACCTTTGCTTCTGAACTCGAATGCCACCCCATATGCTCAACATTAGATGCAATCTGCACTCCTAAATATTAAGAGAGCCGTTGAAATAAAGGTCACTGGTTCGTACTCACTGAATACACACAGGATTTACAGTGCCTTTGCATGTTGCTTGTTTCTAATTGTGTCAAACAGCGCTCCCTTTTCAAGCCTGCCTTAAGCGTACCTGGGAGAGGGTCCACTCATTCAAGGAAACATAATGAACAGTGGCCTTTAGGGAGCATTCGCGTCCTTCCAGTGCAATCAATTGTTTTCCACAGGGCACTGCCACCAAAGAGATGGATTTCTGGAGACTTCCTGTATCAAAGGGTTAAATAAATAACAGAAATGATGCCTAAAAGACCCTGAAAACCCTCACACATCATGGGCTAGGTCCTACTTCTGTTTAAAGTGTAGTCATCATTTCTGCTTCATTGACACGCGGAAGAAAACATCACTCGGAAATCATGCTCTGCCTCTCTCTCTATAGTGGAGGGGCCTCTTGATAAAATGCCACCAGCAAAATGAAATGCAGAATTAAAAGGTCAGAACATGAATACATTGAACACATACCCTGACTCATACCAAAACTCTCTGTCGGCTCTAATTAAAGCAGATTATATCAGAAGATCCCTTATTCCGTATGCCACGGAGGGCTGTCTTTTTTGTAACCTTTATTTTACCAGGATGTCACTTTTTTTTTTAAGAGACATAATTCTCATCACATACATGATTTTGTGTGAGCAGTGTAGACCTCTTAACACGGATTGCCTATGTACAAACAGAAATCATGCAAAAGAGAATTATATTCTTAATTAGCTCCGAAGAACAATGGAAAGATTGAACATTCCAAAATGATTGTTTATTTCCCATCGCTCATGATTTTGCCCAAACATTAACTTATATAAACAGGCCAGCAATCACCCTTACAGAGTAATTCAAATGGGAATTATCTGAAATTGTCTCTGATCCCACGTACCGTTAACACCTGTCAGTATTGATTTGGTTAGGCATGAGGTTAGCGTTAAGGTTATAAAATGTAAATCCTAAAAGTGAAGTTCATTTCTAGTTCACAAGATTATTTTGCTCCAGAAAGGTTTGGAAACTATGCAAACACAAGCAAAGGGGCATTCACTCTTTCACCCTTTCTTTGAGTTTGTGGTTTATTTTAAGCAGAATATTTAGGTAAGAGTGATATAGAAGGAATCCTCAGGGCGAGTTTTCTTTCCAATGCAGTTAGTGCTGAGTTTATTCAGTAAATTACAGAGAAAGCAACATGGAGCCTGCCAGCTTTCCTGTGACCAGGTCTCCTAGCAACCACAGTGTCTACTGTTAATTCCACCAAACATAAATAACAGCACAGTAAATACAAGCTACATGCAATATATATATAAAGCATAATTTACTCTTTAAAGGTTAGTACATTGTAATCCCTTAAAACTAAATTAAACCACGTGTTTATGTCAAAAGTAATTTATTCCGGGGAAAAGCATATGTTGCTCAAAAAAAAAGGAAACCTAAAAAACTAACAAAAAAATCATTTATGCAAACTAAACTAAATGATTATGCTAGCTGAAGCCACGACTTACATAGGCACAGTTATAGAGAAACATCTTATCAGACAATTCTGATGGGTTTATAATTATTTTTTGACTGTGCAAGCCATAGTATGCAGTAATAACAAATACATTGATCAATGTTATTTCTCACGTAACTTGTTTCATGCAGGTTTTTACAAAGAAACTACCACCCAACCCAACCAATTACAAGGCTTTTGTCATGATCAAACTCCATGCTTCAACATACACTACCATCAGAAAAGTGTATACAGTAGTGTGCACATTTATTGCAACACACCATTGCTTCTGTAGTTCTATTGTGTATATGAAATCAAATCACTGTTACTGAAAATCCTGGAAAATTATAGAAATAGGCACATTTGCGATTGTCTAGTGTAACTGATGACTTTAATAGGCCACACGTGCAATTATTTAAAATACAAAGAGAAAAGAAACACACAGTCACATATGGTAAAATGCATTAGACTTTTTAGAAGTTGTTTAAGACGCCTAATTAAAGCACAAAGTGGTCTAACATTTTCACACGAGTGCCTATTGTTTCTATATCACCGATTACTGACCGAAAATTTAAATTCTCACACCCTGAGGTTTTCATGCAGGTAGGCATATAAAGGGTATCAATGACAAATCTTCAGGCGTTCTAATAGATTTGCACATGACTGTATTTGAATAAAAAATAAGTAGATTAGAACTCACAAAAATGAAAAAAAATCTTGATCTCAGTATTTCAGTGTTCTTGTAACATGACAAACTTTACATGTGGAGATCCAGAGATGAAGGAACATATATTCATAAAAACGAAGAAGAAACTCTTTGAAATTATGATCTTAAGAATGCTTAAAGTAGGCTGACCTCCTTGATTAACATATCCAGATTAGGCTTGTTCCAGTTAAATTGGCAGGTTTGCATTTTTAGATCAGTCACAGTTAATAAACTAGGTTCACTTAGTAAACATGTTCTCCCATGATAATTAATATGCAGAGATGAGTTTTCAGCAGGAAATCTGCATAAAAGCACAAAGCGTCTGTAACACATTATAACGATTGGAAGGTGAATCATAGTTTTGCATTATAATATTTACAAATTCAATCAGATGCACATGTTAAAAATGTATAGAAATGCAAATAAATGGAGAAAAAATAACATTATGATTATAAATGGGTCATATAGAAGATACAAATACAATAGAATTCTTCTTATGTTTCTAAATAGGCTTAAACAGGCAAAACTATAAAAATATTGTATTTTATTATTATTATTATTATTATTATTATTATTATTCACCTTTACTGTAATATAGAGCGTGCTCAGGGCTCAATGAATCTGACTGAAAGGCTAGATAATACAAGTAAGAAATACAGTTTAGAGCAACAATGGGCATCAGGCATCAAAGAAGGCAAGAAAACAATAAACAGTATGAAGCTGTTAACTCGTCAGTGTAAAATATCTATAGAATAAAACAAAAGGCTGTCATATAAGGAAGGAAGGCGTCTCTACTGCATGGCCCTCTTTGTACACATCTGCTGCAGGTGGGACGTCTACACCTTGAGCTTCAGTCAGCTTCCACCAGTGCTGATTGCACACGAAAGAGATGGCATGTAAACGAAGGACGTTATGTACTGTAGAGCTGTGCAATGCACATGAGCATTCTTAAAGCTACATACAAAATGGAAGCCTTTTATTTCACCAGAATGTTTTCTGTGTACCAAGCAGAACATTTACATCTGAAAGTAACTCCATATTATTAGAGGAGGCTATTGTAATTAACGTACTAGGTTACGATACCGTAAATATGGGCTTTTACGAAACCCAATCATCTTCAGAGCAACAGCCTCCCGCTGTGACTCCAGCTTGTGTCAGGTGCTGAAAGAGCCAGGAGAGCATGTCAGAGCTGCTTTATCTTTCCTAAACAAACACTGAAGTCCATGTGTCACCTGATTAGATGGTCTTTTCACTAGAAACAATATATTGCTTAAATATGTAAGTGTGGCCCTGAGGCCCTGCACATGTACAAATTTAAATACTACATGTGTTGGGGTGTTTTTGTATAAATAAAGTTGTACATATTATGAATTCAAGTTTGGCAGGGATGGGGTTAAAAATCATTGTGCAAAATGTGGCTGGGTCGTAATTGATTAATTGATAGTCAATTAAACCTGGACGGTAGTTGTTTACAATATTACTTGGCATACAGTGAATGCATCTTTGGAGCTGCGATTGAGAGGAGAACTACACAGCATGTTATCATTGTGGTTCGTCCCTAACTTCTATTTGCCCTTCACAGTCCTGACAGAGAAAAAGGCATAAGGCATGTGGATGTGATCTGAAAAGCTGTGAATCAATCAGCAGGCCCTGCTTGCCAAGCTGCTGCATTAAAGCAACAGGGCTTGAAACACTTTTCTTTTTGAGGTAAGAATTTAAACTGGCATCACTGCCTCTTACTGCTGCAGCCATGCATCTGCTGAAATCAGACTGAATACAAATAAGCTAGAAAACACCATATGCAGCTCCAATCAGCTACTTCTAAAGGAATGCCAGCAGTGCTAGCATGATTTTCTACAATTTAATTTTAATAGAGATTTAGTACTTTACATTGTGAAAATAATTTACCTACGAGCATATGACCTGATGTGACCCAGGTTGTGAAAATGCAGCAATATATTGTTTTAAAAAAAATATGCACTAAAAATTAAATGATATGATGGAGAGTTACAAAGTAAACAGTTTTCGAAACCCATTATAAACCAACAGGGATTCAGTAGTTCAGGACAAACACCAAATCACAAAATGTTTTAGTACAAATATTTATTGTAGAGAATGCGGAGTATGCGATTTAACAGAAAAGTATGCTGTATATACACATTCATTTGGCATCAAACCTAACTTGGTTTGAGGGTTCGCTGCCTGGCCGACTGGACGAGGCTGAGACCCCCATTTGATAAAACATAAAAACTGTTATTAAGAAAAGTGGAGATGGGGAGGTGGTGGGTTACGATGAAATCAAAACGCAACTGAGAGATAAGTGAAGCGGGTATTTATAGTGCTAACAATTTAAATTAGCTAATGTGTAAATTGAATGATTCAATTTGGTGATGCGGAGATTGGTGTCTGACCCTCCTCCCAAACTTTAATTATAAATTTCATTAATAAGCACTGTCGCTTTTGTATTGCACCCCAAGCCTAGAAGTTCATATTAGTTCTTTATGAGGAGTAGTTGCTGGGTGTGATACAGTATGTACAGTACTTGCATTGGCAGTCTGGTTTCTGAGTTCTGGAGCTCTGATATGTATTACTTGTGTGCTGTATATTCCTCTCTATTCATTCATCTGTTTGCTTACCTGGAGATTACATGGCTTTCATGATGCATGCTTAGATTCATGTAAAGTCTGCACCTGTTCTTGACAAATCCATTCATTATTTCTCTGCACACATTTTATTGTATTTTTTTTTGCCTCCTTAGAAAGTTAAAACAGCTACATACTACACTGCATCTTCGTGTTTCAT
The DNA here is from genome assembly GCA_036884735.1 of Huso huso. Classification (NCBI taxonomy): domain Eukaryota; kingdom Metazoa; phylum Chordata; class Actinopteri; order Acipenseriformes; family Acipenseridae; genus Huso; species Huso huso. The sequence continues at coordinate 2,014,261 of CM072671.1, read as the reverse complement.
CTACTTTCATCTGTAACTTACTGTAGTCTTTAAAGTTTGTTTGAATTGCCTCACACCTTTTAAGTTTCAGTAGTTTCTTTCCTGCTCCTCTAAACATTCCACCCTTCTATGCTTTCCTTTCTAGCAGAAAGAATCTTTGAACTACCAGGAGATAAGGGTGGAAGCATGGGGATCATGCCTCAGCAACTAAACCTTTAAATGTGTTGGAGATATTTTGGACAGGCTCTAAGGAATTTAACATTCTTAATGATGATCCTGTGCGAGGAACTGAAGTAATCCTTTTCCGTCCTCGAAAACAAACAATTCACCACATTCTTGCTGGTAGTTAGGTTGCGTGCTGGATATAGCTGCGTAATGCCCAAATGAGTAATCTCTGGTTTCTTGACAAGCTTGGACCACATTCTGAACATTATTCCCCCAATTGGCTAAACAAATCCGGATTCAAAACAAATGAGAAAAAAATGAAAGTTGACAGTTTTATGGCAGGAGGTGTGGCATGCATATGGCTGGATGATAGCGCCAGTAGCAGCTACGCTGTCAGGAAACTAGAAGCACAAGGAAATCCAGCAGCTGTTTGTGAGCAAAATACTTATTCTCTGCATAGCAGATTTCTTGTAGAACAGAACAATTAAGAAATGCATTAAACCGGGCAGCAATAAAGCTGTTACTAGGAATGAAGAAAGCAGGGTCTAACTAGTTATCTTATGGCACAGTCACAGCTTGCATGTACAAGTAATATGCAGGGAGCAGATTGCAGGGTAATTAATAACTGAACAAAATACACATTCATTTAAATGAATAACTAATAGTAATCATTCTCCCTGAACACCTTATTTTACAGTACAGTGGTACAAGAATTCCTAATCTATAGGGCAGCACCAAGAGCAGCACAGCAAGCTAGGGCGTTGGGAATATATTGGTAGATGGGATCCTTATAGAGAATTCACACCAGTTAGACTTTGATGAAGGCTAAACTGGTGTCATTACAACCATTAACGCTCCTCAAAGAAGCAGAGCCAGTACACAACTAGCATTGACAGGTAATGGTATAAACTGCAAGATGAGTGACAATGGGCTGACTGGGGCCATTGCAAACTAATTGTATTATACTGGGATTAATTTATCTTTCAGGTTAACCAAAATACCAGCATTCTGCCTAATGGAGATAAGATCGTAATGCAGGGTTGGTTTAACTCTGGCAGAAGCTCAGACTGTGATAAAGGAGTTGGAAGGGAGCGTTCATGTAGCCTAATTCACTGCAATATGCTTCTTATGCTCTGGAGTCTTGACTGACCTAACTTTTGAGGTAGATTAAATGGAGATTAGGGGTGTGGAGCTATAAAGTGGTGAAAAGTAGAAGGAGCATTTTATGTACTGTTGCTCCTCACGCTTACCACAAGGCTTATTTGGACGTATCCATTGTGCACCGATGGGACTCGTCTCTTACTACAAATAGGTCTCAGACGTTATTTGGAGACAGGAGAGTTGATCAATCATTTTTGGATAAATAAACCCTGGGGAACAGAGTTTGCAGTATTACTGGAGAATGGACAGCAGGAGACAAGAGAATGAGCCCAGAGAAATGAAGCATTCAAATGCCACAAGCCTATGTGTCTTAACCCACACCCTACCCTTGAAGAGAAGAAATGCATATTGCTTCACTTTAACTAATGTTTAATCAAGTGTTAGTCACTTTAATCCTGACAAATACAAATAATATGATGCATATATGCACACTATAGGTCAATATATTAGGTTACGGTCCCATGGCAGCCATGAATGGAGCCCATCTCTCTGTGTAAACTTATCAAGCTGTAGTCTCAGTAAGTAACCTTGTCCATCAGGAATATGTATTTTACCTTATTCATCCACATGTCATAAACTGGGGGATTAGTTTTAAGCCAATCTAATGTAATACTGTAGCTTTTTTGGCCACTATAAGTAAAATGTAGGTTAAGTAAACCTGTTTCATTTTTTTTCCACAAACTCTGGCAACTATGGCAGCAAATTAAAGCCAAAAAGCCAATTAAAGCAGGTCAAGACTATGCTTCCACCTAGTCCCATATTTATGTAATCTGGGCATTTTATGCAAATTCAACTAAGCTACAGTTCATGAGCAACTTTGCTTTTGTTTGTAACCACATTACACTGGGCAAACACCAGCAAAAATTAATGATGCATGCTCTTAACAGAAAGGGCAAGGGTCACAACTGCAGGAAAATATGTGACAGGGGAGCGTGTTGGAAGAGAATGAACGTGGTGCATTCTCCATCAACCGAAAGAGAGAAACTGCAGTAAATCTTTATTTTTAATTTGGTAAAAAAAACAACAACAACAACATTTAATTAAAAATGCATGTTCCAAGATGAACAGCTTTGCATCTGTTCCCTTTCAGCTGAGAGAGCTTCGATTGATGTACAGTAAGCTTGACAAGGAAAATGAGGGCTGGTCTTTGTACAACATCGACTGCCAGTGTAACATATTAATATTGCAAAATAAGCTGCTGTACAAACATTTCCTATTAGCAAAAGGACCAACATTGTACTGTCTATCTTGAAAAAATGATTTGTAAAAAAAAAATATGAATCACTTTTTCACTGTTTTTGAAAAAACCAACCTATGAATCACCTTTTTTTTTAAGAGGTATTTGACTTACAAGAAGGCAGCCTCATTAAACGTGCTTTGATTCTACACAAGAGTAAAAAGATATAGTTGTGTGTGCTGTCATTGCGCATACATTGTGGGGTTTAGTATTTCATCTCTGCCAGCCTGAACTCACCTCTGTAACTGGCCCTGTAACCTCAGGATATAAAAAAAAAAGTGTGAAGGCGTACTAAGTTCACAGTGTCCACGATTGATAATAAGCTTACCAACGCACAGAGACCTCTGTTTTAGTTATCACACTTAATGTAAAGAGAACAAATGAAACACCTGCTGTTTTTTTCTTCTGTCTTATAAAAAGAAAGAAGAACAATATAGTATGTGTGTGTGAGAGAGAGAGAGAGAGAGTGGGAAGGTCAAATGACACCACTTCTCTTACTCTGTCTGTCGCCTTAAAGTTTCTGTCACAACTTTTATAGTATAACCAAACTTTTTATTTTTTTTGAAGTGCTGCAATGAACCAGAAATCCCTTAGTGCGACCTCTTCATTCCAAACTTTTAAAAACGCAGCCCAGGAGCTCTATACATGAAGTGGAGATTATTGGCGTCTATCCAAAATGAGCCATGCATTGGAATTGGAGTCTGATATTTGAAACTGGTGACAGAGGCCCCATTGAAAAGAGGCATGAAAGTCAAGCTACTGGGAATAGCACGTGGAGAATAAAACTCACTGCTCTCAGGACTGGGAACTGCAGAAAGGGCATGTTTCAAAACATCCTACTGTTGTGAGTGTGATTTGTTGGTGGTTAGTGGGCTATGAAGGGAAAAAGAAGTGTAATTTGCAGGACAAAAAAAAACATTATTCAAAAAACAATCATTGCTTTAGTAAAACACTGCATTCTGCTCTTGGCTGCCTTTCTCAGCGGTTGTGGAGGAGGGGGCCTTCAGCCAGTATCCTGTTAAAGCTCATTCCTCTGTGAAATATTGATTCTGGCTGCTCCCTGTAATTCCTAACAGTGTGGTGACATCACTCTAAAGCACTGGCTGTCCTATTTAATGGACTCAGCCCAGCCCTGGGCACACAACTATACCAGCATCCCCATTTCCTGTCCACTTAATTCATGGTCTTTATTTTGTGGACAGTATATTTTACTTCACGAGAAAGCATGGTATCACATGACTCTCAGAAGCACTATCCCCACTCAGTGAGACCTGTGTGTATTATCTCAGAAGCAATTTCCCGACTCAGTGAGACCTGTGTGTATTATCTCAGAAGAATCTCTATCACTGGTATGCCTTGCTGCAATGTTGAAACAATAATTAGGAGGACAGTTCCGTTCTGTTTGGGTTGTGTTTAAAAGCTGCCAGGATGAAAGCAGATGTATCTCTAGATATCTGTGGTGCCTGCCTCATCTTAACTAGAGCAGTGAAACTCACACTTTGATGCTTCTTAAAGTAGCTTTCAGTAAAACGTTACTATATTACAATAAGAACGCATTTCTTACTGACACTACTCAAAACATATTTAGCTAAACAGTTATGCATTGGGTTTTATTTTTTTAAAAGATGAATCTATATTGGGAAATTAAATGTTGCATTGTAGAAAATAAAATAAAAAAAAATTTAGTCAATGTCCATCATTTATATACCTTTTTTTTTTTTTTTAATAAATGTGTTAAGTTTCTTTTGATGCTCTGTATATATTACATACACATAGTTTATATGCAGTGATTGTTCAAACGTTACTCATAACTAACAATACATTCAAGTTTTACCATTGCATTTTAAAATGTGAATATTACATTAGCTTAAACAAGTTCATTCTGCGGCTAAGGGTAGAATTTACATTATTTTATATAGACATACCGGTATATATCTTCCCTACAGGTAATCAATATTTAATATGGGTTATGCAGATTTCTATTCGTGTTTGTTTTTCAACGGCCCTTTTTAAGTTTTCTGAAACTAATTTAGAACAAGCTGAGTGTAGTTTAAACTGAATACAGTGTAACTGGTTTGCAGATGAAGGTATTGATTTCTGACGCTTTGGGATTGCGTTTTGCATGTAATCGAATGGCTGGTTTCAACAGGCCTAGGTCTAAATGAATTATACACTTGGCATCCGGGCTAGGCTTTGTGACCTGTTTAATTAAATATGCAGCAATTATAGTAATCACTGTTGGAGGTCCCTGTCTGGCTATGGAAGCTCTGGGAGATATAATCAATACCCTGTGGATGTGTGAACATGCCATCCATCCCAAAATACCAACACAGCAAATCATGCACTGGGGATGGTGTTGTGACTACAGTAACACGCATCTCAAAACCCCTCACAATCCTGCCTCTGTACTTTGCTCCTAGTTCAGTAAAATGTTTGTTTTCCTTTCCCAATAGTTGCAGTTTGGCATAAAGACCAGTGAAAGGCTATTACAAGGGTAACATTGTGAATGTCACCCATGTCATTCTCATCCATGTCATTCTCTGTGGCAAACTCGAGTCTCCATCACAGCTATCGATGCAGATATTTCCTTTTCCCTTCACATCTGGGCTTCCCTTGCTCTATCCTCAGCTCTATTATTATTATTATTATTATTATTATTTATTTCTTAGCAGACGCCCTTATCCAGGGCGACTTACAATCGCAAGCAAATACAAATACATTCAAGTGTTACAATACAAGTCATACAATAAGAGCAAGAAATACAATAATTTATGCACTTGGGCAGGATGGATTTATTTTAAAGCAAAACCAGAAATCAGACCTGTTATTTCTAGTTTTGCAACTTACACAGGAATATAAAATGGTGCAATTGTTCACAGACCCCGATTAACGCTACTGTAATAGAGCAGTTCACGTTTCTGTATCGGTCTTTCACAAACCTTTCCACCGGAAACCTTTCTTACTGTTGTCAAGGTTTCAAGACACCAAGAAAGACTTTTAGATGAAGCATTTGTCAAGGAGTCTGCTGAAATGCTTGAACTAAAGAGTTCCTGAAATCTTCAAGCATCCACACCTCCCTGCAGTATTACCCAGATAATCACTCAATCACTTCCCAGGAGAGCAGATCAATACCCCTCAGACACAGATAAACACCGTCTGTACATTTAGTTACATCATAGCATCATAAATCAGGCTTGGGGGTTACCACGCTATCATTATTATGTGGGAACAGGCATCGTCAGCAGTAGGAATGAAACACAAACTACTGTAATTCTGTAAAATGGGAAGAACTTCCAGATGACTGGGTGGCAACGGAAGAGACAGACAGACGGACGGGCAGACAGGCAGGGAGACAGACAGAATTTGGATTTTGGACTCATAACTGCAAATGAATGGTTTGCATTTGTACTGCATGAAGATGAAACACACCCTCATAACTCTGTTTGTAAATATGGTATTATTATTATTATTATTATTATTATTATTATTATTATTATTATTATTTATTTCTTAGCAGACGCCCTTATCCAGGGCGACTTACAATCGTATTTCAAGTATCACGGTACAAGTAATAATACAATTAAGAGCAAGATAAATACAATGACTTTGGTTCAAGCAAATATACTGCGAGTATTATGTACCAAGTCCCTTGTCTAACTGCCGTGATGTTTCATATTAGTGTCAAAACCTACACCAACAGAGGTGCACTGACTTGACAAGGTAGCTTTTGATTTTCATTAAAAATGGTAGGAGCTCTGTTGAAAGGTATGATTTTGCATTTTGACTAGGCAGGGTATCATACATCATAAAAAACAAAATCCTACACCTTAAATCTACCTTTATTACTAAAAAAAAAAGGGGGAAACAATATATGCTTTGCTTTGTTATTTATAAGACAAGCGTTAACCTCTGACCAAACTCCTGCACTGTCACTTCACACTGTAATGAGAAACGTGTTAACCGGGTCGTCACCTGTTCCATCCCTGTCCATGGAATCACTCCGATCCAGTGCACCGCATCTTCTTCACCTGCTTCAGTACAGCCTAATGCTGCTGCGAGTTTAGTCTTTAATCTATCACTGAGGGGGTGTGGTCTCTGACATCACGCATATAAACACAGTACTGTAAGACAGTGTTAAAGCTGCCCGACTCGGAGTAAGCAGAACTTCAGTGAAGACAAGCTGCAGCCGACAATGTCAAACTCAATACGGTGCTCTCAAATGATGAAATCGTAATATCATTTATTTATTACTACACGGACAGCCCGGCCTTAGTGTACACAGCAGGCTACTTTCTTTTTCAAAAAAAGGTAATTTTATTTATTTATTTCCCCAGTTGCTGTTACTGTAGAAGTTAGCGGGGTATATTCTTGCCCTGCACGCTGGTGTTTATTGTAATACCATGTGCTGTTATTTTGTTTGTTTGTTTTTTATCTCAAATATGTACACGTTTTGAACACGTTCTTATTTTTTCTATGCCTTTTACATAAAGATTATTTTATTTTATTTATTTATTTATATAAAGGGTTATTTTTGTATTATCAGAAATGGTGACATTACAATACTTTTCAGATTGCGTTAAAATGGGCATGATGTCCAAATTAATTAATTAATTAATTAATTAATTAATTAATTAATTAATTAATATTCAATGATGTTTAAAACTATTAATTTCTTGAACCCATTGAATGTTAATCGGTAGATTTAAGTAAAACGTTAAAGGAGTTGCTTTTGTTGTTTAATGTGCCTTTATCAATACAATTACAAAAACGTGAAACTGTGCAAATTAATTATAATTTGTAAAGCGCTTTTATAACAAAAAGAGTAAGCAATTCTTTAACTCTGAATTAATTTGCTGTTTGCAGGTATCCCCGACGTGGATTATGCGTTCAAAAAACCGGAGCAAATGGATGGTAAAAACTGGGTGGTCGGATTACCTGGGTTAAATTATCTTCAAAAGCCTAACCTAAGCAAATTCAGCTCTTGAAGTCTGGAATCTTTAAACAATAAACATCTGTGGAACACTGCCGCAGAATTCTGTGACTGTGTGCGACAGTAAGAAGGACCACCCTTTTTTAAGGAAGTATTCATAATTACATTGTTTTTTGTTACAAATATATATTTATGTACATATATATATATAAACTAGTTTTTTTTTTTTACACTTTCATTTAAAAGTGTAGTTCTTTATAAACGCTGGGTTATTTTAACTGCCCGTGTTTTACAATTTGCAGTGAACCGAAGTTTGTTGTTTGTTTGTTTGTTTGTTTTTGTTTTTTGAAAACTACAAAACATGTAATAATAATATTTTTTGTTAATAAAAAGCTTTCGTACGGTAGTTTCACAGCGCAAGGAATTTACAGGTCGCGCCGCAGACATTACCTACTGCACGCGGCTATTTATATACGATTTCGTACTGTGCTTAAACAAAAAAGAGTTTCTTGTGCCCTGTGCAAGAAGGTTAACCGCACGCAATTTGCAAGTGGATGCAAGCCGCGAACGATGTGTTCTGAAGCAGGCTTCCACTACCGTGCGCTGTTCGAGTACAAGAAGGACCGTGGCGATGACATTTCTTTGCAGCCCGGTGACATCCTCACTGTTAATAAAGCGGCTCTGGTGACGTCTGACTATCAGGAGGGCGACGAGAGAAGCCCAAGGGGGTGGCTCAGCGGGACAAACGAAAGGACCAAGGACAATGGAGACTTCCCCAGCACTTACGTGGAGTATGTTGGACCTGTAAGGGTAGTTCCGACAAACCCAAAGCCCAGAACAAGGCCGGTTCCCCCAACGCCGGTTGGCACCTCCGCGCCGGGACCCAGTCTGGCTGGCAGTGAGTAGCGCTTTCTAAAGGGTCTGCACTAGCTACAAAAGTTGTTTGGTACTGTTTTACTGCATTGATGCTGTGTAGTTAAAAAAAAAAAAAAAAAAAAAACGGTGGATTCAGAAAAATGTATAATTTGCATAGCATTTGGTGGGGGATATATATTTTGTATAGCATTTTTGTAAGGGATATAAGTTGTGATGATTTTTTCCCACAAAAATACCGTAATCTTTTAATGCAAATAAGGGATAACAATCAATCAATATCTTTAACCATGTGTACACTTTCAACACGTGTGAATTAATATCTTGGGTGTTCCTGGGAGGAGGTACGTTTATTTATTTATTCTTTCAATCATCTGTGTGTATCTAATAAGTAGCAATGTTGCTATATAGGATTTCTGTGGTTTATTTTAAATGTGGGAAAAATAAACCTTGCAGACTTTTCTGGCTTTCGAACTAATATCAAGTCAAACAGCTGGGTGGGGTGGGGGCAGCTTCTTGGTTTCTCTATTTGTTTTTGATTCCCAGCCTTCCTCTCTCCTCCCCTCCCCGGAGTTGGTTGCTGTAGTGCATCCATACTACACTCCTGTCTGTGTTTTGAACTCAGTCCAACACATTATTGCTTTGGTTACCCCTATGGAAGGGTGTGGCTGATTAAACAATATACAGGGGAATGCACAATAAGCAGGCCAATGGATGTTCTCATGCTGGTGAGTAGAGAGCAGCAAGGTCTCTGTTAGTCTATGCAACACATACAACAGAAACGACACCCTAACAGAACCATTGCGGTAACTGTAGTTCTGTAACTGCAGATGAAAAATGTGAAACTTCATCCAGAGTTATAGACTCTGCTGTCAGTGTTAGTGACCCTGTGCCTCCCCAGGTTTCACCCAGTCAGTTTTTTTACTACTAACTTGATCAGCCACAGTGTATTGGTAACCATCTCAGGAGTGTCTTATTCAACTCGTAGTAAAACCAGGAATGGATCAAGTTGCTATGCAATAGTCTTATTTCCAACCCCCCTCCAACTCCTGAAAAAGATTTAAAATGGTTTGTCAATTGAGCAGAAACCTTCTACTTTTGTCATCATCAGACACACGCCCAAATTGTCATCTCTGAGTTCAAAAGTTTGGAGCCAGCGAACTTGCCTTGGAAGAACATCTTCTTCCAACAAACCGCCCTCCTCCTGGTGCTCTGCCCAAGCCACAGCAGCAAAGTGTGCCTTTCCTGAAAACGAAAAATGTTCAAAGCTCCACATTTGGGGTCCTTGGTAAATACAAAACGGGGCCTGAGTTGTCTTCATCAATGTACTTTCAAGGTACATTGAGTACTTGTGCGGCTAGGCCTTCTCCCAGAGAATGCTGACTTCATCACTGAGCAGGCTGTCTGGCTGTGTGGGGTGTTTTGAAATGGCACGCAATAATGCTAATGATGCTGTGCACAGAAAGCAGTTTTGTCCACATGAGGAGATTTGTCCAGATGGCAGTGTCAGAAATGATGTGAGACACAGTCAGTCACTCTTTTGATATACCAGGTGCAGGGTTATTGTTAGGGGTGCACCGATTGAAGGTGGTGGGTAATTGGCACTTTGAACTTCTGCGGCATTAGATGGGCAGATCCTTCAGGCGGTTAATGTAAAAAATAATGAAATGTGAGGGGAAGGTTTTAGCCAATTTCACTCCCGAGGCTCTGTTAATAGAACCGTAGTCAAAAGTCAATAAATATTGAACGTTTATGTCATGCAGTTACACAACTATATATATCTTGCTTGATCAAAGCACGCAAGTATATTTCATCTCACAGATAACAAAATCAGACATTGCCTTTTCAAAGGCTAGGCACGTTTGACAGCCCTGCTCCTCTGTCATTGTGCCTCAGCCCAGGTCCTGGGTATGGAGATGGTAGCTGAGTCTCCAAGCTCATCCATAACTATTAAACAGTCAATAGAGCTAAATTTAGAAATACTGAAAGAAACATCACAAAGGCTTATTCATGCCTTGTCCCTTCGTGGGTGGTCTGAGACCACTGCTGAGAGTGGTCTTGACTTTTTTTGGTGCTGCAGACTTTGGGTTTGTAGATGGTCCAAAACATTTGCTTCAGTACTGTACGTGGAACAGTGGTTCTAAAATGGCTTTCAGAGACTGACTCCCTCAACTGCAATGGAGCCAGCAACCGTAAATGTCTTCAATGGCGTGCCAGGGAAATGATTTTAATGTAATGCCAGTGGTAATCAATTGTGCATCTGCTGCAATTAACTGAATGCATTTGAAAAAGGAGTTACCGGTAGTTTACAATATCGATTTAATGGGCGTTGGAGAGATACATTATTTCAGATTATTCCAATAAGAGATTATACCAACAAGATTAGTTTCAGGTAGAATAGTGCGTTTTTGTGTTGTAGATTGCTTTTTAATGTGGCTGGATACGTGGTTGCATGACTTCACATATTTAACCTTGAAGAATTAGATTAAGCTAAAAAAAAAGTTTATTACTTGAGTTATATTTGTGTTTTTTGGAAGCTGCTGAGCATTCCTTTCGGGGTGGGATGGTGTCGATTCCTGCCTTTCTTCTGTATGCCTGTCCCAGGTTGTCTGCTACATCACTTCACTGCACTGGTCTGAAGAGAGGGCTCGCTGTCTCCTCAATGGGATCATTGTGCTGCGTCCTGGCACGCTGTGCGCTGTGTGAGTTGAACCAGAGGAGCCAGCTGGAGTTCAGGGTGCCAGCTGTCAGTCTGGGAAAGAGAAAAGAGCTTCTGTCTGGGCCTGGAGGTTAGGGGAGCAAAATAAATCTACCAAATATCCTGCTAGTTGCCTTTAACAAACCTCAACAAGCCAATGCACAGCCCCCCAAAAAATAAATAAATATAAATACGTTAATGTTAAGCTGTTCACTTCTGATAGACGGTTATTGAAATCACAAAACTTCTGGGTAATTTTGGGAAATTATTGGATTATTTGGAGATGACATGACTTTTTTTTACAATAAACGTCTTGCTTGATCAAAGCACGTAAAGATGTTTGCATTGAAATAGACAGTCTTGTAATGAAGTTATGGGGTACTGCATTGGTGATGTCACAGTCAACCATTTTCCTTAGTGATTGTTGCTACCTGGTTCTTAACACTAGTGTGTTTACATTGGAAAAGCCTATTTCCGATATGGCATTGGAATCAAATATTAATAAATAAAGGACAGTAGTAAGAAGATGTTAGTATCTCTGCACAGGTATGTATACGAAAGATAATCAATACGGGGGATGGGGCTTTTTCATCTTCTATAACATTGCCTGCCGTATATCCCCACTCAATGGAAGATCAACACCTACTTCAACCACAGCTATATCATTTATTAGTGAAGGAATGTGGTGTAAGATACTATTTACATACTGTACCAGTATTTGTATAGAACCAGGCATTGTAAGATTGGCATGTCAGACTGCAGCGAGTTGACAATAGTCACATTTTTTTTCTTGTAAATGTTTATATTTTGTACACTGCAATGAAAACCAATACATGAATTGTGTTGCTATACAGCAGTACAGCAAGTTTGAGGTTTTCAAATAGTTCTCTCTTTTTGATAGTTGTACTGATGCATGCTTTAGGACGTGCTGTCCTTTGAAACACACTTCAAACCTGTTGCTGTACGGTAGCACTTTGCTGAGACTTGGGTCCCCTGGTCCAGTTCCTCTGACAAGAGGCTGCTGTGCCAGGCTGCTGGGATACACAAATAAGAACTGATCTGGGTTTTCCTCAAGCAGGAGCACGCCACTATGTCCAAGTAGGTTTTGCACAAAAGATTTAGAGACCTTTGATCTTCTGGCTGAGAGGCAAGTATGCTGTCTTTTGAGTCACTGGTAAAATTTGCATATTGTTTTCGTCTTATGGAAAAATTGACCAGAATACTAGATGCAGCTTTGCAGTCACTGCTCTGATGGTCTGTTGTGTGTTGTAATCCTGTGTTCACACCACATTTTCAGGTGCATCATGCAAATGCACTTCCACACATACAAATTGCCACAAGGCTAGTCGGGCTTCCCAGGATAACCACGTCCCTTTCCAAACTGTTAATTACCTGAGATACTGCAGCATGTCTTCAATGGCGTGCCAGGGAAATTAGATTTTAACCAAGAAATGCCAGTGGTAATCAATTAAAAGCTGATGGATCAACTGAATGCATTTGAAAAGTAAAGGGCTGTCTCTGTCCTTGTAAGCAGTACTGCAGAGCACACAACAAGGAGGGGGCAGTCCTTAAACACCCATGCATTACATGATGTGATCCAACAAGCGGCACACCATGAGGCAAGATTTACAATGCATTATCTTTTATATGCAACATCATTTCAGTTCTGATTTTTTAAATTAGGACAATTTGTGTATTGTGTCTCATGGGATTCAGATACGATTCTTGAAATGGTTCTTGATAGCTTTATGCAGATTATCTTTTGGGACCACATATTTTATAATATATATATATATATATATATATATATATATATATATACAGATTTGAAATCAAATTTGTTGGTACCCAGCACAAAAAAACGAAGAATGCACAATTTTCTCTGAAATAACTTGAAACTGACAAAAGTAATTGGCATCCACCATTGTTTATTCCATATTTAATAGAAATCAGACTTTGCTTTTGATTTTTTTATTCAACATAATATTGTAAATAATAAAACAAATGAAAATGGCATGGACAAAAATGATGGGACCGCGCTAACCAGATATTTTGTTGCACAACCTTTAGAGGCAATCACTGCAATCAAACGTTTTCTGTAGCTCTCAATGAGACTTCTGCACCTGTTAACAGGTAGTTTGGCCCACTCTTCCTGAGCAAACTGCTCCAGCTGTCTCAGGTTTGATGGGTGCCTTCTCCAGACTGCAAGTTTCAGCTCTTTCCATAGATGTTCGATAGGATTCAGATCAGGACTCATAGAAGGCCACTTCAGAATAGTCCAATGTTTTTTCTTATCCATTCTTGTGTGCTTTTTTGCTGTGTGTTTTGGGTCATTATCCTGTTGGAGGACCTATGACCTAAGACTGAGACAAAAGTTTATTACACTGGGCAGTATTTGTTTTTTTGCTCCAGAATGCCTTTGATAGTCTTGAGATTTCATTGTGCCCTGCACAGATTCATGCCTGTCCCAGGTTGTCACATAACAGAGCCTCCACTGGTCTTCACTGTAGGTATGGTGTTCTTTTCTTTGGGATTCATTTTTTCGTCTGTGAACATAGAGCTGATGTGACTTGAAAAAAAGGAGCCAGTTTTGACTTCATCTGTCCAAAGGACATTCTCCCAAAGAAAAAGATTGTGGCTTGTCAATATGCATTTTAGGGGAAAATTCAGTCTGGCTTTTTTATGTTTTTCTTTCAAAAAGTGGAGTCCTCCTGGGTCTTCTTCCATGGAGCCCACTTTAAATAAATTCAAAAAAGCGACGGATGATGCGATTAGAAATCTGACGGGTTCACTTTGGAGTTCAGCTTGTATGCTTTGGCAGTTATCCTTGGTTCTTTTTTGGACCATTATAAACTATCCTTTTTGTTCAATCTTTGGGTTGAAAATCCAGTCTTGTAATGAAGTTATGGGTACTTGGCTGGTGTTCCATGGACCATTTTCCTTAATAATTGTTGCAACTGTTGTTCACAGGAACATCAAGCTGCTTTAGATGGTCTTGTAGCCTTTACCTTTATGGCATTATTTTCTTTCAAATCTCCTCAGACAAATCTCTCCTTTGCTTTCTCTGGTCCATGTTCAGTGTGGTGCAAGAATGATACCAAACAGGGATGTGGCTTTTTTTCTCCATTTAAATAGGCTGAATGACTGATTACAAGATTGGAGACATGTGTGATTTAATTAAAGAAACTAATTAGTTTGAAATATCACTATAATCCAATTATTTATTATCTTTTCTAAGAACCAACAAATGTGTCCAGGGCATTTTAGAATATCTTTGTAGAATAAGCAATAATTCATCTCTTTTAAATGTTTATTTTTTTATTCTATGACATACCAAAGGCATGAATTGTGTACATGATAAAATTGAGGTTTTAAAATCATTCTCTTTTCAGGAGGAATGATGCATTATTTCAATGAGCTGTAAGGGTACCAACAAATTTGAAACCTGTATATATATATACAGTAGATGCCACTTTTAACAACCTTGGGTCCCTAACCATTTCCTCTGTTGTCATTAACCTGAAGTTGCCAATAAGCTGAAAAGCCCCAAATCAAGAACTGATGTATATTTTCCAACAACACTGTAGTTGTACAAATATGGCACTGAAATGTATGTGTTTTAAATGTTAGTGTTAAAAAATGAACATGAGAAACATGAAATACCCAAACATAGAACTGTTTACTTCACACGTGTGTAAAACAAACAAAAAAAGGAGTAGGCTTAAATAGTACTATACAATGTACTACAATTGTCCTTACAATGAGTAAAGCAAACATAAAAATATGTGTTGTACTTGCAATCAATTCTAAAGAACACACTTTTAAAATAAGAAATTGTCCAAAGTTGTCTTCTTTTTACAATGTACCACCTCCCGCTGTAAATCCATCTCAATTTTGCATGCAGCTTCGTAGCCAGTTTCAAAACCACGATTCTGTCTCAGTTTGCCAGAAATACGCAGTTGCAAAGTCAGTGTGTTATAAAAGCTGCATGAAGTATGCACATAAATCATGCAAGTGCGCTCTGTAGCACTGGCAACTAGTAATTAAGATGTCAATAAGCGGCGTGAGGTTGCTAATATAAGAATTACATTAATATTAAAGTCTATGGGACGGGATTGGTTCCTGGGAAAATGTTGTTAATAACCAAAAGTTGGCTTTATCAGGGTTGCTAATAACCAGCATCTACTGTATTGCAATATGTGCCAAAGTGATCCTCATGTTGATTGATGAGTACTTAACAGTATATACTGGGGTAAACTTTCTCAAACATTATAAACATTAGATATTTCTGCACAGTAATTTTGTAGTTTTTACCATAATTAGACTGGTTTACAATATTTATTAATATGCTTTATCATACCTATGCTTTACCATGCCTTCACTATACTTTATTACACTTCGCAGTGCTTTTACTATGGTAAACTTTTATAAGGCCAAGCTACCGCTGCGCTAGTTTTGTAGAATCGGACAAACTAAGAATACAAAATGCTGGCTTAAACAAAACTCTGCAGAAGAAACAGCAAGTTTCTGTATGCAGGAAGACTGTGTCACAGGGCTGGTTGGTTTGGACAGGAACCTTCCTCGGAACATGTAATAACATTTTTAAAAAGAGCAGTGTGGGAAAAGTCTTGTTTGTTACTCACTCAAAGCAGTTGGATGGAAGATGTTTGGTGCATGTGATTGCAGGCCTCCTCAGTGTTTCCACTCATTAACTCATGTTAAAGCAGAGACTGTTTTCTATTACATGTGCTCTAGGGCTCAGTTTGAACTGTTCTTGAACTGGGACACAGGTTTGGCCCAACGCCGCTTTTCTTTCTAAAGTTACCATTCGTGTTAGTCTTTGTTTTGTTTACCTCCTTTCCTCTTTCTTTTATACTTCTTGGCTGGATTATTGAAATATCTGTTTTGAACTTGCTTTGTGTATCACCTGGTTTAGTTGGATTGAACACTAAAATAAAATACAAAATAAAAAAGGGAAAGATGTGCTCTTTATTTTGGCAACTGTCTATTTTTTTTATCCAGCTAGTTTAGATTGCAATTAAAACGATTATTAAGTAGAGATTCAGCTTAATAATAAAACAACACATTATTACATAACATGCATACAATGAAAAATAACACGCAGAAACTAATTTCACACTTTGACAAAAGTATTTGGGCTATCAAAATATTTCGTATGAAACCCATTCGTTGCTAATTATTGACAATTATCATGATTGAAAACCAACACCTGATAATTATAGAATAAATATATAATCAAGTGCTGAAAAATAAATTGGAAATTTGTGATTAAAAAAAGCAACAAAAAATGGTTAAAACTAAAGAGTACAGCAATGATCTCAAAATGGCAGTGATACAACTAAATGAAAAAGGACAAACTACCAGAAAATAGCAGGCAGACTCTGTGTGGGCTATTATTGACAAAAACAGGAGAACAGGAACTACTAGCTCCAGGTGTGGAAGACCAAGAAAGATTTCTGCAAAATCTGGAAGTAGAATCGTTCGAGCACACCTTTGTTAAAAACAATACACAAAAGAAAGCAATTGGAGTTTCCCATTGAATACGTGAAGAAGCCTGATGATTTCTTCAACCACATTTAATGGTCGACGAATCCAAAATATAACTTTTTTTTTTACCAAGAAAGCAACAGTATGTTTGGAGGAAGAGAGGAGAAGGGTTTAAAGAAAAGTTCATCATGCCCAGTGTTAAACATGGTGGAGGTTGTGTGATGGTATGGGCTTGTTTTCAATGAATGCTGCAAAATATCAACCATTTGTATTGTTGACCCAGGATAGAAGGAATGTTGTAAAATTTCAAGAGGATTTTGACCCTCATTTCTTACCCAGTGCTAGAAAGGAATTTCTGAAAAAAAAGGAAGATTTACAGTTATGGATTGACCATCTCAGTCCCCATAATTGAATCCCATTGAGATGTTATTTGACTTGAAGGCAACTGTTGCAAAAAGGAAACCAAAGTCGATTGCAGAACTCAAAGCTGTATGTGTTGAAGAATGGGCAAAAATATCTCTGGAAAGATGCCAAGAACTGGTTTAAAAATACAAAAAAGATTTTAAGCTGTAAAGGAAGCAAAGAGTGGGCACACAAAATACTAATGTAAGGATGCCCAAATACATTTACTTTTGTAATCGGACTAACTGTGTGTGTGTGTGTGTGTGTGTTTTTTATATTGTATTTTATATACTATATGTGTGTGTCTATATATATGTGTATATATATATATATATATATATATATATATATATATATATATATATATATATATATATATATATATACTACACACAATGTGGCGTTTCAAATTACTTTAAATAGCCCTCAAGGTTACTGAAATGACATTGTAACTATGTATTACTAAGAGAAAGTGCATCCACACAGTGAGAAGGGAAGCAGATACAGTAAATGGAACTGAAGGTAATTAAGAGCAGGGGAAACTTTACAATGACTCATACCTTTCATCCTGGAGATTGAAATGTAAACACATTTACTTTTGTAATCGGATAACTATTTCTTAAATGTAGTGTGGTTGACTTTTTATCTATATCTATAGATAGGTCCGGGGGGAGTCGACCGGTTGAGATCTGACGACACAGTCACTGCCTGCGGTTTCCCTTCTGTGTCGTGCCTGGAGTCGCTGGGACGCTGTGCTGCGGTTGTGGTTGGTTCTCTGAGCTCTGAGTGGAGGATGAGGCCACACACCCTGGAATAGATGCCACTGTAACATTCCTGCCTGGGTCACGGTACCAACCAAACAGCAAAGCGGTTCACACAGGCCTGCGGGTCTGGATGTTGTTTAGCAAGGGGAGGCAATCAACTAGAAACAAAATTCCATCAATTTATATCCAAGGACATCAAACTTTTAAACCCGTCCATTTTTGAAAATACTGTTTCTCTTGGTGTTCTCAGAAGCCATTTGAAAAATTATCCATTTATATCCGTGGGACATAAAACTTTTCCCCATCATTTTGGAAAATATGATAAGTAGGCAGCAGCACAGAAATGATCTTCCTTCCTCTTATTTGTTGTGAGCTTCACCCCGATCAGTGAGCCAGCGTTCTGGAAGGTTTATTAGCAGACAAGGTGCAGTCTGGAGGTCAAGGAATAGCAATTTATTGTAAGAAAAAAAAAAGAACGGAGAAATTTTCTATGAATATGTTTTGTTCATTTTTTATTGTGGTGTGATAAACACTGTACCTCTATAGTGGTTGCGTGACCCCTGGAACTGCCAGCCTTTTCTGGAATCACAGCATAGCTAAATCACAACATAGCTAACCCTAATCCTAACTCTAACACTAACACTAACCCTAACTCTAACTGTAACACTAACACTTACACTAACACTGACTATAACTCTAACGCACACCCCAATCCCAAACCTAAACCTAATCCTAACCCCAACCCTAATCCCACCTCCAACTCCAACCACAACCCCAACCCCAACTCTAATCCTAACCCAAGTTCTAATTCCAACCCCAACTCTAATCCTAACCATAACACTAACACTAACCTTAACACTAAGCCTAACCCCAACCTCATTTTGTTTAAAACAACCAAAGCATATGCCTTCCTGATGTTGTTCAGCAGCAGAGGTCCAGGGAGTCTGCTTCAGTTTTTAAACTTGGAACAAGTGGCTTGTTTGAAACCCGTTACCACCCAGCTCCCTGCTGTCTGACTGCTTCACAGAAGACATTCATCAATCCCTCTGCCCGCCTCCCTCTGTTTTAATTGAACCTCCCTCAGACTGACTCATCTTGTTCTTTTTTATAGATTTGTTTTGGCTGCTGGGGACTCAGGATGTTGATAATACTGTTTTGTCAAAACTCTATTTTAACTTGCTTATTTAACAAAGAATATTGAAATAGAAGATTGAAATAGAAGATTGAAATAGAAGATTGAAATGTGTGAAACTGTTCCAGACCATTGCTGGCTTCTTTACAGCAAAAACAAAAAAACCCCAATCTGAAACATATATATGAGGAAGTGTATGGTTAAAGCTTAGAGAAAGACTAGTGCAAAATCAAGGCAGGTAGATTGTGACTGACAGACTGGAAGGGAATCAGCGCTGGTGGGTTTTTATTAACTGAGGAAGTAAAGCTTTGTGAATTTCACACCTTTTAAAGAAACTTTGATCAGATTCTGACAAGCAATGTAAATATATGAGCCGAGGCTTCCAGCAGTATCCTTCACCAGCCTAGTTCCTTTGTGCATCGCGATGTGAGGAGATATATTACCATTTGCAGCTCTGCGCCAGGTGTTTGATGTATCAGCAGTCAGCAGCTTGTCATGGCATTCCTGGATAGAGATGTTCAGTGTTCTGGAGAAGGACACTCCTGCTGGCTGTTCACATGAAGCTGTCAGGTTGTCAGGGAGTGTGCTGGCAGCATGGTCTTTGAAGAGGAATCTGGACTGCACTGTTACTATTACTTACTATCTGATGGACAGGTGGACCTCTTGATCAGGTTAAGAAAGGCAGACATTTGAAGATGTGCACCGGCTTCATAGTTCAAATTTAAAACCACAATATGTTGTTAAAACTGGTTGAATCTAGGCTTCTGTGTTACACACGCAGCAAGATCTTAAACATCACATTGTTCTCAAGAACAAAATCAGTAATTTGTAGGACCCTGTTTTTACCTGAACAGTTCTCCCATAATGTGTCACATTTTTTCCCCATTCTTTTCCTATGCTGGGCATTACCAACCCTTCCAAATGCTTTGCTACACCTAAGCTTTATTACACTTTGCCATGTTTGTACTATGGCATACAAGTATACATTTTGTAAAGTTCATGCTTTATAAAATGCAGTGAAGCTAAAGAGTTACAATACAGTCTACACCTAAATTAAAATTGCAACAGTTCCATCCTTAATGAAAATGCATGTTTTGAAATGGCTATGTTCTTCAAAAAGGATAGTACCGAGAAATATGATTCATTTCTTTCAAAGTGCATGTATCTAATCAATGCAAAATGTATGTTTTTTCTGAGGCTATGTTCTTCAGTTAGGATATTAATGTCACTTAAGATGATTCAGCAAATGGCTTTCTTTTCATACTGTCATTCTTGTGTTGTTTTACTGTTACTGAATAGTGTTGCCAGGTTATAGCATTGATTATCTAATATGATCAAGTATACAGTCCGATCTGTTGCCTGGACTATACCATGCCTAAGAATTCTGGAACGAATTAAGCACAGGAACTAATCCACAGCTGATTCTAATCGCAGTAGAACAGAACCCTCTTTATAATTCTCAGTGCAATCCTATGACAAAGTGGCCTTGTGGTTCCTTCTACCATCCTTGCGATTTCGAATGTGCTTCAGATTTATAGGCTACTATTTGAATTCTGGCTTTGAACATATTGAGGTGTCAGTAATGGTAATTAGCTTAGCTACAGTATATTAACCTTTTACTGTGTAAGCACTCTGAAAATCTGAAAAAACTTCAAGAAAGTTGTAGTCCCGTAGGCAAACGCTTGTGAGGTTTGTTTTTAAAGATTTGTTTTGATACAGATGTACCTACACCCATTATACCACATCAGTCAAGATTTAAAGGTTGTCTGAAAAGTATTTTGAAAAAAATCCAAGCATTTCCACACATGGTGTTAATAGAGCCTTGCCTGTTCTTTGCCAATAGCAGCGGTGAGCCTGTGAGCCTGCTGAAGACAGAGGACACAAATACACATTGCGCACTGTGTTTCATGCGCTCAGCATGGACCTTCTCACGCTATAAACACTAGCATCTCATTGTTGTCAGCAGGATGTAAATCACAGGGAGAAACCTTTCCCTGAAACGTCTGGTGCAGTTATAGCAGGTTTTACATGAATTCATACAGACGTAAGCCAGCATGCAGTGGAAAGCATGAAGTTAAAAGCCTGCTGGAACTGGCAGAATGTATACTGTATGTTTATGGAAAGGGAGGCTCCCCCGAGCTGCTGCTTTGCCCCGTACAGTAGTTTTCTTGCCACTGACGTGTCTTTACAGTGTTGTTAAAGAAAAAGATTGCCATTGTCTTTATTAAGCCACATAATTGAAAGCATACACTGAGGTATATGTAGAGCCAGAGGGAGCGTCACATTGGCTCTGGCGCTCCCACAGGAACTGCTTCTCATCTCGCTACAGCAGACCCTGCAGGCCAGGTGAGCTCAGACGGAGACCTGCAGGGCTAGCCTTCGTCCTCCAGAGGCTGGGAGCACTCTGATGTCTGCTCCTGAGTAGAAGAGGAAGCTGGCTCGGTCGTGGGATCGGAGGACGCCCACTGAACTGTATAAGGCTTGCTGTACAATATAAACGAGTAGGCTGGGAAATCTTGTATCTCGTCTCTCAATATATGAAACGGGGTGCCTAGCCTACCATTACTTTGAAACTCTAACGTACAGCAAAATAATATGTGAAATAAAATAATATGTAATAAAATTTTTTAAAAAAAAACACCTTTTATTGATTTCATGTTTTATAGCCATCTGTAAAACAGAGGGAGAGTTAGTGTGTGAGCAAATGTAATTCCTGCCTTAAAGTTTACAGGCACTGTTTTAATTGGCTCATAACTTTCCGAGAAGCTGGCCAAAACTGAACCGCAGCACTTGTCAGACCTACAGGGTGACTTTAATAGAAACAAATACATCCGCTGCTAATTAAATCATTACCTCTACTGTAAACCAGCCTTATTTTACTGACGTTAATGCAAACTAGGGTGGCTGTAATTGGGTTAATATGTAAAATAAAATATTACTTTGTTGAAAAAACATGATGTCTAGTGATTTCATGTTTTATAACCATCTGATAAAAAGAAAAGAGTGATGTTCCCTCACTGAAAAAACTAAACCGTCAGGGCATCTTGCAAAGGTTAAAGCACTGAATTAATTGGCTCAGAACTTTCCTAGAATCTGGCCAAAAACTGAACCAACGCAGACTTAAAACCTGTCACACCTCCATCCAGATTCAGAAAACATGGAAAATACAGCACTCAATGACTGATCCCCATTGTAATGTGAAAGACAATCCAGCACTCAATGACTGATCCCCATTGTAATGTGAAAGACAATCCAGTGCAAACTGATCCCCATTGTAATTGGGACAATCCAGCACTCAATGACTGATCCCCATTGTAATGTTGAAAAACAATCCATCACTCAGTGACTGATCCCCATTGTAATGGAAATAAAATCCAAACTCAATGATGTTCCCCATTGTAAAAAAGGCAATCCATCACTCAGTGACTGATCCCCATTGTAAAGTGTAAAACACTGAATACACATGACAGATCGCCATTTCTGAAAGACAATCCAGCACTCAATGACTGATCCCCATTGTAATTTTTTAACCAATGTTGACTGAAACCCATTGTAATTCAAACAATCCATCCTCATCCAGATTCCCAAAACAATGGAAAACAATACAGCACTCAATGACTGATCCCCATTGTAATGTGAAAGACAATCCATCACTCAATGACTGATCCCCATTGTAATGTGAAAGACAATCCAGCACTCAATGACTGATCCCCATTGTAATGTGAAAGACAATCCAGCACTCAGTGACTGATCCCCATTGTAATGTGAAAGACAATCCAGCACTCAATGACTGATCCCCATTGTAATGTGAAAGACAATCCAGCACTCAATGACTGATCCCCATTGTAATGTGAAAGACAAGACAAGTGCCTGTTGCTGTAGTTCTGAGCCCTCACAGACCATGGATTACAAGAAAGAGACCTTTCAAACCATCTGTTTTAAATGCTCATTGTGGCTGGCACTCTGACAGGGGTTTTAATTGCCCAAGCAGTGCAATATCTGTTTTGTAATCAGCAGTGAGCATCGCTAGGAGCACACCGTTGACTGCAAACTCCAGCAACACCGAATAAATGACTAGCTGTAAATCAGAACGGACTCACAAGGCCTGCACTGCGAGCTCCGATGAAGGAATAAAAATGAACATCACTTTGAATTATTAGTGCTGTTCCTGGAAGCGGAGGCACATCAAGCAAGTTGACACTGATTAAACTTCTTTTTTTTTCTTTTTCTAAATCATGTCGCTTGCGACAGTGAAACAGTCTCCCAAAAGTTTATCTCAAGCGCTAAAAAGGGTAATGCAATCTTCTGTAAAGATGTGATCATACAGCTGTATTAATGATGTCTTTGTACCATATGTTCTATGTATCCTTATATTCTATTATCATAGTTATATATTATACAGAATGCAGTATAGAGTGCTGTGCAAGATACAAGCTGAGATCCACCCACTCACAGTCTGACCTTGGTATCTTACAGCACCTTTAAAGAGATATATATATATATATACATATACTGTATATATATATATATACATACATACATACATACATACATACATACATACAGTATATATACGTATTTTTTTTAATTACTGATATCAAAAAATAAAGCATTATCAGAAGAGTGAAAAGCAGGCTTTCAAACAGTTTATACATTATATATTTCATTTCTTCTGTGTCAGGTTTTCTCCTGATGCATGACATGTAAGTATGGATTTAAAAGGGCTTTTAAAAATCTCTCACATGCAAATCAGTAGTCTGACATTTCCCGAATGGTTGGGGATTCAGTTTGACAGTGCAATGGAGTCTCATTACTTGTACAAGCTGCTGAACCAATTTGTAATAAAGGCTGTGTGATAACGTGCTTATCCAAGACCACAACACTGCTCTCCACTTAATATATTTTATTTTCAAGCCCTTATAATATTTTGATTGTCTAATTTTATTATTGACTAGATTATAAATGTGCATTTTGCAGAAACGTCTTTGTTGGGGACACTTGTGCCTCGCGGAGCCAAACATTAGTTGCTCAAACCCCAAGTGGTTATTCAGCTGCATGTAGTGGAGACAGCTTTTAGGTTTCTTACCCCAATATATAATCAGCATTTCATTGTTTTTAATTACCACTAAAGGTAATTACAGACGACTATAAACTGTGGTGCAATATAATAAACAGAGGCAGCATACAGTTCCTCCATATAAAACTGGTACACACTATAATTGCAAGGCACAGCTACTTTAATAAGGTCAAAGAAAGAAGTGGCACAACTGTGGGCTAGATGTCTAAAGACGGATACTGCACCATTAGAGATCTTCAGGATACGTCTCTAATGAACAATGCCATCCGTCGATAAATACACTGGAGTTAGAGGGACGTGCTCTCCTTGTGCATCCCTGGATCATATTGTTTTGTTTGCATTAAGCTGCTAACTCTTCGGATCAGAGTCTCCTGGAGACGGATCGTGGAATAAGACTTCAAATCCTTTTAGCTGTGACAGATAGATCTTCCACTTTTCAGCACTTTTTTATACCCTGTAACTGCATAGTTGTAAGTAAATGCATTTAAATTCAGGCAGGCTGGTAATGATGGAGAATGAGTGCTGGTTTTGTGTGGGGGGGATGCTTGGCATCAATGTCATTGAAGCTTACAAAAAATGGGTAGTGTTGGTAAAGCACAGTAGAGAGTTATTCTTGCCTGATTTGGTAAGTACACTGCTGCACTACTGTTAAAATCAGCATGCAAACTGTGGTCAGTTTGTAACCACAATTGTGCAGCTTGCCTTTGCAAAACCCATGCATTGTTACTGTTTTGAACTGATACGTTGGGGTTAAACTCCTGAGGTTCTTAGCTCAAATCCAGTAAAATAACCATTTATTTTTTTTTTCAGGCAAAATAATTGCTTTTTCAGGCATGGCCTGTATTAAATAATTGCAGGTCAGACTGCTGGCATGGCCTGTATTAAAAGCACCAGGTCAGACTGTTCTCAAGCCTGTATGATGTGCATCTATCAGATAGGTCAGAGGCGCAGACGCATGCTTCTTCAAAGTGCTTGTTTAGGTTCCAGGTTCTGTAAAACATGTCAGACTTGGACATTTCTCTGGACACTCTTGTACTGCAGAGTTGAGACTGTAAAAAATCATAATTCAACTTCATTTAATTTTGGTTTATTTTATTTCTATAGCGCCTTTCATACCACAGTGTCTCAAAGCGCTTTACATGTCAGTTAAAACGGAAAGAAGGATGCAATATCAAGAAATAGTAAAAATGTCAAATAAAAATAATACAAACAATAATACATTAAGCAGCAATAAATCCAGTAACTGTTTTTCTTTTCTTAACATCGTCAGAAGGTTTCGTAATTCTCGGCAGGACTCTGCGAGCGTTTTCTGGCAGACCTCCCTGTACCAGCTACAAATGAGATCTGCTGTTCACCATCACACTCACTTGCCAGGGTTCATGGTCGTGCACAAATGAATAAAAATAACAACACCTGTTCATTTTCACAGATGCTCAGATGACTGGAGGCTCCCATTGTATAACTGCCTCTTGTGTTTGCTGCTGAAGAATATGTACACTGTAAACTGGGGGGGCACTGGAGGCTTTATTTTTAACAATGGTTTAATGTAGGCTGTGTTTGTGTATGTCTACCAGCACCTTTCATCAACAAACCACTTTAGAAACCTGAAAAGAAAACAAGACCCAGACATCTGAGTGCCCAGATTCGGTTTTGGTTTGGGATTGAGAAAATCATAACCGTTGCATCCCTAATAGAAATCTATCTAAAGTGATCGAAAACTAAAAACCAACAGCTCAGAGGGCTTCCATCTATAGCTGAGATTTGTTTGTTCCACTCACTGGAGAATAGGCTTAGTACATTTTTTTGCTCATCATTTTTATAAAAATAAACCCCAATTAAAAGTTGGTGGGGTTGAGCTTGAATGGACCAACTTACCAACAAAAAACTTTCTAATGCAAATAATGGGTTAATATTTTAATGACAACTTTGATTCTGTGGATTACTCTTGTGCAACCTAGACCCTCTGAATGGAAGTATTTTGTTGACTTGCCCACACTTAAAAGGAGACAGCAGTTGAACACAGTACAGTCCAATGGGATTGTAACTGAGACAAATGGATTTTACACATTGTATGATCTACCTATCACGTGAAGCAACAGTTGTAATTTGCATTACCACAGATTCTGTGCCAGAGGTGGGTCTGTACTGTTCTCCCGTTGCTTACTGATGGAGTGCTAATGATTCAAGCAGGCGAGTTGCGGAAATAAAAAAGTGTTCATGTCTGTGGTAAACAACATCACAGCTCTTAGGCAGTGCACTTCCACCCATTTCAATAAAACGCACATAGTAACTGACGAGATAATAGGGAATTCGTCTTCAAGCTTCAGCCTAGTTTTTCTACAGTATAGGTTTGTTTTCCCAAGAGTTACTGTGGTGTTTTAAAAAAGTGGAATTGCAATATTTTCTAACAGTCTTTTTTTCTAACAACAAACTCAACTAAAGCATGTGAAGTACTCTACTGTGCATAAGCTGGGGATCATGATTGGAACAAATCCTGAAGAGGTTTATAAATGCATTATACAATACATCAGCGCATTCCAAGATTCTTCTGTACTCAGCAAGCTCCTAATACAACATGCCAAATGCATAATCTAGTTTAATCAGTGGTGGAAGATATTTTATAATGAGTTTCCTACAAGTAATATATATTGGAGATGTAATATTCCAATTAGGTTCTGCCCTAAAGGGGTTTTATTAAAAAAAAAGAGAACAAATAGTAATACAGTAATAATAACCATTATTGATTTATTGCTGCAGATTATTGCTTTTCATATAGGCTCTTAATAGAAAAACAAACGGTATTTAATTAATTATTAAGATGTTACTTTCTTTTTTAAAGTTTAAACAAGTATTGTAATTTTCGTTGTATAATTATTTTGCAAATTCTTTGAATGAATTTTTCAGGAACTGAATGTGTTTTTTGCTGGTTAGTATTCAAATGATCTGAAAGATCTAAAGGAGTCTATGTGTTTTTGCTGGGATGACGTGGGCTAAGTCCTCAATTTAATTCAGTAAGAGGATGAAGGCTGATAAGTCATGTGCCTTATACCCAGGGTGTGTACTATACACAAAGTGCATGTTATACTCCGTAAGGATCATTGCAATTATTGAATGCTAATTATCTTAATCACTTAAGATACTTTAAGGACTGCAGCCACTGTAAGGGTTGCAGCTAGTTTTAGCCCTCGTAAAAACTCAAATGTCAGGTTTTCCACTGATTGTTGGAATGCTGTGCACCATCTAGACTGATGGATTGGAGATGTTTTTATTTCTTCCGTTCAGGGAATGCAGCTCTCTTGGTACATGGATGCATTTAATTGAATTTGAATTATTATGCTAAAGTTTAAAGAAGTATTTAAACGTAATTTTTGTTGTATAATTATTTTGCAAATCCACTGTGACTTTTATGGGTTAGTATTCAGGACATGGAGTGCAAACCATTCTGGACAGGAGGCTCTCTTGAGTTATGGGTTTAAAAAAAATTAAGCAGTGGAGACATAAGGGTCTGGCAGCTTCACATGTGGAAAAAACTATATCTAGATTGATTTCTCTCGTGTAGTACTGCAAATGTAATTGATTTTTTAATGCAATAAAGTTAT
The DNA here is from genome assembly GCA_036884735.1 of Huso huso. Lineage (NCBI taxonomy): Eukaryota > Metazoa > Chordata > Actinopteri > Acipenseriformes > Acipenseridae > Huso > Huso huso. The sequence goes on along the minus strand of CM072671.1, from coordinate 1,986,736 downwards.
TTTGCAATAAGAGGGGGTGGCGTTGACTCAGGCAGGGGAAATTGCAGGCATTATTAAAGAGTGAGTATTTTAAACATTAGATAGATAGATTACGTTTACAATTAGGCATGCTTAAAATTGAATTATATAGCACAGCACACAGTCACACTGAAGAACCAGGAAGTGCAGTTAACATATTTAATGACAATTCAAAGCTGCTGCAGTATGTCCACCTTTTTGTCATTTTCAAATCTTTTCACAAAACAAACATTAAACTTTAAAGTTGCATTTGTAGGTGAAAAATGCTAAAATAAAAGTCTCTACATTTAAAAAATATATAAAACACATGAAATTTTCCACTAAAATAAGGGCTTTACATAATCTCTGCAAGTAAGAAATTCCAGTGTCCAGTGTGAAAACACAACACGAAATAATAAATGAACATCCAGAGTATCACTTTGTATTAAAATGTACAATACAAAATAATGGTGCCTGAGTTACAAGCTCTTGCAGTGTCTAAAAAAAAAATAAATATCAAAAAAAGGGGTGGATTGTCAGGCGGGAAACAGGAATTAAAGAGTGAGTATTTTATTAGATAGATAGATTATTAATTAGGCATTTAAAATTGAATTATATAGCACAGCACACAGTATCCCAGGAAGTGACTTAACAATTTAATACAAGATATCACATTATTTTTTGTCATTTTCAAATTTTTCCCAAAACAAACATTTATACAGTTTGGAAAAATGCAAAATCTACATTTAAAAATATATAAAACCTTTTTCTCAAAATAAAGGGTTTACAGCATCAGTGTCCCCATCCATTGAAAAACCAACACGAAATAATAAATGAACCCCAACCACTTTGTCCAAAATGCAATCAAAATCAGACTGCAAAGTCTGTATCATCTGAAACCACCAAACTCCACATCTTCGTCATCTGAACCGAAGACAACCGTAACCATAACCCTGAATCATTCAATTCACAGAGCAACTACTTCTAGGCATTTTTTTTCTATGGTTATTAAAAACCAGAAATTAATGGTGAAAATTTGACTTTCAGCTAGACGTTGGGGTGGGGTGATAGTTCAAACCGGACAGAATCCGGAGAGTTCTCCCTTTTCTCTCTGTTCTCCCTTTCTTTTGTGGGGACTTTGCAGGCTGTTTAAACATTTGGTTTAAATGGATTGTCATTTGTCTACACAGTCAGTGAAAAAAATAGATGATAGTTGCTGCTAATAGGATAGATAGATAGAATGAGGATTGCTGCTGTGTTCTCCCTTTCTTTTGTGGGGAACTTGCAGGTTGTTAAAAACAACCCTTTTAAAAAATACACCATCTTCAAGAGGAAAAAGATAATTATTTCAACTGTGTGAGAACCCTGTAAAGGTCTCAAAGAGGATTTTATATTCAGGCTTCACAAGATGGGTGCTATTAGGAGGGTCAATTGCTAATCTTAATTTGCACTTCCTCGCTTGACTTCACGATGTCTCAGAAAGAACAGGTCCACTCTATACTACCACCAGTCTAGTAGGAGCCGGGTTGCTATCTGTTAAAGGTGCTGTCCTTTAAATCATGTTCTATAAAGAAAAAGGAAACAATATAGTTGGTATTCTGCCTGCTGACTGCAAACAAAAAAGCATGCAGCCCCTCTCCTCTTACGTGACCTTTCTGAGGGCAAAGTAATTACCGTCAATACACTTTTATACAAAATAGCTTATACATCGATGTCCTTAAAAAACTACCAGCAGTAATACATTAGAGCCGTAGGTTATGTTTTAACATAGCTAGTAATGATTGAAAACCACTAGGCTGATTAAACTGGGAGGGGAAAGCACTCAACTTGATTATGGGCCAAACCGTTGAAACATCATAATTGAATCTAAATAAAAACAGACAAGAATACACATGCATTTATTCAGGTCATTTTAAAAGGCTGATTCAGCGATCTTTTGTATTTTATCACAATTGATGTTCACTTTTCCAGAATGTTAAAATACACCTTCATTTATATGGTGTTTTCTGATATCCTCGGGCAGTTCAGGTTTCACAAGATGGGGTTATTATTATTAATTGCTAATATTAATTTGCATTTCTTAGCAGATGCCCTTAAAGAACAGGTCCACTCTATACTACCACCAGTCTAGTAGGATATCACATTATTTTTACATACAATTACCCATTTAAATCATGTTGGGTTTTTACTGGAAACAATCTAGGTAAATTCTGCCTTGCTCAAACAAAAAAAGCAGCAGCAGTGTCCCCTGAGGGCAAAGTAATTACCGAAATACACTTCAGGGATTTGAACCCATACCCTCGGTCAGGAGTCCAGAGCCCTAACCACTACTCCACACTGCATAATGAAGGGTTATGTTTTAACATGATCTGATTGAAAACCACTATGGATTAAACTGGACAAGCTCTTGCTTCCCTGCTGGCCGTTGTTGCAGATGTTTGAAGGCCACCTTATTCAGGACTTTTAAAAGGTTGATTAATGTTCCTTTCATTTTTATCTAATGTTCTTTTCCTTGAAAAAGCTGATTTTGTGTGGCGTTTTCTGGTCCTCAAATTGGTTAACAGCTGGGGTTTTATTCATTAACATCTGATTGATTGGGATGGAACCTTGGTTCATTCCCTGCCCAGTCACTATGCAGATGTTTAAGGCCACCTTGTGTACCATCAAATTAATGTTCCTTTCATTAACTAATGGCTTTGAAAGTGATCGGCTGTTAATGGTTGGATTGGGATGCCTTTATGAGAAGGAGAGTGGGTGGCTTTCTGTGCTTTTTAGTGGGTGTGAAGATATTTTATACTCTATCCAGGACTACAGCACACTGTGTCCCCCAGTTTCACACTGCCTTGAGTAGTAAACGAGCAACACAGGGTGTTGATGCATCCACTATCAGGGCAATTTTCAACAGGCTTAAACAGCAGTCTAGTTGCCCATTCCCTTATAAAAGTTTATCTGCATGATCATTTTGCAATTAACAAAGCTTTATCATGCCTGTGCTATGCAGTTGCTGTTCTGTACAATGTATTTTTTTCATCATGTTGTACCATAGTTCCCAAGTATTTATTACCATGCTTTCACTACTAGGCTTTACAATTTTAAATGCTTTTTAAACAGTTTACTGCAATAATAATAATGCAGTTTGGAAAAGGAGCTAAAGCATTTCATGGGGGTTCATTTTCATCTAATACTTAATCATTATTTCTGTATGCCAGTTTTGTTTTGCGTAAGCTGTACCCCAGTGTATTCTACAATGTGACAACCTTCTTTGTAGGCTTCTACTCCAGTAGTTAATTGAACTATAGAAGTGATTTAAAGCTGTAGTACAGCAATGCAGGGTGACTCCTATGCTTCATGCAGTAATTGTGATTTTGTGTTTCAGTAACATTGGGTTCAGTTTGGAAGATGGTCGTATAGTAAAGTTCCTTCTTAAGAATTCCCTGTGCAGACACACAAAGCTCCTCTTGGTTTTATTAACAGCATCATTCTGCAAAGCTTCAAAAACAAATTAATGCAGAGGGAATTCTAGCTTTGCACTGGGCACGTGGAAATGCATGCTAATCACATATAAATGGATGCAGATAAGTGACACGTTGTTCTCAGGTTAAGTGCATTCATACCAGTAATCACAGGCCACGCTTGTAACATTAGTGTTTTACGATGCATAGATTGAGTTTCATTACACTTGTTCTCAGCTTGTAATGTTTTTAAACAACCTGAGCTACTGTAATGAATTGACAGTCCATTAAGGGAAAAAACATGCCTTGAAGGGAACATTGTGTCCTTAAGGCAGATCCTCCTTAGCAAGAAACTGTATGTCAGGATGGATTCTGAAAATGCAGGTTAAGGCAAGGGGTCACAAGACATTGGAAGAGTCACAATATTAGCATGTTGCCCTTTTCATTCTTTCTAGTCTCTCTTCCAATACAGTTAAACCCCTGTTTTATCCTAACTCCTCTGGGGAAATGGGCATTAGGGCAAAGGAGAGTTGAATTCCCTGTAGGGGGACACTCCTAGTGCTGATAAAGAGAGTTAGACTGTATTTCCTTCTTTTCTTTCTCATTATTAATGCAGAATTGTTTGGCAGCCGAGTTAGGGGTATTAATGAATGGTCATTTCGGATATTATTACCATTAGGAGCTCGGCATCTATAAGGGCTGCTTTCCGCTGTTGCAAGGACTTTTTAATCTTGTCAGGTATGTAGCAGCCCATATGAATTCCCTTTAGCAACCCACAAATCCACCTCCAGTACTAATCAAACAGCTGTACAGAGCAACCCTGCTGAGAAGGCTTGTTATTTAAAAGAGCAAAGTCTGTTATTAGAAGCATAAATTGCTGCGTCCATGAAAAATAATAGTAATACAGCGATCCTTCACTATAAGGCAACGACAAAGAAAGGAGTATTGTTCCAAGGGACTGAAGTGGCTATCAACCCTGGGGCAGCACTGATGCAATAAGCTGTAAAGTACATCTGGTATCTGCCAGACAGATGGTAACAATGACACTTTCAGTTTATTACTTTCAGTTTATTACAGATGTCAGGACTGCCCAGTCCCTGACCACATTCCGGCGCCTCCTTAAGACTCACCTCTTCAAACAGCACCTGTAGAACTCCTCTGTTTGTATCCTGGGACACTATCACCCTTCATGGCTGAATGGGGTTTATTTTGGGTCTTATCTGCCCCCATTTTACTGTGTTTAATCCTGTACTTCAGAATACTCTAATGGCTTCCAAGTGTTTAACCTGTAGTACTTTGTAAATCATGGCCTGATGTAACTATCACTATTTAATCATATCCTGATGTCACTATCCTATTATCTGCTGTATTTTTGGCTTTGTGGTTTGTGAACTTTAATAATTTGCAATTGAACAAATTTGGGAGAAAATTGTATTTCTTGCTCTTATTGTAAATTAAAAAAAAAAAAGTGTAACATCAAATGTGACTTCAGCACTGATGCAATAAGCTGTAAAGTACATCTGATGTTCTTCCAGACAGATGGTAACACTGGCACTTTCCGTTTATTACGAAATGCAAGAGCAATCAAATGGGTGCTGTTTTTAAGTAGGTTGGCCAGGGCTGTGCCCCAGTGTCCGAGCCCCCTGGTCAGCAGCCTTGTTGCTGCGGTTCTGCATTGAGTGTCTGTACCGCTGCTGCCGCCTGTGGACATGCTCTGCTCTGAATATTTATAGCACTGCAGAGCAATATAAAAGACTGGGAGACAGGGCTGGAGGCTAATGTTACACAGGGTGGCGAAGAGACTAGATACCACTTTGATCTTTGTTTAAAACTAATTGGATTTGTATGGCATCGCAGTGAGGTCCTTTTGTGACTCGCTGTTGTTTTTTTATTCGTGACAGAGCTGGTCAAGGCCATCAGGATGATGGTTATGAAAGTCGTTTAGAGGAGCTTTGGGGGCAGGGCTTTGAAGAAATGAGGATCCTTTGTCCTGTCTCCACCAATCTCTGATAAATCCAGGGTTGGAAATAAGACTTCTATTGCATAGCAGTTTCACCCATGCCAGCTTGAGTAGCCACAGTGTATGGGTAACAAGCTTGGGTGCATTGTATTAAACTCTTAGTAAAACCAGGAATGGATCAAACTGCTCTGCAATGGAGTCTTATTTCCATCCCTGTAAAGCTGACCTCAGCTGTGTTTCTGTTAGAAGCCAACCAATTATGGTTCTTTCTTGGCTATCAAGCTAAAGGGAGGGTGTAAGAGAGGGGGGAAGAGATGGTAGAAACTTGTATATTTGAGAAATAATTTGGTTTTAAAGCACAGACTGAAAGAATGTAAAAAGGGCAGTGACTGGTTTCTCTGGCTGAGACAAAGTGATACCCGATTTATTCTGTGTTTTGTTTCAATCTTAGTTGGTCCGGTAATGAAAAGTTACCCATGGTTGTGCCTACTGCCTAAGGAAATGAATCTGTTCTTAATTTTCAATCAATTAAAACTAAGGCAACAGGCTGTAGTTAAACCGTATTCGTGTTGGAAATAATGCTACTCTTTTATAGATTTTATTTGTTCTTGTGGAAAAAAGTATAAACTCCAGATTATTTTCTGAAACTGTAGCATAAACTATAGTTTTTAAAAATAATGAATTTCCGTAGAACACGTAAGTGGTCTAGACCGAAGTTGAAGCAGCTGAGTGCTTGTGTGTTTCACTGTGTATATCCTTATAAACTGAGCCGTGATTGGCACTAGGGGAAGGTGTTTGCATCTGAGTAACAGACATACAGACATACAGACACAAAGACAATAAAACAATACACAGAATCGATGGCAAGGGCTCATGCCCTTGTATACCATCCCTGTACCAATCTAGTGGGATGGTTAATGTGTAAATCTTCTTGCACGGTCTAACCCCAACTCTACACCTAACCCTGACCCCCTTAACCTTAAGCCTAACCATAACCCTTTTCTCAAACAAATGTGTGCTTACATATATTATGCAAAAAGATTTACACAGTAAGTACATTGTAACTGTGCATAATAACATTGTAATTCTGTGTAAGTATACATGCATTTACTAAGCAACTAATATGTAAATACACAGGAATTAGAGACCCTTTAATGTAAAGTGTTACCAAAAGTGCTGCAGTCACAATTGGAGGGGAAAGAAAAGAAGACTTTTGTTACAAGTCAGTGAACGTGTTGCTTTGTGGACATTCATCTGGGGTTATGGGAAGTGCCTGTGTTGGGCTGCAGTGCTTGTATTGCCTTTTGTTGGATCAGGGTGACATATCTGAATCTTCAGTAAATGAATTGAGACAATAACACTCTATCTGTTCATAACAAACCCCACCACTGCACCTAATCCATCACGAGCTGGCAATTTTATTAAAGTGTCACAATAAAGAATACTCAAGAAGACAGGCTGTGAGATCTTGCTGATCTTGGCAGGCCTCACTTTGATTTCATGCGGGAGAGGGCTGGTGTGATATAACATTGCCAGTTCAATCTGTCTGCATTTAGAAATCACTCTGTAAAATGTTGAAAGATGATTAAATAATTTGACAGAGCAGAATGTGGGCTGGGGAAAGAAAAAAAAAACATCTCCTTCTTTTAATTCTAAAGGCATGTTTTAATGTGGCTGAATCTGGCCCCAGTTCTTCTCCACCCCTCTGATCCACCCGTTCTATTGGCTGGAACAAAATGGTAGTATATAACTGCAGGCATTTCACTGCCAAGCGGCCTTTCCCAGGCCTGTGTGTCCTTGGACTGCGTAAAGAGCTGGCAGGAGAAGTCAAGCAGAAGTGTCTGATAAATGCTTTCCGCTGCGTCGTTCACCATGACCGCTTTGCCACGTTTCGTGGCGAGGTATGTAATCTCACCACTTACCCGTAAACTGTTTACTGATATTTCAAAACCCATTCGTTGTGTTAAAACTTAATTCTTCGTTCTTTTAGAATTTGTTTTTATCAGTTTGGCAGCAATAGGGTTCAGCCAGAGGCTACTGCTCGAGTATCACGGAGTCCCCAAAATCAACTTTTGGTTGGCACAGGCTGCCAGCTGGCTTGGGAAATAAGATCTCTAATGCCCAAGAAACATCAGAAACCTCACTCCAATCCACAGCAGCTGCAGCGACCCCTGGGGGTTTGACTTCAACAAACATTGTGCACACAAGTTAGCACTTAGACTCTCTTGATTCTTAAAGTTATTTTACTCCAAAATCATTTTTACGATTGTAAGTCGTGTTTGTGATTTTTTTTTTCTCTTGAGACAAAAATAATGCTAATGACGATTTGGAGTAAATAACTTTGAGAATCTAGCCCTGGGATTTTAAACAGTGTGTAGGGGCCGGTCTCCGTCCGTCGCCATACTGCAGCACAAATAAATAAAAAACCTCTGTCAGGAGATAGCAGCCCATAGAATGGTTGTTTTTGTACTATTAATATGTTTTACTAACAGTTCTGTTCACATCTTGCCTTATTTTGTTCATTTTTGAGTATCTGATGAAGACAGTTTGAACAAATTAAAAATGCATGTCAAATTGCAATTAGAAGTACAATGTGAACTGTGATTTTTGCAGTGATTAGAAAGGGGTTGACGATTCATTTGTTATATACCAGCTGTGATAGTGGTCCAGAACTATGGAAATATATACAACAAACCTGCAACAAACCTGCACACTGTTTTTATCTTTCTATCAATATTGTCTATGAAGAGTCATATATGAATCTGCATCTGCAATGTTTGCTCCAGCTTAACACATGATTCAACAACACGTCAAGAAAAGGGTATCCTTCCATTAGCTTCAATATGCACACAAACCTGGGATCATCTATAAGTTGCAGGGCTGACTCTATACCTGTCTGTACTGTAAGATCTGGCAGTAGGGACCACAATGCCTGTTGATGCTGTATAATGTGAACCCCCAAGTTTCCTGGCTGCTGACTGTCTCCAATAAAACTTCCACAACGACAGTCCTTCTTGACCTTTGACATGGGAATGACGCGGCTGTCACAAATTGAAGCCTCGCTCATCAGTCAGGCTCTTCCAGGAAAACTCCAGGTTTGACAGAGGTAGTGAGTAGAAACGTTTTCTCATTTCTGCGTCCTATGGACACATTTACTCAGTGAGTCAAATGTAAATATCAGAATATTAAAATGGGCTTTCAGTTTGTTTAGATTCTAAAAATAACAAGCAGTTTGTTTGTATTTAGTGTTCTGAATACCTGGTTAACATGAGCATTGAAATAAGGTATTCTGTCAACTCTCCACATACATAATAGATTAGTTGTGATTGCTTGCTCACCACCGGAGTGCAGATGGGAATTCTGATGTAAGTTCTGATTAGAATCATCCGCATTTAATCGCAATTGTTCAGAGTCTGGAATGCTTCAAAACAGTATAGTGCTGTGAGTCACATTCGTATAACCTCACAACCTTTTTTGGTTTATAACTTTGGAAAAATAGATATGTTTGGCTATAGACATCATCTGTTTACAAAATAGATTTGCAGGCAAAACAAAAAGTTACATTCCAGCTAGGTAATTGTTATTTGAAATTAACATTTTTGTAACAGTTCACTGAAACTTTGTGCCCTGATACATTTAACGTGAACTTTTAAGATATATATATATATAAATATACTCTATTATATAAGTTGCTCTACCTTTTCCATGACCTTAAAAACTACATTTCATGCTTAATTAGATTAATGCAATTCTCTTGTCTTTATCCCTTGTACTTTGTACTTTGATGTTGACCAATGGGGATTTCAAAATGGAGTATCGGCACCATTGAATGTCACAGGTACAGTGACTTGCAGCCTGGTCCAGGAAGCCCCTGTTGATGCTTCTCCCATCCAGCCATGTTAAACCTCAATGTGCACTCCTGATCAGTGAGCACATTCTTTACTCACAATGGACCTTCACCTGCTGTTTTCACCCAGAGGTTGGTTATTTAGCTGTCAGTGATCAAATCACAATATCAGAATATTAAAATGGGCATTTTCAGTTTGTGTAGCTCCCCATTTGTCCCTATCACATTTACTAGTCACACGATGGTTATTGTGATTCTAAAATAACAAGGGGAGTAGTTTGTTTTAGTAAAATAGTGTTCTGAATACCTTTAATTAATATGAGCATTGAAATAAGGTATTCTGTCAACTCCCCACCCCCCCCCCATTACTTGTGATTGTTTCTCAGAACAAAAAACAGAAACAAATTCTGATGTATTCTGATTAGAATCATCCGTAGGGACGGATTGTTACACCAGGCAAACACCAGGCTTTTTTAAATCATCATCAAATGGCAATTGATTTTAATGTTATGCAATTAAAAAAAATAAAACATTATCATTTTTTATGACAAACCAACAAGGACTCGCTGCAACAATCTATCAGTTTTTTTTTTTTTTTCACAGAGAATGAGGGCTCCCCCTTGTGGAATACTTGAGTAATGTGTTTGTTGTAAGATGCAAGATTCTCGTCCTAGACCGTCTCTCATCTCAGAACAATGATAGGAATAAAGAAACGACTACAGTGCATACAATTACCACTAATGACTTGTGCTGCAGATAGAATGTTAGCATGTACTGTAGCATTAATATCATTGTCATGCATGATCTGCACCAAAGTCCTCACGCATACAGACAGCTTCCATGCTATAGATGGGGTGATCTCTGCAATAGGATGCCCTGAACCACATGTACATTTTCCCTAGCCTAGCCAGTCTGCGCAAGGAAGACCCAGGGGGCACAGAACAGAAGCCAAGCTGAGAAGCAGGCTTTCTGCATCTAGATATAAGAGGGATCAAGAGAGAATGACACAAGCATTCATACAAAGCGCTGGGATATATACAAGCAGATGGTGTGATCAATTAGAATCCAGATATACGGTAGTCTGACAGAGCTTTAAAACTAGTACTAGCTTTATAACAAACAGTACAGTACAGACCCAAACCAGCCACCCGAAAAGCAAAACACACAACCGTTTAAAGAAAAAAAAAAAGTTCAATTCCATTGTGAAAATAAAAATGTGGTTGTCACAGCGAATTCCAACGAAAAGTGAATGGTTTATGAAAACATAAAAAAGCGTTTGCTGCTGTTCAGTTGCTATGCTATGGAATCTCCTGAGCCCTGTGGTACAGTCCTCAGCTGTGGATGCCTGGAAGCTGCGAGTTCAATCCTCCCAACTCACCCACAATGCCCTTCTCCTTCACCCTGAGAAGGCATGCTGCTGCTGAGGCCTTGTCACCCTGGCTGTGTTCGGGAGAGAGCAGTTATTGTTAGCTGAGCCGTGCAGCTGTAAATGTACCCTCTTACGCTTTATTAAACAGAGTGGTTAGTTAGCCTGGGCACTGAGCTTTTTTTAAAAAAACAACAATTGCTCTGTAAGGGAGTCGACTGCACATCGTATTCTTGACTCCCCCCCCCCCCCCCGGTAAATGACGTCTGTTTGTTGTTGTTTTATTTTTTGTGTGCGTCCAAATGGCATTCTGTCAAACTAAATGGTAAAAAATAATAGACTGATTTCTTATTAAATGTAACCTTTTATTTAACTTGTAGGTTTGGTTGAGATTAAAATGCCTTCCTGTTGTTGGCCCTTTTAGAAAGCCATAGGTTGCAAGAGCAGGCCGTCCATAGCGATTAGAAAAACTGCAGGTGCAGCCAGAGACACGTTTTAAGTCAGCTGGGAGCTGTCATGCAGTGTTTCTAACACAGGAACATCACAGGGGATTTCAATGAGCCTGCCTGCCTCATGCATATTGAAGAGACTTCAGTCATGATAAAGGACACACGGATCAAGTGTGTGCACATTTCAATCTGAGGTCCTTATTCTGAGGCACCTGGTAATACCCTGCTGGCGTCCTGCGTTTGAAATGGACTGTCCAGGTAAATGAAGCCGGCTTTCTTGATTTGAAGGGCTCAGCACCTCGGTACCCCCAGAGCCCTGAGTGTGCTGGCAAAATGAAAGCAGTGCAGAGACAGGCGCTAATCTTTCAGACAAGACAGAGAACACCGCGCCTGTCACACGAGATTGAAAACAGAGCAGCTCATGGCATTTAGCTTGCTTTTTCATTCTTTTTTCTTTGTCTCTTTCTTTCTTTTCTTTCCTTTTCTTTCTTTTTCTTTCTTTCATTTTTGCATTTGCCTATTTTAAGGAACGTTTTAAGACTGCAAACTCCTTTAAATTCAAATAACAAGAAGTGCCTTTGTATTAAAACATAAAGCAGATAGAATTTACTTGTACAGGAAAACATGCTTATTACTGTGCACTTTTACCCAATGAAGTGACCTGTGGCTAATGGTATCGGTCAATCAATCAATCTATCAACAATTTAATAAACTGTTGTAATTCATGCTTTTGTGTTTGTATTTTTTATCTATAACTAATAAGCATTAAGACTTCAGTGCTTAGTCTCTTCTTTTTTTGGTACAGTATAGGATCTCATTCATGTGCCTGAAATCAGACATTCGGTTTGTGCCACATGTATTAGGATTTGACAGATCCAGTCCCCTGGGGGCACGGGCAGCTAATCAAGCAGTTTGGTGGCAGCTCTGGGATCCCAGTCCTCAGTGTTTTCTCTGTGCTTTCCTTTGACAGGTTCCTTGGGGCAGGCTGATCTCCCAGAGCCGGTAACTCTCCCGGATCAGGCGCCTGTGGTGGTGATGAGAATTACTGAGGCGTTGGAGAGACAGGGTAGGCAATCAGTTTCTCTCACACACTTCAGTCACCCTGAGATCCAGCACTGCAGCAGACCCTTAAAGCGACAAGCCTCTTCAAATGCAAGAATCAATACATTTGAAATATCCGAGCGATCCGCAGGATTGCAATGCTAACGCAGTATGAGTCTAATCTGTCTGGCAGAAAGACAGAGGTCATAATGGGTTACACTGAGGCACTGATGTCGACACTCAAATTTCAGTACTTTTTAAACTGTGCCCACAGGCTGAAGCAATGCACATTCTCAGAATCTCTGTTAATTGGTATAATTCAAATCATGATCAGTGTAGGATTGGCGTTCATTATATTATATTGCAGTATGTACTGTAAGAGGTGAGTGCAAAGCTTGGTATACAATGTATTTACAGACCTGAGTGTTTAAAGGCACATCTGATGTGTTTCTTCTCATGTTTACAAGAGTAATAAACGGAATGCACGGTGGCATCTGTGCTGAGAAATGCAATGCTATGTAATTGTGTGTTTTCTTTGTGGAAGGTGCAGAGAGCGAGTCTCTATACAGATCTCCTCCCGGCTCCTCCTGCAGCGTGGAGCTCCAGCAGGCTCTGGATGCAGGTGAGTCTCACATCCCCTCCCCTGCTCCGTGCTGCTTTTTGCAATGGCTGGTGACTGCGAGAAGGGAGACTAAGAAAAGTCTCCTCGCTGCCTTCTAAAGGGGTGCACAGGTTTGAAAGAAATGTTTTGCAGCACACCTGTTAAAGTATATATACTCGGTTAAAGAAATCGCAGTCACACATGCAGTATGAGAGCCTTATAATCCATCCCAAGTTGTTTCTCACTAACTTGTTAACATTACTTTTATGCTCTGCGGCATGCACCCTGAAAGAATAGCTTTGATTAATAGGGGCCATTGTGTTTTTGTTTCGTTTGTTCTCTATCAGCATTTACCATCAGCAAATACTGGAGTACCTAAATAGACACACTGAATCTGTCGCAACTTTTAAATGTTATTCCTAGTGGTACCAGCTGAACATTCAGTTGTGGTATTAAAATTTTTCTTTGCAGCTGATTTTGTTATTGTTTAAAGCCCAGGATTAACATTCAGTTGTGGTAATGAGTCAAAAGTTTTTCCATTTTTGACTGTATAATATTTTGTTATTTGTTTCAGTTTGAATCTGACCCAGGATTGTTTAATTCAGGGTTAGTACAACATATGCAATGGCAGTCCTGCAAACAACCTAAACATTTTACAAAACAACCTATCTCATTATTTATGTTTTTTTTGTAGTGGAATTAAGTGCGTGTTTTCTTTGTTTTATCGACAACACTGTCCCTAGATGGAAAAAGACACTTTGTGGAAATAGATAATTCGATAAATGCATTACCTATTGTATGTGTGACTAGAAGTTCAGTATACAAATCAAATGCGAATTTGTAAATTCTTAAGAAAATCTCTGTTTTAGTGGCGTTCCGATCCCTTCAGATTTATCACTCCACCACAGCTCCCCAGTGATTTGATTTCAGCGAGGCAGGCTGTCGTTGCATCAGCCCCGCATCTCCTCCACAGTCCCTATGTACGCACCGGGGTCTTTTTCATGAGGCTTGATGACAGTAATTGAACTGTTCCATTCCATCGGTATCTGATAAGGAAGTCACAGCTGAGGGGCTGCGCGCTTACAGAAGTGCATGACAGTGCCATTAGAAGAAGCGCTGAAGTGGATCATAAAAAAGCAGTGATTACAGTCCTGATTGTGCGCTTGCATACGGTGCAGACACATACAGATATTCTGTATATAAATGCATGTGGTTAAGTATCTTCTGGCAAAATCACAGCTTGTATTTGTATGACCATGATAGCTGTCACTCCGATCGCGTGATTGTATTTGTTTTTCCACAGGTTGAGAAAGACATGCCATTGTCATTCTGAAGGTGTCCTTTCATATAAAGCTCTGTATTTGCTTCATATTAGATTGTATTAAAAGTTATAACCCATTCACTGGCGAGCAGAACGATCTTAATAGGATACAGTAGCATTACCCTAATCACTACAGTGATAGCTCCATCCATATACAACAATGCTTGTGTGCTGCTAGTTAGAGGCATAGTGAAGCTGCTGCACTGCCAGCAAGCAGTGCTGTGTTTCGCTGATCAGTTATGGGGTTAACTACCTTTTAGATAGTTCTAGATTTCAGTGCCACATTGTGGTTCTATCTAAAAGCCCTTCATTTTATCGTCCAGTTTTCTGGCTTTTGCTTCACCCCCAGATTGTGCAGCTAGCGGTAGGGAACATCATGCAGAATGTGTGCCCAGCAGCTGTGTCACCTGAATCATTAAGCTCCATTAAGGGCTGTTGAGGACCAGGCTAGCTGGTGAACTGACTTCTCTAGCACTCTGGCAGTCTGTAGCTGTCATCATGTTGTTGTTTTTTTCATTTTTCTTCTTCTTCTTGATAACGCAGCAGTCGGCACAAAAGCACACGCTGCTTACTTCCCTCTAAGTGATCCGCACTCATTGGTCAAGGGTGATGTCATCGTACATGCAATAGTCAATAACCTATTAGGGCTATAGATTTTACAATCAGCTGGGGAAAACGCGCATTTGCTGCCAAAGTTGATTTTTATTACACTAATTTACTGAGCAGTGCGTTTAATAGACAGGAGCGTTTGTCATGAAGTTAATGTAATTTCAGATTCAAGTGTGACAGAGAGTGTAAGCATGCAGTGTGCGTCTCTGTGTGTGAGGCCTGCAGCAGGACATTCATAAGCTTACTGGATCCCTTGAATGCCCAAGTGGGGTGAAATCGGACATGCTCACATATTTTTTAGCTTTCATATTTAGCATCCCAGTGGTTAATCATAGTCTTGAAATGATTGCACACAAGGGCTATTTAACTAGGCTCTCATGGGCTCAAATCTGAATCACAAATGAGTTAGGCATAGTGGATCACAAACACTCCTGTGAACTCAGAGGTTCATTTGTAATTAAGGAAGAGGGATAGTATTTTTAGTTTCAAGACTTAATGTACAGACTTTGATTTACAGGCTTTATTGCTTGCATGCCCACCTTTGCCAAGCCGTGTTTTAACATAATCTTCAGGCTTGAACAATACCAGTGGCGGAGTGACTAATCTGATGCTGTCGTTAAGAGAGCTAGTTTTTTGACGTATTGACATTTTGAGTAAAAGAAACTAGTAATTAGATGTCACATCCTAAAATATATTGTTACAATAAAGTTTTGTCACAATTTCTGGATCAGTAAAGCATTTTGTATTGTACATGTTATGTACATAGAGTTCTTTTTTGCAACAAAAAAACACTTTTTTTTTAATTTATTTCATGCGGTTGGGTTCATCATTTGAAAACAGTATAATTCTTGCCTCTGATACCAGCTCTGGGATCTGGGGCGGTTCAGCACAAATGAACCCCTGTATGAACTTAAAGCAACAAAAAGTATTTACTTTTTCAAACCCGTCCGTCTTTTGTGGTAGCTTTACAGAAAATCAAGATGCCACTAGCAATGTAAAATATAAGTATATTCTGAGATGTGTGTTTAAATTATATAAGGGCAAATGCTGTTTCCTCATCTCTGGGAGTTCATTCAGACGTCACTGCAGTACAGTACAGACACATCTCCAGCACAGTCTCATCAGGGGCCTGCTGAAGAGCGCTCGAACACGCCACACAAGACAGAGGGAGCGATTCGAAGGAATAATTGGTGCTGTGACTGGCGGTGCCATTTCCCGAATTGAATAGATGGTTTCTCCGCAATCAGACTCTAATTCCGTTCCATTATCTGCGAGGAAGGAAGAGAGCAGCTCTGTGTGACAAGTTAATGAATGAAAAAAAAAGTCATGTTTGTAGAAGCAGAAAGGAATACAGAATGAGCCTGAACAAAAGATCTGGCCTCGGTGTGCAGGATCGTGGGGAGAGTGCTGTTCCAGTGGAGCTTGTGTCTGCAGCGTGGCATTGGCATGCACACTCAAACTGAGACACAAGCCATCTAACATCAGGCTCTTAAACACCTGCACCGGCAGCTTGTGAATAGCACCTCTCTGGCTGTATGTCACATCCCATTTAACTTTACCTTTAAAATGCCTTCAATTCCAAAGGCTGGATGTTGTAATTGTCATTTTCTTTCTCATAGAAGGAGGGTCAGTACAGCTCTGCAGTGGTGATTGTCTGGGGTTGTGATGCACTGAGGGCTGAAGGAGGGTCAGTACAGCTCTGCAGTGGTGATTGTCTGGGGTTCTGATGCACTGAGGGCTGATGTGCCACCCAGAATAAAAGTAAACCTGTCTGGATTTGAACCCAGGTTTCTGGAGTTGAGGGGCTAGTCCACCACCCCGCTGCTCCCCTCTCACTGTGACTAACAGCAGCTGTAACCCGGAGCCTGAGCAGACAGCAGCTTTCAGCACGCCGTACATGTGAGGTCACTGCGTCTGCTTGCACACGTGGGCTGGGCTCAGATTTCATATGGTGTGCTGCAGCCACGCCATGACGGAATTAAACACAAGTTTCCCAGCGCTGTCAACAATTTAATTTATACCTGCACCTGTATCATCTCCACCCCCCCACCCCGGTGGGCTGGTGTGCCGGGGTCCCATTAGCTAATCCGGTTATATCTGGTGGCAATGAGAGAACTGGGAGGAAATAAAGTTGATGACTCACACCTCAGACACCATGGGGCCAAGCACTGTCCCTGTCCGCTCCTGTTTATCTGGCTGGCTCTGCTGCTGCTGCTGCTGCTGCTGCTGTAGTTCCCTGGCAGTAGACACTGGGGAGATGGTGGGCAGTGTTGCTCATCACCAGTTTGCAACGACCACAGCTCCTGTTTTGGTTCTTCCTAGTTTCCTTGCAGGAAATAACTTACTGGGTCCATTGGTACAATAATGAATTATGTGGGACACACTCTGTTTACAGTGTGCCCAGACTACTACTTCCCTATGCTGCTTCTATCCTTTTTTTCTTACCACATCTGAGTATCTGAGTTGAATTGAGAATGCTAAGTAATGAAAGACAAGGCCGTGTATCTGGGAGATAATGCCCACTGTCTAGGGCATTAATGCGGTTATGATATTGGGCTGATGGCAGAGAGGATCCAATGGGGTATATAGTCTTAATTAAACTGTCAATACTCTCAAAACTTTCAAACAGAAAAGCAACTGTCGTCCAACCTTAGTTAGCCTTTTGTAGAATGTAAGGGATCGTTCATAACAGAAGCATGTTTCCCACTGGGTTAGAAGTCAGAACAATCTGCAAGAGAATTCTGTCTTCGTTTTTTATTATCTAAATAACTCAGTAGGGAGTGCCGGAGCCAGCAGCACTGAAGAGATGAATAAGAGGGTTTGTCCTGGTTCAGATACTGGAGCTGGAAGTCTTTGTGGTTTCAGAGGAATGAAGCGAATGAACTCACATCTATTTTCTGCATTGGCTGTAATCGTTTTAGTTTAATTTCTTTTACTGGAACTGCGAGCCCGTCTGGGAACAGAGGGACAGCTTTCTACTAACACAGAGCACTGCTATTTCTGCACAGATCCATTGCTTACCAGAATTAGAAGAGCAATTACAAAAAGAAAAAGAAAACGTGCCAACAGCTTCTTTGAAAAGTAATGCATTCTTAATAAAAGTCATTTAGAAATGGCTTGGTCCCCCACTATGACTGGCTTATTGGTGCCTTGTTTTGTGTTGCACATGAAGTTAGGTTAAACCGTGCAGAAGGGAATTCAACCTAAACATACGATTTATGGTGCATGTGGAAAATTTAAGGCAGAATGCAGGCCCAAATCAGGAAACCATTTCTAACACAATATATCTACACTCCCTTGTATTTTGTACAATCAGTGCACGTTGAAACCATGTAACTACCATTCACTTCACTGACAGTTATGTTTTCAAAACATCAAAAGCGTGCAATGAATAGCATTGTTTTATTTGGAACCTGTTCTCAACAGTAGAGCTCTTCAGGTCCTATGGAAAGATAGCATATCATGTCAACATTTCACCTGAACAATTTAAGAATTGAAATGCCTTCCCCTCTTAACCCAGAAGTGACCACAATTGCACCAGTGCATCACATATTGTGAGACCTCTGTAGCCTGTTACACACAATGTGTTTGATTTGAAGTGTCTGGTTATACTGGAAGACTATAATGGAATATTACTGCATTAAAAAGTTTTCTTGGTTGCCTATTATTTGAATGGAATACTCCTGTTTTTACTTAATTATAGGGAAGAAGACTGATAAAGGCATTCGGCTTGCTTCACTGTATTTTGGGTCATGTGTGAAAAAACAAGAAACATAATCCCATGGTATGTAAAGCATTACCAAACCATGCCATACCGATTTCATTTACAATGCTTCTTTCATGCAGCAGCATCATTAAGTGCTTTATAAAAATATAAACTAAAAGAGCATTTTAACTACTTCATGTTTTAAGCTTGGCATTAAGAAATATTGATTGACTCAGCATTCCAAATAAAACCTGAACGTGAATTCCAAAGCGAAGGAGCTTGAGAATTAAAAGCCCTCACACCAAAGCACCATAACATTAGCATCGGACAATTCCTGGCACACGCCACGTGCAGCATGGACTCTATGACCATGTGTGGAGTCGTAACAACAGTGAACTAGAGCAGCAATGCACTGCCCAGCATTAATACTACTACAGACCCAGTGTCAGACTATAAAGAGTACAGTAACCAGGGTCTGCGTTCTGAGGATTCCTGCGTCCTGTGCCTAACTATCATGGGCTGTCTGCCTCTATTAATGACCGCACTGTACACCCTTAAAAAAGACCTGTCCACATTACAGACACTGCCCTGCAGGCTGAGCGCTGACTGTGAAGGGACTGCTGACAGGCTTGATTTAATGTCTCTAAACCCTGGACAGGACGAGGACGTGTGGAGAGGTGTAATTGGAGTATTCCAAAACGCATCCCCCTCGGATCCCCAGCCTGTGCAGGTTCTGCTGAAATAACTGGAATGGAATATCTCTTTCTGCACCTTCCCAGACTCCCCCGGTCCTGGATCCGAAAGATATCATGCTCCAGGCTAAAGTTTCAGACTGGTTAATTTAAGGACCGTAACCCTTAAGCCATTTCAAAACTGAAAACAAAAAGCAGCAACAGGCCCAACAGGAAGCCTACTGAGCAGCCCTTGGGTGCTGTAATTCGTGGAGGGCAGTGGAGCATCCAGTCTGATATATAGAGTGCCTTGAGTATTCTCCCCTGAACTTTGCGAGCCTGGCTTCAAACATAAAGATATTTAATTTTTGAAGAATTAACAACAAGTGGGACACAATCATAATGGAATAAATTTATTGGATATTTCAAACTTTTTAACAAATAAAAACTGAAAAATTGCCTAAAATTATTTGAATGGAATATTTGTAGCTTACCTTTTGCTGCGATTACAGCTGTAAGTCGCTTGGGGTATGTCTCTATCAGTTTTGCACATCGAGAGCTGAAATTTTTTTGCCCATTCCTCCTTGTAAACAGCTTGAGTTGGATGGAGAGTGTGAAAACAAGTTTTCAGTTCTTTCATAATTCCATTGGTTCAGGTCTGGACTTTGAAAGCCATTCTAACACCTGGATATGTTTATTTGTGAACCATTCCATTGTAGATTTTGCATGTTTTGATCATTGTCTTGTTGGAAGACAAATGCCCAGTCTCAGTCTTTTGCAGACTCCATCAGGTTTTCTTCCAGAATGGTCCTGTATTTGG
This sequence comes from Huso huso, assembly GCA_036884735.1. Taxonomy (NCBI): domain Eukaryota; kingdom Metazoa; phylum Chordata; class Actinopteri; order Acipenseriformes; family Acipenseridae; genus Huso; species Huso huso. Next base: position 1,966,896 of record CM072671.1, on the reverse strand, counting down.
CTCCATCCATCTTCCCATCAAAACCATCTTCCCTGTCCCTGCTGAAGAAAAAGGCCCAAACCATGATTTTACCACCATGTTTGACAGTGGGGATGGTGTGTTCAGGGTGATGAGCTGTGTTGGGCTTTCTGCCTCTAAACATAACATTTTGCATTGTTGCCAAAAAGTTCGATTTTGGTTTCATCTGACCAGACACTTCCCACATGTTTGGTGTGTCTCCCAGGTGGCTTGTGGCAAACTGTAAAGGGACTTTTGGATATCTTTGAAATTTTCTTCTTCCACTCTTCCAAACCCAGGACAGTATACGACTGATTGTTGTCCTATGGACAGAGTCTCCCACCTCAGCTGTAGATCTCTGCAGTTCATCCAAATCATGGGCCTCTTGGCATCTCCAGTCTTCTCCTTGTATGAGCTGAAAGTTTAGAGGGACCCAGGTCTTGTGCAGGTTCTGATACTCCTTCCATTTCAATGGAATGGAATATGCTCTTTGTTTAAAGCACCTTCCAAATCCGGCTTTAAACTTCCCCCAACAGTATCTCGGACCTGCCTGGATGTTCCTTGTTCTTCAGGCTATCAAACGGACCTCTGAGACTATCAAAGTGCAGGCATTTAAAGACTTGATTACACACAGGTGGATTCTATTATCATCATTAGTCATTTAGGTCAACATTGGATCATTCAGAGATCCTCACTGAACTTCTGGAGAGAGTTTGCTGCACTGAAAACAAAAGGGGCAATAATTTTGCCCAACAGTTTTTATTTGTTAAAAAAGTTTGAAATATCCAATAAATTTCGAGCATGATTGTGTCCCACTTGTTGTTGATTCTTCACAAAAATTACAGTTTCATATCTTTATGTTTGAAGCCTGAAATGTGGCAAAAGGTCGCAAAGTTCAAGGGGGCCGAATAGTCTGATACTGTAGAAGGTCTACCAGCCTGGCTGAAAGAGACATTTATCTCACCTGGCAGAATCTAGAAGGTTGTGAGTTCAAACCTGCCTGTGCACTGGTGGATTTCTTACATTACCGTTAGTAATCCTGGTGTTTTTCTTGTTGTATCCCAAACAAACCACATAGCATTTTTCTAATGTGAATAAGCTTGCTGCTATAGTAGCAAATGCATGTGGTTTGACGGCTAGATGGAGACATCCTAATTAATGGGATTTATTCTTAGCGCTGATTTCTTATGCACAATGCACTACTTAATCAGTAAACAACGTGATTGTATTTATTGTAAGCTGTGGATTTAAGCCATAGATAGGATATAGATGTAGGACAACATGCCAGTGCATGACACTGTACACACAGCCGTCACCTAGGAAAGAAACCAAGGAGCAGCTGTTTAACAGTACAGTAGACAGGGAATCTATTTGGGATCAAGCAATTAGCTGCACTGCTGTGTGGCTATGCTGTAGTATAACTAGATCTGAGTCAGGCAATTAAACTAATGTGATTCTATTCTGTATTGCAGTGTAATCGAAGGGTGGATAAGTAACAGTGGTTTTAAATCCTATGCATGTAAGATTGCAACACAAGTCTTATTGAGCACAATGAGGGCTGACCATTAGGCTGAGTCTGCAAAACTTAGCAAGACACGGTGTCATTTCAACTGAGGCCTCATTAATTATCTCATCCGTATCAAGATTGTTCAGGAAGGAAAAGAACATCCCTGCCCTGATGCGCACAGTATGTGCCAGCGTTCACGTCAAGCACAGGACCAATCCTCCACAGCCGCCCACGGAGTCAGTTTCTTTTCAACCGTGCAACCTGACATTTCCTGTCTCCCAAATCTGCTGGCTGGCAGGGCTGCTGCCAGAACTCCCAGCAGTAATTAAATTCAGTTTAATTTTCGCAGAATGATACAGCCTGCAGAATGTACACTTGGACAGAGCGACCTCTCACTTGGTAGCCCGTTCCACGTGGTTTCTATCGTCCGTGAAAAAACATTTCCCTCTCCGACTTCTCTTCTGAACTTGTGCTGTTCCCCGGCAATGAGCTCCATCTGCTCTGCTTCACTCAGTGAAGTAACTGGGGGCTCAGGATGTTCCTTGGCATTCTTGATTTTGTCATTTTATTTTCATTTCTACATCCCCATTGCTCTTCTGCTTTTTCGAGTGCAATGTATGCCTATTTTTGTGTCCTCTGGGAGTGATGCATATCCTTGTGTGTTGGAGAACATTGAAGGGGATTGGAGTGGGGGTTCTTGTAGATTTGCCTTAAAAGAATAAGTAGCCTGATATTGCATTTGATGTTGTTTACCATCTGCCTTTTTTATGATGTTTCCAGTCATTTTTGCAATGATTCAGATAACGTTCCTCCAAAACAAACCCACCCTACCGGACTAGAAATAGATCTCTGAGCATATTCACCTGGGCGCGCACTGTGCTGGGCTGTGCTGTGTGAGGCAGTTACCCTTCAGGTTCAGTTCTGATATACTGTACCAAGCTGCATTGATCTGAGAACAGGAACAGCTGTTGACTTGTACTAGGATTTTCCAAAGAGATGTGAAACACAGGCTAAACAAGCAAAGTTCCTGTTTAGGGAATTCAAGTTGCATTTTGCATTGCTGTCGATAAACAGTTAACTGTTGCAAAGAAAATCTGGCAACTTGAGCTGCAGCTGAACTCTGGCCAAGGCACCTAAACACAGAGTATATCAAAATTTAAAGTAAATTAAAATATAAAAAACATAGTCTGCAGTAAGAACCAGTTAGAATGGCTGCAAACTTCATAACAAGATGAAATTACTTTTATTCAGTCTTCATGCCATCAATGAAGGAAGTTAGCAAAAGTGTGTATAATTTCAGTATGATATATGTAGCGTGATTGTTGTTTTTGCCTATTGTTGCTGGTACAACTGCACATGCTGTATATGTGTCACAGTGCTACACTTGCTATAAATCATGGGTGCAATTGTGCCTGCAAAGGTTTGTGATTCATTCCAGGTTTTACTGCTGTAATAAATAGGCACACCTGAGTGTGATACTCTTTCACATCAGGTGTGACTTACAAGCTCATCGTAAGCTCGTGGGTTGAGACATGGGAGTCTTATTTCAGTCCCTGCACTGTAAATAAAACAGATAAACGATGGCTGTTTGTCAGTTGGGAGCCTGCCATTTAAAAGATACATCTGCTGAGCTGTTTAGTTTCAGAGGAGAAACCCTGGAATTGGGCCTGTGATTATGAACTGAATTAATAATTTACATTATTTTCAATTATCTGGGGGTTTTTTTGTTATTTTTTTGTTTGTTTTTTTCTTTTCAAGGTTGGGACCAGAGCCACTGGGTTTGAATAGTTTGTCAGGAGATTGGTATACAGTTTTAAATAGCATTACTATCCTCTGCAGCAGTCTTACTCAAGTAGTTTCATAGCCTTTTGATAAACAGCTTTTAATAAGAACATTTCTGAAAAGCTAGAACTGAATAGCAAACTTAAACTAAAAAGAACTATAAAAAATACATGAGACTGTATTGACCAAACAGACTGTGCAGTTCCCTGTGCAGCCATTGGCTAAAAATTCAAATATTTTCAGTGCTGGTGCTTTGCATTCATGTTTATTTTAAGCTTCCTGTTGCATTGCACAAGCAGACCCGCGCAGACTGCATACAAAATATTGTAATAAATAATGACATGACATGTTGACAGGCAGAGCTGCTTGTTTCAAAGAAACACTCTGGGTTGGGGCCACTCTTAGATCTTTAATTTAGTCAATCGATTCTATTTATACACTCCTTGTGCAAAGCATTCTGTTGTGGCTACAACTATGTGTAGATGTGTACTAAATACATAGTTATATACAGATTTTATAATGTTTGTGTTCATGTGTTTCTGTTTGTACAAACATTGGAACACAGTTATTTATCATTTTATAATTGTGGGTATATCAACAGCACCGGCTTTCTGGCTAAAATCCCTTTCCTTTTATATTGAATTTTCTGCTTAAAACAATTTGTTATTGCACCATTTTTGAAGATAATTTGAATGTTTTATATTCCGCACGCCATAACATCAATGTATTTTCACATGTTCTGTTCTCCCAGAAGAGATCTTATCAAAGAAAGTATAAAGTATCTAAAACCTGCTGCAGTATCATGTTCTAGCAACAGTGACGATGAAAATGTGAATGCACTGTGATCCAGGACATTATCCAGAGAGTCAGATCACTTGGAACATATACTTTATATAGGTAAATGGGAATGCAAAGATTGATTTACACAAATATTTTTTTTAGGCATTTAGATCAATAAACTGACAGAGATCAATAGGTGGAAAGACCAGATATAAATTGACAGTAAATTCAATTGACAGATAGATGAATGGGTAGAATAAAAGACAGAAAAGGGATGCAGAAGGATTTATGAGCTAAAGAGATATAAGGACGATCGGATAGTCTGAAAGAAAAATCTCAAGCTATAGACAGAAAGACCTGGGAGATGTATAGATTGAGGAGGCAGACAGATGCAGAGATGGCCAGCACGATAGCAGAGCAAGGGCAGCCTGTGATGGGCAGATGGAAGAGGCTGAAAAGAAGATAGAACGATGGATTGAATGGAAAACAGATCAGATCTGCAGGGAGATAGATAATTCGATCAGATGGGCAGATTGGTGTTATTATGAATGATGGTGATCTCTAGCGTGGTGAAAGGGTACGGAACAGCTGCTAGGGTATATGAGCGGGCGCCCCAATGTTCAGGGAGGGATGATGACGAGTCAGGAGCTCCATCTGTGCTCCGAGGTCAGGCAGGTCACAGGGGTCAGGCTCCAGCCACTGACCGATAGCTGGACTTGACCTCCAAGCCTCTCATGCCAACTCAGGACAATGGAGGAGCACTACCCAATCCCTATGGAAGATTAAACAGCTGCTGGCCATTGCCATTGCTACATTCAATAGATATGGTTAGGAATCAGGAGTCCTAAGTCTAGTCTAAAGGTCATGACAAGGCGTCCATTTTCTCAGCAGTCAGTAACACATTCCATATACAGTGTATTATATAATGTTCATTTCAATAAGAATAGTTAAACAGTATAGCTGCAGATACATGTTTACTGATGAGCCGGACGTCCCCATTAAAAGAGGTTTGATCAAGGCTTTGGAGCACCATGTAAAGTCATGTACTGTAATGCTACCCTCTTTTATATGTTTTTCTTCAGTTTCCTACAAAATATAATGTATTCGTAAAGCATAAAGTCATGAATTTTAGCAAGTTGATGCATTTGGAGAATTTGTCTCAGTATTTCAGCTCGACTGTATATGAAAGGAGAATCAGGATCCAACAGGATAGTCATTGATCACTAGAAATACTTAATGACAAAGAAAAGTAATTGACAAACTGAAAACTCGCTATTTTATTAATTAGCTACAATGTTTAGGCTTCTGCCTTCAAACTTAAACAACATCAGGCTACCTAGCTATTTCTACCATGCTAGCTGAAGAAGACGTTGTAGCTGATTATTAAAACTGGGATTTTCAGCAATTTGCAAAAACATTTATGATTTTTATGAATGCACCCCAACACGTTTCGATCTAGTTGATATATGTTGACAGGTGCACAGACAGTCAGTCACTGTGTTGTATGCGAAGAAAGTGTTTTTAGGAAGACCTCGAGGGTGGTCTGCAACAGAAGAAAGTTAAAACACTGAAGCTTTGCTTCATCGCTGCCTTTGTGCCTGGTGTCGGCACATTCCATTGTCTCGTACACCTGCATCATCAAGCATGTCTAAGAAAGCCAGTGTGTGTGTGTGTGTGTGTGTGCAGCTGTGGCAGGCTCTGCAGCGCCAGCCTGTGAGTGAGTGATTGTATTGGACAGAGAGCGTCTCGTAACCAGAGCTTAATGAGCTTCTGATCTCTCGCCACTTGACGACTGGAAAGTTTATTAAACAATTAATCAGAAGTGAATCAATGTCATTAACAACATCCCCACTGGAAAGAACAAATGCAATCTATTGCAGAAGAAAAATGTGAAATCACAGGACACATGGAAGAGTAAGGAAGACCAGCTAGCAGCGGAAACAGACTTTCAACTTTAGTTTATTTATTTATTTATTTTTTTACCCCACTGGTATCATCATACATACAAGCAAATCTACCAAGGTGCAAAAATAGGTGTGTAGTGCACTAATTTGCATTTTGTATGGTGTGTAATAAGATCAAATGATCAGTAATTATGGTCTGGAATCAAGATACATACCTCTATCGTGATACAATATATAATTTTTTTTATTGATTGTTTCTGTTTACAGCTGTTTGGTTGGTTTTGGATCCTTATAGTTCCACATGGGCATACGTGCAATTATTCTCCCTACCTAGAGGATTTTTACTGAGCTTTTGGCTGGTTTTCTAAAAGGGTTCATTTAACTGATCTAAATAGAAGAAAATCTGCAATGGTCAACCCATTGGTGGCCAAAGTTGGCTCGTTCCCTCCTGGTCTTTGCTCAAGCCCTGTTCTAAATTGTTTAACTGAACCATTTAAACCACACTCCAGACCCTGAAGTATGGTAGTTAATTGTATCATTGTACCTGGAGTGGAATGGCCCTCCAGGACCGTGATTGGACACCTCTGCTCTAACCTGCTGATTCTGTCCTCTTGTAGACCCCACCTCAGTGGATTTGGACCAGTATGACCCTCCCACCATGGCGGACGCTCTGAAATGTTACCTGCAGGCTCTGCCGTCGCCAGTCATTCCAGCAGAGACGTACAGTGAACTGGTCTACACTGCACAAGGTAAGAAGGATCACATACTGGCACGGAAGCAGGGGGTACGAGGTGAAGCGGTGGGTTTATGCACATGCCCTACTTCTCTAGACACATAGTCAAAGCATGGAGAAGATGGTAAATCCCATGGAACAATAGTAAAGCATGGTTTAACCATTATTATTATTATTATTTATTTATTAGCAGACACCCTTATCCAGGGCGACTTACAATTGTTACAAGATTTCACATTATACAGATATCACATTATTTTTACATACAATTACCCATTTATACAGTTGGGTTTTTACTGAAATCTAGGTAAAATACCTTGCTCAAGGGTACAACAGCAGTGTCCCCCACTGGGGATTGAACCCACAACCCCCTGGTCAAGAGTCCAGAGCCCTAAGCACTACTCCACACTGCTGCCCTGCAGAAGGTAAAGCACAGCAAGTGCATTGCACTGTATAAGCACAGGCTAATCAACCAGTACAAATGTACTATTCACTTTTCATGAGGGGAGGTCAAGGTTTTAGTTTAGTTTAGTGAAATGAGGATTTGTAGTCCACATCACCAAATCAGCATGAGGAGAATATATATATATATATATATATATATATATATATATATATATATATATATATATATATATATATATATATATATATTCATAAAACTGTATTATATTCCAGCCCGTCGAAATAATAACTTTATTTTTCCATGCCTTGTATCTTATTCATGGACACATTTTGTAGTTTGTTTAAAAAAGTTCACTTGAGTTCATGTTGAAAGCTGCTGTCTGAGTCTGATCTTGGAAATGTCTTAATTGTAACATCTAAGTCTTGTTACAGCACAGCTCATGCATATTTCATAACTGCCAGAAGCAGTCTTGTATCGTGCTCAGTCAGTACCTCGTAGGCAGCTGTCTTCAATGGACTCTGAAGCAGGGTGAGTGCTGGAGTTCAGAGGTATCCAGCGGCTGGTAGGAATTGCTCTTTCAACTCTGTGATGGAGAAGGTTGCCTTACCTCTCACTGCAGATAAAAAGAACAAAGAGCTGCCAATTGCATTTGCCATCTGGGAAATATTGGAGGTTGATGAAGAAACTGATAAAGGGATTTGATTTTGCAATACACTGCAGATGGGACTAGAGTTAATATTGGAACGAGGTTGAAACGTGGTATTACATGCGTTTGTATGCGAACCGCCGTTCAGAAAAACTGAACTGGATTGTTACACAATAACAGAAGGGCTGGGGAAAAAATACCGAATGAAAATTTCCAATCTCTGATGTTTTAATAAAAATATGTTCTATGTTAGCTGAAACCAAAAAAATAAAAATAAAAATATATATATATAGTTTGCATTAAGTAGTGTCAACTGTGCTCCCCATCAAATGATTATGCTGATTCGGTGGTGTGCAGAAAACACACTGGTGAAAATCTGGGATCCATTATGTGTAAACGTGCAAAAAAAAAACGATCTCCTCTTACACACACACACACACACACACACACACAAGGCTCACAAAGGCCCATCTGTTGGACAATGGCAGTCAGGGTGTACTCAGCCAGAATTCCAGGAATCTGAGTTTGTGCTGAGTCTGCTAAGGACTGGCAGCTGGGACAGTAAAGTTTAATATGATGCACTATTCAGTGGGGGGTCAGACCCCATCAATACGGACTCCTAAACCCCTGGCAGAGGGGCAGGGGCTATGTCGCTGACTGTGAGACAATGAGCTCCAGATCAAGGTCAATGTGCTGACCCATTAGGCCAGCTCTGTCAAACCTGCTCTGTCAGCAATCTGTCAATCCTCAGCCAGTCAGTGAGCCACGGCTGTCCTTTGCCCTGGAGACACTTATCTTATATCAGCATCACAATAACAAAAAAAGGCACCTTCTTAGTGCCGGAGTCCCAGTTATAATGCGTTAAGGAGAAGTGCAGGAGATTGACATATGTGTCTTCACCCCACCACACCAAACACCCTTTAACTCCCTTCTTTCAGACTCAGCAGCGAAATTACAGCCTTTGGTGAACCATAAAACACTTGGATCATTCCATAATTATACAGCATATATTATAAGCAGTGGATATTTATCAACGACAACATATCCTCTTGAGTTTCCCATACTGGGTTATAGCTGGAAAGTTCATACTAATAATCCATAAATAACAACAGCGATCTTTGTGTCGCCATATTGCAGAGGAAGAGACTGTGGCACTCCCTGCCATTCGGCAGCGCTAATCCATATCCCATTACACACCCTGTCTTTATCAAACCGAAAGCAGCACAAGGGCAACCCAAGAGAATGGTTCCTATTGTGGGCGTGCTTGAGTCCTAGCAGATAGACACCTCACATTTGAGCCAGAAGATCACTGGCGGGCTGTATCCTGGTCAATGGAGGAAGTGGACCTCGATTACCACAGCAGCCCAGCTTTGAGTGTGGAACACTGTGCTGAGACAGACAGATAACCCTTTCAGAGGGCTGTTATTAAATCATGCCATAGCAAGAGGTGTAACATACATGGGCTATGTTGAAAGAACGTATAGTTATTGTTTGGAATAATTTTATCGTTGTATTGTTATTGTATTGAGTACGGTCTGTGTTGGTCTCTCTTTGTGTTAGTGCTGCACTATTGAGATGTGCCTGTGCTGGCCCTGCCTGCAGGCACACAGTGAATAAACTAAACTAATTTGTAAAGGAGGGTTTTGAAGATATTACGATGCGTACTAGATCTGTGTCATTTGCATGTTAATGTATAACCATCATCTCCCATTGTGAGAAAGCAAGGGGCAGCAGAAGGAAACCCTTTGATACAAGGAAGAAATAGACCCGAAGACCAGGGGTACTGCGACAGGCGAGCCTTTGATCAATGCGACAGTGTTACAGAGTACAGAGCCCACATGAACTGGACCATTATAATGACCAGGACACTGTCGTCCTAGATCAGCATGCTAGAAATATGAACTGGAATTATAATGACCAGGACACTGTGTTGTCCTAGATCAGTATGCTAGAAATATGAACTGGACCATTATAATGACCAGGACACTGTGTTGTCCTAGATCAGAATGCTAGAAATATGAACTGGACCATTATAAAGACCAGGACACTGTGTTGTCCTAGATCTGTATCCCCACAATGCACTGATTTTGCTTGGGGGCTTTCCGTACCAAACTCACAGTGCCTGCGCTGGTTTGCTCAGTACAGTCTCTGTGCTGAATGTGCAGTTTCAGTTAAGCACTCAATAGTGGCCGCATATTTCATCCCAACTGACAAACTCTTCTGTAAGCCAGCCAAACATCACATTGAGGTTGCATCATTAAAATGCCATTTAGAGATACACAGGCTCCAGGAAGCATACACATTTCCGCAAACAGACAAAACAAACAGAATGCAGACATTAGCCTGTGTAAAATTCAAGGTTTACAGAATATAACGATCTCTTAATAAAAAAAGAGAGAAAAAATACTTTTGAAGTCCTTTTGAAGTAGCTGAATCTTTGCTAGTCCAGTGCAGTTATTGAGACAGACAGATAACCCTTCAGTATTGGCATGCCATAGCAAGAGGTATATACATTATTGTTTGGAATAATTTTAGGACTTTGTTTAATTAATCATTGATAAAGGGTTTGAATTTTACATTCTGTCCTGATTATTTTCAACTTGGAGAATCTCCCATTCTGAGAAAGCAAGGGGCTCTCTCTCTCTCTCTCTCTCTCTCTCTCTCTCTCTCTCTCTCTCTTCGATGGTTAGCTCTCCTGCCATCTGACTGCCAGCCCATTGTCCCTCATTTTACATAAGGACTAAATTCAAAAGCACCATGAAAGCAAAATAAACTAAGAAATAAGATCTAGAAAATCTCAGCTGAACTAAACTCACGAAATAATGAATATCTTGTTAATTAATGCTAGAAATATGAACTGGGTTTACCATGGGCAGGACACTGTGAGTCTGGCTGCAGAATCAGAAATGAACTGGACCATTCTTCCCAGGACACTGACCCTGTTTGCTGAATAATGCAGTCTTGCGCTCATCAAAGCTGGCATTGTTTGTGTTTATTGAAATGAGGGCAGTCAATTAGACTAACAAAAACTCTCTTGTGTGTTTGCGTGACACCGGAAAACCTTTAATACTGTACCTTTTGAAATCTCTCCCATTTTTTTTTTTTTCATCAGCAGCTGGCCACCAAGATGATTTGAGTTGTGTCTCTGTCTGTCCCAGAGAGGGAATGTGGCTCGCTGGTAGAAACCAGCCCCTGATGTGGTGGAAGTGACATAGAAAAGCAGGCAAACAGTTACCAAAAATAAGCACCTGAGGCCCGCTGCATCCGGTGGCAGATTATTTTAGAGACAGCATGTGGAACCGGAGGGAGTCCCAACATGATTTGAAACAAGATGATATCAGCCATTTCCTGGTGCAACACATAGCTTATCACCAGCCAATTTACAAATGACATTCAAAAGCACCATGGTTTGAAAATAAACAGAAAGGAAAATCTCAATGAACTAAACTCACGAAATAATGAATATCCGCTTGTCATGAACATCAAAGATTGTTGTTTTAGTCAAATGGGGCTTTTAACCACAGCTTTTAATAGCACTCGTAATAACTACTGTAGGTTTTCAGTAAAACGCAGCTACTGGGGAATGAAATCTTTCCCAATATTTTTTTTTCATCATACCCTGCACCAAGAAATTTGAGTTTTCTGTTTTTAAAATGTGGCGTTTTAAAACTATGATGTGTCATCCTATGTTTTATTTTCTAAAGTTTCTGTTTTTATTCCCTGAGGCCCGCTGCATCCGGTCTTTAACCAGTTAATGTGTGTTTAAATTTTCACAGTAGAGTTGCTCATTAGCTCCTGTAACTAATGAAATCATCCCCTGGGGAAAAAAAAGGAAAGTAATGAAGTGCAGGCAGTATTGTTATTAACATTATTATTGTTGTTTTCAGGAAGGGGCTTTTATCCAGGGCTTTTAATACAATTGTTAACAAGATATCACATTATTTTTTTCATTAATTGCCCATTTATACAGTTGGGTTTTTTTTTTAAGCAATCTTTAAACATACCTTGCTCAAGGGTTTTATTTTCTAAAGTTTCCCCACTGGGGATTCCCACAACCCTTTAACCAGTTTAAATTTTCAAGAGTCCAGAGCCCTGTAACAACCCTCATCCCCTGGGGAAAAAATAACAGCCCTATAGTATGAACACAGGCAGTATACATGTGACAGGTGGTACCTCTGTGCCAATCACTTTCATTAGGATTCCAGGTCCTGTTACCCTGCGATCAAACAGCCTGCTGCAGATCGGATAAGCGCAGAAAGGATCCACAGCTTTCAACCAGCAGAATGATGGTTCGGACGAAGTCAGACTCAGATCGGAAGCAGCACATAGCTGACTGTTTCATTAAAACCCTGGACCTTAATACCCAAACTCATGTCCTATCATAGCTAAAGCTGCACGGCGCGTACCGCATATAGTGTATGTAGAGACAAAAGATGCCCTCGCTAGTACAGCATCCTTGACTTTGTCTCCTCGTACAGTCGATTCGTCCTTTAATTATCACTTCATTATAAAAGTGTCCTCGTATACCATGTGAAAGCATAGTAAAAGCACAGTGCAAGAATGGTAAAATACAGGATTGTACATTATGATGAAAGCCATGACCCCATTGATTTCCATGTAGGTAGCTACATAAAGGATATAAATGACACATCTTGGTGTTCTGATACCTTTGCACAGTACTGTGTTTATTTATTCACGTGTCCCTCTCTCAGAAATGCAGAGTGTGGAGGAGTGCGGGCAGCAGCTGAAGAGGATCCTGGAGTCTCCCAGCCTGCCCCAGCAGAACCGCCTTGTGCTGCAGCACCTGACCCGACACTGGTACAAACTGAGCCAGAACTCCAGCAGAACACACCTGACGCCCAGGCAACTGGGGGAGCTCTTCAGCGAGCTCCTCTTCAAGCCGTCCCTGTCAAGGTGAGAGCAGGAGGCCTTGTATTGCAGGGGTGGCAATAAGACTCCCATTGCATATCAGTTTGATCCACTCCTGGTTTTACGCACACCTGTGCTTGTTACCTATACACTGACACTAATCCAGTTCGTAGTAAAACCTGGAATGGGTGAAAACTGCTATGCAATAGGAGTCTCATTTCCATACCTCTTCTATTGCATCTCCAGTAGTATAATATTCAGATAACTATTATAATAACTAAGAAATTGAAATGGCTATGAAGAGGTAGACTTGTAAAAAAGCAATGATATGAATTAAACCTGCTTTTACAGGTGATATTCAACCGGTCTTCAGCCAGCCCTACAGTTTTATTGAGAGAAGTCTCTGTGCATGTTTAAGACTATTTGATTTTACTACTACACATAGAAACATATTAGGAAGAAGATGGAAGACTGCCTTAAAATGAAGCCACATCACTGTTTATGTATCCAGATGGTCTAGTCGTCTATCTAAAGTGACTGTTGTGTATTTAATTCATTTTGCTTGCAGCCATATACGTCATCAGCTTCTGTGTTCTCCTGTTTTCAGTGCTGACGTAAACCCAGAGCACCATGTCAAAATTATTGAGGCGCTCACTGTGGCTGGAGGGCTGGCAGAGCTGCAGGCTGCCCCAGGTAGGAGTCTCCAAAACTTTTCCATGCGCTTTGGCATGCCTTGGAAAAATATAGTTTAAAGTGTATTGGATTGGATCATATTGCATCTCTAGCAGTGCTGGTGGCCACTGTATTAGGTCATTTGGTTTAATGGTAACTAAATACAGATGTGTGCAGGTAATTCCACTGTAGGGAGCTTTTGGCAATGTAACCTACATGGTTGGAACAGGAGTTCATAGCGTGTTGAACTTCATCTTGGTCAGTGAGAGAGCTGCACATGTTTAGAAAAGATGATCTGCCATTGTCATCTTTAATAATACTGCCTTGTGTACTCTGCATCCCCGTTTTACATTTCCAGACAATACTGTCTTTTTAACTTTATATAACTTTTTTGAGTGTTGTGCATAGAATCTTGCATGCAGTAGGGCTACAAACTGGACGTGTCATTGGGTTTGTATTCGGCGTGGGTGAAGGGAGGGCCGAAGCTGGGTGTACAGGGTCCTCAGGCAAGATTCATAGGGCATGGTTTACTGTGAACTGTACTGTGCCGCAGGTACAGAAAACGATTTTAATATATAACAAATGCAGAGGAATATGAAGAGACACAATTGTAGGACCCTTTTTTATAATGTATAGTGGATAGTGGATAGTGGAACAGCTGTTTTTTTTATAAACCTGTGATGTGTGAAGTGGATTCTAGTAACTGGAGTTATTAGTCATGTGAACGGAAACAAGGTATTTGTATCTTTCCCTCTGTCTCCTGGGTGAACATGGTTTATGTCAGCAGTCACTAAATGCAGATGAACTATTCTGAGCAAAGTCATTCTCAGAACAGCACAAGAAGTTCTCTGAAGGATGGCTGTTCTTTCTGGTTTTTATTTCAGTTTTTTTTCTTGCTCAGCTTTAGACTAATGTGTACAAAGAGAGCTTTTAGCAGAATATGTAGTGGGGTAAATGTAACAACGGTTAGGTTTACTTTAGCTAAAAAAAAAAAAAACAGAATGAAACAGAAAAGAGGAGCCCTGTTGCTGTAGAAATCTGCATTCACAGACTTTAAATTAGCAACCTCAGACTTTACTCGTAGTAAACATACAATGATTAATTTTGTTGTAGTGTAAATTTGAACATTATTGTGGGGCAAATCTGATCAAATTACTTCTCAATGGCTATGGAGCTGTGTTTTCATAGGTTGACATGCCAGTAGTGCCGCGGTACCATTTTGTGCTACTGTATCAGTACCACTGTGCAAATCCATAGTGTCACCAGTGCTGGTCAGCTGATGGCTCTGCTGGTGTTGCTTCAAGTTAATACAATGACTTTATAATGGAATCCCAGTGGGCCACAATCATCATTTAATGTGTGAATGTGCTGTCTATGTTTACCACATAAGTATCCACTCACAGGCTGCCTGGGCAGTGATATCCAGGGGACCTCAGTAAGTTTCCTGCAGTATTTATTAGCAGCTGATGATGGTTCAGTACTTCACAAGAGTACACTCTATATAGTCAGTTTGAGTGTTTATTTTACGTCTGACCAGGGCTGCAAATCCTGTAAGTACTGACTATGACCAGGATCTTGAAAATTGGAATTGTTTCGATTTTATTTCTTGCTTTTATTTTGTATTACTGTTTTTCTGATTGTTTTAAGTGTTCTTAGTCCTGTTTGGATGATTTTGTCTCTTTTTGCCATTGATTTTATAATGTTGTTTCTTGGCGTCTTCTCTTGCCAGTACTACAGGATAGAATACGTTTTCATTGTCAATTTGATTAAACATTCTGTGGTTGCAGCTAACCTTATCCTTATCATGGCATCTTTAATATTATATTTTTAATATAACTCATTTCAAGAACTCCTTCCTTTGCCTGCCTAGGTGTGTCTTTGCACTTGTGCTCAATCAATCTCTTGACTTTAACTATGTCAGAAATGGGTCTGAGGGAGCTATTACTGCACTGCTGATTCAATTGTTGACAGCACCGAGGGACCAAACGCAAAATAATTACCAAAAAAAGAAAAGGTTTTGTCGAGTAAGATGTGACAGTTCTGGCATTTGTTCTTGTAATCTGCACACGGTGGTCCTTCACTTGCACACTGGAGCACAGTTCACTGCGATCCACGTTTCTGATGAACTTGCACCTATGCCTGTTCATTCACAGCACACGCATTTATTATTCCTGTCATAACATTAGAGCCGCTGGATTGTCACCAGTAGGCTATCACTGTGAGGGACACGGCACTTGATTTACTGCTGCTGACCCCGGCCACAAACTCTACTCTGGCTTACAGTAGAGGAAAAAAAAAGCAAATGTGTATCAGTCCGAGCGAGAATTAGTGATGTGAAACATTCCCCTGTCTTATTATAGGAACAAACCACTCCCCACCACCCCCCACCCCGTCCCACTCCCAGAAATGTTTCTAATGCAGCTATTGAATGTTTATAGAGTCATCCTTGTTCCAGTTGGAAGATTCTTTATATGGGCTTTCCAATAAGGCTAGTCTTTCCCACTGGAAACAGTTCCTACGGTTGCTTTATGCTATTTCCATGTCCACGTGTTAGTTGGGATGTTGGGTTTCTTGCTGTGCAGCGAGATTCAGGTGTAGGGCCGCTGGTGGCAGTGTTAACGGTGCGGCTCATTCCAGCCTGTGCTGACAAAGGGACCTGTTAGCCGTGGAGCTCCAGACAGGGTGTCTCAGGGCTGTCAGTTTATCTGGAGGTGATGTCATGCTGAGAGGGCAGTAATGCTGCTCTGGAAGGGGGTCGGATGTCAAGCAAGGGTACAGGCAGACGGATATCGTATAAACACGGCACCTTAAAGGCAAGTCTACAAGGATGTGTCTACTGTATACACCAGGGGGCTGGAAATTCACTCCGTCACTCTGTAGCTGTGGAGAAAACCGGAGCAATCCCAAAATTATGCAAACTTTGGCTTTTTCAAAATAAGCACATTTCCAAAAAATCGAAAATTGTTACATTAAATATACCGTTCCTGAATCGGTATATGCATATAAGCATGTTACAATATTCTCATTTATTGGTACATTAAATGTATAGTACTCATTAATTTATTTATAGTGCATTTGGTAAGAAATCTGGCTGGAGGAGGAATAAATGTTATCCGAAGCATGGAATGAACTGAGCAGTTAGAAATCCGATAGCAGTCCCTGTCACCCATTGTGGCAGTCCAGAAATCACATTGAACCTCGTCTAATGCAATGCACTGGTTTCATTGGCCTGGGCAGTTATTCTAAAGCAGTAGTGTGAATCTACTGTACACCCTGTGTTTTATAGACTAGGCAGCATGATCTAGGATGGAGCTAAAGGCCTAGGAGACGGAGTAGCCTGGGATTGAATTCCGGTCCAGCCCCCTTCTCCTCCCTCCCTTGAGGATGATCAAGTAATGCAACCCCTTTGAGAACTGGATCCCACCCAACTATTAAGACTGGTTCGAAGCCAGACTCTGTTAGAAATGAGCTTACTAGACGAGGCTGCCCCGGGGCTATCATGAATAGGTGAATAAACAGCAGAGTCAGGAACGAATCAGAGCACTGGTAGCAGTGTAGCAGATATTGCCCGTTGCGGTCTGGTTGAGTACTTTCTCCACAGAAAACAATCAATCATAAAGGAGCATTAGCTGAAGTCTGCGGCCTGTCAAAGGCAAGCCGACTAACCACACAAGAAATAAAAATGCATTTCCCCCAGGAGTTCTGTGACTAATTGTATGAGCCAACTTATTAATTGAAGGAGTGCTAGTGAAAGCAGATTAATGACTCGCAGAGGCAATGCCATTTATATCCTGTGCCGTGCTGGAGAGGTGCTGCTGTGTGCAGTGGATGGCTTGGGTGGGCATCGGTAGTGTGGTGAATACTGTAGATTGTCTCCTGTAGACAGTAACTCTGTCACTTAACTACACCCATTCTCGAGTCATTGTCGCATCTCCACTCTAATTAATCCTCTCCAGCCACTTTAATTAATCATTGCTGTCAATAGACTGCACATTTGGCATGCTGCTATAAGGGTCGGTTCTGCATAGCGCTCTGAGTATTTTTATTCACTCCTCGTCTGTAGGGGCTTGGTGGTGTCTGAGGCTTTATTTCTCGTTGTGAAAGTTGCATTTGACTGATTTTGTCATCTGGGGATTGCCCGCATATTACTAACATTTGTTTTTCATGCCAATATGTTATTAACATGAAAAACGTGAGCTAGCAATGCTAGCACGTGCTTGCAAACACCACAATCTGCTCCAGTCGCTGCATGCAGCAAAAGAGATGAGGTTGGAAGGCAATATTGTAGAAGTTACAGGGGTCAATCCATGATTGGTTTACTGATTTGTACTGAACAGTGCCACTGCATTCTTTAGAGAATTCTTTAGGTAATACATAGGAGGGGGTGTGGTCCAGTGGTTAAAGAAAAGGGCTTGTAACCAGGAGGTCCCCGTTTCAAATCTCGGCTCAGCCACTGACTCATTGTGTGACCTTGAGCAAGTCACTTATTGTAAAACGAACCTGCTTGTGCTCCATCTTTTGGGTGAGATGTTGTTGTAAAACAGCTTTTTAGGTTTGTGACTCCCCTTCTCACATCAAACCCTTGCTCTCTGCTTTGCATATTTAACACATGCTCCGGGACATTCATTTTTCATTTATTTTACCAACATGAGAAACTGACTGTTGGTAAAACATTGCATTAAAGTGAAGGTCTTTTGGGGTTATACTTGACTTTTTTTTTTCTCTCTGGTTTGAGTGTGCCTGTCACAATCTGAACCATATTTGATGGATTTAAAAAAAAAAAAGCCATAGCGTTTGCACCGACCGAAAAAAAAAAAAAGGCTTTAAGAAAAACAGCCCATGCAAATGCAATGACATCATCCTTTCAGCCTTGGCTATTTATATGGCTATTTTTGGCTGTGTTAATTTACTCTGCCCTGTTTTATTATCTCATACAGAGTCTTTTATCCATGTGTTTAGCATCTCAATTGACAAGTGGCAGTGCAGAGGCCGGAGTGATCCAATCTCCTCTCTTCACTTCAGTGAGGCCGGCTAGCATGCATTCCACACATCAGCGATAAAACCTGTACTGTAAACCAAGAGTGTCGCTTATTAAAAAATATTGCAGCCCTTCTGAAAGCGTGCAACCCTTACAGAGAGCTGCTGCTGTGACAGTACAGCTGAGTAGCCAAAGGTGCTGGCTTTTCCTATCTCAGCGCGTATGGTTATATGTCAGATTTTGATCATCATCCCTCAAGGTGATTATATATATATATATATATATATATATATATATATATATATATATATATATATATATATATATAAAATATTGTTTTTAGAAATAAAGTTACCTAAAACCAGAAAAAGCATCTCCTATATTAATTTGATCAAGTTCATGTTTGTAGAATTGGAATTGGTGCCCATGCTGATGTGCAGTACCTTTGAGAACCTCATTGAGAACCCGGCCCCATGCACAGCAGATAATGGAGAAACACTAAATCACGAAGGTCCTTCAGTCGTCTGCATTGGCTCCAGTATAAATGTAGAAAGTATAAACGGTGCTGCGGGTAAGCCAGAGTGAGACGGTCTGATCAGCACATGAATGAAGTAAAGTGAGGAGAAAAAAAAACAAAGAACAAAAAGCACAACAAATATCAGGACCAGTGATCGTGTTGCTAAAGCTAATAATAAAAGGTAATGAATTGATGACACATTGCTGTCAGTACAGAAAGACCTTCTTGGTTTTAAGAGACGCACACTGAAGAAGGGGACAGGAATGCACAATGGGAAGGGTAATTAACAGTCTCAACACACACAGGAGCCACTAATCCAGAAAACACAGCCCTGGCATTCACATCAGGAGAACAAGCATGAAAAACAGAAGGCTGTCACAAGGATCCTCTCTGTGAGGAGGAATCCTGTCAGTGACTTGCCGGGGAGTGGTTATCCATTATGGATAAGCTTCTGAAAACAAGGAAGCTCATCCACAGTGCATTGGAGACGGGCAGCAATGGAGCCGGAGGTCTGGGGTTCAACACAGACACAGCCTGGTTTATAACAGGGGGCAAAGCTGCTGCTATCAGAGTTAAAGAGGTCTACAAGGAATACCCTTAGCATGTCGTTCTGTCTGTCTGTCTATATACCTAGCTAGTAGTAGTATGAGGAAGAGAATTTCATTTGCTTTTAAGAAGAGACTTATTAATAATAATAATAATAATAATAATAATAATAATAATAATAATAATAATAATAATAGTAAATACTTCAATGACTGTTAACTGTGATATTGTAATATACTGTACTGTATTTAGATTTTGTTTTTAACCTTACGTACCACAGCCGCAGTTCTTGTCTGTTTTGATGCCTTGATTGCCACCCATTTCAAATTCTGTTTGCAGTCGCTGCCAATTGACACATGATGAGCCTGATCTCTCGTTCATATGAGCAGTGCAATGTCATGATCCCGCCTCACAGAATCGCCAAGCTGTCTCCTATAGTTCGGTCTTCAAGTGGGAAGGCGCTGAAAGACCAGAACGAGTTGTAAAAGGAATCCGATAGAGTCTGTCAATGAGCAAAAGCCTGAAATAGGTTGAGCTGATACAGGGGACAGCTTTATAGGTTGAGCTGCTCTGAATTATCTGTGCGTTATTCAGGGGAATTATCTGTGTGGTTAGAAGTAATAGGTTGAGCTGATGCAGGGGCTGTAATAAATGTGATACGGCTCTGAAGTCTGAAGTAATTGGTGTTAAGCTATCAGTTGGCTTTAGCGAGATCTCTTGACTCCTGGGGTTGTTTTTTTTTTTTGTTTTGTTTTTTTTTATCTTGTATTCCATGGTTTTTCAAATAAGATTATTATTTTAATGACTTGAATTTTTAGCTTCAGTTTTCTGATTAAATCATTTCTGTTTTTTTAATTACTTTTCTTTTCTTTGATCTTGTATTCCATGGTTTTTCAAATAAGATTATTATTTTAATGACTTGAATTTTTAGCTTCAGTTTTCTGATTCGTCACAATAGAGCCTGGTGCGAGCAGGAAGAGGTGGGGCTCACTCTTATCCCTTAATTACATTTTCTACTTTATTGGGTATTACTGTAATTACTGAATCACATTTTCAGGAATTGCTTGCACTGTGACAGGTTCATTAGGCTGTTCACATTTTGTCATTTTTAAGTCAAGTGTTTTCTACATTCTGTGTTTTGTTTTTTGTTTTTTTTCTGATGCCCGGGTGAAATGCACAATTAGGCTGTTTTTTGTCATTTTAAGTCAAAGTTTTCTAGAGAGTATTTTTTTTTGTCCCCAAGACGCCCGGGTGAAATGCACAACTAGCTGTTTGTCAAAGGCAAAAGCAGATGTTTCAAAAGCATTTAATCAAAGTGAAAGTCTGTCTTCCTTTGTCAAAATGCAATCACTACCTACCTAATTAAAAGTACTGATAAGGACATCTTCGTATCTGCTCACATGTGATAGAGATAACATATTGCATAGAAGCTAGGAGTCATTATTCAAATGGAACAAAATAACCTTTTTAGATGACAAGACCTCTGCAGTCCAGCTCAATGCGTTGGATAACTGTTAACTGCGGGGAATGCCCTTTAAAGGACTGTGAACTTCTGGGGGAGGTATTCATGAATTATTTTGAATAAAGCCTGTATAGTTCCATGTATACATGTATTCCTCTAATTGTATCACTTACATGCAACCTTTCCCGAAATGGAAAACTGTTCTCGTTTAATAGGCAAAAATATTTCTAATTATTCTGATGAGCAAGAAAAAAAGTCTTTACATTTTCCAGTGCAATGTGCTAAATGTCTAGTAGGGATTTAGGGTTGGGGTTAGAGTTACGGTTAGTATTATAGGGTTAGGGTTAATGTTAGGGTTAGGGTTACGGTTTGTATTATAGGGTTAGGGTTAAGGCAGCAGTGTGGAGTAGTGGTTAGGGCTTTGGACTCTTGACCGGAGGGTCGTGGGTTCAATCCCAGGTGGGGGACATTGCTGCTGTACCCTTGAGCAAAGGGTTAATACCTAGATTGCTTCAGTTAAACCCAACTGTTTAAATGGGTAATTGTATGTAAAAATAATGTGATATCTTGGGTAACAATTATTAAGTGTTAGGATAATGTTAGGGTTAGGGCTAATAAATAAATAATAATGATAATATTAATGTTGGGGTTAGGGTCACGGTTAGTATTATAAGTATTAGCAGACTGGCAGAGTAGTAAGGACTTTCAAATCCCTTTTGCCAGCAATCCTCTAAAGTTCTCCTCAATCAGAGTTGGTGTGTTTTTGCTTTTCCTTCCCACCAGTCCTCAATCTGAATATTCAATATCTGTATCTTATTGAAGTTGTCTTTCCAGAACCAACTCAGTTTGTTTGAGGTTTGACTTTGCAGTTCTGTTATTAAGCAACGCAAACTATACCCAAGTAACAGTATTGATTGCTCTACACGAGCACTTATAACCTCAAGCTTTTCTTAATATGTGTTGTTAAAGCTTCCACCATTGGAGAGGTTTAAAGAAGCCTTCAGTACAGAAGGTACAATCAAGGCTGGTCCTGGAAGTTACCATTAGAAGTTTTTCCCAGCTTTTCAAATAATGCGTCAAAGAAATGTTTTACTTTTCCCTCTCTGCTAACTTTTCTTTTATTGTCAAACCAACCTGCACTTTCCCTGTGTTGTATTACCATCACACTTGGCTTGAAAACTCCTGCATATGTTAAACAAATATTTGAACCAAACCAATCACATCGATTTACCAGAGGGTAAGCAATCCAGACAGCTGCCAGTACAAGCCTATTGCTGATAAACTGCAATCTGCAAGAGACCATGAAAGAGCTGCAGTGTTTCAGGACACAAGACACGAATGGAGGTGGGGGGTTTGATTGCAGATTCTTAATTTAAACTACTGATGCAAACAGCTTGCAAAACAGCTCTGCAAACAAGTGTTCAAAGTAATTTAGGAAAAAAACATCAATTTGAACAATACACTGTAAAAATGAATAAGGAATTAAAAACAAATGTTTTGTTTCACTATGACTTTACTTTTACATGACTGCTTCTGTTGATTTTACCTTGCCTTTTATTGGGGTATACTGAATTTAAACTTGTGTTTATTGGGGTATACTGAAATTAAACTTGTTTTTAAGCATAGTTGACATGCTTCTAGTATTCCAGTTTTGTACATCATTGTTGTTATATTGTGCTACTGCATAGGGAATGAGAACCTAATGGTGTGGATCTGTAATATTGCTTTTTTTTTAGTATAAAGAGTCATCATCCCTGAATGACCAGTGATCTCAGGAGAGATCCTGCAAGGCTCAGGAGGTCCTGCCTGCTGCGTCAGCACTGCACACCACAGCACTGAAAGCACGTCTATCAATCAAACAGTGAGACCTCATTGATTATTAGTCACTCCTCTTATTAAACCTGGCAGCTTATAGAATAATCTGCTGATGGATAGTCTTTGTAGCATCATTCAGAAGTAAGGAAAAGTACTGAAAAGACACAGACAAACACACAAAATGTGAGACTCATTCTGGAAGCACTTACTCTAAAGCAGCAATCCTTCAGCTAAACCTGGCCTGAATACCGTAGCACAGAGCAGTCTAGAGAAACAACATGTGACGTTCTTGTGATCTTCTGAATATAATGCGCACCCCATATGTACCAAGCAGCACTCTTGTATTCTACCCTAAAAAAACACCATAGCGTGCTCTATACATTATACTAAACATGTAAAGAGGCGTGCATCCATTGCACATTCACACAAAAGCATCTTTGTCCGAGATTTTAAAAACATGCCACTTGTTCTGCATGTTGACAAGCAGGTCTGCAATGCGCTGATAATAGCACAGCATCTCTTTATTGTGGAGTGGAACATGGCTACTGATTACTGAGCACGGTTGGTCTTCAGAAAGATACAGACTTTATTTTTGCAGAGGTTGCCTTTTTGCAATTTGTAGTTGAACCACAGCGCCATGTTATGCTAATCTTACATTTAAAAGAAAAGCAAAAAGCATAAGCAACCTTGTCTCCATGACACATTGACGTTATCATGGCCACACACACAGACACATAGTGGGGAGAACACTCCCTGTCATTGCCCCTCTTACAGTAGCCTTTCAACACCACTTTCAGATCTCCAGTCCTGCAGGTGACAGCTTTGCTTACAGACCACAGTTCATTTACACTGGGCCAATATTTAACCAATACAAATGGCCTGTCTTATTAACAGGACAGAGCACCCCACCAGGTGGTGTCAGCTCCCGGCCCATCTGTGCAAAAAAACAGACCTAACCCAGCACCGCAAACGACCACCTCCAACAAACAGCCTGCCCAGCGACTGGCAAGCGGCACTGCTGTCAGCCAGAGCAAACAGCCAGCGCGGGGTAGACAATGTGAGCAGGCTGCCTCAGCATGTTAGCACAGAAAGGGAGGCTGTGTTTGGAAAGCACACAGTTACAGTGATCACTTTTACATGCAGTGTGTAGCTGATCCCTTCTTGCCCCCTTTGTAGATGTTCTTTTTATTCCAGAGTTAACAGTTGCAGTAGCCTGGAGTCTGCCGGCTGCTGCTGCTGCTCGTTTCTATGGTAAAGGCCCAGGGATTTGCACTGCCCAGTCTTGGTGCTGCTGCAGCTTATCCATTCCTTCCTCTTTCTCTTTCACTCTGGCAATAGATGCAAACTCTCTTAAAGCAAACGGCATTCTCGCAGAATGGTACCCTTTGAAATTGACCAGGACTGTCCCCTTTTTCCATCAAATGTCCCTGTCCCCTTTTCCCTTAAACAATCAGCAATCATATTAAAATATGGGTCCAGGATAATCTTTTTGAATATAGGTTACTCTACTAAATGAAAAGTATATGACCGCGTCAGCTGGATTGCTCGATTAGACTAATTGATAGAATGATCGGTGGGGCAAGTGCGTTCCATCTCTCTGACAGCTCTCATGTGCCCTGATCTTCCCGATGATGTCATTATTGACACCTCTCCAACTCCCCCACTCCACCCCTCTCCTGGAAATGCGTGTTCTGTGTCAACTGCACAGAGTCCTGGAAAACTGCCACGGAAAGATAACATTGTAAGCTAGGCAGGAATAGACGAGCAGCATGCCAGTTGCACTCTGCAGAGCATGAGACACCTTCATTTGTGCGCCTGCAGATTGTCGCCCTTTTTGGAGGTATAGATGGTATGTGCAGTATGCTTTGAAGCAAGAACAATTAAATATCGTAACGGTAGAGAACAAACATGAATCAACTAGCTTTTATTATCCATTAAAGATGCATTAGTTTCAGGAAGGAGCTTTCCATTTATTATACTAGTTTCTTGCTAGTTTTGTTCAGTTAAAATGATTTTATTTGCATTTCGCAAAGGAATCTGAGATTGTGTATGAATTCTGTCGTGTACGTTTCATTAATCTTTTTCAGTATGTTTTTGAGAGGAAAGAACTGGGAAGAGCTGTTCTCACATCAAACAGTATAGCATTGTTTGAACCATACATCACTAACGGGGCCCCTCCATGTGTAAACCTGTATAGAAATGTTTTTCTCACATCGTTAGCCATACAACACTAACTGGGCCCCTCCATGTGTAAACCTGTATAGAAATGTTTATATCTCATTTCATTGACTGGGTAGGTAATAACTTTCAGGTAAGAGTTTCATTGAGTGGATCAGGGTAGTTTCCTCTGGAGCAGTGTAATCTGCCCGTGTCTGTGCTTTCTCTGTGCTCCTCAAGGCACAGAAACCCCAGAATCTCAAAAACCATTTGGAATACATTTTGGAAACACTTTTCATTAACTTTTTTTTAAGAAGAAAACATCTATTGGCATTACACAACTGAATCAAACATTGAACCCTGTAATGGTCACTGTGGATTATATTAATTGAATGGCGAGTCCAGGCAAAGCGGAGTTGTGTGCGTGCTTGACGCTGCTCTGTTCCCTTGAAGAGCTCAGTTCAAACAAACTTGAAAAGGCTCCTAGTGAGCTGAGAGGGATTCAACCAGTCTTTGAAGGTCGAGTAGAGGAGATCTTCAGTAATCCAAGCTATTTTTAATAAACCATTTGGAGAGCTTTTTCATTTTTATTTTTTATTTTATTTTGGTATTTAACTCCTTTTTTTTAAAGAAGTAAAACATCTATTGACTTTACACAACTAATATCAAACATCTAAACACTGTAATTGGAGGTCTGTCTCAGTTTTGTACATTTTTCTGTTTCATCTTTTACAAATAGGAGTTAATTGTCTGCTCTGTTGTGGAGCGCATTCCACTGTCTTTGTGACTTTAGTCTTTAGTGCTGATAACAAGGGAGTCAATGAATCACAGGCAGGATTCAACCAGAGTCAAAAGAACAGCAGTTTTACGATCTGCCTCTGCTTCGATCATTTAAATAAAAAGAATGATAGTACGCTTGCAGCGTTTGCTGAAGCTGTTTTGTATTTAGTTCAGTCTCCGATCTTCAGATCAGTTTGAGTAGCAACTCAAACTCACATAACATTCCCCGACACACAAAGAATGTGACGTTTTAAACCCAACCTTTCAGTACTTCCTGCCCCAGAGATCAGGACTCTAGCAGCGGTGAGCTTAACAAGACCCAGCACACTCACTAGCTTTTTCTAGTCAGCTTGTGTTGCTTTATTTCATCTCTTTTGTTATTTGTGTTGGGCTCTCTGAATCCCTGTTGTCACAGCAAGCCAGGACCCCCCCCTTTGCCTGTGATGATTTTCAGGAGACGTTCTTTATAAATAAGGGGTCATTAGTATCCTCTTTTTGCTATAGTACTAAGTAACATTAACCACATTAAAGGTGGTGATAACATGTCATGCTTGAATTGTTCTCGCTTCCCAGTAATTGCACGTTACACACACTGTGATAGGAGCGCTGTCAGCCCTGTAACCTGATCATTACGTGCAGCCCAGTGTTTTTATATTAACACAATAATGAGAGCCAGTGCTGAGAGATAAGGACTGGGAGCCATGGGGAGCTAGCTGAATGACCTTGACTTTCCTTGCATGGGTGGGGCATGAGAGATGGAGTCAGAAACATTTCATTAAATGCATTTTTTTAAAACGTTAAATTGTAATTAATGAGATCCTTTGGTAACAATAATTTCTAAATCCCTGAATATGTTGCATACTGTATGAAAAAATATATTATTTTTTTTATAAACTGAGAACATGCGTTTTTTGTTGTTTTACAGTAGTGTGCAAATGTATTAGAACACCTTAATGCACCATTTATATCCTTTATATACATCCTTGCTTGATATACCTACCTGTGTGAGAATTTCAATTTTCAGTCAGTAATCAGTGATATAGAAGCAATAGGCACTCGTGTGGAAATGTTAGACCACTTTGAACTTTAATTAGGCATCTTAAACAACCTAGAAAGTGTCTCCTGCATTTTACCATTTGTGGCAATGTGTTCCTTTTGTCTTACTATTTTAAATGAATTGCATGTGTGGTCAATTAAAATCATCAACTAACACATTTTCACTCTACTGTATCTAATCCACCAGGCATGCACTATGTCAGTTTTTGGAACTTTGCTAAACGGCTAGATGCCTTTCAGGATGGAAATGGGAATATGACGTCTTTGTTTGCTGGTTCGTTTCTAGCCAAGGTCAGCAGTCGTTTTGTTGAAATGGGAGACTGACAAATTAGCTCATGGGTCATGGACCGTGGTGCCAAGGCTGAGGGACCTGGGTTGGACAGTGTTGGACAGCCATGCTGCACCGGGGCATTGGGGACTTCAGTCTCTGGGGTCATCAGTCCAGCTAAACTTTGCAAAACAAAACATACTTCTTTAAAGAACCAACCACATTAAATGCGGGAATCGGAGAGACTTGGGTGTAAGACTGGAGAATCTTAACCTGGTCAATCTGCTGTAGTCCAGTGCATGATGAAAGCTGCTGGGCTCATCGGCAGATGGTGGCAGATCTTCTCATCTCATTTTGCTGGAGGCTCTTTGTAAGGGGTGCCCGCGCTGCTCTGTTCTGTTGAAGGAGAGGGGAGGATGATAAAATAATTAATCCATAAGGAGTAAGTGCTTAGTATTATTCCTCACAGGTTCCTGTGGATTTTTACCAATATGTATAGCGGCTGATTTTGCCAAGAAGAAAGGAGGGCTGGATTAGCGGGATGCCGATGCAGACAGTCACCCGTGGGCACTCAAATCCAGAGAAGGGGGCTTTTTTTCTTATCTCGGTTGTAAAACTGCTTAATTTACAAGCCTGGAACTAGATAACTCTACTTCTCTTTCATTATAATTGATTGCTCTGTCGAGTCCGAGCTTGAATGAGTTTGCTGCCACAAAAGCTGGTGTCAATAAATTCGTAATCAATGAGATCGGTTCCAAAAATGGCCCCCTTGTTATACTGGAAACAGAGAAAAAAACAAACTCTAAAGTTTCTTGTGCAGTACAGCAAACCCAGCAAGCCAGAGAGGAACTTGTCTTGTCGCCTAATTGTCAAATCGTGAACACCCCCTTATGAGTGGAGAAAATGTCATAACTGTAAACAGGGCCTGCGTATAAGAACAAAGGCTTCCCTGTAATCACACCAAAGGAAGATGACATGTGGATTCTAACAAGGGATTGTTCTCTTCTAATCTTTCAGTTTTTATGCATGCAGTGTGTGTGTGTGTGTGTGTGTGTGTGTGTGTGTGTTTTATGTGTGTGTTGTTTTTGTTAGTTTTTTTTTGCAAATTACTCAGAAAGACGGTCATCACAATTTGTCCTTGGCATGTTCAGTAAAGCTGTCAAAAGCCATTGACTTTTGGCAAAAAATCCAGAGATCCCTCCCAGCTTGTGTAGAGAGAACCAGGCCCTGCGGCAGAGTTTATGAAAATAAATCAACAAACAAAACAAACAGGTTCTCTTTCTTTGATGCGGGGGGGAAACAGGGGGGGTCCTGGGGCTTGACTCCCAGTCTAAGTTGTTTTGGGGTGGGGGGGCATATTATGAAAGGTCACACGAGTCAAATAATTGGCGCTGCAATATGATTCTGCCTTCAAAATGTGCAAATATGCAACCTTGGAAATTTTCCAGAAATAACGCATATCATAGTGTTTTAACTTTACTTTTATTTATGATTTGTCATAGATTTTTTTATCTCAACATGAGATCTGAACTGGGGGGGGGCACTAAATCTAAACTGGGGGGGCACGGCCCCCTGAGGCCCCCCGTGGTGCCGGCCCCTGTTAAAGAGTGCATCAAGCTTCACAAAGTTTCAGTAAAGGGCATGTCAGTGCTTCCGATCTTTTGCTTTTAGAGCATGGCTGTTGCAGTCAGGGCACATCAGGCGCCTGCCTTGTTCTGTGCATGCAGTCTGAAATCTGACACAGCTCATTACACTTGAAGTTGTAATTAAAGAAAAGCAGCAGTCACATTTAGTTTGAGCAACACACAGAGATAAACATGATCAAGTTATATGCCAGGCCGGTGCTTTCAGGGAAAAAGTCACGCGAAGTAAGAATATCTTTTTTTTTAATCCTGGTCTTTAATCTCTTAGGGTGTTTGCACCGCAACAAAACATACAACATATTGTATTATAATAGACAGTTAAGCTTGCTTAAGCTGCCACACCTCACAATTGCCCTGTCAAATAATAACTCAAGAATTCCATCTCTGGCTCTGCTAATATATGTTCTATGTTTTGAACTCGGAAGCCCGAAGATGTTCTACAAGTCACTGTCACTAACACAACAACATGTGCATTTGGTTTTGTTTTCTTGTATGGTGACGGTGGGGCAGCAAACTCTCATCTCCTAACATGGTTGTGAAAATAAAGGCTCTTCCTAATTTAATCGGCACGCTTGCAACTTTGCTTTCTGGCCCTGCAGTTTTGATAACTACAAAATAAGTTATGTCAGATCGAATCGATTACATTTGTGCTGTGTCTTGTTTATGAAGATATTTCGGAAGAAATGAATGTCTTACAACTCTCAAGACAAGCTCAACAGCTTGTATAGAGCGGGTATGCATTTAACATTATTTAATAAAAACCAGACACAAGTGTTTCACAGGAGTAACTTTGTTTAGTTATTTTAAGAGGGACAAGCCCAGACTACAGCTTGGTTTCTCCTTCTGCTGCTTGATGTAATGTACAGACAGCACTGGTTTCTTCCTGTGCCAAGTGGCTCTTGTGATCCCACAGTTTAGTTCATCCAGAACATTTAATCATAGGATACACTGTGGTATTAAAAACACAACTCTAACCTGTGTCAAGTTTCATAACTAGGTTTCTTCTTTGTTACGGAGGATCAGCCGGTACCACAAGAGCTTCTCAAAATAGAAATATATTCAGCAACACTCTGCACAGATACTCTCTGCTGTATACTTTAAATAATTCAGCTGTAGTAGAAAATACAAGTTAGGTGCAGGTTGCCTGAGAGAACATTTCACGATGTGCTCTCCGTGTCAAGCGCTGCTGTTGCGTGTCACAACTATGGCCTCCTGTTTTCTTTACTTTCCTTTGACATTGCTTTTTGGGTTCAACCCTTGTCTTGGTTGGTTATGTTCAGAAAAGATGCAGTTTATAAAAAAAACCTCAAAAAACAGAGACCCCAATAGCATAGTCCTGCTTACTGGTTTATCCTTATGATTTATTATTTGAGTTGGGAAGTCACTGGTTTCATCCCAGTAAAGTATATATACTGTAGAAATAGTATAGTATGGAAGAAATAGAAAATGGCATTTAAGCACAGTTAAATCATGGTATAACATAGACCTCTAAGGTAAAGCATGAATTCATATAAAATGCATCAATTCCTTATTGAAGAACAATTTGTTGGTCTAATAGTAGCTGTTTTGGTCATTGATCTTTAATCAATAATAAGTGAGTCTGGTAGCACTTTGGATGAAGGGGCATACATAACATGGTATTAATTGGGTA
This sequence comes from Huso huso, assembly GCA_036884735.1. Lineage (NCBI taxonomy): Eukaryota > Metazoa > Chordata > Actinopteri > Acipenseriformes > Acipenseridae > Huso > Huso huso. Next base: position 1,936,727 of record CM072671.1, on the reverse strand, counting down.
ACTACCAATGGTTTCTGGTATTGCATGGTAACTACTGGTGGAATAATCATGTTGGAGCAGGAAACATGTATAATTACAATGGTTATTACAATGCAACTACATGGGTATTAAGGGCCTAATGTACTGCCCCATATCCCTTGGAGACGTGTGCCTCTGAAATGAACCCTGCCTTGCTGCGCGTCCTCATTGAAAATACTTTCAAGGAAATTAAGGAGCAGTCCTGTAAACACGGCACACAGGGCTGCAGCTGCCGTGACCCTCTGTCTACAGACTTGGGTTGAGGGAATACCTGCTTACATTCAGCATACAGTTACTGTGTGCTAATCCAGCAGCGTGGGGGCTTGCTGCTCGAGCCCTCCTGTGCATGTCTGCCTCTCAGGGCCCTGCGCCTGCTCTCTGCGCTGTCACTTCAGGACAGGCTGACTGCTCGCTCTCACTCAGAGTCATTCAAGGTAACCCTGTATCAGCGAGGGACAGCAGCACTCAGGACTCATCCCAGGAGCACAGCCCAGCACAATTCAGTAAGTAGGTAATTATGTTGTTTAGGTTTGGTGGGGCAGAGAGTTTGTGTACAGCATTTGTTGCCACAACCTTACCTGTTGCACAAATAAGTAGAGCACGATTAAACAGCCGACCGCCAAACATAAGTCATTGACGGCATGGCCCTTAAATTAAATGAGACAGTCAACACAGCGGTTTAATGCTGTCGGATCCTAATTCAAATCCCATAAAGTCTTCAAGCCTCTAGGATAAGATTAAGTGGCATTCTTTTTTATTACATTAATTTACACAGTGGTAAGCTTCAATTATATATACAGTGTATATATATATATATATATATATATATATATATATATATATATATATATATATATATAATAACAGATCCTTTGAACAAAAAATGGGCTCATGCATAATGCATTTAGAACTAAAGGGACCTGTTGTTTATTGATTGCTACTTGCTTCAACTGTTTTATTCACGTGTTGGTTTTGTTATCAGTAGACCACTTTATGGCACTTTTTATTTCTTCCTATTAAAAAAGGGTACCGGTATATATCTTGCATTCAACGGTACCCATTTGTGACAAAAAAAAAAATGGTTATACTATGCATTTACCATAGTATACCCTGATTAATTAATATGCTTTACCATACCTTGCTATACTTTACAATGCTTACTTCTGCTTTACTATGCTTTATTACATCTTGCTATACTATTATAAGGGCAGACTAGACTTGAAGTTGCCAAGCTGTGTTTGATTTGCCTATGTTCTGAATTACTAGTATTGGACTAGGGTTCATTTTTCAAAATTCTTCTTTTTAGTCTAAGGCGTGTTTGACCTGTGATAGGGCACGAGCACGCTATTGGAGAGTCATGCACTTCTGCATGTGGGATGAGGGGCTGGTGCACTAGATACCTATTGGCTTTTAGGGGTGATTGCCCCAGGGGAAAGGTCAATGTTACACAAGAAAAGACCAGCTTGGTGAGGTTGGCTGGCAGTGGTGGGTTATGGGAGGTTGGGGGCAGGGTGATATCTGGGGAGGGGCGGTTAGTCTTGGACACAAGGATGTTGTTTTTTAATATGCTGAATTTAATGTTGTTGGTTATTTTCATCTAATTGTAAAACTAATAAGTAAATCCTGGAAAGACGGTTCTGATGCTGTGACTACAGAGGGTAACGGAGAGAAAACCAGAAAACTCAGCAGAATGCATTGCAATCACAGCTGTTGCCATGCCAATCTATCTCAGTCCACACAAAGAACATATAGTCTCTTTAATAACAGTCTGCGTCCACTTGAACATTACCAATTACCTTCTGACGTAAGATCGTAAACCCTCTCATTAGAGCCTCAAGGTCCTACAGGCTTCTATTTAATAAAATTAAAGATTTACTATTCCTTCGGCTCCTTACGACTGATGCGGGCTGCAATTCAATCTCTATATTAACCTCATACGCGCCTACTAAGAAGGTTCCATTCCCTGTCTTTCTTTTAAAGTGGGAAACAACAAGCAAAAGGCTCAGAAATAGTGTCCTGCAGTTAGGAAAAGCATTGTAATTATCAGTGTTGAAAGCGGGGGAGCCTTTCTTGTAGATAATATAGTGTGGCTCGCAGGGAATTATTTAGCCAAAAGGTTTATGATGTGTGTGTTTTTATGTACTTATGTATTTCATGTATTTATTCTGTCGTAATGCTGAGTATGCTCTTGGATCCCAGACTGCCACGGTGTATTTTTTGTTTAGTCTCTGTTAGATGAGGTTTTGTCTCATGTTTTGAACCCTTGTAATGGCTGATGTTTTAACCAGTTTATTAATGTGGCTCGTATTACTGCATTACTGTAGTACTAGTATTGTATTACTGCATTACTGTACTATTATATTGCTGTATTACTGTAGTACTGTAGTACTGTGGTACTGTATTACTGCATTGCTGTATTACTTCATTACTGCATTACTGTATTACTGCATTGCTGTATTACTGTATTGCTGTATTACTGCATTGCTGTATTACTGCATTACTGCATTGCTGTATTGCTGCATTACTGCATTACTGTATTTCTAAAACCAAAGAAAGATCTGTTAAATTAGGTGCTCTACATCAGATGAGATATCGTTCCCTGGGCCAGTCTCTGACAAGTGATTTATGGTGAAAGTAATTATCAAATGGCTGCTGCTGCAAGCACTGTGGGAGCATGCAAACAACAGTGCTGATATTAATCTCTGGATTCTGTCTTGCATGTTTTGTTGAGCACACAACTAAACATACTATGCAAACAGCGTCTCAGCAGACTTCAACCCTACTGCTCAGGGATGTCTGTTACACGGACAGGGAACTGGAACTGTTTATCTGAAATAACTTTGAAACTTATTGCCTTCAAACTCTTTGTACTAATAAGTAAATAAGGCAGCAGTGTGGAGTAGTGGTTAGGGCTCTGGACTCTTGACCGGAGGGTCGTGGGTTCAATCCCCAGTGGGGCACACTGCTGCTGTACCCCTGAGCAAGGTACTTTACCTAGATTGCTCCAGTAAAAACCCAACTGTATAAATGGGTAATTGTATGTAAAAATAATGTGATATCTTGTAACAATTGTAAGTCGCCCTGGATAAGGGCGTCTGCTAAGAAATAAATAATAATAATAATAAAGTAAAAGATATATTTTCTGTTAAGCATGCTTGATTGTTAAGAAAACTGTTGGGATAGTATCTACCAGCTGAGAAACTGAAAGCTTGGGACTCCCCTGTCTGATTTTGATGAACTGCACATGGGAATTTACTTGGGACTCCCCTGTCTGATTTTGATGAACTGCACATGGGAATTTGCTGTGCGATTGTGCTCACCAAGCTTAGGACTGGTGGATCATTCCCTGGCAGTGCTGGCAAGCTAGTTGAAGGTGTTATGGCTCTTAAACCTCTAAATAAGCCAGAAATACCAACAGGAAGCTATTAATTTAGTATATTATTGTAGTCCTCCTGCATTTTATTACATGCAATTATAATGGGACTCCCAACAACTCAGAGACCATAAAACCTTCTGTTTACATCCATTAGCTTTCTAGAAAATTATTACTAATGTTCAGCAGCTATGGCAACACCAATTAGATTACAGGGTGACGTCTTTTTAAATGATCTGCTGATGCGGGCTTGAAGCCAGCTTGAACCCCCTTGACGTTTTTTAGGGCTTGCATTTAATAAAGATGAAAGCACTGTGTCAGTTTTGGTTTAACCCTCATTTAGATGCTTATTAAAAACTTAAAAACAGAGATTGATCTTCAAACCATCCCCACTTGAAGATGTAAGAAAATTGGCCAATATGATTATACTGTTAAATAAATGATTGTCAGACTGGATCAGGTGGGATCTGAGCCCAGCGCGTTTTTGTATTAGTATTTATATTTTGTATTATTATTTTAAGCCAAGCTTATTTGCATTTCACCCAAGGCTTGTTTCAGGGGGCCAGAGTTGGTTGTGAATGTTACAGTGAGAAATCATCATTCATGCTCTATTTCTGCCAGTTCCATGTTAAATAGAGACGGAATATTTTTGAGAATTTAACAGAGCCTCTGGTTCAGAGCAAAGATGTAAATCAAGGACTAACTGGAACCCTTATCTTGTCTCGAGACATCTTTTTATTTCATCTGAGAGGTCAAACTGTGCTGTTGTCTCGGCTGCGGTGAGCAGCCCCTGTGAATACTAGCACGCGGAGACACAGAACTACACTGAAATCTACTTCAGATTTTGGGCTTGCTCAGAACTTGCTTTTTATCTTGGTTTGTATCATTTTTTTTCAATGAAGAGCGCTCAGTTGAGTACCCTGCTGTGTAATATAAATAAACACATAATTAATTGCAACAAAAAAAAATATAATAATAATAATAATAATAATAATAATAATAATAATAATAATAATAATAATAATAATAATAATAAAAATAAAAGAAGCTGGCCAAAAATAGTGATTGATGATGTAACTGCAGCAAGGACCACAGCTGGAAGCCTAAGTGCTGTGCACTAACAACTTTAATAATAATGACTGATAACCTGATATGACAGGAACCCTGCTCACACCAAAACAAGCTCTGAATACTGCAAGGTAGGTGATCGGTGTACTGCAATGAGGCACCCAACCCAACAAAAAAAAAAAAAATGTAAAAATAATGTGATATCTTGTAACAATTGTAAGTCGCCCTGGATAAGGGCGACTGCTAAGAAATAAATAATAATAATAATAATAATAATAATAATAATAATAATAATAATAATAATAATAATAAACAACAAGGGAGGGATAGACCGGTTTTGAATGACCGAAAATCTTTCACATCTTTAGCACAGTACCGGTCTCTCTTGTGAGTCTCTCCTCCGAGTAGCAAATGGTCCAGTTACCATGACAGCCAGGGTCCGTGATAATTAGGGGTAGCCCGCTTAGCGGTTAGCCAGGAGTCTCAAATGACCTTCAATCAATAAAGGGCCTCATTACGAGCTGCGGGGCAGGGTTTCTGGTCTCAGGGTGTTTTTGCACAGCGTGCCCGGCGGACACTTAGCCAGCGGCTCCTTCCTCCTGTCCAGAAGTGTCAGTCCTGCCTGTGGGAGCTTCAGTCTTGGCCTCCCTGCCGCTATCGAGGAGTGTCAGCGGGTAAAGCACAGCATACGCACTAGCTGCAGGATGCGTATATACAGTAAGTAATGCAAAGTGAATTGCTATTCCATTACATTGAATGGATACATGCAAAGGCAGCTGCACCTATAGCTACACTCTATTGCAGACATGGGCTAACTCCGGTCCTGGAGGGTCGTTCTGCACTGAGGTTAACAGTCCTAATGAAATAGCACTGAGGAAGAAGGGAGGGAGGGAGGGAAGGGGAGAAGGACGGAAGGAGAAGGGAAGGAGGGGAGGATTCTGAACTGGGCTTGGGGTACAGTAAGTACGGCAAGCATTCACCTTGGGCTCATGCAACTGTTTCTCCTGAGGGAAAACATAGGGAACGGTTCCCTAAATTATTCACTCACACTCACACACACACACACACACACACACTCAGAGAATTTACATTTTGGGTCAGGAGTCAGTGACATAGAAACAATAGGCACTCCTGTGTGAAAGTGTTAGACCACTTTGAGCGTTAATTAGGCATCTTAAACAACTTCTTAAAAGTCTCATACATTTGTGGCCATGTGTTCCTATTCTCTTACTATTTTAAAATGTCTTGCATGTGTGGCCTATTAAAGTCATCAATTAAATTAAACAAGTACTGATTTGCCTATTTTGACAATTTTCCAAGGTTTTCATTTCCAGTGGTTTGATTTCATACACACAACAAATCAGAACTACAGAAGCAATGGGGTGTTCTAATACATGTGCACACTGCTGAACTGCAGAAGCAATGGGATGTTCTAATACATGTGCACACTGCTGAACTGCAGAAGCAATGGGATGTTCTAATACATGTGCACACTGCTGAACTGCAGAAGCAATGGGATGTTCTAATACATGTGCACACTGCTGAACTACAGAAGCAATGGGGTGTTCTAATACATGTGCACACTGCTGAACTACAGAAGCAATGGGGTGTTCTAATACATGTGCACACCACTGAACTACAGAAGCAATGGGGTGTTCTAATACATGTGCACACTGCTGAACTACAGAAGCAATGGGGTGCTCTAATACATGTGCACACTGCTGAACTACAGAAGCAATGGGGTGCTCTAATACATGTGCACCCTGCTGAACTACAGAAGCAATGGGGTGTTCTAATACATGTGCACACTGCTGAACTACAGAAGCAATGGGGTGTTCTAATACATGTGCACACTGCTGAACTACAGAAGCAATAGGGTGTTCTAATACATGTGCACACTGCTGAACTACTGAAGCAATGGGGTGTTCTAATACATGTACACACTGCTGTATGCCTGTAATGCCTGGCTTGTCGGGCACCCTATACTGTATATAGTAGCAATATGTTCCAATGGCAAGCCCTTAGACTTTGTTTCATATCGTTGCTATTAGTGTCGGGGGAGGGGGTGTAGTGGAAAGCCTGGAATCTGTCCTGGAGTGAATAATCCTGTAGTGTAATTCACCACACAGACTGAGGCCTCTCGGTCACGCTTCTTATTTGAGGGGCCTAGGCACTCCAGGGCAAAAACCAGACCACCAAATTCGTAGCAGATGTGAATGTTATTTTCTGCATTTGCTAACAAATTTACAGTTTAAAAGTAAAAATAACATTCGGAACCACTGGAGATTTAAAACAACAGAAAGGGCTGCTGCTCTAAAAATGTACATTTTCTGAGTCTCTCTCTCTCTCTCCCTCTCTCTCCCTCTCCATGTCCAGCTACATTGATGTAAACAGAATCCACAGGTTCAAAAGTCATGCTGCCCTTTGCCCTTTCACACCACAGTGTTGATTCGAGCCAAGGCTTGTCTGAGCTTTCTGCGTTGGTTTTGTTCATTTTTAGTTTTGGAACAGAGACATGCTTCTGGAGTAGGGTGACCCCCCATCCCGTTTTGGCGTAGACTGTTCCCTCCCCATTGTGTCTAGTAGGGTGAAGGTGTGTGTATCTTAGTATTTAATGCTGAACAGTGCTGAACAGAGTGTACAGTAAGACTAGGTTATACATGCGTATGCACAGCTAAATGGCTTGAATGACCCCTCCCTGTGTCTCAGTATGAGTTTGTACTGTGATTGTAACACGGTTTCTCTGGGTATTTATTAAAACGAGCAGCAGGGGGTAAATGGGCATAGATCTACAGTATAAAAGAGAACATAAAAAAACAAAAACGGACACTTGAAAGCTCATTACATTTTTCTAATTCTGCAATTTTTCCACATAATGCCTGTTGATGCAGAATCCCATGTAAGAAGTTTGGTACGTCTGCATTTCTTTCTTTAATTTGTTCCAGTTAGCCAGTCCACTCTCTTGTCCAGTCATATGGTGCACCCTCTCTTGTAATCCCAGTTACTTTCTTCCAAGGTAATTCTGCACTTTCCATGGATTCTTGAAGTTAAAATAAGTCCTTTCCTGTGGTTGCGTTGTTCATGGCATCCACAGCACTTTTCAGAAAACCTTTCGCTGACTCCATAGCTTCTTTCATTTCCAGTAAACTCAAAATACGTTGCTTTGTGCAGTGTGTCATAGTGATGTTGTATGTTATAATCTTTCATAAATGCAACCATTGCACTGCAAATCAGACATATTGCCTTGCCGAACAAAATTATCCATAGAACAAATAATCATCTGGCTAACGATTTTGGAATCTTCTGTGTTCCGTCTGCAGCTTTCGCTTCCGTGACCTCTCCAACTGCTTTTTGCTACTGATTTAAAATTTTACACAAAGTAAAAAAAATAGTTTAAACAAGCCTTCGCGTCGCTACCCTAAACAAACTTATGTGTGCCGTGTGCGTGAGGAAACGGATCCTGTGTGCTATTTGAATGACTATTTTACCTACCTCTGTGAGCTGTGATTGGCTTAATGGGACTGTCACTCATACAATGCAGACAGCACATGTTGAATGCACGTGTGTTATATTAAAGAGGCGGGTTGTTTTGAAAACGATACAGTACAATGACATTTTAGAAACGAATGGGCGGGCCCGAATGCATTAAAGGAGAAAGGGAAAAGGCCACCTCCACCTTCACAATAAGCTGCTGACCAAAAGATACGCCTGGACAGCTGGGGCTTTTGATATCACGGTGGTCACGAGAAAGTCTTTGACATTATCGTGCACATTAAATTATGCATGGTATGGTCTGTAAATTAGCCCAATACTGTGCACGTAAATGAATGTGTTCTCTGTTAGTAAATGGGGCAGTAAATTTAAATTTATCGTGCATGTTAGGCTCACTACTTTACATGCGCGCTAACTCCAAATTTAGTGCCCTTTCGTAAATGAGGCCCTAAAGCTGCAGTAAATAGCATTAGTCCTTTATGGGCCTAACCAAACAGGATTGACCTACTATACATCCATCACCTGCAGGGATTACACTAATGACCGTCCAGAAAACAACCACTAAGCTCATTACCGGTGATCAGTCCTGTATCATGATGCCCTGCAGCACACATACGTGACAGGATCACTCAGTTTTTGTAAGAAAACATTAGGGTCTATGTGGTACTAACTATTCACGTGTGGAGGTGTGGTTTTGAATCTGGTTTCAATCAGGTCCCAGTGGACAGTAATCCACAATTAATGAATCGAGGGAGACCAAGGACAGTTTTGACATTAAAATTGAGGTGCATTGGTGTTTGACATGTTCTCCTGTTGCCCGGAGTGCAGCATACTGTACCTTTCTGTACCTTTTAAACTCAGAGTGGAAGAAAAAAAAACTTGCGTGCTCTTCAGTTACTTTTCTGTATTTTAGATATGCCAAAAAAAGTAGAGAACATGTAACAGTCATTTGAATTTCCCAAAGGAATGAGGGATAGAGAAGGAGAGGGAGAGGGAAATAGAGAGGGAGAGGGAGAGAGAGGGAGAGGGAGAGTTAGGAGGGGGGTTGTGCTTTTAATGCATCATCAGATTTTATTCAGTCCAAGCATCCAAACGTATCCCTTCTGTGCTGAAATAATAGCCTGTGTGCTTCAGCCTGACAGCTCTGGGCCTGGTTTTGCATGCCATGGTTCATGAAGCACAGCCCCGTTGGTTTGCATGTCTTCTGCCTGCCCTCAGCCTGCACGGCAGCTTTGAGCTCAGTGCACTTGCAACAACTTTCTCACGCTATTCTGCTCCCTAATTACACAGTGTGGCTTTTCACTCTGCAGATTGGGACAGCCTTGTCTTGCAGGAAAGGAGGTGTTGAAGCACAGGGAGTGACGAGCTTGTAGCTTTCTCAGTCTGAAGCACTGTGTCTGTCTTTAGTGGCGCGACCCCTACGCTCAATCAACTGCTTCAAGGTTCTGGCAGGGTGGGAGTGACGGTCTTGTCTTGATACCATAAAACTTGACAGTCATAAAAAGCTACATGGGAATCTAAGTCTAAATTCTAACTTACAGAGATCAGTGAATTACATAAAGAATATAAAACTGGAGCTCTTGGATGGAATGGTAACGCAAAGCTTCCCTCGTTGTAAAAGCTTGTTTTCTAAAATATATATAGATTTTTATTTAATCTTTACTTAAATTGCATTTCTTTGTGTGAGCTTTGTCTTTCTGTCACCAGACTGCAGAAGTGACCCTGTTGTATGTATGTATGTATTTGTTTGTTTATTCCTTTCTTTTACCTACATCACCCAGCGTTTTTGTTGACTTCAGGAGTCAGCATTTTCTCGTACCTCGTTAAGGTGTAGAATTGCTGTCTGTAACCAGTCACTGTGTTTTGTTTTATTTGTTATTTGCTTGTCAGTAATTTAGGTTGCTGGTTTCACATTTTAGTGCCATATTTGTCCTTGCTTTTAGCTTGTTTTGTTTCAGCCTTTTCCAATCAGAATTGTGACATAATTTGCTTACCACGAAAACCCTGGGTGCAAGATCTCTGAAGCAGTGACACAGACTCCTTTCCAAAACCCTGGGTGCAAGATCTCTGAAGCAGTGACACAGACTCCTTTCCAAACCCTGGGTGCAAGATCTCTGAAGCAGTGACACAGACTCCTTTCCAAAACCCTGGGTGCAAGATCTCTGAAGCAGTGACACAGACTCCTTTCCAAACCCTGGATGCATGATCTCTGAAGCAGTGACACAGACTCCTTTCCAAAACCCTGGGTGCATGATCTCTGAAGCAGTGACACAGACTCCTTTCCAAACCCTGGGTGCAAGATCTCTGAAGCAGTGACACAGACTCCTTTCCAAAACCCTGTGCATGATCTCTGAAGCAGTGACACAGACTCCTTTCCAAACCCTGGGTGCATGATCTCTGAAGCAGTGACACAGACTCCTTTCCAAACCCTGGGTGTATGATCTCTGAAGCAGTGACACAGATTCATTTCCAAACCCCTGGGTGCAAGATCTCTGAAGCAGTGACACAGATTCATTTCCAAAACCCTCTTTAACGCTACAATGTATCTAATAGCTGAGTGCTTTGAGTTCCGAATGGACACTGCAGGATTCCTAGAAGGCATACAATGCAACAATGTTGACTAGCACACACAGTGTCGGGGTCACCCCAGAAACTGTTCAACCAAAGCACCAAACACTGGACAGTGCTGGGGTTAAAGTTCACAGAGCAGTCAGTGTTGCTTCCCAGATCCCAGGCCTGAACAGCAAGTGAGAGATTTAGGAGCCAGGATAGGGATGCAAGGATGTAAGTCATTCCACAGCTGAGCTTGCTTATCACAGGTAATAAAAATGAGATTACAAAAACCAGCTCTGTGTGTGTATTGCATGCGACATGGGATGACCACAGAGGAATAATGCTGCTCTATAATAAATCTGAATGAGCCGGATTACTTTAAAATGCCTCTATTATCTTAAACTGGAGGGGATGTGAGTAACTTTCAGTGCAGCATCGTATCCCAGACGCAGTAATAATAAATAACAGTCACATCCTCTCATTGTAGCCAGAGGCTCTGTACTAGCCAGGGACTGCAATACCAGACAAGAGGGTATTCTTAAACACAGGCTCCTGTTACCAAAATTATACAGATTCAAATGCAGGGTCTTTGTGTCTGATTTACACTGGCTTGCCATTTCCTGACCTCAAGAAATGAAAAAGTCTCATTATTTACTTTTTCCAAGGAACTGACTTCTTCCTGAATAACGTGTCTATACTTAATACACAGATATCTAGGAAATACTGTCTTTGCTAAAACATTCCAGTGATGGAAAGTGGCAGCCACAAAATTTACTGCTGAAGTGGAAAACACAGAAATGTTCACTGTGTTCATTAAGTGTTCATCTGCTTAGGAAATACCTTGTGCCTTATTATTATTATAATTATTATTATTATTATTATTTTTTTTCACGGTTAACACAGATTTCACGATTTATATGAAATGTACCCAGTGCCGTGTAATATGCAGTGGTACGTTAATGATCCTTTTCAGACAGCCCATCTCTTTGGATAAGGGTTAACAGCTGTCAGATACTGGTACTGTAGGGTGCTTGGCTGAACCGTCGTGTCATAATTCTGGGGTGATGCCCTGGTTGTCAAAATACGTTATTATATATTGCTCTTCGGTTACATTTAACTGCTCAATTCCAGGAGAACCTGACAAGGTTAGAAAAGCCTTTGAGATTCATGTTGCAGTTTCTCTTGGGCATCGCACTGATTTGGTGGCCGCTAATTTGTTATCGCCATTAAGGACAGAAGATGACACTGTCAGAGCATAACAACCTGGCAGGTCAGAGGTCAAAGCCATTGCAACATGGCTTCCTGGGTATCGCCCAAGGTCACGTCTGTTCTACAGCAATGCGACTAGCTGAAGATGGATTAGTAACCACGGCACTCATTAAAATGACCATGTGTCATGTCTGTTGGCTTTGATAGCTAACTGGAGTGTCCCAGATAACATTATGGGCTACAGAGCTGTTTAAGCAAACTGCTCAGGATTCATTATCCTGTCCTGGTAAAGTTTTTTTTTTTTTTTTTTTTTTTAATCTACATCAGTCAAGTAGAACATCGCTCAGTCTGGAGAAAACCCATCAAAGCACTGAAGTTCAGATGGAATCGGCTACTACAGCCTGGACATGGCTATTGTCTTGTTTCAAACAGGAGAGCAAATTCATCATGGCTTATAACAGTGGTTTCAGATCACAAAAACATGGATTCTTTTGTCACAAGCTGCAAAATGAGATTGTCTGTACAACTAGATTGCAGTCCTATTGAAAAAATTACGCCAACAGTTTTCTGCGTGGAGATGCATTAAAAAGTCAGTAGTGTTCAGAAAAAAAGATGCATGTGCCGTTTTTTTTTTTTACGTTGCTAAAAGGATTCTTAAAAATAGTTTCAGGTTTTTTATTTTTATTTCTGACTCCCATTCCACTAGAATTACAGGACAGCTGACATCTGTGTCTGAGTGATATCGGCATGAGTAGAAGTGAGTGGCGAATGCAGATATAACCCAAACACACAGGCTTGTAGTTTATAACTCTATTGCTGTATGTACTGCTTCATTATTAATATACATGTTCACAATCCATCTTCATTCGCTTTCCAATAATGACCTACCTTCATTTAGTCTGTTTCAAATGGACTTTGCAGTTTAATGGAATTCCCAGAGGTGCCTCAGATATGATTTTTTAAAGAAGGGACGTCAACTGTGCTGATATGGAGAACACAGCACGTTAACTCAAAATGGTACTGCTGGGGTCATAAAACTGTGTTTCTCCATGATGTGTCTGGGAATACAGCTGGTGAAACATGCGCTGTGATTGGCTGAAAGATCCTCTGCAGTCTATATTGTAAAGTTCTAATGTGATTTATATGCTGGTGTCCAGTACTGCTGTTTTTGAGAATCTCTATTGACGCTGAATTTAGTTGGTTGTGTTTTGAATATCATTCCATACCTCTGTGATACTGTAAGAATAGTTCAAAATAAAACAGAAGGGAATGGCCATTGTGATGGTAATAAACCTGCCCTTCACCTCCCCCTCCCCCGTGTATAGAAAGCAATGAAAAAGACGAATGTCACAAATTGGGTATCAGAAGTTCAGACCATTTTTTAAAAGGTCTTTACGAAAGCAGGATAAATGGATGACCTGAAGGTATTTTTTCTGCTATCTCTCCACACGGTTTTGTGACAGCATTGCAATTGCGTTCATGCCATCCTTTATCGTCGTTACACCTCATCCAGGAGATTGCTGGAGGGCAGTGATACACTGGAGCAAAAAAAAAAAATAGAAACCATGGACATGAAAACAAATGGAGCTGTGGAGCTTCCGGAGAGAAAGAAAGAAGGAAAGAAAGAAGGATTTCTTCATTGAGGCAGAGGGCTTCCTGTGCAGAATACTAAGAAAGAGAAACTGTCCAGTTTCATGATGGGGGGAGGTGGCACTCTTACTCTGAGATTGCCTAAGGGGGTCGGAGGTCAAAGCTATTGAGATCTGTCTTGCTCTGTGGCTGCTGCGGTCAAGCCTGCTCAGCACGGATGAGGCATCAACTTGAGGATGGATTCTCGCTGTCGTTAAAAAAAAAAAAAAAAAAAAAAAAAACCTTTGCAGAAGGTCAAAAAAGCGATTTTATAATTTGACTCAAAGGTTAGAGGCCTTATTGGCGCTGTGGTTATTCTAGGATTTACCAGCATCCGTGTCTGCTGATGTGTCATGGAAATAAAGTAAATGTTATCTGGTGCTTAAATGTATGGGATTTTTCTGGCTCTTCAGAGATGACAAGGCTCAAGGCTTGACTGACCAATGTTTTGTAATGCCTGTCGTAGTTTGTAATAAGAGATGCTCACATGTTGCAATAACCGCAGCACTTTATATGGCAAATGAAAAGGCGATTTAGTTAAATGAAGTGAGATTTGTTACTATAGCTTCACAGTGCAGCCAAACTTCCATTACCTCTGGTTGTGCCAGTGTACTGCAGCTCACTGCGCATGTGGTTCATATTGACTTTGACTTTAACAAACATTGGCACGAGGCCATACGTCGACCCGGAGCTGTGGTCTTCAGCTTAATGCTGGGCGTGTGGGTCTGCAGTGTGACTAAGTTGCACTGACAGTTCTTCCATGCCGTTTAATTGGATTTAATAAATAGCTGGGGTTGAAGAGCCTTTTTCCTCTGATATCGCTATAACAGTCAATATCAAGGCAATTTTGTAAATTATTATTCATATTATTGATTTTGCGTCGACAGCCCGAATGGTTCTGTTGAAGCCGTTTTTAACGCCATTTGATCAAAAAACGTTCTGGTCTGAGCCCTAGTTGCGTGAGTTTAATCGAATCAAACCACATATCCCGGGAATAAAAAAGCATTTAAGTGTTTACAGGGTCTGTGAAGCCAGCCCAAGGATTTACATTATTGACCCTGTATCTCCATTGTGAGTGCGAGCGTGTGTCTGATTGGGGGGATTACTGGGGCTATTGTAGAGAAAATGGTGCTGTCCATCAAACTGCTAAAGCCAGGATATTGCCTGAAACATGGGCCAGGGATTGCAAGGTTAAATGTCAAAGTGCAACCAGGGTTTACCTTGGCATTCTTAACTGAAAATGCAGTATTTTTCTTTTTTTAATCCGTGAAATCTTAAAGGCACAGCATTAGTGCTCCTGGGGAAAAAAGAAACCCTCAATGGTGCCAGTCTTTTGCATACAAATTGCACATCTTCTGCTGGGGAGAATTTTTAAATATATCTTCCCATATAAAAATAACTGCAGCTGCACTGCTGTGAAGGGCATTGCCAAACAAAGTGTTCACATTAACATAACACTTCAGTAACACTGCTGCTGTGATGACCCCAAACTGAAGTTTGCAGTGATTTTAATTCATGAATAAATTAACAGCTACTTAGTTGTAACACACCTGCTATTGTGCAGTATTCCCCAAACAGTCTCGGTAGAAGAATTTGGAGTCGGTTCTAGACCTTCTAGAACCGGGTTACCCGATTCCTGGAGAGGGTTAGTTACACCATTTTTGCCCCTAAAACACTACGGTACGAACTAATGCATGCGTGTATGTGGCAGTAGGTCGAAATAATCAAGTTATAAGGTTGTTGTACGTCATGGCCGGAGAAGGGAAGGGAATGCAAGCCAGCTGACCGCATGCATTTCTGTGTGTTCTGCTTTCACATTTTTTAAATGGTCAGTTTGAGAAATAAACTTAGTTCAACAGCTGGCCCTGCTTTAGCACAAAGCTCACGCTACATACTGTTTTACATAATGGTAATGTTGCTCTTAAACTACTGTGGCTGATTTTTTGGCTGAAGAGATATTATCAGCTCATCATCTAACCATGGAATCTTGTGCAATTAAATCACTTAAACTCCTGATAGTAAACAATGTAACAAAATCTACTGGGATGCAAGAGACAAAAAACGCTTGCATTGCCGTAGAGACTCTACTTTAATTGTGTGTGTGTGTGTGTGTGTGTGTGTGTGTGTGTATATATACTGTATATATAATGTGTATATATATATAATCAGACCGACGTCATCTCACATTCGTAAATATTGACACTTGCTTTTAAATGGAGATGCAGAATTGTTGTGCCTAACCCCTGAAAAAGTTGTCAAAATATTTTTTTTTTTTTTTTTTTTGTTCTTGCATTTCGCAGTCTGGAGATCTGCATTATAATTTCACATTTCTCTGTGATTCAGTGGTGCAAACAGATTGCTACACGATGGTGCGATTGACAGAGCATTGTGTTTTGAGGAATCATATCGTCATAAAGAACTGTCGGTGCGCACCACTGGCAAGCCTGTCGCATACCAGTGTACCACAGGTTGAAAAGCACTGGTCTAGCCGGTCAAGTGGAGTGGCTCCGCTACAGCAGGTCGCATGGAAAACTGAGACGTTCGATTTTAGCAAAAAGGGATTCGAAGAGGAATCGAATCCTGAAAATGGATTTGGGTAATATCAAGAACCGGGTAACCCGGATACCCGAGTACCCTGTGTCACCCCTAATATATATATATAGAGGAAGTGATGACCTACAGCACAAAATATACAACAAAAACAACACAGTTTCAATGAGACATTAAAACTCTCAGGGAATCAAGTAAGTTGATTTTAAGGGATGTAAGTGTCAGTATTATCTACCTGCTTATCTTCAATATAAGTTCTTCCCAAATAAAGATTTTCTTAACAGAGCACTATGTTGCATAGCTGAAGAACCACTTTAGCGTCCCGCTCTTATTCAGGAAACCATGCTAGACATCACTTATACAGCTGAGATAACCTGTGGGAGGTGGGGGTGAAGTCTCTGTGCAGTGAGTATAAATTGTGGGTCTGGCAACAAAGGCCTCTTCCCCTCTTCTCTGTAAATAATGACACCATTGCTGAGGAAATGGTGCTGTGTGTCTGAGTGATAAGCCTAATAAAGTCATAGCAGTGTGGAGTGGAGCATTGAGTGGAAAAGAAGCACTACCCTTTTATATGAGCAGAATGTTCCTAATTCTCAACAGCAGTCTGCTATGCAGTCTTTGGGTTGCCTTTCTTCTTCGTGCGGCCTGATGATGCTTGTCTGGAGTTTATTTTAGGTGTGGATGCAGTCCAATGCAAAATCAAGCAAATGGAGGTAGGCTTTAGTAGAGCACTGCTGTTATTTGCATCTCAACAGGACCATGAGACATCAAACATCATTGCACTGCATTGATCATGAAAGAACTACTTGCTCAGACACTCTTTTTTCACATGGTAATGCAATGACTCAGATACATTACTCTTTTGATATATATACAGTACTGTGCAAAAGTTTTAGGAAGGTGTGAAAAAATGCTATAAAGTAAGAATGCTTTCAAAAATAGACATGTTAATAGTTTATATTTATCAATTAACAAAATGCAAAGTGGGTGAACAGAAGAAAAATCTACATCAAATCAATATTTGGTGTGACCACCCTTTGCCTTCAAAACAGCATCAATTCTTCTAGGTACACTTGCACACAGTTTTTGAAGGAACTCGGCAGGTAGGTTGGCCCAAACATCTCGGAGAACTAACCACAGTTCTTCTGTGGATTTAGGCAGCCTCAGTTGCTTCTCTCTCTTCAGTAATCCCAGACAGACTCGATGATGTTGAGATCAGGGCTCTGTGGGGGCCATACCATCACTTCCAGGACTCCTTGTTCTTCTTTACGCTGAAGATAGTTCTTAATGACTTTCACTGTATGTTTGGGGTCGTTGTCATACTGCAGATGCCTCCCTGATGGTATTGCATGATGGATAAGTATCTGCCTGTACTTCTCAGCATTGAGGAGACCATTAATTCTGACCAAATCCCCAACTCCATTTGCAGAAATGCAGCCCCAAACTTGCAAGGAACCTCCACCATGCTTCACTGTTGCCTGCAGACACTCATTCGTGTACCGCTCTCCAGCCCTTTGGCGAACAAACTGCCTTCTGCTACAGCCAAATATTTCAAATTTTGACTCATCAGTCCAGAGCACCTGCTGCCATTTTTCTGCACCCCTGTTCCTGTGTTTTCGTGCATAGTTGAGTCGCTTGGCCTTGTTTCCACGCCGGAGGTATGGCTTTTTTTGGCGCAAGTCTTCCATGAAGGCCACTTCTGACCAGACTTCTCCGGACAGTAGATGGGTGTACCAGGGTCCCACTGTTTTCTGCCAATTCTGAGCTGATGGCACTGCTGGACATCTTCCGATTGCGAAAAGTAAGCATGATGTGTCTTTCATCTGCTGCAGTAAGTTTCCTTGGCCGACCACTGCATCTACGGTCCTCAACGTTGCACGTTTTTTGTGCTTCTTCAAAAGAGCTTGGACAGCACATCTGGAAACCCCTGTCTGCCTTGAAATTTCTGCCTGGGAGAGACCTTGCTGATGCAGTATAAATACCTTGTGTCTTGTTGCTGTGCTCAGTCTTGCCATGGTGTATGACTTTTGACAGTAAACTGTCTTCAGCAACCTCACCTTGTTAGCTGAGTTTGGCTGTTCCTCACCCAGTTTTATTCCTCCTACACAGCTGTTTCTGTTTCAGTTAATGATTGTGTTTCAACCTACATATTGAATTGATGATCATTAGCACCTGTTTGGTATAATTGTTTAATCATACACCTGACTATATGCCTACAAAATCCCTGACTTTGTGCAAGTGTACCTAGAAGAATTGATGCTGTTTTGAAGGCAAAGGGTGGTCACACCAAATATGGATTTGATTTAGATTTTTCTTCTGTTCACTCACTTTGCATTTAGTTAATTGATAAATATAATCTATTAACAT
The DNA here is from genome assembly GCA_036884735.1 of Huso huso. Taxonomy (NCBI): domain Eukaryota; kingdom Metazoa; phylum Chordata; class Actinopteri; order Acipenseriformes; family Acipenseridae; genus Huso; species Huso huso. Next base: position 1,918,468 of record CM072671.1, on the reverse strand, counting down.
GTCTATTTTTGAAAGCATTCTTACTTTACAGCATTTTTTCACACCTGCCTAAAACTTTTGCACAATACTGTATATATATATATGTGTGTGTGTGTGTGTGTGTGTGTGTGCAAAGTGACACCTTACCTGCATAACATAGCTGCTCAAATCGAGAAATGCATTGAATTTCAAGTTCTCTACGCCATATACATTGGTGAGCCCTGGGCAAAACATATTTTGGTATGGCTGCAAAATCACTCAGAAGGGATGTCAGCCTGAAACCGCTGCCCTGGGCACAGCTGTCCAGGGGCTTAAGAGGAAAGGTGTCAGGGGGTCAATTCAGCCTCCTTTAAAGGAGTCAGGCAACCCCTGCTGTTAAAGCCCATTGAAACGGCACCTTGACCAGTGTTGCAGAGCTCCCAGCACTGTACCAGCAGGGAGGTGAAAGGATAACAGAGCTTCCCTTATCAACTGCAGTCTAGCGCTTTTGTTGAGGCCTTTGAGTTATTCCTTTGCTAAAAAGCAGATTTCTCCCACCTCTGCTGTACTGTAAATAAAATGCAGTATCAGGTAACACTTTACATTGTGTCACTAATTACTGTGTATTTACATAGTAGTTACATAGTAAATAAATGTGTACTTGCACATCATTACAATGTTAACATGCATAGTTACAATTTACTTAACATGTAAATCTTTTTGCTTGATATATGTAAGTACACAATTGTATCAGAAAAGGGTTAGTGTACACATCTGTACATTATAACTATACATAATAACATTGTAAGTTTGTGGAGGTACACTTGTATTTACTCAGTAGCTCCTATGTAAATACACAGTAATTAGAGACACTTAATGTGAAGTGTTACCCAACCAGAAAGCCAGATCATTTTTTATATTATTATTATTATTATTATTAGTAGTAGTAGTAGTAGTAGTAGTAGTAGTAGTAGTAATAATAATAATAATAATAATAATAATAATAATAATAATAATAATAATAATAATAACCCATTAAATAAAAAAATAGAGAAAGGGTGCTAGTATTTCAATTGTGAAAGAGGGACCGTTTCCTTCAGTTGTCATGTTCCTACCAGAGTTTAACCCAATTCTAATTGCATAACCCCCCTCCTACAGCTGAGAGACAGCGCTTGACTGAAGCAGTTAAACAGGACACGGAGAGTCTGCACATTAACCCTTCTGTGTTCCATTGCTTGTTCCTTTGTGTGCTGGATTTCCTGTGGGCCCAGTCGGAGGGTTTAATCCTTTTGAGTTTCCAGAGCATGGGTCTGGCTGGCTGCAGAGGACAGACGGGAGTGAAGCTGAGTGCAAAATAAATCTTGATGTGCACCTGACAGGTTTAGCTTGTGATTCAGGAGCTGGTATTAATACTGTGTGTGTGTGTGTGTGTGTGTGTGTGTGTGTGTGTGTGTGTGTGTGTGTGTGTGCGTGCTATTTAGTGCTGCACAAACCCGATTATTCAGATTGAGATCTCCACAGAAATCAGGTCCAGACAAGTCTACAGTCTGTCAGACCATTGTAAAAGTTTGCCACAGTATTTTTGCAGTTTTGCCATGCTTTTCACATAGTTATAGTATGCATTTACCCCAGTTTGCCATGTTTTTTGTATATGCTTTGCCATACCTTGCTGGGCTTTTACAATGCTTGCCTATGTTTCACCTTGTTTTTACTGTGCTGTATTACACTTTGCTATGCTTTTACTGTGGGGAAACTTTTCTAAGGGGAGTTAGAGTACATCTGCTTCATACATATTTAAGAAAAGCGTTAATTTATTCTGTCTACTTGCAAGTTGAGTGTTCATTGTTAATGTAATACAAGTGGAACAAGGGAAATAAAACAGCAGGAAAGGATGAGAAGCTGAAAGAAGACTTTTTTTTTTTCTCTTCTTGGTCAGAATTGAGATCAGCTGACAGCACCAAGTGTGCCAGGCGTTCCTCGTTATCCAATCCCTGCGCTGGCTGCAGATTACTATCACCATTCATTTATCAGTGGGCTGCATGGTTAGGGGGAAAAAAACGCCAGCAGACAGGATGAGAGCCTTCCTGGTGCTCATTTGTGCACAAGCGTTAAACGCACTGTGACGCCCGGAGTGGGTTCACTTCAGGCCGTCTCTCAAATCCTGTCCAATTAAAACTGACTGCTTTGAATCTGGTTAGAATCTTTATCGTGGCTCACACCAGAATAGTGCTGCAAACTGAGAAAAGGTTACAGCAGTATTCTACAGCCACTCTACGACAATCAGATCCCAATGTTATAGTATTGAGACCACAGACATCAAATTATTGAGAAATAAAAGTTTTAGTACTGCTGCATTTCTCCATCGTTGAAAAAGTGAGGGGGACATGCGTCCCTGCGTCCCCTTGTGTGAATTACACCTATAATTATCATATGAATCCTCAGATGACAGCAGTTTAGTACAGAAAGCAATCTCGCAGTTCAGATAGGGGATCTCTGCGTCATTGAATTGGCAATGTTCACCTCCTCATACACTATGTTTAAAAACAAAGGATCGCTTGAGTAATTCCCCTGGTGAGTAGCTGTACAGATCCAGTGCAGAGGTGCCAGAGGACAGCGCACACTGAGACTCTTCCAGACTAGCATCTGGTAAAACATATCAGTCGCTTGTTAAAGATGGATTACTGTAAAGAGATCTAGCTTTATTAATCCAATCAGGGCTGCCTAAAGCTTGACTCCCGGAAGGGGCTGTGACATCATCAGTGTAAGGTGATTAGCAGAGAGAGATGGTTAATGTGATAACTTCTATTCGTCTTGCACCTATTGAAAGTATAGACTTCTGTTGTACAATGGGATTTGTTCTTAGGGAGGAGGGATCATTGGCCCAGCAGAGAAGGAGGATCAGCAGATTGTTTTTATGAGTAATCAAGGGGGTTGAATGATCTGGTGGCAGGAAGGTTTAGCTGGAGAAAGTTTGAGGTCAAACATGTCCAGTGGCTAGCAGAACGGCACGTATTATCACAAAGAGGGCGTCCAAACTCTGATGCAAGCTGAACGGGCTGCAAACAGCAGCACTGCTTTAGAATATTTTAGGATTGAATGCTGCTGGATAGTGAAGCACTACCACATCAAGGGCTGGTAAACATTCCATGTTGGACCCGCGTTATTCCGTTACTTAAAATGATAGTATTCGTTATTTTGTCTGAACAATACACAGGGAAATCTAAGAGAGGGCTGTCTATACGTAAGTATATAATTGCGTTTGAACAACTTTTACAGAAAATGAGAGAGCGGCTCACCACAAAATATAGTCACGTGGGATGAACCCTTACTGGAATTAGCATATTAACCTGGCTAGATGAAGCTGTTGAGTAGTCAGACATGATTACAGCTGCTTGTGCACTAGTATAGAAAGAAGCAGTGTCATCCTTTTGAAGTAGTAATTTTCACAAAGAGGTTAAATTGAGCTGAAACAACAACCCGTCACCAGAATAAAAAAGTCAGATAAGTGTACGTAGTATCTGTGACTGACCTGAGCACGTAAAGATCAGTGTGACAAACACAGCCTGACCTTGTGAAATACGAGTAAGCAGCACACTTCATTCCCGTCTAGAATTGAGCAACAGTCCCTTCTCATATTGAGCTAAACGTCCCCTCATTTCAGATACTTTCATTATTTATCTCTTTGAAGAAGAAACCCATGACTTTACATTAGTTTTAGTGCAATGCAAGGCTGTCTGTTTAACAAACAAACTCAACCAGCTTTTCACGACCATTCAGACAGCACACAGTGAACTGAAGCAAGCCAGCTGCTTTTTGGCCATCTTCCAGTATTCATCCAGAAAGCTGTCTCCCACAGCAGTGAGAAATCCCAGCTTCTGACTCCTCCATTGCTCGTGTCTGTTAGGAAGTTGCAAACAAAAAGAAAGCTCATGTCACCAATGTGTTCAATAATAGCTTAAGGTGCGAGGGGTATCAACAGAAAGCCTGTGCACTGATCGGCAGAAAGGATTCTACTTCTTGCAGTGGTGAAATATTTGAAGCCAATTGCTCCTTTTTGTTTTTCATGAGCTACTTATTATCGCACAATCTTGACATAACACTTTTTCCATGTCGTCAATGAGCCACCGTAGGTACCAATGCAACATGCATGCAGTGTATACAATATACTGTACAAGATCAGAGACGTATCTGACTGTTTAAAAACTACTTCAGTGTCATTGAATTACCTCTGTGAGAGAGAAAGAAAGAAAGAAAGAAAGAAAGAAAGAAAGAAAGAAGTGTTGTTTCCACAGTCATGGAAACACTCATTTGATTTTTTTTTTCCTTCTTAAATGAACATCTACAGATCACAAGGAAATCACACCACATCTATTACGCCTTGCAGGTTTATGTGAAAAGTCTGTTATAGCAACACTGTTTGTCTCGTTTCCAATAAAAAGATTACAGGAGTCTATCATGTGGCCTTGTGAGCGTACTGTAACTCTGAAAGAAATGGCTGTCACTGATTACACTGAAACAGTGTATTGAAAAACGTGTGTCGTTTGCGAAACCATAGCCATCAATGTTGTCGTTTTACGAAAAAATAGCAATCAATGTTGATCATTTTTGTGTATATTGATAATGAAGACGAAGTGGTTAAGGATACAAAGTGGTTAAGGATATTTATTTTTACCCAGCTGAATTAAAACAGATTTTTTTTTTTCATTGTACTTGGCAACATTTTATTAAACGTTTACAAATGAATACAAGAAATGGCTTTGACCTTATGAACTACAGTAATCCGTCACGTATCTGACTGTGGTGGGACCAGAGTATGGGCGGATATGTAAAAAGGCAGATAAATGAATCCTGTTTTAAATACCATGATACACAACTGTAACAATTACTATATTAACACAATTATTGTTTTGAGATTTTATTAAGGAGCTCACCTAAATCCCTTGTTTAGAAAGATACAGGGTATTAATGCTTGTGACAGAGTAGCCGTCTGCCGTGTGGATGCGTGCATTCGCTGCTGAGTGACAGGCAGGAGATCGAGACGGAGGTTGAAGCTGATACACCCCGCAAGCGAACAGGATTTATTTACATATCAACACACTGAAGAGCTCACGTGACACTACCAGCAATGGTTGTGCATGGAGCCCATACAACACAGTGTACGAAAACTTTGGTAGATCTACAATCTCTAAACTCATCTCTGTTCAATAATAAACTAACGTTGCTGAAGAGATTGATCATGGCGGATAAACAGTTAGGGCGGATATGTGACGGATTACTGTATACCAATTACGCTGAAACAATGAATTGAAAAAAAACAGGTATCCTTTGTGAAAAAATTGCAATAAATTATGATAATTTGATATTTACTGATATTTAATTAAAACAGATACAGATTTTAAGTGTTTTGTTAATTGTACTTGGCAACATTTATTAAACGTTTACAAATGAAATCTTATTTGCAGAATCCATAAATACCAAATGAACCCAAATGAACAGCCTTCCTGCCTTCTCTAACATGCCCTACATTGTAAAGGTCAGTGTTCCTGATCTGAATATTGGCAGGTTAGGAGTTATGCTCACGGGTTTTCTGTCTTGACGAGACCCAGCCTGTGTTCATTTAGCTTTCTGCCTTGAGCCTTTCTGAGACAGTAAGAAAATAAAAATGCAAAGAAAATAATGTGTGCATTCACATGCAGTGTGGCACAAGACTAATGCAGCACTTTGTGCACATTCTGGAAGATACACAGCAGGATCACCTAGGCAGTGTGCAAGCTCAGCACTTGGATTACAGATTGTGCACATTCTCGAAGATGCTCACCTAGGCAGTGTGCAAGCTCAGCACTTGGATTACAGATTGTCGTGCATTAAAAGTCACTGATGCCCGCTCTACAGGATTGCAAGCACCCACAATATACAGAGGAACATGCTGTGCAGCCGGCTTGCTGGTGTGACTGCTCCTCAGTATCAGATGCTTGTGAGTTCCAGGCGTAGCTGCAATCCTGAACACAGTGTCCTGAACAGAGAGGCTGAAAGGGAAGCCATACAGACACTGCAGCTGGGTAACAGGAGAGGATGATCCTCTCTGACCTCACCTCAGGGACCTGTTGGCTGGACAAACTGTTTTGTGAAGTCATTATTATTATTAAAACATTTTAATACATATTTATATTACATTTTTTTTTTTAATAACATACGTACAATCTTATAATACAAACCTATTCTGAAATATGTAACTTTAGCATTCATACAATACATGTATAAATCTAAACCCACAACCCATGCCCATTCCTTCAGTGATGATTATTACATAGTAGGAATAACATGATAACCAATGTTACAACATTTTTAAAGTCACAGTCGTGAGCCGGCAGCAGTGTATATCATGCATCTATTTTTGTTATTTATTTAAAAATGAGCTTTACATTTTAAGGAAGTAATTGAATCACTGTGTGCCTTGCTTTGTAAATATCAGATATGTATCATGAATAACTTGCTTTTTAGCCCAGTTGTTCTTTTGAGGACAGTCCTTCATTCAGGTAGCTGTTAATCAATAACAGCTCTGTTCTCATTAACGATTCAGTGATTCAAAATGAAGACATATGTTCATTTTAATGAGCAGCCCTGTTGTGACAGTGGTCAAGATTAGCCCTCTGACTTTTTCTGTTTGCAGATGCAGATTTAGAAACTGTCATTTACTCCAAATCGTCAGTTGTACATTTTTTACTAAAAAGAAAAAAAACACCAAATGAAGTTTCTAAACGTTGGTTCAGGGGGAAGGAGTGCCCCCGGCACACATTACCTCATCCGATTCTGGATTCTTCAGAGCGCTGAGTGTTTCAATGCTTTAACGTTATTCAAGAGTAACCCATACTTCACTCATAAAGCTGTTGAATAGCCTACTGAAAACAGCTCCAACTGGCTACGAAGATGTCTGTCTGTATGAACAACATTCAGTTGCTTCTGTCAGTGACAGGTCTTTGGTTTGGCGTTTGTTTGGCTTGTTGCTGGTGTCTGAGCCACAACAAAAGTGTGTTTTTTCATTAAGTGAATCCAAACAAATAAATACTGCTGCCTAGTTGACAGTGTCAATATCACAACCCCACTATTACAGTTAGTTATAATGGTTACCTAATGGGGGGTTACAATAACTGTCAATGTACAGGTGGAACCTGTTTAAAATCTCTACGTCAGTCCAGCATGCTTTATAATAAGATGCAATGGTTTAGCTAAGAAAAGCCTGATGTATCCCGTCAGGAATACCTTACATATATAATCATGTTAATATGAGATTATGTACTGTGTGGAGGATTGCGTTTGGATTTATCTTCAGCATGAGCTAATATACCTTATGAAACCGGTAACTCACAGAACACAGTGTAGACAGAACCCATTGACATGATTACAGAGTACTGCAAGTGGTAAAGGGGTAGCTAGATCTCCCTGACTATCATTTAACCAGAGTGTTACCGCGGTAAGAAAGAAGCAGCCCACGTCGTCCCCTTATTTATTAAAACTCTGCCTGGATACAACTGCATGAGCTCGGCGGTGACTACCAAGTACTGTATGCTTTGTTTTAGCATCTTGAATAATGTGGGTTACCCTATTGCAGCATGAAGCTTGGTGTATTCATCCGGAGAAAAGCGCAGCATAGTTACAGACAACTCAATGCCTATCCGTGAATATGGGTTTCACCTCATTAAAAATTGACGACACAGATTTCTCTAAATATTCTCCTAGGCATAATAGCAAGCATGAGTTACAAGGCCTCCCTGTGGAGGGGAGCGTATATGTTTTTGTAAATAAACCACCATCAACCATGTTTTGAGATTGTTACTTCTGTTTGCTCCTGAATGATAAAGACCAAGCTTTCTTAGGCTTTGCCTTCATACTCGGTACACAGCTGTATTCTCTGATTCTATGCGTCAAGTTCGATCGTGGGTATCGTCCAATCTCTTGTTGGAAATGCCCCAAAATGCATTCCTGTTCCTCCCTTTTTTTTTTTTTTTTTTTTTTTTTGTCTATGGAGGGGAACACCAAAATGCATACCAAATTCATATTTCATGAATACCAAATTCAATTGAATCCATCAACACAGACAGTCTTTCTCAGCTCATCCTGAGTTAAAGGCCCTGCAGTATACAGTGCTTGTGCTGTAGGGCAGGACTTCACTACTTGTGGATCATCAGTAGTAAACCCCCCTGACGTAATGTGTTCTGAAAATAAAGAACTTGTGTTTCTAGGCGTGTTACTTAGTTTCTGTACCTGGTGCCACGTAGCACTCCAGACTGTTAAAACCTATTTGAATGCTACCCAAATGAAGCAGGGAAACATGCAAATAAGGACAATAACTTTTTCTTCTAGGCAGACCTAGATCCAGAGATAAGGAAGAGGTAGGGAGTGCTTTGAATTGTAAAGCAAGCTCCAGCACACATTCTGGGGTTTAGAGCTAGCGTTCACACTAGTGAACAAACAAAGTTGGGATTTAGTGCAGAAAGTGGCGTTGTTTAAACAAAAATAGTACGCTTTTTGTTAGGCAAATAGAATTATATTTCTTTATTTTTTAATTTTGTTTAATTGATTCAGTTGGTGAATGATCTTCCAAAAACACAGCACATTCATCAATACGAGATTTAGGGACATAGGGCTTTAATTAACTCCTGTTTTTTGAAAGAGGTAAAATTACAAAACTAAAACCAAACAGTTACTTTATATATGTCAAGGTCTCTTCAGCACTCTCTGTGTTTATTTGTATCTCATGTTGTAACATTAACATGATTTTAATTCAAGAGTTAATTTAAGAATAGAGGAAACCCTTTGAGAACAAGGCCTCGCTCTCCAGTAGCTACTCTGTGCACAGGAGTACTTAAACTGCACATGTGTTCTTTCAATGAGACAGTCAGACAGTATTTGTTTGTGAAGCATGTTTGACTTCATCAACTCTCATGTTGTAAAAGTCGTTGCTGCCCATGGCCTTGCCTCAGCTCTGCCCTGGAGGGAGCATCTTTTAACACAGGTAATAGATACTGTACATAACTAGCTGTACCGGTTTGGCAACTCAGAAACCCTCGCAGCTAAAACCGAGACCCAACTCCATGCATATTGGGCTCCAAACAGCACCTGGGCTGGACACAGCTGGACCTAGTACAAGTACAGTAGTGGTCTTAGCCGCAGGGGAGAGTGGATTAGATTACCTGTGCCCTCCAGCCTGACACTATAAAAATGCAGCAATTCACCAGCCTCCCTTTGCGTTGGTACACTGTGATGGTGATGTCATTCACAAATCTGATACCTGAGAGAGAGAGAGAGAGAGGGAGGGAGAGGGAGAGGAGAGAGAGAGAGAGGGAGAGAGAGAGGGAGAGGGGGAGAGAGGGAGAGGAGAAGAGAGAGAGAGGGAGAGAGAGCCTCGTTACAAGCTGTCACTAGAGTATTGCATCACCGGGAGGGATGGTCACGTTGCACTAAAGGATGACATCACCCAGCTGGCTCCATTCACCAGAGAGCAGTCTGTAGCTGCAGCCCCAGCGAGGGACTGCTGCTCGTTTCTCTTTTCTTGTTCCCCAATAGAGAGGGAGAGAGCCCACTATATGTTTTATTAACACCTTTAAAATGTGCATTCTCTTAAAGAATTATTTGGATACTAAGCTGACTAAAATTCTATTTGATTACAATGAAAACAACTCGCTGAGCTTCTTTAGAAATTGCCTCTCCCTTCCAAAAATGAAATGCTTTCATGAAGTGAATGAGCTGTATATGCATACAGATTACATATTGGGCATATAGGTATACATATTGATTTGTTATTGTTTTGAAGAATGTTGTCAGGTCCAAACCCGGGACACTGATAACAAGAGTTTGGGAAATGGACATGATTCATGGATGACCTTTTGAACCCAAGTAGCAGTCTGCAGTTATCTGAAGGGATCTGGCCAGTCATTCACAAGGGGTCATTCTTTTCTATTGCTCTTGGGGACACTGCTGCTATTGAGAGACTTTACAAATATTGGTGCATTGTAAAAAATGGATTAAAAAAGAGATAATTGTAGAGTGCTCCCATGGTCAAATAGCATCCATGCAACATGGTATGATTCCTCCAGCACTAACCAGCCAATGCACTTCAACATCCATCTCCGCAGTGTCCCCTGAGCTTTACATTGTGACGGTCCAGTCCGCTCTGTGCCCATTGACCTCTCTGTGTTGGGGCTGTTAAATCAGGTTAGTGGGCGGGTTTCTGTGCAGCTGCTGCTGAAAAGTCTTAAACTGTGGAATTCACATATCAATAAATAATAAAAAAAAAACATTTCACACACTTCATTTGAAATTATGGATGAATCTCTGTATGTATATATAACATATTTATAAATGGCTAAAAAAAATATTGTTACCTTTACACTAACTTGAACCCATTTCACTGAGAAAGACAAAGTGAGAGTGGGTGTTTAGTACTGCACCCCACAGTAATAAACAAGTCACTATACATTTACAAAACATTAACAGATAAGGAAATACATGTGTTACCATGGTAGTAAATTAGCTACTGCATTAAGAGTTAACAAACTAAAAGAATAATAAAGAGTTACACACAGATCTGATTTCATCCCGCTTCGTCTCATTTACAAGAGCCTTCCTTTTCAGAGGCTGCTGCAAATGAAACAAGTGGAAACCATAAATAGCCAGAAGTACTACTTAAGAGCACAGCGTGCCTCGCACAGCAGGCACGATGGGAGGATGCAGAGAGCGCTGTCATGGCAGAACCTGCTGCTCACTGCTTCTTCTTTATATTTGAGCATTCGTCAGCATGCAGTTTTTTAATACAGGGATGTTTTAAAATCAATAACCAGAATATGCATTCCGAAGTGCTGAAAATACGTTTGCAATCGAGGCTGTCTGATGTTGAATACCTCCCTTGTGTGCTTTTTGAATGTGAAGTACAACCAGCGGGCCCTAATGCTCACACAATGCATGGATCCCTTTGTGTTATTGCCTTCTATTCAGAGCCAGTTCTCGGGGGCTAAAATATATATTTTTTTTTTTCTCTACAATTAACCGTAAAAGCGCTGACTGGCCAAACAGGTCATTCTCATTCACTGTAGTCTTCCATAGTAATTTGAAACATATTCTATACAGAACTTGAGTGTGTTTGCTGTCACACAGCACATGCTTCCAGTGCTCATAGACTTCAAGGGCTACTTTATATCATGCACATTGTCCTCCGATTTCATAGCTTACCTCTTTATTACCCTATTATATAATTCTGGATTGTTTTTGCTTAGATCTTAATTTGTCATGCTTACTAACTATTCCAGTATATTTGTTTCTGACAAGACTCCTTTACAGAAGCAAAGTGAGGTGGGGACGCATATCATTGTTGCACAGGCTTCAGTGCCCAAAGCTTCACTTATGGGCTTCAGTGCATGGTGCAACACTAATATACCTCCCCACATCCCTACCTCCCTTCATGTTTGTTTGGAAGCTCAAAGCTGTAGAAATCTTCAAAAGATCAGGCTCCACAGTAATCACTCAAATCTCCATAAGGAACAGATGCATATTATTATTATTTCTTAGCAGACATCCTTATCCAGGGCGACTTACAATTGTTACAAGATATCACATTATTTTTACATACAATTACCCATTTTATACAGTTGGGTTTTTACTGGAGCAATCTAGGTAAAGTACCTTGCTCAAGGGTACAGCAGAGGTGTCCCCCACCTAGAATTGAACCCACAACCCTCCGGTCAAGAGTCCAGAACCCTAACCACTACTCCACACTGCTGCCCTATATAGGCTGTGTGGTCCTTTGGTTAAAGAAAAGGGCTTGTAACCAGGAGGTCCCTGGTTCAAATCCCACCTCAGCCACTGACTCATTGTGTGACCCTGAGCAAGTCACTTAACCTCCTTGTGCTCCGTTTTTGGGAGAGATTCACGTCAAAGTGACTCTGCAGCTGATGCATAGTTCACACACCCTAGTCTTTGTAAGTCGCCTTGGATAAAGGCGTCTGATAAATAAACAAAAAAATAAAAAAAATTAAAAAATGCATGCAAGGCATCACATTGATCTGAACTTTACTTTGCCCTGGGCCTATGGAGGCTGATATCGTATATCTCAAATATCATCAACTGTAAACTCGATGTTGTATCTTTAAAACTTAGTCAGTCCTCTTTTCTCGCTTTTTCTCTCTTTCAGGCATCGGTTAGCTGGGTCTTGTAGCCAGGCAGACTAGAATCTCTGTATCAGTTACTCATGCCTGCCCCTTGGGCATAAGCACAAATGCAGCACAATTTACATGTGGGAAAACTCTGAAAGAGCAGTAATTGCCTGAGTTGTTAAAGTTACAGCGTTTGTAATTCTAGCGTTTACCAGGGTGTCTCATAAACAGGCAGTGTTCACATTCACAGAAATGCAATTTTCATTCAAGAAGAATGCCACATTTTACTGTGCTGAGCCGATAAAGTGCAAATGACACAAAGAGCATGGGTGTGGAGATTCTGCAACTTCATGCAGATGTAATTGGCTCTGTTCAGAGTGGCACAATGCATCTCTGTTAAGCACTTTTATATGCTTGGCACTGTTCTGTTTCATCTGAAAATCTTATGAGCCATAACAAAAAGGGATGGGCTCTGGGATGGATCTAGGTGTTATAAATGATGACCAGGCAGCTTCTAACACCACCACACAGAGAAAATGGTTGTCTTGTTAATCATGGAAGCTGTAGGTTCAAGTTATAGTTGAGAATATGGGTTTAATTGAAATCCCTACTTCTCTAAGATAACCTTTTCAAACAATGTGATAACTAGGTCCCCAATTGGAATATACTCCCTAGGACCGAGCCTTAGCAAGACGCTACCAAGCTTGTATTGTGTTTGTAAAATTCGACTTGTATATCTGGCTGTGCAGTTCCTCTCATCAGCACAGCCATTTCTCCCACTCCGTTATCAATATCTAAACATTATTACCCAGAAGCACTCAGAATGACTTGGGTACATGTTGTATCCAGGGTCTCAATGGGTTTCATTTAAACACAAAACACATGCAGTACAATTTGAGTCAGTTAACTATTAACTCCTGGTCAGTACAGTATTTTAACTTAGCTTGGATTTCCTCATCTTAATTTTCATTTTATTTGTGTTTTTAATACCTGCCAATCACAAACAGGTATTGTTAAACAGGCATGATAAGTTATGTGTCGTTTGATTCTGAACCGTTCAGAAAAATTGACCACTTTTGTCAGTTACTGATTTTTTTCCAAATGGTTATTTTCCCTTTGTTCTTCATAGTAACTGTTTCAGCCAATCACACGCTGTCAGATGATTTTCCAGCCTGTTGTGTGGCTGGGAAGGATGGGTACAGAACTCCATAGCACCTCTCCCTCAGAAGAAAAAAGAGACAACGACGCAAACTCCGACTTTGGCAACAGAGCTAAAGTAATCCTCTTCTCCCATTGGCTCCTGAATTTCAGAGCCTGCGTGCTGCATCGAACCTAACCTCGACTTGCAACCGGCAAGCACTGGAACGTACCACTAGTTAACATAACCTGGGGGGGTGGGGGAAGGGCATTGTACCGCCTCTCCCCAAAAAAGTTAACACTTTACAAAATTTGCCTACACAAAAATATATAAGTTTTCAACTTCAGTAGCACGTTGAGATTGTCAAAGATTTGAAATCCTTAAAGGTTTTACTCTTTGATGTTAAAAGTGACCACCCCCCTGCTGCTAAAGTGGTTGTTTCGGGATGAAGTGAAAGGTTGACTGCTGCCGGGCGGGAGAGCTGTTAAAATGAAGGCTTCAGTTTAAGGGTTTCACCGGCTGAAGAGAATGGTAGAGCTGGCATCTGCATTCTGTTCTGTTTATAGCGGTTTACCGTTCAAAATTAGTAAAGGTGTTTAAAGCCTGGTGCTTTAACTGATTTTTTTTTTTTTTTTTTTTTTTTTTTTTGTATTATTCTGAAGCGGGTATTCAGAGCTCGAGACTGTTAAAGTTTAGCGGACGTCTGCTGTAATAAGTATTTTTGTGTATTTTTTAATTGCAAAATAAAGTGTGTGTTTAATCTAGACAATGTATAACACAGTTTGGACTATGGAGCAAGACGATAATGATTGGAGGGACGTCATGATGCCATATTCAACGGAGTTGATATTTTATATCGAAATGGATCAGCCACCAGGTACACAACAGATTTTTTCACCTTTTTTTTAATTCCCTTTTTTATTTCTTTATTTTTGTTAGTTCTAATGTGTCACTGTTGTGGTCTTAAAGACGCAGGGATCTCTTAAAAAGCAGCAATATGTTTGATTTTATATACATATATAGCCAGTATTATATAAATATATAGGTTGATAACCCTGCTAGTTTAAAAGGGGCATTGTACTGTATTATTTTTATGGATTTGTGCGCATCAGACAATTAATCTCAATCAAGACCTCTGCCATATATATATATATATATATATAATATATATATAAAAAAGCCTGGTATTTTAACAAAAAAAAAAAGCTTTTTTTTTTTTTGTAACCTTCTTTTATTAAAACCTCAACTCGACTTTAAGATTAATCTTATTTTTGTAAAACAAAACACAACTCATATATATACATATATATATATATATATATATATATATATTTAAATGAAGTGTTTTAAAGTAGTAAGACCGATCTTCAGGGTCGATGGGGTTGTATGTACAGTGTACTTTTTGTTTTTTTTAATTGACGCTATGCAGTTGTACTAACCATGAAGTAATTGCTTTTATCTATATCTCGTCTTCAGTATTATACGCTTGTATGTTGTGTTATTACTTGTTCCTAAGGAAAGGGGCACTGCATGTTGTGGAGCATCCATTTTAATACAGTATTGCAATCAATATTCTGTACAATAAGCTGAAAGGGCTCACTTTTTTGTTAACAAAACATTACTTGAACACGCTAATATTTGATACATTGCTATTATTGTTATTATTATTATTTTATACACAGTAGTCCTGTACAGTATTTCACAATTAATGTAGTTTTCCTTTAATGCAAATCATTTCATGCTTAATATTTAAAGGAATAATTTAAATATACAGTATAGTACAATGCAAACACACACAGTGATGTGCAAATTAGATGTGTATATACCGATATGTTAGTGTGGGGTATTGTTATGTGAAAGGGTTACTGTCTTATGCAAATGTGTGCTTTGTTCATTTTGTTAACCCCAAAACACCTGATTTTAAGAAACATGACTATCACAATGGTAGTGTAATTTCTAGTGGTCAGAAATGCAAACAGATCTTGTTTGATCACCTGTAAGGCATCTTTCCAGTAATGGATTAATGGGGCAGCTTCATCTTCAGGTTGATCTGCTTGACCCCTCCCCCCCCCTTTTTTTTTTTTTTTTTTTTTTTTTTATTTTGCCTCACTGATCTCATTTTATTTTACATTTTTATGTTGGGGCTATCATAGAGGCAACTGGACATGCACAGAGTATTTGCCATTGTAATTAATTTTTTCCCCCTCTATTCAGTCATGACAGGAAATTGCATGTGGAGATGCTGTTGAACTTACAAAGCATCAGGTCGCTTGTGTTTCCATTTTTATTTTGCTCTAGTCATTTTGTTTAGGAGGGAAGGGGAGGGGTGTTACAGTGCCCCTTAGTGTTTTTGTGTGTGGGGGGGTGTTTTTAAATTTTTTTCTTTATTTAATATTCCATTTGACCTTTATAACTGTGACCAGAGGTAACCCCACTCTGTCTTTGCATTGGTGTAACTCTGCATTAGCACTGTCCCAAAGGCCTGGAGAAATGCACACAGGTTTTAATGAGGGGGGGGAAAGTGTGTTTTGAAGCAACCAGGTTTCCTAGTTGTGTCTAGAGAGCATGGTCCCTCCCAGAAGGTTCTTGGTAAATTCCTCCGTCTGTGTTTATGTGCTGTTCAGGCACTTTGCAGTCTGCTTGAATTGACAGCACTCATTTCTTTGTTTAAAGCAAATGTATTCTGAAGAGGTGCAGGTTCTGTATTTATCCACAGGATTATTAGTGCAAGAGTCTTTGGATTGTTTTCCTCTGTGCTGAGCACTGCTGTCTCTGACAAGATCTGTTTTTTGTTGCAATGCAATTCCAGTACAATACTGTATTGTCCTGTTGCAGGGTAGGTCAGTGCATTTACAGTACTTGAACCTGGTTGTCAATGTGCAGTGTGTTTTGCATAGTTTTATTGCACACACACACACAGCATTACATTGCTTATGGTGTTGGTTTTTTGTTTATTGCCTCAAAGCTTATGCTGTGCAGTGGTAATTTTTCAATGTGTATTTTTTCTATTTCACTTTGTTTTATGTACAAGTCAGAAATAGAGGGATGGCTGTACTGTAGCATTTCATCCACATGTCTGAAATCTGAGTTAAGCTGCTGTCTGGACAGCTCTTTGAGTGTACTAAGCTGCACACATACCCGGGATTAGTGTAAAAACTGTCCTTTCTCATTTTACATCTTGATTTTTATGGTTTAATCATAAATACTTTTTAAATCTAAAAGCATTCCACGTACTGTAGATATATTGAATATTCTTGCCTGATGCAAATCATGAGCTCTGAGTGTTCTTAGTCTTATTATGCTTACAATTCTGCAAGCTCATCCCCATCAGAATTCAAAACAAGACTGCTTCATTTGCATGGTGTTAACACCAAGGGAGGAAAATAAATACTGTGGATTTACCTGCAAATTAAGTATTGGTATTAAAAGACAAAACTTAAGTTGCACTAAGCATAACATCTTAGCAGTCTTTGTTTGTTTGTTTTCAAGACCCATGCTGTATTTATTCTACTTTGTATACTTTTTTCCCTGTGTGTGTGTGTGTGTGTGTGTGTGTGTGTGTGTGTGTGTGTAAAACCATGAAAAGCAGGCCTTCTATTTAATATGTTCTCCTGGTGTATAAAGGTGAACACAAAAGCCTAGAGACGTGTGAAGGACTACAGTAGACTTCACTTTGTAATCCAGCCATTTGTTACTCTTCAGTAAAGTGCACACTGCAGCGTGCCACCAGCAGCAGTTAAACAGTTACACAAGAAAACCCTGAAACACCATTTCAGAGGTAACCCTGTCTGCTTGTATGGACCTACTGTAGCTGTTTAGTTGAGAAGCCTTGCATCATTGTAAACTTGGTTTTAGGGACAGCATCTGTAAAAAAATAAATAAATAAATAAAAATAATTCAGTCAGTGGGGATTCTTTCTTTCTCTCCTTTCTTTCTTTCTTTCTTTCTTTCTTCCTTTCTGTCGGCAGCTTGACGGAGAATGTGCATGAGAGAGAGTTAGGGAGGTGAGGTCCTACAGATGTTCATTAGAATATTTATTACAGTGAAATTGAAATCAGAAAGAGTCTTGGTGTGCTTTAGGAGTTAAAGGTGGGGGGGGCGGGTATGCTGTGTTTTATGAGCATGGAATGGATAATCAGTGGGTGAATGCCAAGGGCTCCACTCCGCCCCTGAGTTGGGTGGGGGGAGGGGGGTGCAGCGACGGTCTATTAAGAAACCGTACAGTAGGGGTGTAATCGTGACGATGGTTTCATGCAGTCGCAATAAGATTAACATTGTTTTAGTAGAAAAGCATTTCTTTTTTTTTTATATAGTTTTTTTTTTTTTACTTTATCGTCTCCGTTAGAATTATTCCAAAAGCTGGTTTTCAAGTATTTATTCCCTTTTACTACCTAGCAAGTATAATATGTTTGCAGTCAGAGGTTTATTGCTAAGCAGTGTAGCTATGCAGTGTATTGCATGCAATGTGTGTGGAGAATGAGACTTCCTATTCTATCCAGTACCATATCTGAATACAGAAGGCAGTACTGGGTTATTTTGGCTTGTTTGAGCAATGTACTGTAATAGATCCTTGTCCCCTTTATTGTGTCGTAACATGGTAATAATAAAAAGCACTGTATGCAAACCAATCCGCATGTTTGTGTGTTTGCAGAAAATGTCAGCAAGCAAAGTTAGGGGCATGGCTCCTTTTTTTGCTGTAACCTGGTGTTTCTGTTCTGGTAGTACATGTTAAAGAAAAGACCCAGAAAATATGGAAATTCCACAGGTACATTTTTGCAACTGTCTGTATAGTATTGTATGAGCTTGAACAAAATGAATTGGCCAGCTTGGTTCATGTGTGATTTTTGTATTTAGGCAGCAATATGTGTCCATCCTCATGATTTTTTTTTTTTTTTTTTTTTTTAAATATAATTTTGTCCTTTCTTCTCTCCTTTTTGGTCAGTGTAAATCATTCTCTGTTAGACTCCCAGCACCTCTCAACAGCATAGCCTTCCTGTGCCTCTCGCTGCATCAGGAACACACGGCCCTCCCTCTGTGCTCTGATTGGCTGACACTGTCTCCATTCAGAGATTAGTTCTGCCAGGACTGATTTAAGATCAGGGTTTGCAGACTGTGAGGGAGGAAAGGGGAGGGGGTTACTAACGAGCGCTTTGCAGAGAGGCATCCAGCCCGAGCACATACACTCTCGCAGCACTCCTCCATGCGTGAAGAAGAGCTAGACAAGCTTTTGCAATGCACACCAGGCAGCTGCCGGAGCAGGAGTCTGAGAGCGGTAAGGGCAGGGGAAATATTGTAAAGTTTTGTTCTTTTGTGTAATTGGTGACAGGAGCTGAGGGAGGTTTAACCACATACGGTTTCAAGGCAGTGAAAATGAATTTTGCTAAATGTGCCGTTCTAGTGTAGTAAAGTATGCATGTTGATTGAGCACTGCTCAAGTTGATTGAGCACTGGAATGGATTGTGATTGCCTGTATCAAAATTTGGAAGGGGCTGCTGTGTGCTAATGGAATGGATTGCATGATTGGCAGCAGTCTTCAATGGGCTAATCTCAACACTTCACATTCTGAGGCATGGTCAACTCATGGCTGCAGTCAAACCCAGTCTTTTCGGTAAAGAGGTTTGTCAAATCAGGGCACTAGAATGTACGTCTGATTGAACTCATGGCTGGTCAAACCTCAGGGCAGACAAAGGGTGACTGTCTTTAGCACAGGTTCTAATTGAATATGGACTTTGCTGGAAAATTGAATGGAAAAATTGGCTTCAGAAATGAATGGAAAAATTGGTAGAAATTAGAATTCAGATTAGCTGGGCTTGATCCCACGAAGCCAGGAGGGATGATGACTGCTGCAGGGTTCTCAGTTTGTTCGTTGTAGAGGGTTGTAATTACAGCAGTACAATATGTGAAGCGCCACTTTTGTATTTCAAAAGAGTGCAGATGGACCTGACAGTAGGCTTGCTGTTTTCTGTTAATTTACTAAATATTTGTACTGGACCTTTGACCCTTTGTATTGAGTAATACAATAATATGCTTTGTCTGCATGTAACACTAATTTTATTTTTTATAATCATTTATTTGATACAGAATGTACTGCAGCGGTAGATGAAAATGACTCGCTCTAGCATGCAGTATTGAGAATTTAACTTTTAATAGTAAAAATCACCAGATTTAATTCATAGTAATTGTCTAATTTTGAAATAAATATATAAAAATAAAATTGCAGTACAGTACAAGGTAAAAGGTTCAGCGTTTTAGGATAGCTTTTTTCTTCCAAGTCGGTGGCCAGTGTTTTACTGGTTCTACAGCACCACCTCAAGCACCCCAGTCCAGCCCCACAGCTGTGTAAAAAGGCTCCAGTTAAATGGCTTCAGCAGAGCGCTGCCTTTTCAGTTTCTTTTGTTGAAGAATCCAGCCTTCTTTTTTTTTTTTTTGCTGCTGAGGCTCAACAGGATTTCATGCTGGCTCCTGATCCGCGCCTCCAGTACTCTGCTGCCGTCGCTATCTCTGCTCCAACGCCGGAGAGCACGGCTCTGAGCCTGAAACTGACATTTTCATTTCTACATGTTCTTTCAATAGGGTTTGCAGTATCAGCCCATTGCAAGCATGCAGCCTGGCTGCCTGGCTGCCTGGGCGCTTTGACATTTGTTTTATTTTTTATTCTTGCAGTCTAGGGTGAGCTGTCCTGGACCAAGCCCTATCAATGTTCTATTTCAAATTCAACAAAGCTGCCCCACTGAATTAAACTGGGCTATAAAAACCAGTTGTTGCTGTGCACTGTAATGTAGGTGTGTGTCTAAAATGAACTAACAAATAAAATAAATTAAGTTATACTGTACTCGGCAATGCGTATCAGTTATACATCTCATATTAGCAGTTTAATTTAACAAAGAAAAAAAAACTGGGGAGGGGCTACTCTTTGATATTGCCCTACACGCATCTCCTTTCTATTTCTCTTTGTGTTTATATACAGCTCTTGGTTGAGCTTCCTGGTGAAGCTATTTGAGAAGCGAGGGGAGCCATAATTCAGCTGCTCTTGGGCGTATGTATCTAGCAGTATGAATGGCTCCCTCCTGCTCACTGTATATTTAAACGGTACTGTTGTGGAGCCAAAAGGGGGTTGAGAGGAGTAAATGAACAAAAAAGTACAGACACCAAGAAACCGTTGGAAAGGACTGCTGCTGCACCTGCCTTCGGCTCCCTTAACATTAAACTGATCCATATATTTACCATCCATATTTACCTTCCACGGGGCTCTGTTTGCTTTGCTCCCAAATTCTTGAATTGTGTGTTTGCGGTTAGAATTCGGTGCACATGTTTCCCTTTGCGGAGAGCTTACTGTACTCTACTCTGCGAGCCCTCATGACTGATGCACTGTGCATTGCATTGAGACCCGCTTACATTACTGTGATAGCATTGTGAATTTCTGGGGCTCTTACTTCTGCCTAATGTATGGTGGTTTGATTTGTGGGCTTGTTAATGACTTTAAGCTCTCATTCATACAGTACGCTAATGAAGGTGTTGGCCGAAAGACCTGTCAACTTGACTTTCTGATAGTTTTAACTTCTTTTATGATGGTGCTCGTGGGCTTCAGTGCAGATGATTGGTTTCAAGAGCGTGTGCTGAGTTCTTTTTAATTATTGTTAATCTGAGCTGGTAAAGCTGAGAAATGTAGTGAGAAGCGTCTTGTTGCTGTTGACTAACACCAGTTGCCAAATGGATTCCAGCCTTTTATGTGCACACATCCTAAATTGCTTAATAGTTTTGTAACGGTGATCGTTGTTTGAGCTTCTGTAAATATATTTTCAATAAATGAATTGGGATGACTGTGTTACACTGACAGCTGCTACTGTAGTGTATATAGTAAGCAAAGCTTAGAATTAAAGTGTCTTTCATTTTGTTTTTTTTAAACCTGATACTAAATACTTTCGTACAATTTAAAGTAGAAAAGGATTCAAACTAAAGGTTCCCACAGCCCAGGATGATAAATGTCATTGTTGTCCTCCACCTCCTCAATGAAGGGGATAGATTTTTGTTCTCACCAGTATGCCTTCACACTCTCCTCATCTGGGAATGGCTGTTTTTTGCCACCCCCTATTGTCCCAGCAGCTAGAATCAGACAATCCAGAGAAACTCAAGCACCTGTGTCTTGACCACTCCTCCTCCTCCTTGTGACATGTCCGTCTCCCTGAAGGACTTGTCTGTTCCTGTTCTAACAAGTCTGGGCATGTCTGGGGCTGGGGATTCCTTTTGTGAGCTGGGAGGGGGATTCTAGAACCCCGGGGAGTGTTCCTTGGAATCCCCCATTCCAAACAGTCTTGGCTGTCGGATTCAAAACTGAAAGTGAAACAAAGGTGCTAGAGCCCTTATCCCTGATACATGGCAACGCATCATTAACCAAGCATACAAAACACCCCTTTTTCAAATCCGAAACATCAAGCATCCTGTCATAGACAACACCAGGGTATTGGTATTGGGAGCACAGTCGGCACCCGGTTTGTAAATTTCTGTTGAAAATATTCGCTAGGAATGAATAGAAAATGTAAAGCTAGGTTATTTAAATTGAAGGGGGCTATCCTGCATGTAATCTGAAAATCCCTTGCAGTCATTCTCTTTCCTTTTAAAACTGCTATCCTTGAAACCCCAAATGGCTTTCAACTTGAAACAAACGGTTGTTGGGGTTAAAATAATAACCTGCAGTTTATTGAATCACTTGGCTGATTTCTAAATGAAAATTTCAACACTGTAGAAAGTTGAAACGAGGCATTTGATGTTGGGACCCCAGGGTGCACAGCGTCTGGGTCAGGGTAAAGGTTAGTTTGGATTGGCCCGACTGGGCAGGGCTGTGGTATACAGGAAGAACACAAGACCTACTGTAAGCGTGCTGGGTTTTTCCACGTCTCCTGGTGGTTTGAAACGCTGCACCTGGGCCAGCATCTTTTAATCCTAAACCAGGCTTTCAAGGCTGGTGTGGGGGGTGATGAAGTGGCAGTTTTAGTTCTACCATAGTGTGTGTGTGTGTGTGTGTGTGTGTTTTTGCTTCTTTTTAATATACATTAGTAGACCCTGATATTGGTATGATACAGCCACCTGAAACTTCTTTTGTATCATAGTTTGTGTTGGATGGAAATGGTCAACTATACTGTGTCATTCATTCTTTCACTACTGTATGTAGTCTAGAAATATAGTCTAGGGTGCTGGTGAACTCATGAGGTAACTAACATCTGACCAAGATCATTTCCTACTTAATTGTTGCAATAAAAAAACACCACCACACTTATCTGTTTGAGCAAACTGTCTACAGTTATACACCAGGATGTTTGTGTTTTATAGTGAAGTCCTCTAAAAGGGAAGTCTTGTATGTAGGTTAATCGTGCAGTACCATTTAAGCAGGAACATAAATATTGCACGTGTACAGGGGATTGGGGTGGGGGTAGAAATGCCTTCTAAATGTAGGACTTTGTGTAACTGTGAAAGGTACAGCTGATCTGACAGAGGTAGGCTTTGAGCTAAAGGTGTTTGGTTAGCGGGCGTTTCTGTATTCCAAATCACTCAAAATGCAATTCCTGAGGCATTCTGGAGAACAGAATGATTTTTGAAAAATGCCCACCCCCTCGGCTTCCCTGAAGGAATTGGAGGCAATGGTTTGGATGTTGTCCTGGTGTTTCTTGGAGGTCATTGGGTCAGTCTCCCATAGGGATTGATTTAGCCAATAGTCTAGCTGACTGTCTGGAGAATCGGTAAAAATAAATAAATAAAATTGCTGGATTTAGTAAGATCTACTTCTGCTGCCAACATAAAGGCAGTGTTCGATAATGGCATATGCAATTTCAGCACAGCCCCTACACAGATGGATAAAACAAGATTAGACTATGCATGATATCGGTTATTTTTGTTAACAATTACATTATTTTTTACAAATTTATTTTCCACACATACAATTAGCCATTTATTTCCCTGTTGGGTTTTACTGGAGCAATGTAGGTGATGTTTGTTTGTTTGTTTGTTTGTTTATTGTTTATTGTTTATTGTTGATTTGCTGGTCTGTATTGATGTGTCTCTTTCTCTTTCAGCTCTTCCTCCAAAGCCACCCAAACCAATGACTCCAGTCAGCACAAATGGGATTAAGGACACAGCCAGCGTATCACTGCAGGAAGCAGAGTGGTACTGGGGAGACATATCTAGGTAATGTTGTTTAAGCTTTAAAGGAAATATTAGTTCAGTGCTTACTGCTTTTGTATCTAAAGATCCAGTACTGTAGATGGGGACCTGGGGTCACGATCCATTCAGAAAACCCATTATTTTGTCTACATAAACCCTTTTAGTTTAGGATCATTCTAAATTGGGAAAATAATCTATAAACATGTTAAATTTTGCTAATAAAAAAAAAAAATATGATTAGAAATAATAATCGGTTATAATGGATGTAGTATATGTCTGTCTCACCAATTGTATGGGGCTGCCCATGTTTTTGTTGATTTGCTGGTCTGTGCTGATTGTTTGTTGCTCTTCTCACTTCAGCTGGATCCCTCCAAAAAGTGTTGCAAACCAATGACTTTGCACATCTTGGGGAGAACTGAGGCTGTCGGGCAGATGCTTTTTAATAAGAAAAGTGTTGAATCTTATACAAGACTATTTCCAAAGAAGCCTATAAACCCCAATGTTTTTTATGCTTTAAAGGAAATATTAGTTCACTGGCTTTAGTCCTTTTTTTGTGAAGTATCTAAAGATCCAAAGGACATTAGAAGTGACCTTTCTAAATCCATTCAGAAAAACCAGAATGCTTGCTTGCTTTGGGAGACACCGTGCATTAAGAGACACCGTGCATTAAGAGACCGTGCATTAAGAGACACGGTGCATTAAGGCTTTCCCTCTGGTTTTAGGTATCTGTTCTGAGTGACTATAAATAATCTATAAACATGTTATTAATGAACGTTAACATTTTGTAATAATTATAGAACATGTTTAAAAATAATGTTCGGTTATAATGGATATAGTCAATGTCTGTCTCGCCAATTGTAGAGGGGTGGACTGATTTGCTTTTGGAAAAGTTAACTAAACATTTTCAGCATTGTTTTTTTTTTTTTGTTTTAATCACTTTCCGGATACCTGAACTAAAGTGTTGCATTTTCCACTGTGACTTTGCACATTATTGGGGAGAATTGATTAGATATTTTAAAAGAAAAGAGAAGTGAATGGTATACAAGACTATTTCAAATGATAAACCCCACAGGTTTTTAGCAAAGAGGTGATTTATACTGGCTTTATCCCGTTTAGGCAGCAGACACAAGGCACCAAAGGACATAAACTGTTCGGCACATTTCCAAAGGAAGGTTCGAACCTTGATGGTACTCATTTGCATAATTTATTGGGGACGGGGGGGAAAAAAAAAACAGGGCAGCTTTAGATTTGAAAATCCTATTTTACAGTTTTCCATTAAATGGAGTAAAACATTTAATGTTGTTTTTAAATACATTTTATAGAACAGAATCATGTTTTTATAATTTAAATAAAAAAGCAATTGTTTATTTAT
The DNA here is from genome assembly GCA_036884735.1 of Huso huso. Lineage (NCBI taxonomy): Eukaryota > Metazoa > Chordata > Actinopteri > Acipenseriformes > Acipenseridae > Huso > Huso huso. The sequence continues at coordinate 1,893,699 of CM072671.1, read as the reverse complement.
ACCTGAATATAGGCAGGACAAGCTGCTTGAAGGATCTGCAATGCAAGTGTTTAGTCTTATCTAACGAGGCACATAAGTGTGGGGTGAGACTTTACTACTACAAAATTATCAGTGAATATTTACTAATAATCTGAACTTACAGGGGGTCAAGTGATCCCATCATGGGTTCTGGCAGATTTAGATGATTCGAATTGCCTTCCTAGTTTGAAAACTTTTTTTTTTGGTTGTAATGCCTTCTTTTTAAACTGCTAAAGCAAAGAATCTCCAGCATTGGTGCAGTATGGTGCTGCCGAATCCCTGTGCTCTCAATCCATTAAGAGACACGGTGCATTAAGGCTTTCACGTTCACATCTGGGTGCTTTTATTTACACAGAGGCTCAGTCTTGCGCTTCGTAAATTGAGCAATCAAACTCTACATTCACTTAAACGTTAACATTTTGTAATAAATAAATAAAGGTTTAAAATACTGTTCAAGTACGAAGACGCTGCATGTCAAGGCAGCCCCTAGAGGTAAGAGCCCACTGCTTTGGGGTGGAGGGCTTGGGTTGTGGGCAAACCTAAAGTCAATTTTAAACTACTTTTTTTTTTTTTGCCTGCTGTCCGTTGATTCACATACAGCCTATTTTCCACTGTACACTTTTTTTTTTTTTTAAATAAGTGTATCATAGTAAAAACATTTTCTATTAATAATAAAAAATAAATACAGTGTAACCCATCAGAGAACCTTCGGAGGTTTAAAACATTCAAAAATCCCTGATGATGACAATTTTCCCAAAGAGGTGATTTATAATATATTCTGTTATATTATATTGTACAGAAAAGTTCAAGCACTATCGTAACAGGCTCATGTCACATTTTAAAGACACAATGAGTAAAAATGGAGAACTGGTTAAAACGATACATTTCCCTTCTAATGGGGATCTGCAGGAGAGCTGTGTTGCTATAAACCCCAGTAAGCTAGTGAATGTGAGTCCTGCTGCCTTTACATCTGTCCTGTCTGTTTCTTCTCTTTCTCCTGTCGGGCTGTTAAAGGTTGTGTTATTTTTGCAGGGAGGAGGTAAATGATAAGCTGCGGGACATGCCAGACGGGACCTTCTTGGTCCGGGATGCCTCTACGAAGATGCAGGGAGACTACACACTAACCCTAAGGTACTGGAAACGCAACAGAACCCCCTTTGTTTTGTTTTTTTTTTTTTTTTTCTCCTGTTATCAGCAAGTATTTTGTAGTGCTGATATGAACTTTGATTGGCATATATCTCTGTCTCGCAGTATCAAAGCAAAGAAATCTCTAGAGTAAAATAAACCTGATGGCACCCCATCAAATTATTCAAATTATACAAAGGAGAGAAACACACTTTTTTTTTCTTTCGACAGTAGAAACCAGTTTTTTTTTCTTTATTTCAAACATCATTTATTAATTGGTTTCCTTTTGCATTATATCCTTTTTTTATTATTTGTATTCCTTTGTGCAGGAAGGGAGGCAATAACAAGCTGATAAAGATCTACCACCGAGATGGAAAGTACGGCTTCTCCGATCCTCTGACCTTCAACTCTGTGGTGGAGCTGATCAACCATTACCGACATGAGTCTCTCGCCCAGTATAACCCCAAACTAGATGTGAAGCTCATGTACCCCGTCTCCAGGTATCAGCAGGTACGACACTTGCCTCCTCCTTGAAACTGAAGTCTACAAACGGGCAACAGCAAAGCGTCGTGTCATGGTGTGATGGTGGTTTTGTGTGTTTTGTTTTGTTGAGCATGCTTCTGTCTTCTGTCCCCAGGATCAGTTGGTAAAAGAAGACAATATAGACGCTGTTGGAAAGAAACTCCAGGAATATCATAATCAGTATCAGGAAAAGAGCAAGGAGTATGATCGGCTATATGAAGAGTACACAAGGACCTCACAGGTAAGGGCACACGCACACGCAGAGCTAATTTTTCAGACCAATAGTAGATTTTTGTTCTTTCTAACCTAGAATTACTATAACAAAGAACAGTTTAAATTAAAAGGTGTTGAAATTGTGGGTGGGGGGATTGTATAAAAAAAAAAAACTTGACGTTGTATTATAGGAAGCCTTTTAAATGCATCAGCTTGTGCTTGATACTCTGTCCCGGTTTGCTGAGTTATTTGCATTCTCCCTCTGCCAGGAAATCCAAATGAAGAGAACAGCTATTGAGGCTTTCAATGAAACTATTAAGATTTTCGAGGAGCAGTGCCACACACAGGAACGCCACAGGAAAGAATACATTGAGCGATTCCGAAGGGAGGGGAATGACAAGGAGATAGAAAGGTGAGGTTTATCATCACCATTGCTTTAGGCTTCAGAGTTATGTGTTGCAACTGTAGCCAAGTGCTGATTTTAGCAAAAGAAGAAAAACATTGCCTACATTTTTTTCACCCATTCTCCCATTATCAAAGGAGATGCAGAATAGACCATTTGAAAGCAGCTTTTATTTTGTATTTGAATGTATGCATTTAAATGCAGCTTTTTTGCACTTCAGAAGTGAATTGCATTGTGTCTTTCCTCTGCTTGTAATCTGACACCCTAGGGGAGTTGGCAAGAGTTGCCATTCCAGACCTGCACCGCTGTCTGCTACGACAGTGTTGGGTTTAGTGTTGAGTATATTTCTTTAGCAATGACAGGATTCTCAGTTCAGATTTGTCATCCAACTAAACTTTCAGATTTATTTATTTATTTATTTATTCATTCATTCATTCATTCAGTTCTATCCAATTTGTATCGCATGCACTGTGTAATATCGTAAAGTGCCCTTAGTTGTAGACAGTTGTCCACTCCCCTGTCTGTAGCTCTTCTCTCCACTGAATGATTTCCTTTTTTCTGCGGCAGAATCATGATTAACTACGAGAAGCTTAAGTCCCGTCTGGGTGAGATCCACGACAGTAAGATACGCCTGGAGCAAGATTTAAAGAAACAGGCACTGGACAACCGAGAGACAGACAAGAAGATGAACAGCCTTAAACCGGACCTCATCCAGCTCCGCAAGATCAGGGATCAGTATCTTGTGTGAGTGCAATTGGGTTTTATCAGTATTGTATGAGAAGTACAGCTTCTTGAAAAATTAGGTTGAGCTGTGTGTGTTTGATTGTCAGCTCTGTTACTGTGAAAGTATTTCTTTGCGGTGAGATCCACAAAGAACTTTTGGATACAAGATGAGACGTGGTGTTGTGTGAAATAAATAAATAATTAAATATGTCGTATAATCTATTTATTTCGGTATTGGAAATGCTGTGATGCTGGATGTTCCATTCTTGATTCCATTTTAATGCTGTCCTCCTCCTCCTTCCTTTTACAGCTGGCTCAATCACAAAGGGGTACGTCAGAAACGAATTAACGACTGGCTCGGAATCAAAAATGAAAACGTTGATGAGTGAGTACACGTTATGCTGCGTTTTATTTCATTTGATAAATTTGACATTGCTCTGCTGCTAAATATAGTGCCGGTATTATCCAATGCCAAAATAATCAAGTTTTTCTTAACGGCATGATTTCAGATTCAGTCTTCAGATTTACTTTTCATATTATATTTTATTTTAAAGACTGCAGATTACGTGGAGTGAGAACAAGACATTGAACTGTGAATGCATCTTGTATAGCAATTGCATAATTTATATTTATTGGTAAAATAATGTAATTTACTCTATTATGCAAATTCGATTAGTCCATTTTTATAAAGTCTTTTATTTTAAAGGTGCTTAACAAATATTTCAGCACAGTCACAAACCTACATTGATATGCTGTACTGTGAATATGTTGTAGTAAGTAGTTCACTTTTCACTTTCTTTAAAACAAAACAAATGCAGCACCTACTTTGTAAATGAGGAGGATGAGAATCTGCCTCACTATGACGAGAAGAGCTGGTTTGTGGGGGATCTAAACCGGACGCAATCGGAGGACCTTCTCTGCGGAAAACCAGACGGCGCCTTCCTAATCCGAGAGAGCAGCAAGAAGGGCTGCTACGCCTGCTCCGTGGTGTGAGTATTGCAGTTATCGCCTTAAATGTTGGTAAACGAAATGCTTTATAAAACAGAGTATGATTGTGTTAAGACGTTTAAATTCCCACGCCCTATTTAATCCTTTTTTCATCAGCCTTTTGTGCTTGTTTTCTGAGCCCTGCCCAGTTTGAAACGCTGGCACCAAGGAGTACCAGATTTTAAGCCCCATTGTCCTGCTAGCCTGGCTCCTGACCAGGTCTGAGTCGTCCATACGGTGTGTTTTTTAATAGTCTTTTTAAAATGGCTGTCTGTGAGGCTGTGTGTGTAATTGTGTAGCTTTTACCCCAGACAGACACTTCCCCTTTTCTTTGACTGGGGTCAGTTGCTGGCATTGGCACCAGAACAGCTGAATGACCCAGCTTTTGACAATGGGTGCCAGCACGACATATGGGCCAGTGAAACAAAGTTGTGTTGTAGTTTTTTGAGGAAATGTAATGGGAATTTGCAGCTAAAATTGAAGTTACCACAAATAGTTAAGTTTGGGGTCATGGTGTTTTTTGAAATGTTAGAACTTTTTTTTTTTTAGCATTCAAGTCGTAGCACATCCTGTTTAAATTTCAATTTAGTTGTTAACCAAAAGGTATTATTTCCTGCACAGTTTAAATGCAGTCTGCATGTATTCATGCTGATAGTGTTATCCAATACTAACTGTCTGTCCTTTCTTTCTTGGAATTGCAGTGTAGATGGAGAGGTGAAACACTGTGTAATCTACAGCAGCATGCGGGGCTATGGCTTTGCAGAGCCCTACAACCTGTACAGCACTCTCAAAGACCTGGTACTACACTACCAGCACACTTCTCTGGTCCAGCACAACGACTCTCTCAATGTGCGGCTGGCATACCCTGTCTACGCACAAATGCCCTCCCTCCGCAGATGAAAAGAAACCAGAACTTAAACACACGAGTCGGCCACCTTTTGGAGTTTTATATTTTTTACTAGAACAATTGGGGGGCATTCTTTCTAAAGACTGCTTGATTTGCACAAGGAAGTTTTAAAGTTCTGTGAATGTGAAACGGAAACATGCCGCCACAGAGACTCGCGAGAGATACGTCTCGACCCCAGTTCAGGTGAACTTGGTGCTCCCTAAACTCAAGCTGGGACTTTTTTTGTTTTGTTGTGTGTTCTTTTTTTGGTCAACGGAATAAAAGAAGGAAAAAGGTCTATGTTGGCATACAGAATACAGCAGATTCTTTCCTCCAGGTGTTTGTATCACTGACTCATTGCTGCTGAACTTGAGGATTTGTAGTCTTAAGCAACAAGAGGCCAACTGGAGGGTGCTTGTTGTTTTCTGGGAGAGGGGGGTGGCTTTTTAGTTTAGTAAACTGAAATTCAGCTGGACTTTTTTTTATATATATATATAAAGTGGCTGGTTTTCCTACAAAAGAAAACGAGACAGCACTTCATTAAAGTGGAAGAAAAGGAGACCAAAGGAATCGTCAGAATTCAGATAAAAAAATCAAATTAAAAAAAACAGCAATGGAAACACAGATGCTTTATTTTGTACCGAACATAAAACAAAGTTTTGGCTTCGTGCAGCACTATTATAAAAAAAAAAAAAAACTTTTCTTAAGAACGTATTCTTAACCAAAACGTACCCACCAAAACTTTGTTCGTTGTCGGTTTTAAGCACTTATTTAAAAATAATAAAAATGTTTGTTTGTTTACAGCCGCACATTTCAACACCAAAATTTTTCTGTGTGGTTTAAAAAAATAAAAAAAAAAAAAAGAAAAGCAAGCCTTTGTCTCCTTTTTATTAATTATAGAATTGTTTTGTTATGGTCTGTATTGCTAAAATAAAACATTTTAAAATAAGCTTTGAATTATCAGATACCAGTATAAAATGAAGCAGGTACTAAGGTTGTTGATTTTAAAAGAAGGAAAAAAAATTAATAAGACAGAAAAAAATATAGAAATGCAAGCCAGTGCTTCTGGATGGTGGGGTGCTGTTTTTATTTTGCATATTGTTACAAAATGGGAGTTTTACACCGTGCATAATTACACTGCTGACTTTGTAACCAGCTATTTTTTTACTACAAGAATTCTGTTTGAATGATGCTTATGGTTTTGCAGTTAACAAGTAGCCTATCCATGTATTCTAGATTAGAAACCCTTTTTTCATTTTGTTGTAGGCTTGTTTTACAAGAGCCTGTTATTAGGTCGGTTCCAGTGAGGATCACATGCATTTGCAAACCTGCTTACAAAGTCAGACTGTATTCGGAATACCATGTAGTGAGATGGGTTGATTTAAAACAAACCCCTAATTTTAAAAAAAATTAAAAGTAAATAAATAATGTGTGGTATGTATGTGTGTGTGTGTGTGTATATATATATATATATATATATATATATATAACAAAAAAAACTTCTGTTAATGATTGTCGAGGGGCTGAATTAACTTCCTTGCTAATGATTCAGTAGAAATAATATCAATCTAGATGGGGCCCCTCTCTAAGCCAGACAAATTGTAGAAACCACAGCACACTCTACCGAAATGATAGAAGTTTTGCTTAAAGAAAAAAAAATGTTTCTTTGGAAATCCTATTTTGAAAGGCCAATATAAAGAGTAAACTCACTGTCCAGAAGTATATTCTCTTTGACTAGTTCTTGTTTTACAGTATGTATGTATGTGTGTGTGTGTCTGTATATATATATATATATATATATATATATATATATATATATATATATATATATATATATATATATATATATATATATATATATATATATAAATAAATAATTTAATTGTTAGTTAGTTAGTTTTCTTTCCTTTACAGCTTAATGCACTATGAGCTAATATGGACTGGGTGTTAACGAGGGTATAATAATGAGACTCCAGGCAGGGGGTTGTGTAACAGTGCAAACCTCCTTCGTGTTTTTGTGGTAGGAGCGGTGGTCTTTTTGTAGATATGGTAGACATTCACTCCAGCTCTTTTTAACCCTAGCTCCCTTTTGGATATTGCTGTAACAAGACAAATTGCTTGTTTGTTTGTTTTTTTTTATTATTTTTTTTAAAGTACAGTAGATGTCTACAACAGAGGAGGGTGAGGGTGGGTGGTACCACTGTTTTCAAAGTAAATTCTTTGTGACCTGCAGATTCAGGGCCTGGTGACTGTGTAGGCCTCTGTTGCCTAGCAATCTCAAATGAAACCCTTTTGAATGTGCTGGAATCCCTTGCATGGTCTACTCGGCTACCATGATGTGATGTTTATGTTGTGTTGGGTGTAAGCAGTGCCTCATGCAGATTGTCTTTAGATAGCATTTTTAAGCGTTGGAACATAAACAGGAGAAGGCTGATCTGTGCTGGAATCGGAGCTGCTCAAAATGCACGCCATGACAGATGCTGTTACTGTCGGAGTCTCTCCTGTTTGTGTGTTTTTTGTTTGTTTAAGGGGAGCTTTCATTACATTTTGTATAGTGGATACAAATCTCCTTAAACATGAACCTCTTCCCTCCAAACAATACAGAAAAGACCCTTTAAGCTCAGTTCATTCTAAAATGATGATCAGCCTTCTATTCCCCTACATCCAGAAAAAAGATGTAGCAGCTGTATGTTGTGTGCTCTTTAGAAGGATAAGCAGAGCAGTGTTCCATGATTTCACCCCTACACTGTGTCACTGCCTCTAATTCTGGCAAAATGTTCACTGTGCAAACCACTGGAAACTAGCCAGGTGTTTCCATGGATGCTGTCGTGACTTTCTAGAGCCGTTACATAAATGTAACTTTTTATTTTTCTTTCCTTGAGTGTTTAAGCAGGGCGTCAAAGAAATCAGCCTGCTTTCTTTTACTTGAACAATTACTCGGTGAATGTCTTTTTTTCTTTTTGTTAATATTTTTTTTTCTCTATATATGCATACGAGTCCTATAAACATGAATGAAATAAGTGTAGTGTTGGGCATTTTACGGAACATAATTGCTGTACTGAGTTTGAGTCCCCCTAATGTAAATGGCACAGTATACTACTAAAAAAATTAAAAAAAAAAAAAAAAGAAAACTCATTCTAAATCCGATCTTCAATCATGCACTAGGTGCCTGTGTGACTTGAGCTACCATTATACACTAGCAAACCACCTTCCTGCCTTTTAACACTAACAATGGCCAGCCTTGGTGTTTTTTTTTTTTGTTTTGTTTTTTGTCCATATGTATTTGCACATTTAAGCTAGACTGAGCAGTCAGTTCTCTTTCTTTCTTTTTTTATGAACGATTGCCGTTCTCTGCGGGGCAGAAAGCGTTGTGATTTGTGCTGATGAGTGGGTTATTGGTTTTCCTGTTCTCTGTAATAGACAAAAATAAGAAGCAGTATCTTTTTTTTGGGGAGGTGGGGGAGGTCAAGTGATTTTAATGTACTGGGACAGCAGATGGAATGTAATCTTGGTTTTAAGGAAAGATTGGAACCTCCCGTGATTTCAAGGGTATTTGTCACTGGGGTGAACCTGCTGGTCATCTATTGTATTCAGTGAGAACCACAGACCAAGCTGCAGCAAGTTTTTTGGTTTTTTTTGTGTGACATTTTGGGAGAAAAAAAAGGATACTGCATTTTTTTCGTTATTTTTCATGAAAGCCTGGCTGACGACCTCTTTTTGCATATTTACAAAAACCCAGCATGTATCTTTGGTACTCTTGACTGTTGTTTTTTTGTGTAATAATAATAAAAAAATGTTCTGCTGTCTGTTAATGGTGTAGTCAAAATGAATTTATTGTAGCTAACAAAAAAAAAAATATAATAAAAACGAGAATGTGAAACAGAGAAAGAGGCTCTGTTGCCTACAGATAATCGGGGAGGCTGTCTGCACAGAACTGACCCTGGCTGGTCACAAAACTGTAAGAAGCTGCAGTAAATATAACTACAGTACAGTACTAAGTTGTGAAACAAAACCATTCCACTCTCTACTCCAGGAGAAATGATTTGCGTACTAGCTAAAGAGACGCATGTGGTAAAATGTTAAGAACAGCCCTTGCACAGTGCCAACCAAGTAGTGGGATAAAAGAAACTGAACATTGTAGACCTAGCAAGCTGGTTCAAGGAAAAGGGTCAGGGCCGCCACAAATCCAAAGTGATACATAGGCTTTAACCAAGCCTGTGAATTCCTAAAATAAACCTTCAACAGCTGTCCACCACTGAAAATGTTATTAAGATAGGAATACATTAAACCACCTGCACAGACTTCAAACAAAACACACACACAACCAGCAAGTTTACAAGAACACAGTGATTACTGGCAGGGTGAGCTACAGCTGGGCCTCCACTTTCACAGATTGCTGACCAGGCTATGAATTCCCACTCTGCTCTGATCCAGGTTTCTTCCCTCAAGAAGATATACTATGGAATACCCTTTAACATGTCTTGTGACATGTGCTGCAGACCAGATCAGGAACAAACTTGTTCTTTCTGGCCTCCCAGCCAGTAACTGTGCAGACAGGTTATCTGATCATCTTGTTTCAATACGTTTTTCTTTTAAAAAGGCTCTTTCTCTGTGTCTAAACAGTGTTTGCTTCAGGCTTCTAGGCATCATTCATTTACATCACGGTACAGATTTTTCGTGTATCTTGCAATAGTTTGTATTGGTTGTAGAAATCTCCATGCGTTCTGGGGCGAAATTATGTATAACATTGACAGAACTCCACAATACTCATCTGTCTTGCAGAATAAAAGATTTAAAAAAAAAAAAAAAAGTATGTTGTTCAAACCTTTCTGTGTAGTTTTTTATTTTCTTTTTTGTGAGTATACTTGGAGGGTCTCTGTTAGGAAATTGTTAAATTCCCAAAAGCTGATGAGAGTTGATGATGGTTGGAGATGGACGAGAGTAAGAGTTACACACTGGAAGAAGCAGAGCATTTTGTTCCAGTGGTGCTAAGCATTTTCCACATTAAAATAAGATCGTACTAAAACAACTAACAATGGAGTTGGAAGAAGAAAATACAAGAAATTGCACTGCTGACCCCCTCCGTATGACCTGCATTCTCTACATCTAATCGTCAGACACAATGACAAATTCATTAGGTGGCTGATAGAATCCAATGCAAATACAGTGTTCTGCGGAGATTCCCATTGGGGCTGGTTATACATATGGAAATTCATGTAATTAAGATGTGGCTTTGGGGAGACACAATGTGCATTCTCCTAATAAGAGTGTGTCAGCCTTAAATTGGTTTGGATAATTGGATCTTCTTTAGCACCAGGTCATCCCTGAGACACACTTTATTATTCATAAGAGCTCAGGTACCTGATAAAGTCTCGGTGGAATAACAACTGTTTAATATCTTGACACATTGTGCCCTCTTATTATTATTTAAAAATATGTTGTAATATTAATATAAGGGGAACATATATCTTAAGCATTATGGATTTTCTTGTTACTGCATCTTGTAAAGCGCTTTGTGATGGTGATCCACTATGAAAGGCGCTATATAAAATAAAGATAGATAGATAGATAAAGAAAAAACAGTTATGGTTCCCATGGCAACAGTTCTGACAGGAAAACAAACCTCAGCCAATTCCTTCCTTTATTTTCAAAGAAGTGGATAATTTTCTAGATAGACAATGGTAAAGGAGACTTTTCTGTGGAAGTGAGATGGCACAGTGGGCTAATTCACTAGTATGATGTGCTGTTCACCTTGGAGGACTGGGTTCAAATGCAGCTGATTCCTTCCTTTATTTTCAAATACTGAAAATGCACATGTAGTAATGCTACCGGAAATTCCACATTGAAGTTACAAAATAAGCAACAACAACCTGAGAGTGCTGAAGAGACCTTGGAATTACATTTCTAATAGTAGTTGTTTGGCTCAAGTTTGGCTTTTTTAATTAATGTTGTTTTCTCATTTCAAGACAAAAGAGTTTATTTATTTCCCATGTAGGTCCAGTAATAAGGAGGAGAAAGGGTTATCAGCATATATATATATATATATATATATATATATATATATATATATATATATACAGTACTGTGCAAAAGTTTTAGGCAGGTGTGAAAAAATGCTGTAAAGTAAGAATGCTTTCAAAAATAGACATGTTAATAGTTTATCAATTAACAAAATGCAAAGTGAGTGAACAGAAGAAAAATCTACATCAAATCAATATTTGGTGTGACCACCCTTTGCCTTCAAAACAGCATCAATTCTAGGTACACTTGCACACAGTTTTTGAAGGAACTTGGCAGGTAGGTTGGCCCAAACATCTTGGAGAACTAACCACAGTTCTTCTGTGGATTTAGGCAGCCTCAGTTGCTTCTCTCTCTTCATGTAATCCCAGACAGACTCGATGATGTTGAGATCAGGGCTCTGTGGGGGCCATACCATCACTTCCAGGACTCCTTGTTCTTCTTTACGCTGAAGATAGTTCTTAATGACACTTTTTTTTTCTGTTTTTGCCACCTGTATGTTTGGGGTCGTTGTCATGCTGCAGAATAAATTTGGGGCCAATCAGATGCCTCCCTGATGGTATTGCATGATGGATAAGTATCTGCCTGTACTTCTCAGCATTGAGGAGACTATTAATTCTGACCAAATCCCCAACTCCATTTGCAGAAATGCAGCCCCAAACTTGCAAGGAACCTCCACCATGCTTCACTGTTGCCTGCAGACACTCATTCGTGTACCGCTCTCCAGCCCTTCGACAAACAAACTGCCTTCTGCTACAGCCAAATATTTCAAATTTTGACTCATCAGTCCAGAGCACCTGCTGCCATTTTTCTACACCCCAGTTCCTGTGTTTTCGTGCATAGTTGAGTCGCTTTTGCCTTGTTTCCACGTCGGAGGTATGGCTTTTGGCCGCAAGTCTTCCATGATGGCCACTTCTGACCAGACTTCTCCGGACAGTAGATGGGTGTACCAGGGTCCCACTGTTTTCTGCCAATTCTGAGCTGATGGCACTGCTGGACATCTTCCGATTGCGAAGGAAGTAAGCATGATGTGTCTTTCATCTGCTGCAGTAAGTTTCCTTGGCCGACCACTGCATCTACGGTCCTCAACGTTGCAATTTCTTTTTGTGCTTCTTCAAAAGAGCTTGGACAGCACATCTGGAAACCCCTGTCTGCCTTGAAATTTCTGCCTGGGAGAGACCTTGCTGATGCAGTATAAATACCTTGTGTCTTGTTGCTGTGCTCAGTCTTGCCATGGTGTATGACTTTTGACAGTAAACTGTCTTCAGCAACCTCACCTTGTTAGCTGAGTTTGGCTGTTCCTCACCCAGTTTTATTCCTCCTACATAGCTGTTTCTGTTTCAGTTAATGATTGTGTTTCAACCTACATATTGAATTGATGATCATTAGCACCTGTTTGGTATAATTGTTTAATCATACACCTGACTATATGCCTACAAAATCCCTGACTTTGTGCAAGTGTACCTAGAAGAATTGATGCTGTTTTGAAGGCAAATGGGTGGTCACACCAAATATGGATTTGATTTAGATTTTTCTTCTGTTCACTCACTTTGCATTTAGTTAATTGATAAATATAATCTATTAACATGTCTATTTTTGAAAGCATTCTTACTTTACAGCATTTTTTTTTCACACCTGCCTAAAACTTTTGCACAGTACTGTATATATATATATATATATATATATATATATATATATACAACCCACAAACAGATATATATATATATATATATATATATATATATAGTATTAATGTAAAGAAAATAATGAATGAACATACTGATATTCATAGAATCCAAGTCATTAGCTTTCAGTGTGTGTAGGACCTTCATTTTCACAAATGAATGTCATAAATGAAGGTCCTGTTAAGGTATAATGCAACTAATTTGGCATGGATAAGAAGGAACTTGATGAGTGTAACTTTAATCAGAGTTCACAGTGTATGTCCTACGAGTGTCTCCACTGCGGCCCTAATTAAACCCCATAGTATGTGGAGCTCCACGGCGCGGGGAGGGGGTGCGGAGCCTGGAAGAGCCGCAGTCACAGAGGAATACATTAAAGCCTGACCAGAGAGAATAATAAAGTAATAATAAGCTTCTGGCTGCCTGTTAATACAGCAGCACTTCTTCAGCGGTAAATTAGAACCTTTCCCTGATCGTCTTGTTATAGAGCAACCTGCAGCTCTCCGTGTTTCAATCCAGAGTTCATTTGTCTAGAGCACATTTTCCCTTGACAACACGGACAGACCTTTGTAAAAGTTTCCCATAGTACAAGCACAGCAATGTGTAATAAAGCAAAGTGAAAGCATGGTAAAGCACAGGTAAGCATTGTAAAAAATAGCAAGATATGGTAAAGTATATTGATAAATATAGCAAACCAGGGTAAACTATGGTAAATGCAGGCAGTAATATAACCATAGGAAAAGAATGGGAAAACTGAAAAAAATACCATGCAAAAATACTGTGGTAAATGTTTGAAAGGGGAGTTACTCCAATTCAACAGCCCCCCATACAACCCATTCTCCCTCTGCGCCTCCTCACATCCTCATAGATTCCTCTCCCAGCAGGTAGGTAAAGATGAGCGGCAAGGGCTGGCTAACAAACTTCCTAGATAGATAGCCCTGCCTGGCTGCCCGCCTGCCAGCAACACAAAATCAAAGGCTTTCTTTTGTTCAATCCCCTGACTGGGGGGGAGGAATATTACATTTCCTGCTAATTCCCTTCATAGTGACACATACTAATACACACCAGGGGACAGTCCTCTTCAGATTGGTATTCTGATTGGCATGCCTAGTATGAGACTACCTGACAGATCAAATTACTGAAGCATCGGGCCTCAGGTTGACAGCTCTACGAAACCACACACACCCTACTCTGCTCCCTGTAGTCATTTAAGCAGAATTAGGAATTTTACAGTAGATTTTCTTTTTTATTTTGTTCTTGCAGATCCCAGAATGTGTATGTCATCCACGTCAATGTATTCAGCACAAAACAAAACTATTATTATTATTATTTGTTTATTTAGCAGACGCCTTTATCCAACTACCTGACAGACCTTGAATTACAGAGACTAGGGTGTGTGAACTATGCATCAGCTGCAGAGTCACTTACAATTACATCTCACCCGAAAGACGGAGCACAAGGAGGTTAAGTGACTTGCTCAGGGTCACACAATGAGTCAGTGGCTGAGGTGGGATTTGAACCGGGGATCTCCTGGTTACAAGCCCTTTTCTTTAACCACTGAACCACACAGCCTCCTATATAAAACTAATAATGAATATCATCCTGACACCCATTTACTGTGCCTGTGCATGGAGCAATGAGTGGAGGTAAACAATAAATTCATATTCTGGCTACTTAACGCTATTTTATATATATTTAACAAGTTACACAAGGATGAAGAAATGTATTGCACTGCAGTCTTGGAAAAAAAAACTCATAGTGTTAAAGCCTCACCCTGGGCAGCAATGAGATCCTTCACCTTCAAGATCTGTGTCCTGCAATGGCTGCAGATTGGAAGAATGTAACAGCAGTTAAAGTAATGGGACACACCTCCTAACTGAGAAATTAATTCCAGCTGTTATTCCGCTAGTTACCTTGCAGAACCATATGGAGCAGCTGTCCCTAACCCTACAGACAAAGCGTGTCTAAGTTTCAGTGCAGTGTAATTTCCAGGCAGTGCTTAGTATTCAGATTCCAGTAACGAGCGTGTGTAGGTGTGTGTTTTTTACCAGAAAATGAATTTGGTAGAGAATAAAATCGCATGTATGTTTTGCTTAGATTTTAAATGCTAGTGTTAAATAGAAACTTGTCTCCCTTCTCCACAGCCTTGCCCTGTAGCCGTTGGCTGTAAAGGCCACACTTCTGTGAAAATCTCTGCAGAGGTGAAACTGAGCCTAGCTCTGGCACTGCCCAGCGCTAACAAGCGAAATCCAGCGAACAAACCCTCCTTCATTTAGGAGCCCTGCAAAAATAAACTACACACCTTTTTTTTCTTTTGATCATGTACAAATGTTGATTTTACTGTGGTGCCCTGTTTCCATTGCTTTACCTCTATGAATTCATTCCAGCCTTCTTAGAGCTCAGTATATATCATCAGTTTTAGAAGTGATTTATCCTGGGTGACCTAACTGAGACTCGGAACATAGTGGGGGTCTTGCTGTACCAACACTTTACATGAAGTGCCTCTAATTGCTGTGTATTTACATAGTAGTTACTTAGTAAACACATGTGTACTTACACACTATTACAAGATTATTATGCATAGTTACAATGTAGTTAATGTGTAAATCTTTTTGGATGACCTAACCCTAACCTTAACCCTAACCCATTTATGATACAATGGTGCACTTGTATATATCGTGCAAAAAGATGTACGTATTAAGTCCATTGTAACTATGCATAATAACATTGTAATTGTGTGTAAGTACACATGTATTTACTAAGTAGCTACTATGTAAACACACAGTAATTAGAGACCTTTAATGTAAAGTGTTACTGTAATTCGTCCCTGTGTCCCCAAGCACAGTGGTACCTGTGGGTTCTTCATTTCCCAAACAGGGGTTTCTGCAACCAAGACTGGCACAGTGTCATCTATGTGCTCAGACTTGTAGAGACACAGTTCTAGGATGGGAAGGCAGTATGTTTTGTTATATTATCACTATTGCTAAAAATACTTCTATGAAATTGAGACATGCACAGCGAATAGGACTGCATTCAGTGCGAGATTTACTAAATGAATTAGGGGACGACTGAACCACCATGCCATCTGTATGTGCACACGCACACACACACACACACACACACACACACACTCACTGTGCACACGCACTCACTCTGCTCTCACCTGTACTAAAGGCTCTACAAAAACTCAGAATAGTTTTGATGGAAACTTTTTGTCTTTTTTCTTTTGGCCAGTAGCAGGAAATTAGGCAGTTTTGCCAGCGAAAGATCAAAGCCTTCTTTGTCGGACCCTGGCCTGTGAAGCAGCAGACTCACCGGTTTCTATAAAGAGGAAAAACCTGCCCAGCGGATGTTGCTTTTGGACCTGCAGATCTGTCTGAGCAACTGCAGCTGCTGTGCAATAATCTGCACCCAGCATGAGACTTGAATCGCTAACATCTGGAACTAATAAGGGGAAGTCAGAAACTGAAAGAAAGTTAGAAAATCCGACAGCTTCCATTAATTAGGTTTAAACCAAGCCCCCTTTGGGAGAAGTGTTAAGACCCATTAGGGTGTGGTGTATATACAGGATACCTATAACAGCCATCAGCATGCTCTCATGCATTCGAAAGGGGGGGGGGTTTCAGTGCCAGCGTTTTAGCACTCAAGTGAAAATAGGACTTTGTCACAGAGCAGCTAAGAAGTTGGAAAAAAAACTTCTACTGTCTCAGCCGACATTCTTAGATGACTGATGAGGAAAGCATCCCTGGTAACTATAATTACCCTGGCTCACGGGTCATCAAGAGTGAGGCATGGCAAATGCAGTTTATATTAATCACAAGGCAGGTAGAGTGTATCGTTACCATGGGGTTTACACTTCATCTATATTACATTATGAGGGTCATGCTTTCTTGGTTTGAGTTCCTACGTAACTTCATAACACTCATAAAACTCCCTGAAATGCTTTTCTTTTTTCATACGTACTATATGAAACAATCTGGAGGTAAAAGGTTCATGTTCTTATTCTTCATTGCAGTCTAACTTCATGAAGGAACTCTTCAGTATTGAAGTGCACTGCTCTCAGAGATGACCTTGTTCTTCATTGCAGTCTAACTTTCATGAAGGAACTCTTCAGTATTGAAGTGCACTGCTCTCAGAGATGACCTTGTTCTTTGTCCACAGCTCTCCTGAAGCAGCTGACCTATAGTGTTAGCAGAAGCGCATTCAGTTTGCACTTATTTTCTTAGTTTGAAAGTACACTTTTTTAAGCTTTCTTGTGCTTCTAATAGCATTTGAGTCTTTCGTTCACGTACCTACACGAACATATGTGCACACCAACACATTTCTGATTTCAGTCTGCGCTAGAATGAAAAATATTTCCCCGGTAAAGGAAAACATCTGCCCTTCAATTTACACGTCTATTTTTAGACCTTTTAATTTGGTGCCCATCCCCGGTCAGGGCTTGAAAATAAATAAATATTGAGGCGGTTTAAGGGGGGGGGGGATCACGCAGAATGAAAAAGGTTTGTTTTACTGCTTGTCACAATGAGAGATTACAAGGCAGGGGGTTTGTGAAGCTCTCTGGCACTCTCTGTGATGTACAGTTCTTATTCATATTTCATCCAGCAACAGGCTATCATGAGTGTCCCTGGCCAGAGATAAGGACCCTGAAACAGACCCTCTGTATCCTGGTCCTATCAAGCAGAGACACAATTCATTAAAAAATTTAAATGGATTATTTATTTTACAAGAAAACCATTAACTTTGTGCAAAGTTTTTGATCACTACAACACCCTGTGTACTACACAAACTCAGAAGGGTAACACAGTACATGAATTGTCTTTAATTACTATGTATTTACAAGGTAGTTACTTAGTAAATACATGTGTACTTACATATAAATTACAATGTTGTTATGCATACTTACAATGTATTTGTTGTGTGAATGTTTTTGCAGGACATATGTAAGTACACAATTGTTACACCCCATGGAATTACGCGCCCGGTAATCTTATGCATAAAACACATGACCATGCATAGGTACGTAATATTACATAATATCACCATTAACAGGGAAGGACTGGGGAACATGTTGGATCACAATGAGGCTCAAGAGAGCACTGGTCCATTTCTGCCAGAAAATACTACAACAAAGATCCCACTTTGCAAATACATCAGCAAAAGAGATTAAAATATTTTCCTGGACAGGTATTTGAAGACGTCGACTTGTTTTGGTCATCAACAGCTGACCGTCTTCCTAATTTGAAAACATTAGCTTTCAGATACATAAATGCAGTAAGACATGCAGCTGATGCTGAGCGCAGCAACTCGCTGTATAGTCTTGTCCTGTCCGATCGGAGGCGCTCTCTTTCAGAAGAGAAACTGAAATAGCTGGTGTTCCTTTATTTCAATCTCGGAATTTAGAAAGACTTTATGTTAAAAAAAAATCCATTGGTTTCTACTTAATAATGCTTTTTTTTTTTTTACTTACTGTGCTATATTTTGATATCCAGTATGAGAGAAGAACCCAGTACAACTGCATAATAATTGTGTTACTTTGCACATACTTGTACAGAGATATCGCATCATTTTCCATAATTTTGATTTTTTTCTGTGCATAATTCCCTGGGGTGTAAATTGTAATAGAAAAGGGCTAGAGTTAAGGTTAGGGGTCGGGTTAGGGTTAGGGTTATATCGTGCAAAAAGAGTTACACATTAAGTACATTGTAATTATGCGTACGTACGCATGTATTTACTAAGTAACTAGAGACAATGTAACGTGTTACCCTCGGAAGTTAGACATGATTAAAATTCAGGCCCCCTTTATGTTCGCGAGTTATTATGGTCTCTACTGATTTACAATCAGAGCAAAGTGTGTGTGTGTGCCTTCAACTGAGCGCTCAAGTGGTTTCATTGCAAGTGCATGAATATTTTAAATAAAAAAAAAATATGAAAGCTATTTCAATTCCTGCATTCAATCATTAAAACAACTCGTTCTCATATGGGTCTGTTTTTTTGTTGTTTTTTTTGTCAAAATAATTACAACATAGAGCTCCGCAGAGGCCAATGTTTAGCACAATGTTAATTATTTTTAAGCGGGGAGATCGGCTCTAACGGAGAACTGAGGAAATGTATTCATGGTGTCTGTCATCATTCTCAGTTTCACAGTGCTTTGAGGACATGAGTCAACCTAAAGCTACTCACAGGGGAAGACATTTAAAAACATGCATTGGAGCGCAAGGAAATGAGGGATTGATAATCAAGTCAAATGCACCATGGGGGGATTTACGATGTAATTTTATGTAAAATATAGCATGAGGTGTGTGGTCCGCACATGCAAAACAGAACTGATTGCTTTTGTTAACGATGACTATAAGCTACTACAGAATTAAGAGAGGACCGGGAACTTCTGTCACATTGCACACGGGATCCCCATAAAACTAACCTTGAGGAGGAAAAGAATAAGCTGCTGGGCCAGGGAAAAACATTTTTATGAATAATAGTCCACTCAGATTGCAGTTTTTGTGCTGTAATTTGAATATATAGCACAGCACAGTGCAAAGCAATACAATGCAATACCATACCATACAGTTCAATGTATCACCTTTAAGACAAAATCTTCCCAAAGCGCTGTGCAGGAGAGGAATAAAAACATCATAGGACACAATCATAAAACATCATATTGATGGGGTTCTACAGTATAGGGCTGACATACTGTAATGCAGCTCTATGTGTATGTATAATGTATGGCACAGAAAGTATGTTTTTTTTTTTAATCTAAAAATTAAATAACTGAAGGAATGAGGAATTACGTTCCTTATGTTAAGCTCTGCATCTGCTTAGCAATACAATCTAATCTGGAAGAGTGTGATTCACCCGTCATTCTGCCATTGGATTTGAATGATTGCAAGATTTTTTTAACACGAAAGTGTCATTCATCACTAGACCTCTCACTCTTTTTTGTATGTGCTTTGCTTTACTTTGCTCTGCTTCCCTGTGTTTCAGCATGCTTTCACCTTGTTTTACTACATTTGACCCTGATGTTACCCTTCATAAGGGCAGTGCCCACCAAGAAAAGCTTAGAGCAGCCCAAAACTATTTCTAGACTTACTGTATATTCTATTTTTGAAGCTTTGCTCAGAGTTCAGGAAGTACCAACCCTTTTCTCCCAATTAGCTGTTAAATGAATGCTCCCCTCCTATTTCCCTGTTTGCTTGTGGTGCGGTGCGTGTGAAGGCTGTTCTGTCCTGTTCCCAACAGCTTGCATGCATCTTGTTCTTGTAACCCAAGGTGCCTATTCACTGGAGTATGCCAGTCCTGCACCTCCCAGCTATTCCTGACAGTAAATGGTGTATTTGTGAATGACTGGGAGTCATTCTGCTTTGTTAGCTCAACTCTAAAATAACAGAGTAAGGTTCTGAAGTACAGCCCTACCTTTTTAGATACTGTAGCATTATATATATCCCTGGTACTCAAGCTACAGTATTCTACAACACTGTGTGGGGTTTGTGGTCTCCCAATTTAATTCATGAAAGGAGGACAGGAGTTAGATCTTGACACATTCTAGCACATCATTTTACTAATCAGTTCCTCCAATAATACTTATTTGAAGTATTTCTTACAGTACATACTAATTTTATTACCACCAGTAACTATGTAAGTCTTTTTTTGCTGTGTGTGAGTAACTGTACAGTAAATAAAGCATGTAGGCTTCCATTATTGAGGCTGATATCACTGCTCCATTACTGACAGGGGTCTCCCCTGCTTAGAGAATGCTAAATAAACAATGGAGAAGGCATGTGGGACACTGCAGGGCAGGCGGTGTCCGGTGGACCCAACAGCTCAGTGCCTGTCTGGGGAGGAAAGGGAAGCTGACAGCCTGGCTGATGAGAGTCACCAAGGCCAGGTGAGTCGACCCAACCTCCTGATTCATACATGGTGTTCCTGATCGTGGCATGATAACCTAACGTCTTAGGTAGCAGAAGCCCTTCTGAAGACCAGGTGCAGCCCCTGATTGGCTACTCGGAGAACAGCAGGTGCCCTATCACGGTAATGCCGGGCTGTGCTGAGCTGGGATTACAGGGCTGGGCCAGGATGTTCCTGGGAATGTTCCTGTGGACATCCCTTTAATCCAAGAGGGGGATTATCTCAAATTAATGAGCAAACAGCAGGTAAAAACAGACGGCTGTGTCTCTCGGGCCATTGGTTAGTATATATAACGTGTCACAAAGCTTTTCGACTGATGCAGCGAGTTCCAAAAAGTATGACAGCATTACACAACGAACAGCCAGGCTGATGTAGCTACTTCATTGCAGTATTCCACTGTTTTCTTCCTTTCTTTCAGCTTTATTTTTGTTCCCTCTTCACCCCTCCTCCTTCTATGGCTCTTTGCTCACTAATCTTCTCTATACTCTATCTTCCCCTCTCAACAGTGTCGTTCTCCCCTCTCCCACAGAACCTTCAGCAGCCAATAGGATGCAGGGGAGCTGCCTGCTAGCCAACGAATCAGGTGCTAGTTGCTATGTTATTGAAAAGTCTACGTCCCATCCATGAATTGTTAAGCGTTATGCCCGATTCCAAAATAAAAAAAATAAAAAAAAATGTTGCACACGGAGATGCAAGACTAATCAGTGAAACACGCACTATTGAGGCAAAAATGATCATATTGAAAAATAGTGTGTTATTTTCTAAATTCAGTGCAGCACCTCATTTTACAGTGAAAAACTCTTTCCTGTTTTACTACACTTACTTAAAATGACTGAACAGGGAGATGCAGCTTGTATATACTACAGAAGAATACAGTTCATACCAGGGGTGGGTTTTAATTGAGCATGTGAGGGACAGCTTGTTTACACAGCAGTGTGTGCCACATGGGTCAAGACAACACAGTGAACTAAACCCAGCGAAATGAATACAGTTCTGGTCCTACACGTTGTGCTGAAATAGCAGGATCTCCTTCCATCTACTGAAAGAGGCTCCGGAGTTACACACAAACTGAACACAACTTTCCTCTCAAGTATTTTCCCTTAAAGCAAGATCATTGTAACCCAGGTACAGTATAGGGTGTTCCTGTAATATTGTCTGTTTAAATATTTCCTTGACTTATTCTTATTAATTATTTATGCCAGGGGTGTCCAATCACAGTCCTGGAGGGCCATTCCACTCTATGTTAACCGGGTAAAATTACATAATGAACTACTTCAGTTCTGATTGAAAGCGAGTCTGTTACTGTTCGAGGAAGTTCAGCTTTGAACTCTGAAGAGTCACTCAGGGAGATGCGCCCCGTATCATTAGTTTTATTCAGGGCTCTGGTAACTCTGTCTGAGAGCAGCCTCTGTAGGGGAAAAAAGGAAAGTTGGGAAAACACAGAAGAACTTTGGCTGCTGTTCCTCCTCCTCTCATCCACTTGTTCATGCCTCCAGACTAAAGCTCTGTTGAGTTTGGCATTAGGAGAGAAGGCAGTGCTCTTCAGAACTGTGTCTGGAAAACGAGTCTTATGAAATATGAAACACAGAGAAAGTTGTATTGATATTTTTTCTTTCTTCCTCTGCAACATCAAAGCAAAAGAACCTTCATTCACATAACAGCTTAGTTTGTGCTAATATATAAATGCTCACTGTGTAGAAATGCTTTCAACCAGATTCTCCAGTGGGGTACACAGTTGTCTTTGCTAGTCAGGGGTCCAGTCCCTAGACCCCAACACTGGCCTAAAAAAGACCATTTTCCAAAACAACTGGAGCAGATCAGACTCTAGGTTCAGTGAAACAAAAGAAAAGATAAAAGGAGAATGAAAAAAAAAACTTCCAGTGAATCCCTAGCGTGGTACACAAGCGGTGGGTTAATTTCACTAGACAGATTGAGAATAAAGTTTGGAAACCATCTCCAGAAGAACGCTAGTGGAATTGCAAGAAAGGTGCTGTGCTAATGAGAGGTAATGTTTTTAAAAGTCTGGGTTGTTCTCCTTTAATGAAGACGTGCAGCACAGAAAGAGGCCATATAAGCGAATCAGGTTGGATATGCACACAGGATTGAGCAGCTCTACATTTCAATGGCCACCTCGGTTGCAAGACTCTCATTGCTGGCTCACACCTAACTATTTGCAAATCTAATTTTCCAGACAGACATATTAAAAATGAATAGACACAAATGTTCTCCGGTCTTCCACAGATAATTACTGCACAGTACAGTATGTTGTGCTCTGTTTTTTTTCTCTCATGGGTATGTGTTGCCAGTCGATGCAATAACAAACTGTGAGACTCACACAGGTACTTTCTGGAGTTTTGATTAGGGTCTATTAAATGGTTGAGACTTCAAACCAGACACCAAACCCATACAGCCACCAGAGCTTTGCTTGGGAATAGACTTGCAAGACTCTGAAACCAATCCAATGTAGTTATCTAATGCTGTTTCCACACACAATCCCCTTTCACATCTCTCAAGTCATAAATAAGCAATTGCTTGTGTTGCCTCAACAACAATGGGGAACTAGACAAGAACCAGCAGCACAGTATACACTCATTCGCTTACACATGTAATGAGCAGTGTTGTGTGATACACTGCCATCCCGGATTCTGTGCTGTCTCCTGTCGGTGAGATGAGATGAGGTTAAAAGCTCTAAAACAACGAATGCAGACGAGCCCGGTTCTTCTGCATTGTGGTCAAGACGCCCGCTTGCAGTGTGTGGAGTCGCCGATTCACACCCAGCCTCCGCCCTGTCACACACATCACCAACTGTATTTGACAGCACATTACATTTCATTTGGTCTGTAATGTGTAAGAATAGCAGCATGCAAGTGGAATGGGGAGGATGTTTATTCGGGCAGTAAGGTAGAAGTGTATGCCATGCAGATAGTGGTACGCCACTGGGCTTAGTTTTTTTCTTCTTCTTTTTACTGCCAAAGTAATTCATTCTGTGTATTTGTAACTACCCCGGGCTGGGGGTTTAAATGAGTTTGTTTGGGGGAACCGTGAGGCTGAAACTCACTGACTAATTTCCACTTGGCTGGACTGTCCGGATGAACAGTTGCCAGTCCAGCCTGGGAAGCTGGATGATTCTGCCAGCTTTTGGTGGATTACAATCCAGAGTGAAGTGGAATTATAGCCTCATATCCCAACCTTTAAGGCCTTCCTGAGTTAAATTAAACTGGTTTACAATATCTGGACATACAGTACAGCAGGGAGACAGCAGCAGATTTACACCAGGGGGGAAAGGAGACCAAACCATTAACTGCCTCATGAAATCCTCCAATCTGAGGATAGATAGAGGACAGCACATGTGCGGAGAAGCAGTGCAAGTGCAATGTAGCCCTGCCCCTGAGGGAGCAGTGAGGCTCAAACTACTGACTAATTTCCACTTGGCTGTTTGTTGTTCACAGAGGATTCAATAAAGCCAGCACTGTGGACCCGAGCTGGATGATTCTGGCTTGTATTTTGGTGGGGTGTGAGCAGCGCTGTGTGCTCTATGGAATTGTTTGCATTGTCACCTCAGTCTGTACAGCAGCCCCCCTCTCTCTAGAAGAAGTCGCGTCACTTTGCTCAGTTTTTTATTTTTTTCAATGAACACAATGGAAAATGCTGAGAAATTCCAAAGCTTAGCGGTACTGGAAAGAGACAATTACACTTTCTGTGGCTGAAGCAAACCAGGTCCACAATTGTTTAGTCTGGCCATTGCTTGCTGTAATGTACGTGGCACTGGCTAGCATTGTTGTTTTTATATTTAGTTTTTTGCATGGGTAGCACTTTTATCCTATTATCTTCTCTCAACCAAACACGTTAGCATTATCTGTAGCCCACCTCCCCTGACCTCCCCTGACCTTCGAGCCATCGGAGTTACGGAACAAATGTGACCACTTTGTGGAAATACTTGAAATTAGATAAATGCATTACTTATTATATGTGATACTTAAAGTTCCATGTACAAATAAAATGTGAATTAAACTCAATTTTGCTTAAGAACAAAACATATTCCAGTGGCGTGACCTTTGGCATTCAAGTTCAGATGTTTGAAGGACTTCACCACTGCACCTAACATGGAATAAAAAATTAGCCTGTTATCCAGCCTGTTTTGTATGTTTCATGGCACATTGGAATACCAGGTGTGATCCTCAGAGAAGTCTTCATTATCATTATGAATGGAAAAAAAATGGAATTTGGTGTCTGCAAACTTCCCACAGTCTGACCCTCAGGATGAGAAATTACGTGTATTTACAGTCCCTGGCCCCAGACTCAAACCTTACAGTGTAAGTCACCCCTTGGATGGCGGTTGTGGAGAAATTTCTATTCAGCACTGGTTAAACAGGAACAGGCAACGACTGGTACTAACAAGCTTGCAACTGCTTCTGTCCAACCTCTCCCAGCTGCTCTCACTTTCCAACTAAGATGGGCTGGGTTTACAAATCCTATGTTTGAAATGTGGGTAACACTTTCCATTGCATAAACTCTAATTATACTTTATACATTTACATAAAAAGCTAATTAAGGAATGACATCTGTGTTTCTTTTTTTTTTACACAAAATGACTATGTTACAATGTTACAATGTTTTTGTATGATATAATCGTAATCCTAACCCTATCTCTAAACATAACTCTAAATTTAGTCGTTGCCAATTATTTTTATTATTTTCTCCCAATTTAGAATGGCCAATTAAAAAAATTTCAAAGCTCAGCTCACATTAAACCCCAGCACTGACTCAGGAGGACGAAACACAAACACACACTGTCCTCTGAAGCATGTGCAGTTCTTTGGAATGATCTATTTTTGTACGCTGGTCAGACTCACCATGCAGCCACCCAAGAGCTACAGCATCGGAGGACAACGCAGCTCGGGCAGCTTACAGGCAAGCCCACAGGCACCCAGCCAGACTGACAGGGGTTGGTTCTGGTAGCAGGGTGCGATCCTGAGCCGAGGACACCCTGGCCAACCAAACCCTGTCATCCCCCATAGTTACAATGCACTTAATGTGTAAATTTTTGCGCTATACCCTAAGCTCCCAACCTTTTCGTACAATGGTGTAATAGCCTGGACTCGAAAGCGATTTCCACGTCCAGACTATAATAACAACCCTGCAATTATGTGGAGCGACATTACTGGATGCAACCACTATGTAAAGCCCCCTGTACTTAGAACTGTTTTCTGATACAATTTTGTAATAAACCATATCGTGCAAAAATGATTGACACATTAAGCTGTTGATTGTAACTATGCATAATAACATTGAAATTAAAAGCAGTCTTTTACTAAGCATGTAGTTTTCAGTGCTAATACACGGTAATTAGAGACACAATGTAAAGTGTTAACATCTGGGGTCACGCATGTGTTATTAAAAAAAGTGTTTTTATCTCGTGCACCGTGGCTTGCTTGCTTTCTGGGGTCTCGCTATGGCAACAGCATCTTATCATTTTAATGGTCTCCTCAGAGACTGAAGCGGTTGGTCGCGAGCTCATTAACAATACTAAGTGAGGGTGTGATACCCTCCCCTCGGCTTTCTCACTTTATACACAACTGCCTCTGCTTGATGTTGGTGGGCAATTCAGATCAGTTGTTGGTCAATAGAATCTCCTAATCATTTATAATTGCCCGGGGGTCTAATCAAACATTTGTTTCATTCTTACAGTTATAACCTTCAAGTGTTCCCACTAATAATATGCTGTTTGTTGTGCTGTGTTAGGCGTCCATTGAGACACAGTTGCACGTGCTTTGAAATCCAAAGTAGTTTAGATATTGCATTATTGAGTGAGGCAGGGGTTGTGATGAGGATGCAGAGCTGGTCATGATAATTGATATATCTTATTTCCTGTGTATAAAGATGTGTCTCTATAGATCATTTTACATGGTCCCTTGGGCAGTTGCTAGAAGCAGGCATGTATGCTGCCAAGCGGATTTCAGGGTGTGGTGATACGTTCTATCTTGAAATATGATAATAAAAACACCACCATACTTTTCATTCGATTCAATTAATCAACCACCAATAATAATCCTTGAGATGCAGTGAATACACAAAGTATATAGAATACAAAATAGTTCCCTCTGTGGCTACAGCTAAAGTGTTTTGGTGGAGTCAGTGCTGCTGACTGGGGGTGCTTGCATGGTTTCTACGTGTTCGATACAGTACCTGTTTTATGAAGGGAAAGAGATTCCTTCCAGTGTTGTCAGTACTGCCACTCTGATCACAGGCTTGACTTTGCTGGTATTCAGAAACACCTAAATTAAAAATGAAATAGTGTTAGATACACTCATCCATCCACTGATATATACATGCAATCATACACACACATCCATGCATACATACATACATGCAATCATACTCTCAAGCATGTCATGGTCCATGAATGATCATACATTACAAAAGCAATCATAAACATTTTGTCAATCCATCCACCCACCCATACATAAATGCAATCATACACACGAATCCATACATACATACATACATGCAATCATACACACACATCCATCCACCCATACATACATGCAATCATACACACGAATCCATGCATACATACATACATGCAATCATACACACGAATCCATGCATACATACATACATGCAATCATACACACACATCCATCCACCCATACATAAATGCAATCATACACACGAATCCATACATACATGCAATCATACACACACATCCATCCACCCATACATACATGCAATCATACACACACATCCATGCATGCATACATACATACATACGGCAATTAATCACAGTAGTTATTAGGCAGTCAGTCTCTCAATACAAGTTATCTTTAATACAGATTTGACGAAATTTACTTAGAATACTGATTCCTGGAATCAGTTGTTTTTCTGGCTCACTTAATTCACAACAAGGAATGCTGAACAAAGGAAGTGAGAAAGATCTCTGCACTATCAGAGCTGTTGAGTACAGAAGTAAGCCTCGACAGGCTATTGAATTATTTATCATACACTTTAATATTCCTACCCTGGGGTTTGTTCATGATTCAAATGCTGTTGTTATTGTTTTGAATGTTTCCTTGGCAGCCTGTAGCCATTGCCACATTCAAACCTGTCGTTTTAGCATTGCGGTTCAGATGTGACCTTGATAGAAAACCCCTGGAGAGTGAACAAGAGGCTCCTTGGGTCAGGGCTGCAGAGACAGGGAAAGGGCACGGAGACAGCAGCTTTTTTACTTTTCTCACTTTTTTTCTTTTAAAACAAAAATAACACAATCATCACATTTTCTCTAGCCATTCCTGGTGTGGTGAAATTTCTCAGTCATGAGACTGTGTATTTGTGTTCCACAGTATGTACATGTATGTGTGATCGCTCATTAAAAAATGCTCCTTTAAGCACTGTCTTAGAGAAAGATAATGGGGTTCCAACGTTTTCTCATTTCAACAGGCTTTTTGGATTAGGTATCATTAGCCTCTCTATGCAGCAAATACAGTTTAGAAACAATGAATATTCATACATTAGGGCTGGGGCAGCAGTGTGGAGTAGTGGTTAGGGCTCTGGACTCTTGACCGGAGGGTCATGGGTTCAATCCCCGATAAGGACACTGCTGCTGTACCCTTGAGCAAGGTA
Organism: Huso huso; assembly: GCA_036884735.1. NCBI lineage: Eukaryota > Metazoa > Chordata > Actinopteri > Acipenseriformes > Acipenseridae > Huso > Huso huso. Next base: position 1,865,597 of record CM072671.1, on the reverse strand, counting down.
CTTTATCTAGATTGCTCCAGTAAAAAAAAAAAAAAAACTGTATAAATGGGTAATTGTATGTAAAAATAATGTGATATCTTGTAACAATTGTAAGTCGCCCTGGATAAGGGCGTCAGCTAAGAAATAAATAATAATAATACATTAATTCTTTTTTTAAAAGATAATCAGGGATAGTTCAAAGAGCTGTAAAATACAGATTGGAGTGCCTTGCAATGTGATGTACAGTACAGTACAGTACAGCTGCACAGAACACCCCATAGACAGGCAATTCACAGGCCTTTTATTTATATAGAGTCAGCAAAGACACAGTAAAGTCCCAGGACCATCATTACTTCTCCCACCTGTCTCTTTACTATCGATCTCTCCAAGCGGGTGGATAAATGTACATACTTCCAGCTAAGGGAGTCTCTCTGAGGCTCGTTATAGACTTTCTCTAGTAAAGACAAAGCAGTCCAGAGGCTCCAGTGGTGCATGCATGCCAGGCCATAGATACTCCTGATGGAATCGCTTTTTATGATGCTAGGATGCAGTTACAGCTCCCTTAAAGGCACAGACAGTACTCATGTATAAAAAATAGCCATTACAACTGGCGATGCCTTTTTGGACGTGCAATAAAATGTCCCTTTCCCCTTTGGAGAAATGAAGTTTCTGCTAGAGTAGCTTTGATTAATACAGCGGGGCGGGGCGGGGGTCTTTAGCATTGCTGCTTTGATTAATACAGCAGGGGCGGGGCGGGGGTCTTTAGCATTGCTGCTTTGCTTTAACAAGTGCAGCAGGATCTTTAACATGCACAAGCCAGATGAGCTCTCAAACAAATCCCGGAAGGCCAATATACTTTGTTAGGGCATGATGGTCAGAGAGAATACATCTTAGCACACAGGTGTGCATTGAACTGTAAAGCACAGATAAGTCACTTCTGCAAGACATGAAGCTCTCTTAACCAATTTCTGCTTCAGCAGCCCTATCTGTCATATCGTGCTGTATACCGTGGATGAATCCTCTCACAGCCCAATGCCCCGAAGCAAGGCTGCAGTTACACCGCTAGAGCTTGTGAATGTAGACAAAACCAAGTTGGTGCAATGTAGGTGTTGCACATCACTTCCACCGCAGCAGAGAGGGGAGTGTAAAGGTGCCTGTTATCTGCCTGGAGCAGAAGAACGAAATGCACTCCAAAGTCAAAGACAAAAACAGATTTTCTCAGAGATGCAGGCTCCCTCCTCCAGCCAGGGTGAGCAGGCACAGGAGATTTTCTTTTTGTATTTTTTTTGTATTTTTTTATTAAAATACCTCTGAACGAGTTTGTTCTATAAACACAAAGTGATGTTTGCAGTCAGCGAATGCCCTGTTTAATAATAAACTTCTGAGTGAGTGGAAAAACCATAAGAATTATGTAACCTGCTAGAGAGGGCTGCCAACAGATGGACTGCACAGTGCTCCTTGTGTGAGTCTGTGTGTATGAGTCTGTTTGAACACTCCTGAATCAGTGAGCACTGGCTGCTGCACTGCCCCTTCCCGTCTCAGAATGATGGCTGCGCTTTGGAATATTCCACAAGATCACGACAAGCCACTCTTCTGGTTTTTTTTACTATGTGGTAATTTCCCATTTCTGACCTGCTGGAAAGCACGTGTCATCTGGGTTATGAAACCGATCCATGTAAAGTACACAGACCGCTATGTGACGGCATTCATCCCTATTCTAGCTCTAGTGTGTCACCTGCAGTGTGTTTGAGCAGCATCACAACTCAGTAAGCATTGCCTTCCTTAAAAGGGCTTTTTTCATGGGACCATAGCCCTATGACTTAATAATAAATAGCCTAGAGATGTGCTGTTCTGGAGTTCAGCATCTTGTCCTTGCACTTAGCTTTGCTTTACATTGGTTTCTCATTACATCAACATCAGTCTTAGGATTAATCCAACAAGCGACCCGGAGTCAGAACAGTTTATCATGCTTTCATCTTCTCCTTGCTCTACAAACCGTGCTTTGTTGTCCTTGTATGGCCTTCGCAGACCCTGTCTCTGAATAATCGTATTAGGGATGTGCATGCACATGAAAAGGCACGAATAGTGCTTTGATTGTTGTACATTTGTATTAACCTTTAGGAGCTATTCCACCAGGGGGCCCCGCAGAACCCATGCAGTCCGGGTCCAGCTCCAATGTGTGCGTGGGATTCATTAACAGAGGCCGCACACTGCACACAGGACCTGGTTACTGCCAACAATAAAATTGCTAAAGCAAGTATGTCTTACAAATATTTTGGAAGTCTTGACACATGCAGTAAGGAGCTATTGTCAAAGCCTTCTGCTTCAAAGTACTTGATTTAACCATTTTTACCAAAAGAAGAAAAACATGTTCCCAAGTAAAAATGAATAAGAAACAAAAAAAAGAAGATTACTATAAAGACCTTAAAATAAATCTCTCTGTTGTTGCATATTTCAAGTTTTGTAAACGCTGTTGTTTACTTACATATAGAATCCACATGAAGTACATTATAACTATGCATAATAACATTATAATGATGTGCAAGTACACATGTATTTAACTGTGGAAATACACAGTAATTACACTTAATGCAGTCTTATCTTTCAACTATCGAAAAACATGTGCCAATGACAATTTGGAGTAAAGAGCTTTGAAAATCCAGCACTTAGTCTTCAATTGAGACATCACTTGACATTTTATCTACCTGAAAAAGAAGTTCCTTTAGTTTTGACTCATAATCACATGACTGATTCTTACAGTTATGAATTAAAATAGCACCCAGACGAGTGAAACAGGAGGGGTGGCTGAATGAAAGAGGCAGTCAGCTGATCTGGAGCCACTGTCTGGAATGTTCTGAGAGACACACATGCACTGGCAAGAGGTTAATCCAGGGGATTAGGGAGGGGTTAAAAGTCAATTCTTAAAGCAGCTGGATGCCAGCACAGTTTAACCCTTTCAGTCCTTGAGGTCCCGCCTCATCTTAATGCTGTTTAAAGTTCTTAAAGTACTGACGGGACTTTACCAAAATATATGTCAAAATGTATACTGAATTCTAGAACTTCATTTCGCATTCTTCAGCTCGACAAAAATAATTGAGGACTGAAAGGGTTAGCCTCCTTCACCCTGGAGTCCACTGCGCGTGTATGTGGCTGCCGTTCCCCTTTTTTTTTTTATTATTTTACCAGGGATACATAAAAAGAGCTGAATTAAAGCTGCAAAGCCAGCTGCAGCTGCTGTTTTGATTTGGTACAGGTTGGCTGCAGTTTTCCATTAGTAGCTGAAGGCAGTTCAGAAACCACATACAGTACAGTAGTAACAACAGTCAATTCATGAGGAGTCAAAGGTTACTCAGGGTGGGAGGGCCAGGAAAGGCAGACGTCTTTGAAGATTGTTTTTGTATTCTTCTTCTTCTTCTTTGTGGTGGTGGTGGAATGGAAACCAGGATGAAGGAATAGGACTGACTGGGCGAAAAAGGATTTTCATAACACACAAAGCTCTAAGACAACCCAGTGCACAGCAGATGCTTGCTGCAAACCTAGCCCTGTGCTCTCTCCAAGTCCAGCTTAATCACTGCTCAAAAGAGCCAGCTTGCACGAGCAAGAGTCAGTCTTTGCTGAAGTGGCCAGGACTTCAAAAGGTTTAAGTGAGCTTCATATAGCTGGCAGGTAATGGGCTTGCACCAGCGAGTCCAGACCGGACTCCAAAGCTGTTAGGATGTTTGTACCTTTGTGAAATAAAACGATTTTATTCGAGAATGCATTGTACTGTATGTGTGAGTTAGGAACACTAGCTGGTCAAGTTAGAGTTTAACATCCTTGCAGCATGTTGTATGTTGTATGACTGAGAGCTGAGACCTGCACAGATCAAGGGAAGAATCACCAGCACCAGTAGTCAGTCCTGAGGCTCCATTCATCACAAAGGAGTTAGAGACATTCTGGGGGGGATAACAATTACGGTTCAGCCGGCCCCAGATATCACGATGCTGTCGCTTAGCCTCCTGACCTGCTGTGATGAGCCGTGCATCGGAGGAAAGATCAGGCTGCTTTACTGACAAGCATCTCCCATCAAGGGAAGCCGATGAGCTCCCTCCACCTCCTGGATCACATCCCAATTGGACACCAAGGCTTCATGAAGGTCAGGAGAAGCAGATGCCCTCTAGATTCCTGTGTTTTATCATTTAGACACCTCCGCTGTGCTCTCTGCTGATTCAGCGAAGTGAAAGCGCAAGGATTGGGAAACAGAGACACATGGAGCGCCCCAGTCCCTCAGTTCTGTTGAGCAGTTCTTCTTCCACCTCTGTGCTGGATAAGGTTAATGGAGAAGCAGTGAAGTCAGCGGGAGACGGGGCTGTGTTATGAAGTGCTTGTTTTTTTTTTATTTTTTGATTAATCTGTCCATAGCCAGTATGTATATTCGAGTATCTATCCATCTACATCGAACAGCTTTTGATTAATCTCTCACTCTAGTGTATGTTCTGTAAGTGCTTTTTACAAATATTGGGTTTTCTGTTGATCAACTACTTTTTTTTTTTATCTAGAAAAGATGCTCAGTTGAACTGTTTCTTAAGAGCGTAAAAATGTGCCAACTCAATGCTTAAACTATGCTTTCCCTACTGTATAATATATGACCCAATATATACAGTAGGGAAATATATATTTTAAAAAAAAATGTTCTGTCTCGTTATAAATGGACATTTGAAGACCCAGATAAAAACATCCTTTTGAATGCCAACCCCTTTTCAATGGCAGAAACCTTAAACATGAACATGTATTTCCAAACCATAGCATTCTTGCTAAGCACAGTAAAACAACATGCTACCGAACAGGACTGTTTCGTGCTGAGTGAGTGTAAGAACCTCCCCCTGCTCCAGGAGGGAGGGAGGGGGCCCAGGCGTTATTAACAGTTCATATATCAGTTACCAGCCAGCTGCACACTTGACGTTTATAGCTTGATAATGGACTGGCATCAACCAATGCTATACATAATGATGTTATTTTTCATAGTGAGGGCATCACAATCAATGATTATCAGAACGATGATGCTATATTTCATATAGATCAGACGCGCTAAATATTTAATGCACTACCTCCTAATATTAAAGTATATATTAGAATTGAATAATTAATCACTGAATTTTGCTTCAGTTCTTTTGTTTCTCCCATGGGATCTGCTCTTGTAGCTTTACAAGTGAGTGTCGTTTTCAGTATCGCTTTTTTCCTTTGCTGTCTGTCAGGTATACATTGGCATCAGCCTAGTATGTCTAGGTGTAACGTTATAGGAAAAGCAGTGTGTTCATTGCATACGGTCTGGGCTGGTAAGCACAAGGTTGCAGCCAGTCTCTGCCTGTGCTTTGGGTAGCCTAGTCCTATAAATCCCCATGTCTGCATTCTCCTGGTACCGCTTGATTACTCCAGAAGACCAAGCAAATGGCGTAGTTTATTTAATCTGTCACTCAACAATGTTGCACTTGTACTCTGATGGCTAAATTGCGCCATGCCAGAATTGTGGTGTGAGGAGCATTACCCTGACTTCAGGCATCTTCTATGGCCGCCAGATGTCAGTCCAACTGAGCATGTCTGGGATGAACTTGAACTGCAGATTCATCATTTGAAATTCACTGCCTACTTACTCTGCAAGACTATGTGAGGTATTGAAAAGAGATCAGCATCCCTTGAAACACTTTCCAGAAAGTGGCTGTGACAGGGAAAGCGTGGAGTGCATGCCACAGCAAGCATCAAGGCTGTGACAGGGAAAGCGTGGAGTCCATGCCACAGCAAGCATCAAGGCTGTGTTCAGGGAAAGCGTGGAGTCCATGCCACGGCAAGCATCAAGGGAAAGCGTGGAGTGCATGCCACAGCAAGCATCAAGGGAAAGCGTGGAGTGCATGCCACAGCAAGCATCAAGGCTGTGACAGGGAAAGCGTGGAGTCCATGCCATCAATACATGGCAAGCATCAATGGGAAAGCGTGGCTGTCCATGCCTGACTGGAAGCATCAAGGCTGTGTTCAGGGAAAGCGTGGAGTCCATGCCACGGCAAGCATCAAGGGAAAGCGTGGAGTGCATGCCACAGCAAGCATCAAGGCTGTGACAGGGAAAGCGTGGAGTGCATGCCACAGCAAGCATCAAGGCTGTGACAGGGAAAGCGTGGAGTCCATGCCACGGCAAGCATCAAGGGAAAGCGTGGAGTCCATGCCACGGGAAGCATCAAGGCTGTGATCAAAGCGGTGGCCCAACACGGTATTAGGTACACGTCTGACTAAAATGGCCAAGTAATGTAATTTTTGTGTGTGTGTGTGTGTGTGTGTGTGTATATATATATATGTATTGCTCTGAGAAAGATCAATGATAAATTCTCCTATTCCAAGTCAGAATTGCTAATTTTAATTCCTTTTAACTTCAGTCCTCTCAGGTTATCCTTTGGCAAATAATGTTATCTACCCTTCAGTGGGTCTGGAAGAAAGCTGTGCTCCATGTCTCCAATGTAGAATTATAGACCCACAACATACATCTCTGTTAGGCTCCTCAGGGCGAATCAACACCAGCAGGTGCAGGCTTCTCTTCCACAGCACTCCTCTGATTGACACACTCTGCTGAGATCAGAAAATCCCCTATCAACCTTGCAGTGTTCAGATCCGAACTGCGAGGGTCCCTGAAGGAATACAGTTGCTGCATCTGAATGCAGCTTGGTTTATTGATCCCCCCTCCTTTATTTAATTGCATTACCTGAATACTTCCTTCCAAAGGAACTACAAGCACAATGTTGCATCAATACATGGCTATTGATTGACTGAGCGATTACCTAATGAAATGAGGTGGCTGTACAGCAGCCTGACTGCATGCTGGGAGACTGGCTGTACACTGACTGTACCGTGTGTGTTGCATCTACCTGGCATGCACAAGACCCTAGTTTGCATATACCCTGAGACATGGCCGCATGTTCTGAAGGGAAGGGTTGTCTATTGTGATCTCCTGCTCCTTTGCATGGTGTGGACCTGACTATGACACATGCCTCCTGCTGCTGCCAACAAGAAATATAGGCTTTGTGGTGAACTGGGCACTGCTCCAGAAATTGACATGCTGCATGCGAATATAGATGGCACTGGCAGTTCTGCTGTGGGGTAGAAGCAGTTTCAGCAGTGTTAATATTCACTGCAGGATCACCAGGGCTGGGGGCACTGCTGTGGGGTCTGGACTGGGGAATGCTTCTCTTGTTTGTGCCGATGTGCTGTGAAATCATAGGCCGCTGCTCATCCATTTACAAGTGTCAGGATTTCAAATGCAATTACGGAAGAATGAGGGATTTATTTTCGGATTCCAATGAAGTAATCACCTGAATTAAAACTACAAGGCACTTTCACCAGCCAATCCCTGGATGCATCCAGGGCACACCATCCTGAGCTCCCAGCCGCTGTCAATGGAACAACCAGTAACCAGACCAGAATAACACATTCATTTAAAAACTATCCACAAAGGAGACACCCAAAACTTTCCATGCTACTGTACAGTATGTGTCACAGCCTGGTGTAAAGGTCATCCCTGGCTCCTGCTGAAAAACAATGGAAAAGTGAACCAGCTGGCAGTGCTTTCATAGACCTCTGCTGTGCAGACTCTGGGTACTATTTAAGACGAAAGATTGTTTTCTCTTTTAATTAACCCTGGTTTACCCCCATACCCCCACCCCTAAAGAATCTGTCATCATATTGCAGTTTGATCTGGTTGGTCAATACAGAAGTACCTGGCTAAGAGTCCAGAATTCATGCGTGTGACTTTGTTAGTTTCATTCAGAAATACACACACACACTAAAAAACAATAGAAGTAGCAGCAATACAAATACACCTTACATAGCAGAATCCTAATTACCCATAAATGTAACACATGTTATCTTCTACTGCCATCTACTGGCAGCTTTCTGTCATTGATTTGCTCATACTTGATTACACACAATGGAGAATAAATAATCAGGTTTCCTTGCAATCTGCAGTGGTTTATTAAGAGGAAATGGTGTTTGAAAGCTGATTTTAACATTTCAGCTAAATTTCATTGGTAAAAGTAAAAAATAGAAATCTCGAAACCCACAGCTGCACTTGGTCTATCTGTTGTGATAGTGTAGTCAGATAAAATCACTGAACAGCTCCCTCTAGTGTAACACGATATTAGCAGCTCGTTCTTCTGGGTGTTCAGCAGAATGTCAGTCACACCAAACAGGTCAACAACGACGCTTTATTAGAATAGGACAAAAGTTGCACTCATCATAACCATGACATAAAGGCCACACACCCCTGTACACCTACATGCACACTCATTCAGAATCTCAAAAAACATGCATGGAATAATTAGAACAGGTTGTCAAACTGTTCAGAAGGGTCCTGAGAGAGTGCGCTGGTTCAGAAGGGTCCTGAGAGAGTGCGTTGGTTCAGAAGGGTCCTGAGGTGCCGAAGCACAAAACAACTCTAATATTACCTTTTCAGTTCGGTCTACATCCTTTTTCAGTCCCTCACTTTTATAAGGTAGACCATACCAGGATTTTTCATTTACTAACTGACAGTTGTAGTGTGGGAATAAATTCCAGTTGCACACACCTAGTGGTTATTGCTAACATAATAGGAGCGTTAAATATACCCAATCACTTCCTGCAGTGTTGTCTGGAAAGATCAATAAAGATGTTCAATTGTAGGAAGGTCCTGGATATGCATTATAACATAACTCACCCTCACATTCCAGCAGCTTAGTGTGCAGCATTTAGGGTCAGCTAGCATCTCTGAGATACAGTACCGAGAGGCTTCAGGCCAGCACTGAACGCTAGAGAAAGGAGCCTTCTTTCTGCAGGGGCTCTGGAAGACAGCCTCTGGCTAGCGCATTGGGAGGCACACAGTCCACTAATGGCAGAAAAGCACTGAAATATGCAGCCTTTGACACCATTCCAGGGTATTTTGTTTTTAAGACAGGTCTTTTATCTCGGCTGACACCCAGATCAATCAGGGAGACCGTGATGGAAACCCAGCGTCGGATTTCAACTCTCTCCCAAAAGCAGCCTGATCAAACTCTCCCAAGCAGTCAGCCGCTCGCCATCCATCTTCATGCAGGGAGTGGGAATGGGAAGGAGCTGGAATAGGAGAGGACTTGGGGAGCCAATTGGTTTTTTCAGCCTGGTGAAATGCCGCTAAGGAGAGTATTGGTGTGATTTGTATAGAACTGATTATTTAGTATCTGCAACATACAGAAGAACAATATCCAGTTGTGATGTGAAAGCAATGCTCCAAATCCCATGGTGCAAGAACAGTATTCATCTCCAAAACATTTAGTAATGAGAAACCTTGCTTTGGTTCAGAAAATGTAAAGTTTGCCAATGCTAAATGCGCCCATTTACATGTCAGAATACTGTACATGTTAAAAGGCTAAAATTGTAAGCAGTTTCTTTAGCATCCTAAACCGTTAACATTGTGTAGCTGGTATCTGAGTAATTGTTCAACCTCTAGCCCAGGTAAAAGTGCTGGAGCTATAGCACTGACACTACAGACACTTCAATCAGTTTAAAAATATATATATTACTCTGTAGGGAAAAGTTTTTTGATTGGCTCATGTGTCAGTAACGTTTGAGTTTACGGATCACTTTGAAACAATGGATGACACATCTATATAGTAAATGTGTTAAACAATATTAGTATAGCAAAGCAGGGTTAGAAGAACATGCAACTGAAGCTTTTAGAAGAAAAGGCTTTATAACAACATGACAAGAAGCTCTCTAGAAACAGATCATTATGAAGGAACAGCAGCAGCCTCATAATGAGCTGCCACAAGCTTTATTGATGAAACCACACCTTCATTTTATCACAGGGACATTTGCGCTGTCTCTCGCTTAACTGGTAGCCAGGGGCTCTACAAAGATTGAATTTCCAGTTCCCAACTACATTAGAAAGGAAGGCCTCCTTTCCAAAACCATCTCCTCCCGTCACCTGTCAGAAACCTTGTTTTCTGCACAATGCCCTAATGTTAATACAGAAGAGCTGCCAGCACCTGGATGAAATGAGTTTGCCCTATCATGTAGAAGCAGCAGATCTGAGATGGAGGAGCCATTCATCACACAGACATCACTGTCACACCTCTCGCTACCCCCCCTGGGGCTAACAGCTCTGCCTTCAGAGCTGGTAAGAACACACACTCACACACACACACTCACACTCACACATACCTCACCTTTCTCACTAACCCCCTTAACTAACAGCTCAACCTTACTATTTGAGCTGGTAAGAACACTTTTAATTAATTGCATATATATATAGTCACACATATAAATTAGACAATCACTAATTTTCCTATATATATATATATATATACACAAAGTGGTTTAGCTTTCATATGCACCTCTGATATACATAGATACTGTATATAATCTCTATCTATCTCAGATACCCGGTTCCCTCCTGAGGGCTAAAAATCTCCTCTAATTACAAGTGTCAGAAATACAGTGTATTCATGATACAAACGATGTGGATTAAATTGTCAGAGCACTATCATTAAAATTCTTAAGAGAAGCAAAGGAGGATTGGTCCTAGGCAGCTGTGGAAATTAGGGCTCCTCTAATTACAAGTGTCAGAAATACAGTGTATTCATGATACAAACGATGTGGATTAAATTGTCAGAGCACTATCATTAAAATACTCCTGTATACATACTGCGCGCTTGACCAGGCTGTACACCTACTGGAGGAGCGGCGCTCTGGTCCTATAGAGAATGGAAGAGCGTGGGGCGCAATGAAGGGACGGGCTCCTCCTCCAGGCGACAAAGAATCCAAAACAAGAATCCAAAACATTCTAGTACCACAATAATGATGATTTGATTTGTGTTCTTCAACTTTCACAGGGGCTTGGTTTCCAGGCTTGAAGAAGCACTAGCCTGCCTAATAAAGGAAAGTTCTCATACAACAGACAGCACACAGCAGTATTCTTCCAATAAAGAACTACCAAAAAAAAAAAAAATTAATACAGGTTTTTACATAAAAAATGAACTTTATTATCGAGAAGGAGGGTTTAACATCAACATGCGGTTACAACATTTAAAATAATAATAATAATAATAATAATAATAATAATAATAATAATTATTGCACTGGTTTAATGAAGCAACATCAAGTTCCTCCCCAAAAAACAAAAAGAAAAAAACCACAAAAAAAGAAAATTTCAATTCTTCGCACTCTTCACATCCAAACATTCACACAACCCTTCCTTACTGCTAAACACCCTGTGGCACCAGTTTCTACAAAACACCCAGCACTGCTAAGAGCAGACACACATCTATATATATACAATAAATAGCCTCTCTGTTTGTTTAGATCCAGTCATTTAAAAACACACAAGCACCCTGTAGGAATGTGTGTGGTGTAATGTTGAGGTGAAGACCAAACTAACCGTCAAAAATCAAAAACACACACACAAAACACACACAGTGATTAGATGGCCACGTGAACCAGGAAGCAGATAGCGGCAGAGAGGCGAGAGGTCACCGGTTGGTTTTGGTCCACTAGTGATCGCTGGACACACACAAGTTCCCATTCGAAGTTCCAGCTTTGATCCACAGCAGCGATCAAGACTCTTGCAATGATAATCAGAGGTGCCCCGTCCTGTTTAACGTTTAAACTTTAAGAACAGACATATCTGAAATACCTGTTACCAGTCATAAAACCCTCCACTTCACTGCCTGATACATTTAGTTTTGTTTTATTATTATGAATTGCATTGCACATTCATGTTTATAAGACTATGTACAGCATGAAAACCCATTGAATAAATATCGAACATGAAATAAAATCACCCTTGCAGACTGTATAAAACACTTAGCCTAACACCTAGAACTTGACGAGCATTATTTTTTATATACGGTTAAAACGTTTATGATTTAAAATGTTTAACGCTTGGATGAAGTCCAAAACTATAACCCCCCCCCCCCCAACGACGATGAACAGGTTTTTCATTTAGATGCATGTGGTTGCTGGAGGATTACTAAGATGGCAATTCAGAGACCAACATGGCCAGGTGGACACCGAGGTGGAAAGCTCCTCTTTCACATCACATCGAATCAGTTTTCTACACAAATGGTTTAGGGTGGAGACAGAGGGTCAATTGTAAACAATGACATGAGATTAAACAACAAACAGTAAATGATGATTCCTGGTTATCGGCAATGGTTCCCAGCCCTGGTCCTGGGGACCCCCTGTGTCACAGGTTTTAATCCAGAGAAGAAGGAAGAAATTGAACTTGGTCCAGTAATTCTTCCTATGGACAGTCTACAGAAACGTGTCTTCTTTTAAACAGAGGGTCATTCACAAACAATGCACCATACGAAAAAAACTAAACAACAGAACGATTTCAAATTGAACTCCGACTTTAGAAATGCGTTAGCTAGCTGGAGCAGTGGTTCCCAGCCCTGGTCCTGGGGACCCCGTGTCTGCTGGTTTTCATTCCAACTGAGCTCTCAATTACTGAACTAGACCCTTCATTGAACTTGTCCCTGTATTTTTCCTATGGTCACTTTTTTTGTTGTTATTAATCCTGCTGTATCGGTTGTGTAAACATTTAAAAAATCCTGATTTAAAGCTCACAAACTTGATTTATTTATTTGCAAGGCAGGAAAGGACATATCTTGCTATCTTTCACCTTTAACAAGCAGGCCACTGCATGGGCATCTCTTATTTATTTTAACTGAATTGTTCAGCGGAATGATAACCCATTTTACAGACTGACATAGAGGGATCTTTTCCAGTGTTTCATTGAGCATAAACATGAAACTCACTACAAACATCTTTCACAGCACAGCAGCAGCCTGCCATGGCAGTGGCAAGTCAGAAACACGGCTAAGCCTTTTCAGAAGTGATGTTTGGTTTTTTTTAAAGTGTCTAAAACATCAGAGAACACAGAGACATAGCTATATTTCATTTAGATACACAATAGAAGGCAGTGGAAGATGAAAATCTCAATGCTACAGTTTTCTTGACCCTTTTCTGTATAACAGGAAACCTGTATTATCCCAGATAGTCTTTTTGTTGTTAGTGCAAACTCAAACTAAGGCTGGTTGAGGTGCAAGTGTTTCTACAAATCCAGATCCTAAAGCAGATCAGTGAAACATTACCCAATGGTAAAAGCACACACCTGGTGTGGGTACGTGCCTTTGCCACATTTCTTAATTCTTTTTTTTAAATGCCCTCTTTGAAAATATTTATATATATATTTTAATAAATTTAATAAACGAAACTGGCCAAAAAAAAAGCAGCAGGGCTAGAAATAACCATTGGTCTTGTTTGATGTCCTTTATTTTGTATCGCGTCCCTTTTGCAGAGCTGCTTTATCAGCAGTCCGCTGGCTGGCTGGCTGCTGCATCATCTGGCCCTTGCAGTTGTTCAAGGAGCAAAGGTACTTCCAGCACCTTGACTGCTGAAATGACAACCAACACAGGAATCTCACAGACGCCTTCCTCTACCTCCCACTCAGACGTTTGTATTTAATCATCTGATTCTCCACTGTGTTACAGAGTAGACCAGCATAATGTTCGCGTGTGTGCATCGGTCAGGACAGGTTAGACAGCTTGTACATGGTCAGCAAGGGCACCTCTATCAGGGCAAGGCATGCGATCAGCACGGAGCAGTACGGGACTACTGAACATGCCTCCTGACGCTGTCTGCTTTATTTTTTTATTTTTAGTGTTCATGATATAAAATATATCTAAAAAAAGGTCCACTTTGCTGGAGTTGCGTCTTGCAATGCTGTATTGTAAAAGGAGTGTTTCTGATGTAAACGAATGGAGCATGAATGACGGAAAGGCATTGCTTTGAACAGGTCTGAAATGTATTTTATAGAAAGAGTTATGCATCGGCTACTTTAATAGCTCAAATTCTCAAGACGTATCTTTCATCCAAGTCATGCAGATGTTTCTGAAAGATTGTATTCATTAAGGCACAACCTGTTCCATTAGCAAGAAAACAACTGTGGGCTCAGACTGAAACTTGGTAGTGGTGAGCAATTGTTAAAAAAAAAAAAAATAGAGCTACTCTCTGAACGTTTAATTAAAGCTGTTTATTTTTGCCCCGCCATTTACAAAAAAATGCTAACCGTGTATGAAAAAAATGTACAAAAAAACCCTAATTCTGTATCTGGATTTCCTTTGTTTGTTTGTGATTCGTGTTTCGTATAAAGTTTTTAAACATGCAGTCTTTATTTTGTTATTGGAAGCTGGAGTGCGAGTTTCTCCTCCGGCGATGCTGCTACGTTTTCCTGTAAACTTTGTCTTGTGTCGTCGTCGACGTTGCTGCTGTTGCAGCTGCTTTCTGCAACACCTGCAATTCCTGTCCTCTCTTTTGGTCCCCCGTCTCTGACTGTCTCACTGTCTGGGGGACTTCCTTACGTGGGGCACTGCAACTGACCTGCTGGTAGGGGGCGCTACCAGCCGTTTTACCGCACGTCACCTGGGCACATTCTTTAACCGACATGGTTTTCCTCCTGTCTCCCAGGGTCTTCATGGGACCCGTTTCAGTTTTCGGTGCAGGCTGTCTGGGTGCAGACTCGGACACCAGTGGGAGCAGAGGGCTTGTCTGTTTGGAGGGCGATGCCTGTCCCGCCGAAGTTGACGTCTTGAGTGCATCAAGCCTGTTCTGCTCCTGCTTGGCTTTCCCCTGCTCCTTTCCCTTTCTGTTCAGGCAGTCTTCCGGCTGCATCTCTCTGGCTTTTTCAAAAGCCTCCTTCGCTCCAGGGATGCTCAGCTTGACCGGTCCGAGCACACTTTTGGCCACCGTGGCTAGCTGGGACACGAGTGGCGTTATCTTGTCAGCGGTGCTAGCTGGAACAGGAGCAGTCGATGCAGCGATGGCTGCGCTCCTCTTATTGTCCGCTTCCTTCTTCTCCTTGCAGATGCCCTCAGCTGGGGCAGGGCTGGCTTGGCAGTGTACGGCAGGAGAGAGTGGCTTAACTTCCAGGGCACGGCTGGGCTTCAGGGACTTGTCGCTGATTCTCCCCGAAAGGCTGCTGCTCTTTTCTTTGTTTTCTGGGACCTGCTTTGGAGTGCATTTAGTGTCTTTTGAAGTCACAGTCAGAGACTCACTGGCCGTAGCTGCAGGGGCCAGAGTGCAGATACCCGGGGCCGACTTTAGAAAAGCATCCTTCAGCGGTGTAAAAGCACTCTGAATCCCAGACGCAGACAATTTCCCGGGAGCAGTCGTCTGGATGCCTTGATGGATCCGAGCCGCTGGGCCGGCGAGCCTGGATATGTCTTTAGGAACCTCCGCTGTGGGGGTTGTGGTCAGAGGTGATTTCTGTTGTGCTTCGGTTGCTTTAACAGAGCTGGTAGACGAAGGCTCCAGTTTATCTGATGGTCCGATCGTCTGTCCTGCACACTGCAGCTGGCTTGCCGGAGGTGATGAGGATAATGCTGCTGCTGCTGCACTGCTCTTGGGCGGCTGGACCAGCATTGTTTTCACATAGGGCTCAGGTGGCAGGAAGGGGTCATCGTCGGCAGAGTCCTTGCGCCCTGTTTCAATCCTGTGCTTCAGCCTCCTCCCGTCCTGGCTGTCCTCTGAGCCCTCGTCCGTCTCGTCCTCGGAGGAGTCCACCTCGTGGATGGCCTCCTGCTTCTGCAAAGACTCCCGCCTCTCTGCGCGGTCCTGCCGGATCGCCGACAGCTTGTCCTTCAGTTTGCTGTTGCTTGCAGCAGCTCCTGCCCCCTCGGGCGGCTCCTGGCGGCCCAGCTTGCGGGCCGACGGCTTCTGCAGCATCCCCTTCTCGACAGAGGCCGTTCTGCCGCCCAGGAGAGTCTCGCTGGCCGACTCCTGCAGGCTCTGGAGGCTGGGGTCCCGCTGCATCATCTCCTTCTTGAACTCCGCGTGCGAGATGTCCAGGCTGTGCTTGCGGGAGGAGGCCAGCTTCTTGTCCAAGGAGGAGGAGGAGGAGGGGGAGGGGGAGGAAGAGGAGGAGAGGGAGGAGGCCAGCTTCTCCGCAGACTGCACCCTCTTGAGCAGAGGTGAGCGAGGGGGCTCGCCGCTTTTGGGCCGGGAGATCTGGCGGACGAGAGGGGGAGAAGAGTGCAGTTTGACCGGAAAGGACTGGGTGACGCTGGAGCTGCCCAGAGAGTGACCAGACAGGGGGGAGGGGGAGCGCTGCGGTGAGGTGGACTGGGGTGTCGGGGAGGGGGTCCGGGCCAGGGGGGACAGCGGAATGTTTCCTGCAGATTTGCGGCGAGGGGAGTGGTACTGGCGCTGCAGCTTGGGGGCCAGGCCATGCAGGGAGCTGGGCCGGATGTGGCCGGAGCTGGCTGGAGAGTTCGGGACGCTGGAGCTGGGAGAACTGCTCTGGGAAGAGTTGCCGCCAACTGGAAAAAAAACAAAAAACCTGTTAATGCTTCATAGATTCAAGCTTGTTAATCGTAAACAATGGTGCCCTTTAGAGAGGTTGATAAATATCCCTGCAAAATGGTTACATTTATAACAGGCGATTTCCAAACTCACATGTGACAAAAAGAGAATCAAAGAACGCAGCTTTGAAGTGAATTGGAAAACCATACTAGGTCAGAGGTCAGGTTTAGGCTGCTGTCCTTTATAATGTAACAAATAGAACAGTAGCTTTACCACTCATAATGCATCACTAAAATGGTATTATAAACTGATATTCTATGTTAATAATCATCAACCAAATACATGTTTTATACAGTAATTGAGCAAAGACACATTTCTTCGTTTTGATTGAGGTGCCAATACACCACTTAGTAGTGACAAATATAAATCCAAGCAACAAACAGAGAGAAGCATTATATATATATATATATATATATATATATATATATATATATATATATATATATATATATATATATATTACGAATCAAAACAAAGAAATCAACATGCGCTCTGTTTATTTATCTACAGATCGGACTTAAATCCGGTCCCTCCCCAGAGTGCTCCACAGTTCTGGACGGACGACAGTGTGCACAGAGGGCTCGTACCGGAGTGTGCCGAGTCGGGGATGGATCGGTAGCCCTGCGTGGGGGAGCGAGGGGACAGGTTGTGGGTGGGGGAACCCGGGACACTCTCCCCGGACGACAGCGAGCGGTTCAGGGAGGAGAGGCTGCGGCTCGTGTGCAGCAGGGACGCCTGCTTCGTGATCTTCCTGAAAAGGGAGCTCCGCTTCTTACTGCTGGAAAGAAACAGAGTCGTCAGGGCCTTCATGCAAGCTAGTCAACAGCGTGTCAGCAGAAAGCTACATGCAGTCAAGACTCCAACTATTCTGAAATAGCAGATACGTCAGGATGTAAAATAAGTCTCTCCAATTCAAATGATACTGGCAACGTTGTGAGCTACTAAACATCTGTTAGCTATTTCTTAAAGAGAAATAACCCAGGCTTGAACTGGCTCTCTGATTCGTGTCAGATTCTAACAAGTTCCGTATTGCTCTGCTGAGGGTCTCTCTTCCCAGTGCACCCCTGTAGGTTTGACAGCAGTGTAATTTGGTTTGGTTGTTTGTTTGTTACATCCTTCGATTAAGTGGTATTGCAGATCAAATCCTCACCTCTCTTGACCTTCTTTAGTTTTCGTCTTCTTGTTCCTCCGGGCCATCTTGGACTTGTAGCTGGCTTTGCGCACCGGACCCACTTTGATGGACGTGTTCTCGAAGGGAGTGGCCAAGATGGACACCTTGTTGCCGCTCTGGCAGAGACAAAAGAGGCCCAGCATTCATTACAAATCAGAACGAAAAAAGGGAAGGGCAGAACGCTCAGGACGAGGAGGGTACTGTTAAACAACCACAGCCTGTCTCATGGTCCAGACCGGACAGTTTTGTACTTTCACATGAGGATTATAAAATCACAAAGCCACTACAAAACTGTCAACACATCCCATTTCAGAACATTCCAGTATATCTTGTTTTACTGTGTTATCTTCTGCACTATGAACTGAAGGCACGGATAACTATGTTTTAGTTTCTTTGATGATTCAAACATGATTTATAATAAGGTAATATGGGCTCACAAGAAGATACTCTTATACCGTAAGAGTGAGGGTCAAGCGGATGTATTAACTTATAACTGGGGCCCCGGACAATTCACGATATCATGAGTTTCATGGAAATCGTGTATTTGACGGCCTACCATGAAAAATGTGCATTTTATTTTCCTTCCAGTATTTTATAGTCCTCTTCACCTCCCCTGTTCATTTCATACTTTTATCAAGTGGAAGCAGCGCTACAGTCGCTGTACACGGTACTACTTATAACCCACACCAGTGCAGTTTATAAAAATAAAAGACAGTAATGTTCCCCAACCTTGAGGATGAGCTCCACCACCTCTGTGTGGACCAGGCCGTGCACCGGCTCCCCGTTGACGTGAGTGATCAGATCACCCTCCCGCAGACCAGCATTGTGTGCTGGGGCGCCCTCTTCAACATGCTGGAGGGGGAGAGAGGGGCAGAGGGGTCAGGAAGAATGTTCAAGTGTCAGCGTTCTCCTTATTACATTAAGACATTTTCACTTCTTTCAATCATAAAACCAGTTTGACCCTTTCAGCCCTGGCGGGACCTCAATGAAATAACCAATGAAACAGCAGGAGTCTCCTCACCCAGACCATGTGGTGCACTGTGTAGACGTCTGTGTCCCCCATGTAGACACGGATGGCCCGCAGCGTGAAGCCGTACTTCTTGCCCGCGCGGTGGATCACGATCGCCGGCTTGACGCTGCTGATGGCGGGCGAGTAGTCGCGGCTGGGGGACGAGTCTCGCGAGGACGGGTTTGACGAGAGGGAGTGGGGTGACATCGGGCTGGCCAGAGGGGAGCCACTGTAGTGATCTGGGGAGAGTTATTGTAATCATTTTTAAAGATGATTTCATAGCTTCTCTTAAAAATACCAGACAAGTACCGTATGACTCGGTTTTATGCACATTGCTTATATTTCTATGGTACCAAACCCCTGCCCTGACTCACCGGACGGGATCATGAGGGACAGCGTGGTGGTGGAGGCTGACTTGATGACCTTGCTAAGCGGCCGCGAGGTGCGTTTCTCCAGCACCTCCCCGGAGAGCAGTCTGTGCCGCGCGCGCCGGGCTGCCAGGTCGCTGATGGCCTTGGGTGTGGCGTTGTCCGAAACTTCAGTGCTGTTGCACCGCGAAGAGCGCTCAGAGAGTTCAGTGGAGCTGCCGACTAGTGGAGAAACAATAAACATGCATAGATGTTTGGCTCCCGATTAAATAAATCATTTCAGCATTTAAAAGTGCAGTTTATGAAAAGTTATTTTACATGCTATAATGCTAAAACTTTCTAAAATGTTGATTAAATTAGATATAAAAAACACATTCATTCTTTAAAATTTCTTTTCAAAGCACCGTCCCAATACAGTACACTGATATCTAAACTAGCTGCAAAATGAACAGTGAAGCTCAGCTGCACTACCTAGACCAAGGTACCATTAGATAAGGGATCTGTGAAGCCATCCGATTGTGTCGCGTCACTACCATGAGTGGCACAGCATGGCATGGCGACCGGGCACTCACGTGTCAGCATGCTCTTGCCCAGGGTTCTGGTGGAGCCGGGGGTGGTGGGGGACTCGTCCAGCCGCAGCTCTCTCTCCAGGGGCTGCTCGGGAATGGTGAGGGGGAGCTCCTCCCCGCGGGGACCCCAGCTGGCAGGGGGGCCCTTCCTGGAGCTCTCGTCCTCGGTGGAGATGGCGAAGCGTGGCATCTCGATGATGGCGGAGCAGCAGCGGCGGCGCACCGTCAGCGGGGGGCTGGAGTCGCTCTCCGTGTGCGAGGATTCCGACACGGACAGGCGCTTCCGCAGGCTGCAGCCCCGGCAGGGAGAGAGGGGGGAGAGGGAGGGGTTCACTGCACTGTATTAGAGTCCCAAGCTTTGCCAAACCTAAACAGCCAGCGACAGAAAGTAACACATACCAGGAAACAAGACTCCCATTGCACAGCAGCTTGATCTTTTCTATGGTTTTTAATTTGTTAGAACATATTTTATGAAGTACTGAAACCAAAGAGATTGTTGTGCCCAATGCAAAATGTGTATTATGATCAAGGATTGAAATAAGACTCCCACTGCATAGTAGTTTGATCAATTCCTGGTTTTTACTACACTACGAGTCTAATAAGACACACTAAGCGTGTTACCTATACACTGTGGGTAATCAAGCTTGCATTATATAAAAACATGGAATAGGAGTCTTATTTCCATCCCTGAATACAGTACTGCAATACAACCAACAGATGCTGGATTGCAATACAAGCTAGCTGAACCAGATGCAATCAGGCTCAAGCACCTTGCCCTTGCGGGTGTGCTGAAGACACAGCCACCTTCGGCTAACACGGGGCGAGGCTCCCGTTAGTGTGTGATGAGGGCAACCAGTGGACTTACATTTCAGGCGAGCCCAGCATCCAGCTGCGGTCCCGGGACTTGAGCCCACTCAGGCTGTCCATCTTGCCAGTGCCCTCCTCGCTCAGGCTGCGCTTGGTGGGAGGTGGGGTCTTCTTATCCTCGTGAAGGGACAGGCGCTCCATGCTGCTGTACACCTGGCGAGAGAGACAGAGAGAGTTTAACCACCACTCACACACTATGTATTAGTATGCACTTCAGGGATGGAAATAGAACTCCCTCTTGATTGCAATCCCAGTGGGGACACTGCTGTTTGAGCCATTCCTTGTTTTCCAGTAAAACTGTGAGTTTAATAATGTGATATCTTGTAACAATTGTAAGTCGCCCTGCTGAATAAATAATGTTACCTCAGGGCTGGACACTTCCTGGGGCTAATGCACTGAGGCTAATCAAGCTTGTAGTAAAACCTGGAATGGGTGAAACTGCGGCGCAATAGGGGTTGTATTTCCATCCCTGCACTTCACTGACAATTCTCACTCGCATCATGGTTGACTATGCGAACAGGGTAACTAGCTCTGTAACTGCCCCTTAACATTGGTTGAGTTTAGCTTTTTAAATGACCTGGTGGTTTTCAGAATTAATGACTGAATGTCTGAATTTATGGAATGACTGTAAGTGGTAGACAAACCCTTGAATTCACCTAAATATTTCATTCACTTAAGTAATGGGCTGTTAAATTTAAACACGAAATACAGAGCCATGATCTGAACTCGGGAGGCATCAGCCACTCACCTCTAAGTGCAGTATGCCATTCACCGGCTGTGTTGTTACTTGTTCTGTTTATTCGTGCAATGCTGAACACACTGAGAGCCCTCATTTAGTGCACACCTCCACACATGCAGTGTGGAAGACCTGCAGTCGTTTTTAAAGCGGAAGCTGAAGTAGGCAGCACTCCCCTGGGCAGGGTTCGCTCACCTTGCTGAAGCGAGGGGAACAGGAGGAGAACTGACGCATTTCTACATGCTCTTCATCATTCGTGTCCTCCTCCTCTTCTGAGTCCACGTGGTGGTAGCGATCCAAGCGAGCTACAGACAGACAGACACACAATTAGACACACACATACTGAACTGACCCAGCGCATAACCAGGGGGTTAAATAAACACATTTCCCCCAGTCTTTCTGCCTTATCCATCAGTCCCAGTGCTTGTGGCGGATCTAGCTGCTGTTTTGCTATATAGAGTTATGTCTGCCAGAGCCCATTTAAAACGTTGGGACATATTTTCAAAGAGTTTACTCCAGTCTTTAATTGACTCCTATTTTTTTTTTTTTTTTAAGAGGTAAAACGCTGCTTAATTTTACAAAACTAGACCCAGACAGTGAAGTTGTAATAGAATCCGAGCGCTCTTCAGCACCCTGCAACTGGTTGTTTCTCATTTTGTAACATTTAAATGATTTTTTTTTTCTCTTTTCAAAACATAGGAGTTAATTAAAGATTGGAGGTGATGCTTTGAAAATACGTCCCATCGTGGCTCAGTGGAAGAGACTGGGCTTACTGTCGAAGTAGCTGGTGTCGTCCTCCGACTCCAGCTGGGGGATAAACTCTGCCTTCTGCCGCAGTAAACTGTTCCAGTCGAGGTCAGAGAAGAAACGGTGCTGCTTCACCTCAAAAGCACTGCCTGTTCCCAAATACAAAGCATGCACAATACATGAGGACGCTGCTTTGAAACAAATACACAACGCAGCTCGACTACAGACTGCAAATAAAGCATGGCATTAAGAAACATCGGGCTATATTTTCTAAGCTTTTACTGCAGTCTTTAATTAATTAACTACTATTTTTTTTACAGGAGAAAAAACAAAAAAAGCTGCAGATTGTATAAAACTAGATCCAGAACTACTATGAATTCCTTTTTATACACATTAAAGCCATTTGCTTGTCAGTTTTATATCATTTACATGGAATTGTCCCCTTCCAAAAAAATAGGGAGTTAATTAGACAGGAGTAAAAGCTTTGAAAATATGCCCCATCATGTTTAATACAAAAAAAAAAAGAAACAATTGGTTCAGTCAACAGCGCGCTAATGTATGAGAAAGCAGATTGTGATACGTCCTTGCTGCACATCCTTCTCTGCAAGTTTCTGTATGAAATTGTCCATTTAAACTTCCAATCCATTTCTTGTACCTTTAGGATCCAGCATCCCTACCTGTTCCCAGCCTGTCCATAGGGTTTTGCCTGAGGAGCTTGGAGATGAGATCCTCTGCTTCAGGGGGAAGCGCATCCTCTTCTTCAGGCCAGATGATTTCATCTAGGAAAGGGGAGGGAGTAGAGATGAGCTGCTAAGCTGCACTGCGATGGTAATCAGGCCCTGAATTCTTCACCTTGTCTCAGGACCTCCCAACCCAAGGTCATTTTTTCCCTAATCCTTGTCTAAAGCCATGCAGAGCAGTCTTGATACTGAACTTCTAAAGGCTTTTTTGACAATCCTTTTGAGCCAACCAAAGGTCATTTTTTTTCAAATCAAAAAAAAGATAATATGATTCCTTTTCTAAAGCCATTTCTTGTGTTTATTACATGAAATTCTGTTAAAAAAAATCCACAGATTCACTGAGAGCTGGTGCTCACCACTGATGACTTGTCCAAACAGCTCCTCTGGTGTGTCTCTACTGTGAAGGCTTTTTGACACTGACTCTCATAGATAAACACCAGCCTGGGGGGGGGGACGCAGAGGGGAGGAGAGTAGTGAAGGGAATTGAGTGGGTTCCTCAGGCATTTTGATTCCTCAGGCATGACACCAGGCATGACTATTGAGTGGGTTCCTCAAGCATGGCTATTGAGTGGGTACCCAGGTATGACTATTGAGTGGGTTCCTCAGGCATGACTTTGATTGACATGAAATTTCCTCAAATGGCTGGTGGGTCACATCAATCAATGAATCAATCAATCAATCCAATACAGCCTTTCCTCCATGGTTTACAAGATGTGAGGAACAATGCATAATACATTAAATACAGAAATACAGGGCATAGTACATTAAATACAAACAGTAAAAAAAACAATGCAAATACATTAAATACAGGAACATTAAATACTGGGCTAGGATGTGAATTCTAGACATTGTGAATTAGTCCACAGAATCATCCCGTATGGAGTGAAAAACCTGAATAGCAATTTAGACAACAGCTAATAACAGATCAGGCTTAAAGAGCACTGAAAGTAGAGAACAAGGGGTCTTTGAGAGTTGATTTGACACCAGTGGACTGCATGCACACTAAAGCTGGGAACATCCAGGAGGTTGGGGCCATGAAGCAAAGAGGGGGGAGTGGTGCACTTTTGCTTTATAACAAGCAGGCCAGAGGGGACCTCAGCTTGCGGGCAGGGACATAGCCGGTCAGCAGCTTGGAGATTGAACCTGTATGATGAAGGCATTGTGCTTGAGGAGAATTTTGTCCAATTTTAGGCATGGCCTGGGGTACTATTGAATGTGTTACCCAAGTGCTTGAGATTCGTTCACGAGGAGCCTGGAATAGTGCATGTCTGTGCTACCAGTGCATCACTGAAGGACACACAGCAAGCTCACACACACACACACACAGCACACAGCAAGCTCTCACACACACACACACACACACACACACACACAGCAAGCTCACACACACACACAGCACACAGCAAGCTCACACAAACAGCAAGCTCACACACACAGCAAGCTCACATACACACAGTGCACAGCAAGCTCCTACAGTACCTGCTTGTCCAGGAACTCCCTGGCATCCTTTTCAATGTGCCCCTCGTACAGGTTGGTGGTGAGACTCATAAGCCCGATCTTCGAGAGCCCGAAATCAGTGAGCTTGACGTGTCCCATTGAGGTGATCAGCAAACTAGCACAATGCAAGAGAGAGGAGCTCTGTCAGAGACACATGGGTGCAGCGTGACTGATGGGTGTTTGAACCAAAACCATGAAGTGCCACTGAAAGGAACAAAGCGAGCACTGCAAGCTTACTTGTCAGGTTTGAGGTCCCGGTGAACGATGCCGTAGTTGTGAAGATACTCGAGGGCAAGCACCGTTTCAGCAAAGTACATGCGCGCCATGTCAACAGGCAGGGCCCCAATGTTCTTTAGCAGAGTGGCACAGTCACCACCTGCCAAACAAAAGCAAACCAGCTCAAAAAGGCATTCTTAAAATCAACTATATACAGCTATATATCCCCCTATATAATTAACACATGTTGCTTCATAAAGTCGAATGAAACCAGCTGAATAATGCTATGTTAACATACTGAATTACACACCGCTTGTAGTTTTCCATATACATATATGGAAAAACAGACAAAAATGGAAACATTTGACATTTCGAAATCTAACATTAAATATTGTATGACTATTATGGTTTCCGGTAGACTTTTGCGATATCATTTTGTAGTTTAACATGATGTTAAATAAAGGCTCTAAATTATGTTCAGATACAATTCTAAATGTTTAAACCTTTAAACGCTAAACTGTTCACAGCAGTGGGTCCTTTTAATACAATTTTCAGTTTAACTTTGTGCATAGTTTGTTTTTTTTACAATTATGTCTAAATCCTAAAATTCTAGGTGATGCAAAACTTTTGGCCAGAGCTGTTTGGCTAACAAGCTGAAGTGTGTCTGATTAGACTCATGGTGAAACCAGGAATGGATCAAACTGCTATGCAATGGGAGTCCTCTTTCCATCCCTGAGAACGTACCTTCCACGTACTCCATGACCATGCAGAGGTGGCGCTTGGTCTCGAAGGAGCAGAACATGCTGACCACAAAGGGGTTCTCTGCGAAGGTCAGGATGTCTCGCTCCACGAAGGCCTGCTGGATCTGGTTCCTCAAGATCAAGTTCTGCTTGTTGATCTTCTTCATGGCAAAGCGCTGCCGGGTCTCCTTGTGCCGGACCAGGTACACCGCGCTGCAGGAGCAAGGACACGGTCAACCACAAGTCTGTACGTCCACTTTCCATTGTTAGAAACCAGGCTACACTGCGGTGTCACAAGAGCATTGCAACTGGTAATGACAGCATAAGACATGAAACCTCATGGGACGACAGCACCAGCATTACAGTTAACAGACTTATTGAAATCTGCTCCAGGTGTCTTAGTCATGTTGCTGCTGCCTTTTTATAATTTATAATTTTAACTTTGGGCTCTAAATATATGGTTTGTACAGTGACAAAAATCATCTGTACTCAGGAAATCCCCCGTCCTCTCGGTATTGAAGGGCGCTGAGTGTTGCTCAATAAGAACACTGCTTCTCAAACACTCACCCATAGGCTCCGTTGTGAGCCCTCCTCGCAGGGGGGTTTTTTCCTCTGCATCACAGTTCCACAGCTCTGAAAGAGAACAATTATGAGTGTTAATAAAGAGGCTTAGAACACAACTGAGCAGTCCGAGCAGTGAACTCCCATCTCCTTTCTGCTGCACTGCACTTACATCCACAGAGTCGTCAGTTTCAGGGGTGTCAGGGTTGCCACTGTCATAGCTACTCAGCTGGGCCATTTCTGCAACAAAAAAAACACAAAACTGTACATTAATATCATCAGTGAGTATTCCAGTACTAGAGCATATGTCAACAGGGGTTAGGGTTACTATAAAAGTGTGATCATGTAATAAACCAAAGTCAAATTTGATAGACAAATATTGGTCTTATTTTAAAGCCTCTGGGTCCATGGATTTTGGACAAAACAAGGGACTCCAACATGCTATAGAAACTGATTGAACTCCACTCAACACTGCAGGGGATCCCTGGTAAGCCCCAGTGCTATATGAAAGAGAATGTCCACTTGACCCTGCAGGCATGGCCCTCCAGTGCTATAGATGATAGAACTCCTCCGGATCAAACTCCTGCAGCGGAGAGTGCTATAGAAAGAGAACTCCCCTTTCAACACCGCAGAGCGCTAATGTGGGACATGGAAAGACCACACTTTTACACCCAAATTAACAAAGCCCCTAACATACTGCCCTTCTGTAGCTTTTTATTCTTCCCCCTCAATAGACAAATAACACTGCCTGATAAAAAGTCAAATATTTTTCTTAAACATATTGCTGATACCAGTTTTGCAAGGATGGAAAGAAGACTCCCATTGCATAGCACCTTGATCCATTCCTGGGTTTACTATGAGTTTAATAAGACATACCCGAGCTTGTTACCTACTCACTGTGGCTGATCAAGTTCGTACTAAAACCTGGAATGGGTGAAACTGCTATGCAATAGAAGTCTTGTTTCCATCCCTGTTTTGTATTGGTATTGGAATCTTCTGGGTTAAGGAAAATTCTGTTTTATGTTATTAAATAAAATGAGATATCTAAAGTGTTTAAGATATCTTTCAGTCCTGTTTGTTTTTTACCTGTTGCTCCAGTAAAACATTAATAAATGAAAAGTAAAAAAAAAAAAAAATATGTATATAAAAAAATAAATGTGAAATGGTGTATAATGGTGCATTGCTTGTAACACTTGATTGCCCTTCCACACTCACCCTCCAGGGGATCCCTAATAATAATAATAATAATGATGTAAGCATCTGATTCATTTCACTGGCTTGATTCCCTGCCCTTCTTCTACAGCCATGGCGTTTATTTCTCACGGGGCGCAGACCTTTAAGAACTCCTCCGGATCAAACTCCTGCATCAATTTAGAAACTATCTGTAATGTGCCACAATTCTGGTCCCCCGCGATTTGTTAAACTACAAATGTAAGGTGGTTTGATTTAGGGAAGAAACATGAGGTGGAGAGAGAGAGAAACACATCAACAGAGAGAGAGAGAGAGAGAGAGAGAGAGAGAGAGAGAGAGAAACAAACAAAAGAATAAAAGGGAAAAAGACAAAAACTTGAGTAAAAGGGCAATAAAAAGAGAAAGTATGGGGGAAAAAGAGAAAATGAAGACATTGACACAAATTCTTCATACTTAGAAATTAAAACACACCTGCCAGATGGGGAGATTAAAAACTAAACTAAACAAGACACAACAGTGAAGATATTATGCAGCAGCTTTTCCAGTGGCAGAGAGAGCCTGCAATAACTGGTGTGCTGGGCATTCAAACACACACACACACACACACACACACTACACAGTGCACAGGGGCCCACATACACACACACACACACATACACACCGCAGTGCACAGGCACGGACAGTTCCTTCACACACACACGAGAAAGTTCCTTCATCCTTACCAGGCACTCGAGCAGCCGGGCCGGCCTGGCAATGACGATCATCAGTTTCCTCACCAGCTGGGTGACGAAGGCGACCTCCCGGCTTTCTGAGCGCTCATGAGCCTGGAAGCAAAGCAGAGTATTAGAAACCACCACCGAGGAAAAAACGAGCACTGCTGCTGTTGTTTCTGTAAAACTTGTATTGTTTTCTTTTTGGTCAAGCTAAAAATGTAACAAATGCAGTCTCTAGTGTTGTCTCTTTGCTGGGTTTCGGCAGGTAAATACCAGCTCATTTTGTTGAGGCAAGACAAATGTGTCTGTTTACAGAGAAAGGGGGTTTCAGGCCCGCAGGCTGGCTTTGACAAATGGCTCCCCCCACTGATCCAGCAGGTCTGCTGCACTGCGAGGCTACACACCGTGGCAATAAGGCAAAACTGTCTAACCAGGAGAGGAGAGGGATACCCGGACCGGAAAGGCCAGTTCACCCAGAACTGTACACATCCATTACCATGGAAACTGTTTTAAGAACCCCCCCCCCCCCCAAAGTTCTATAGTGTCCATCTTGCTTGCAGTTCAAAAGACAGAAGATGCTTCTTAAAGATTATACTGTACACCACAACACAGACATGATAAGACAAGTGAGACGCATGATAAAAAGCGTGATGCAGAATACATAACAAGCATGATCCAGAGATAACCAAATACGCTGCTGCAGATTGGAAAACGTAACCAGGACATTAGGCCAGTTCACCCATCATTCATGGATGTAAACAAAAGCTCCTGGCTGACACACAGCTCACAGTGCACTGCTGTTTCAAATGAGGCTTCCCTCGTGAATATGCAGACGAGGCTGGAGGACTACCTTTTGACACAATAGGCTGCTTCCTGAAGGTTAGCAATGGGATGCAAAGGTAAAACATTACAGACAGTGCAACACTGCACCTGCCCAGACTAAACCTGGCATTACCATCCACATGGTTTGAAAGCAGCATCTAATGTATGTCCAAAAACAAAACAGAGAAGATACAGCCATCATATAAAGCATTTAACTGAATAAAGCAGTCTAGCATTATCAAATTGCTCCGCTACTGTATCACCCCCCCATTTCCCCTAAGGACCTTCTAGGGGGCACAGTCATGAATATTAAGTCCAAACACGAAAGGGAAGTAACAGGGGCTGTACGCCACAGTTCAAAGTAACAGATTAGATCAACGGATTCTTAATGAGATCCCCATAGGAGTCATCAGTCTTCTTCACGGTTCTATCTAAACATTCGCAAGAGAATATTAAGACTTTGGACAAGCCACATTAAACAAGAAAAATACTCTACAGGACAGTGCAAGACAATGCATCTATCAGACTGCAAACACGGGACAATGCATCTATCAGACTGCAAACACGAGACAATGCATCTATCAGACTGCAAACACGAGACAATGTCCATCTTAAGAGCAAACACGGAGTACAAAATCAGATGAAACACCAACATCTTTAAACATCACAGCAATTCCTAAAAGTGATTTTGCATTACATTCCTAAAGGAAAATTTAAAACCCCCCAAAATACTTTCCATTGCGATTATAACATAAGAAACAACTCAACTGGTAAGGTCTCTGCCATAACCCTGGTCCATTTCCGATGCTCCAAGGTACTCTGTAAAATCTCCTCCTCCTCCACCCTTCTCTGCCACGAGATCCTGGACATCTTATAAAGATGCCTCGTTTACCCCGCAATGCCCCCGGTGTTGAAACACGCCGCGTTTTATCCACCTAACACCACACTGCGGCTGAGCGCTACTCCCCCGCTGCAAACTATCCAATTAGTATTCCCCAGATGATGTCATGCTTGCTTCAGGACTGCCTGTGCCATTCCAGGGGTTGTTTCCAGATGCCATTCCTATACGCACACACACACACACACACACACACACAGAGACACAGATATACACAAGCCTGTCGGTGCTGACATGAGCACTGGAGCCAGCGGTGTGATAATTTAAAGGAGCTCTCTTCTCCCCCCTCCCTCCTTTCTCATCTGAAAGAGCCATCAGTCACTAACTGCGAGTGCTGGGGCGTGAAATTAAAATCACCATCACCCCCCCTCAAGGGATGGGAATGGGCCGATGGGCGCAATAACTTGGATAGAGCCTCTGGGCACTGCAATTGAGTTAACAGACACACGTACACAAAAAAACAGATTTGTGACTAATAGATTTGTGACAAGTCTGGAAGAATGTGGTCTGCTGGCTGTTATGTAGACGGTGTTGTGGAGTTGAAGGTGGTGAAGCCCACCCTGTTCCTCCCCCTTCATGCCACAATTCAACACCCTCTGGAACAGGCTGCAGTGTGCCCTCCTTAACTGGCTAATGGTTGGTTAGCGTGGTAATCGTGGCTTCTGGTCGGTGGTTCTACTCACGTCCTGCAGCAGCTTCTCCAGGTTCTCCTGCAGCTCGTAAAAGTAGCGTGAGGTGATGAGGCCCTCTCGGGACTTGTCCAGGCAGTCCCGGGACAGCTCGATCACCTGGTGGTGGATGAAGCTCAGGACCCCGTCGGCCAGGGGCATCACCTTCTCGGGGGCGCAGGAGGAGATGAAATCTGCCAAATGTTCCTCCATCTGTGCCGTCGCCTGCGAGGGGAAGCAAGACACACACACACAGAGCGTCTCACTGAACAAGGCTGTGTGTTTGTAGTGTTCATGAACACTTTGCATGGACTCCCATATCGTGTAGGTTTAGTATTCCAAACTCCAGAGGGGCATGGATCGACACAACAATAAAAAGTTGGGACTCAAGTCAATACTCCTGGTTTAAATGTACTTTTAAAACAATTCATGTTCAAAATATATGGTTTCAATATTACAGAGATATGGCCTATTTCCTACCTTCTGTGGACTTGTTTTGACCTCATAGGCACTACAAACAAGCCCAAACTGACAGACACACAGTCTTATCCAGTCCGAAGGCCCTTGGTGTTTGTGCAGTTTGTTGCCTCATCTTTTAAACAGAAGGAAAGAGGAGACTTCACTTACCTTCGGGAACCTCTCTTTGTACACATGGTTCATCATTACGATCTCATGGTCGAAAGAGATGGGGGACCGTCCGGGGCTGCAACACACAAAACCAGCAAACCTACAGTAAGTCCTTCTTTATTACATGGATGGCATTTCAGCACTTGGAAAAAAAAAAAAGAAATGGAAACTTTGACAGTTCGATACCCAAGTTGCATCGTCTTTTGTCATGTTCATCTTGGAAGTGCAGCAGATTTTGCACAGGGTGTCTTTGTGTTGTGTTTGTCCACAGAAAACTGGTCCATTTTCATATACTTTACATTACACCTTCTAAAAGGAGTGGCTATAAAAATTATAAATAGCAGCAGGCATACTCCACACCCATTAAAACAAGCATATGTACAACAGTACCGAACCCTTACTATAAACCCGTCCCTTCTCCACCATGGGACATTGTACTGCATGCACAAATGCTGCTCCATACAATATACTGCAAGCATGTATATTTGTGTTTGACAGCAGGAGTCACATGTCCTATATGATATACCACCACCCTGGCAACAGTACCATGGAACTGACGGATGGCTGAAGCAACAGTATTTCCAGTTCCATTCCGCTGGTTTCATCAGGCTTGTCTAAACGACAGATGTGGCTCTCTGAGTCATTCCAGGGCTAGCGGCGTGTGACCACCGCATGAGGTAATGTGCTATGTCATCGAAAAACAGTTTGGGAAGGCAATTACCGGTACCTGCCTAACTGATTGAGTATACATTAAATCAGCTTGTGTTATAACAGAGGCAACTTCCCAATGTTTCAGTATGTTTAACATACCTTTAGATTTACTTTACCAGGTCAAATTCATAATCAAATCCTTAAAAACGATATATATATATATATATATATATATATATATATATATATATATATATATATATATATATATATATATATAATATAGACACACACACACACAGTATGCACACACACACACACACACAAACCACTTTTAACTAAATTTGCCAAGCCACTTTTACTGAAATTTCAATAAATTTGCATTGATAACGTCAGGTCGGCGTGACTCGCGGTCATTACAGCCGACAGCTGTTTAGGGACCCAAGTGAAATACGCTCTGGTGTGTTCATCCCTCTTTCTAATTGCCAGTGGTCCCAGATAGAAATCCTCCTCCACAATTAGTACCAACTGAGCGGCTAATTGAGCAGGAACAGGAGAGAAGGAGAAGATACTGCAGTAGAGATGTAGGAATCTGAACTCCACACGAGAGCCTGGGACAGGGGGAATGTTTTTGGACGAGGAAATGAATGGCTGTCGATCTTAAGTCAAGAAGTCAAGTCAAATAAAAACAAAGACTGTTCTTTGTGTTTCATGGAAACTTCTTCTGCTCTTTCCAGTTAAATCTAAGAGCACCCTCACTTTGGAATTCTAGGTTGACCATTTATTGCATGTTACTTAAAAATAACACCACTCTCCAAGGTCCTTAGAAACCAGGAGGTTCTGCAATTCAAACTGACAGCTTGCTTAACAATCTCACAGCTCCTGTCTTTAGTTATTAATCAGCTGAGCCAGCAGCTTCAGCTGCTCCGGGATGCTCAATCTGCAGCTGCTCCGGGATGCTCAATCCCCAGACGGAGCTAGTATAATGTCATGCACGTTGTCTCTTGAATGTACAGACATGGACTGTATAGAGATTAGACTTTGTTTTGTTATCAATGTTTGTGTTTCCCTGTTTAAAACAATGCAATACAATGCACATTAAACTACTTGAATTCATCAATATGAAGGAATGCAATAGTATTTTTTTCACATGGTTATCATTTATTAATTATTTATACATTTTTAACGGTATTAATAATAATAATAATAATAATAATAATAATAATAATAATAATAATAACAGTTTATAACACATTTTCAAATAATAGTTTATAAAACTGATTCTCAATTTTCCACTTCTTAAATATATGAGCCCCTTGTAAATTAAGTCTTAATGGGTAAATCTCCTGGTTAAATAAATACATAAATATAATTTATATTTTGCTTAACATATTCGTTTTTACAATGTTGTGACGTTTTTATCCCCTCTATTGGCGATTTTTCTTATTTTAGTTTCCTCCCCAACTGACCAAACAGTTGCCACGTAATTTGACCTTGTATCTGGCTGATGGCTAGGAGCCTGTGTGCCGCTTGCATTGAATTACTGCACAGCACGGACCGCACTTTTAAACACCATAGATTCAATCGTCGTCATCTACTAACACTGCGCAGAAAACGAAATAGAACTGTATTAACCGGAGCAGGCCACTGCAAATAAATAAATACATGAATAAAAACAGTTTATTAGGGCAGCGATAAATAATGGAGCAATCCTTTCCACTGGAGCCACACAACAAACATCACGGAGGAAATGAAAGATCTAATTGACCATGACAGGTGGGTGAGGCAATGCGTGGTGTCATAAAAACTGGCTCACAGTTCCCCTGCATGCAATCAGAGAAGCAATTACATGGATAATTGATTGACTGAAGGCTCGGCACCAGCTGATGTGTTGCTCTATGGAGCCCATGAGATCAGAGACTTGTAAGGGAAAAAAAAACAAAGGAAAAAACGGTGCTGTTATTTACACACGGGAGGGACCAAGCCGCTGCACGCACTGTGCACACGTGGATAAAGCAGATCTTAGAAAACCTATTACTGGAATTACCACCAGAACTAGGAAGTTTCCACTGAATACACTGAAACAGCAATCTGTTATTTAAGAATCGTCTTTAATGACATGTTTATAGAGGATGACTATTGGGTTCTATATTAAAGTGTGGAAAAGACTTTTCAAGGTATATCCACAGCACACTACAGTAAATGCTTCTGTGTACTGTTTCAATCCGGCTGTGCATGTCCCCCTCCTCAGTGATCTGCCTCAGGGTTGTTATGTTATATGTAACACAGGCGACAGATTCAGAATTTTTTCTTCAGTGAAAAGTGGCTTGCAAATGGCTTTATTTTACTGCTCTAATTAACTTTGCTGTTTTTTTATTATTATTATTTGTAATGGATTTTATTCTAATAGGCGCTGCTAATGGCATTCACTTGAATGCAGAGGTTCATTATTCTTAGCGTGTAGTTGTAACTCATTTGCCGTGCTCTGTAAAAGGTAATGATGATTTACACCACGCTCATTACACATTCATAGACTGGTTTGGAGAGGAGAGAGGTTCGGCTAGTCTGTCACGCCAGTTTTGAAAAATTAAACAAAAAAAACAAAAAAACAAAAGCATGAATTACCTGCGTGAGCCGCAACAACCGCTCTGCAGGTGAAGACGGGAACTGTGTGTTCATGAAAAAATAAAATTGAAACATTCTTCAGCAAGACCACAGATCAGAAGCAACAGCTGAAAAGACACTTGCAGCCAGGGTTTTAACACTTTAGCACATAAACACACAGTTCTCTTCTTTAGGAAGTTATTTAACTGGTCCATACATACTGTAGGATGCTTTGTGAGTATCTGCTATCAGTTTGTTTGTTTATTATTTTAACTGCATGCAGTAGGCTCAGGCAGGTTTAGCACAGGGAAGGTCAGTGGCCCTGCGCTTCTATCCTGTATATCAATATGTTAGGTCACTTTGTTACATCATGCAGGGGGGGGGTATGGGGCCTGAGGGTACGGGGTGAGGGGGGGGACAGGGTCTGTGCACTGACCTGAGGCTGCGGGAGCGGGGACGCATGGAGGGGGATCTCCACCCCCTCCTCGTCAGTGATGGGGAGGGGAGGAGGTATGGGGGTGAGGTATGGGGGTACAGGGTCTGTGCACTGACCTGAGGCTGCGGGAGCGGGGACGCATGGAGGGGGATCTCCACCCCCTCCTCGTCAGTGATGGGGAGGGGAGGAGGTATGGGGGTACAGGGTCTGTGCACTGGCCTGAGGCTGCGGGAGCGGGGGCGCATGGAGGGGGATCTCCGCCCCTCCTCGTCAGTGATGGGGAGGGGAGGAGGTATGGGGGTACAGGGTCTGTGCACTGACCTGAGGCTGCGGGAGCGGGGGCGCATGGAGGGGGATCTCCGCCCCTCCTCGTCAGTGATGCTCTCAGAGCTGAAGTGCTTAGTGAGGAAGTGCAGCTCGTCTGGGGTGGGCTGGTACGGCAGCTGGTGCAGCTTCTCCTGGGATGAAGAGGATGACTGTGAGAAGGAAAGAAACATTAACAAGAAACCCAATAACACCTTGCTGCTGGCAGCTTAACCCACGCAGGCAGAGGAATGACACTGGGACTCGGGGGAGAAGCCAAATCCTACCATGGCAAGCCCGTTTCCGTGAGCTATATTACACTTATTATTATTTTCATTAATAATAATAATAATAATAATAATAATAATAATAATAATAATAATAATATGTATTATTATTTAGGTGCAGTAACTAAGACACCCCCTGCATTAAAAGCTATTTGATTGAATTGCAGGCTGAGATTCGGTCCTGCGTCCTGCACCTCTGTTCCCAGGCTCTGTTCCGTCCTGAACTCACCGATACCGTAGAGCTGGGAGTGTTGGTTCCATATCCTGAGGAGGGGAGGGAGGCCAGGGACCAGCGGCGACCATCCGTCCTGATGAGGAACAGAAGGGTTCAGGCTTTCTGCACCTACATACAGTATCTAACACACTCACTATTTCATAGAGAGGGACAGAGGGGTAGTATTTTAATAACAGTGCCACAGCAGTCTTTGATGAACCCCAAGAGACTGCAGTGGCAGATGGGGAGGTCAGGTGGAGTGCCATGCCTACAGAGTACACAATGTCTTATGAAACATCTGAAGCATACTGTAGTCATAACCAACCCAAACTGACCCTAACCTTACCCACTTGCTAACCTGTAGTACTTAAACTGATTCCATCTAAAGCTAGAAGTCTCAGTGTGGAACAAATCCATTTACTTTCTTGCAAATACCGTGCAATGTACATAAATACACATTCACACTGACGTACTGTACAGTAACAACCATTTGCAACACATGTATTTATCTACTAGTTTCCTGACTGCAATATACAGTATGCAAACAAGTTGGGGATTCAAGCTCACAGTCAAACCTGGAATGGATCAGACCTGGAATGGATCAAACTGCTAGACAAGGCTAGTCTTGTTTCCCATCCCTGAATTCCAACACTAGAATTAAATACCACCAGAAAACACTTGGGAGCAAACCTGTTTGCTGAGTGACTTACAAATGTTGTCTTATTGCAGGCATATTAGTGTGCTGCTGAATCATCAACTGGGAGTGTGATAAACGTCATGTGACATGGCATCCCTACTGCACAGCCTCACACAGACACTACCCATTTTGACTGAAAGGAATGTTCATTTTCTCCAAAGGAGCATTCAGTGAAATTGAAAACAGAAATTCTGTACATGCAGCTTATTGCTTAAAAATGTTGCGGATGGATTGAGGGAGCTTGAGCAGAGAGAATGTTTCTTCACTGGGTGCCTAAGGAAGCAGTCATTACACAGCAGGTCCTCCTTCCAATCAGTGTGATCAGACCTTCACTGCAGTTCACTATTTCATTCTAGTGGAGTCAATTGGTTTCACAGCTGTACGTAATACAGCAGACCAGATTCACAAAGCTCTTACTGTAAATGGTCATTAGCACAATATTTATCAAAAAGGGAAAAAATAAATAAAATCATCAATTCTATAACGAATAAGAAACAACTTAAGATGACTTGGAGTGCCAGCATTAAATGTGTGACCTGTTCATTTCTGATCTGGTACATTTATTTTGTGTGTGTGTGTATGTGTATGTGTATGTGTTTTGTCCCTTTCTTTAAAAACTGTATTAAATGCAAGTTGGAACAATGCCCTTTTAGAGCCTGGCTCACTATGTCTCAATGGGGCTATGGCTAAAGCACTGAGCACTACAGATTTCACAGACTCAGACATGCACATTTTACAGACATGCGCTGGGGAGTGAGGAGCAGTGTGGGGGGTGTATTTACCTGTCAGCCCTGTGCCCGTGGCTAAATTGAAGGAATGACACAATGTTAATTAAACAGTATTACAAAACAGGTGACTTTACAAACAGTGTGGGAAAACAGAACAATTAAAACACAGTAAATCTGAAGCCATGAAATTCCCCCTCTTTAGGTCCCGGATTAGATCCCTCTTGAATGATATTAGCTTTTGCATTACAAACACAGGCAGCTATTGAACACAACAGGCTCCCAATAACTGCTTTTCATTCTAGTGTCTAACTCCAAAAACAGGATTGGAAATAAGACTCCCATTGCATAGCAGTGGAATCCATTCCTGGCTTTGCTTTGAGTTTAATAAGACACACCTGAGCTTGTTACCTTATACACTGTGGCTAATCGAGCCCGTAGTAAAACCTGGAATGGGTGAAACTGCTCTGCAATGGGAGTCTTATTCCCAGCCCTGAAAGATATACTGGAAATTCCCTGAGTAGTAGGGCTGCAGGGGCTAATAAGAAGAATAAGAACAATTTAATTCTTCTCTAAGAAACTACAAACACATATTCAGGACCTTATACAACCACAGTACTAAAATCGGCTGTGGAACTACAGTAAGTGTATTTGGTCACCTTAAAAGGTTATATTTCCTTAACCCCCACCAGATGGCACTCCTGCACAAGATAAACTGAATCGTTCTCAACTATCCGGCCAAAATCCCCACCTGCCGTACTGCTGCACACACCACTCTACACCATTCATCCAGCTTTCTTTCTGTCATTAAAGTACAGTGGATACCTGGTAATTGCATGTGCCAAACCCGTGGATGCAGTTAGACTTTTGCAATTCACACCACCTAACAATTAACACTTGCCCTTTCTAAGCAATGATGAGGATGGAAATTCGGCACTTTGTACTTGGTATATTAAGTGCATGTTCAACAATGAGCTGGAGAATTGGGTGGTTCAAACCCCAGTGCGCTTTGCTCATGCTTTGCAAGATGCAGTCGCCCCCAGTGAAGTGTGACACAGGGTGCAGTGATACACGGAGAGAGCTGCTGTCTCCGCCTGCCTGCCTACCTGCGTGCTGGGACGAAGGAGAAGTGAGCAGCAGCATTCGGGGAGAAGTTCCTGGGGCTGTCCAGAGGGCTGCTTCCTGCAAGGGAACAGGGAGACACATTCCACAGGTTAGCTCTGTCTGTGCTTTAACCCCTTAAGGTACACAAGGAATCCAGCAGCTCTAAAAAAAAACGTACTTTCTTAAA
Organism: Huso huso; assembly: GCA_036884735.1. Taxonomy (NCBI): domain Eukaryota; kingdom Metazoa; phylum Chordata; class Actinopteri; order Acipenseriformes; family Acipenseridae; genus Huso; species Huso huso. The sequence continues at coordinate 1,827,878 of CM072671.1, read as the reverse complement.
ATACATTAGAGAGTGACTCAAGAGTGTATCACGAGGAGGAAACTGACAACGTGGAAGAGCAGATCCAACCTGACAGGACACTTTACTGTCGTGCACCTCATTGCAAAAATAAGAATGTTAGCATCATTTTGTTTGTGGGACACGTGTCTCTTGCACCTTAAAGGGTTAGGAAGAAGGAAACTTGCGTTGCACTCACACAGCAGCTCCTGCTGGTGGACACAGTGAACTCATTCCAAGAATTTTTTGCAGCATTTGAAACCATCCATAACTTCAATCAATCAGTCAGAAAATCTGATGTCAAACGTATGTCAAGTAAACAGACGTCTTGGGCTCATGCCTTCATCAGACAGTGTAATGATACAGCCTAGACTACTAGACTGATGGAGGTATTCAAATGACACTTAGCCTAATAACTTGCTGTAAGAATACTACTGCAATAAGTCTATATTATTGAGCTGATGAAGTTTCTTATTCAAGTTATGTCTGAGTCAAGAACTTACTATTAATGCTCTAGTTTTACCTTTGTTAGTATTTCGTTTTAATTTGGTGTGTGTATATATATATATATATATATATATATATATATACTATATATATATATATATATATATATAAATAAAAGTCTAATCTTTGATAATTTGGGTTACTGTCTGTTATTTTACATGGAGGTTTATTTAAAGCCCTGACACACACCTTTCCCTGTGAAAAGAGGACCAGAATTCCTGTAAGCAGGTTACACACAGACAGAATGTGCTAGAAAGTCAGGTGCATGATGTCACATGGCATTTAAAAAGAACAGACTGTGATCCTACACATTTGAAACTGGTAATCTAAAAAGAAGTCCTGGGTGGCATTAATTGTGCATTGTTTCAAATGCACTTCACTGCATGACACAAGGCTTTGTTGTTAAAGCTAAGTTTCTGCAGCTCTTAGAACTTTACCTTCAGACATAATGGGCAGCAATGACTGAAATTCTACACTGTGACATTATTCATAGTAATTGCACCATACTGTTTATTTACAGCATAGTCCAGAACTCCTTTAAATCTGTTCTGCAGTAAGCAGAGACGTTCTGTTAACAGCAAGCGCAATAGCGGTTGTTTAAATTGTTCTGAGATCAGTGCAGTCTTAGGGTGCTTTATTTAATACATTTTGTCATCCAAGATACAGGTGCGCTACATCATCTTGTCACAGTGATTCCCTGGTTTTTATACTGGTTTTACAGCAAGGCAAAGAGGACACACAAGAGTCTCCTGGATGTTTACAGAATCAGTCAAGGGTTTGCACTCGCTCATAGGGCTATTTCCATCTTTGTCAAGTTCAACTGACAAGTAGGACCACTCTCAGATGGAGACACACCAGCTCTAGTGTTGCTAACGGTGGTTTGCAAGCTGAGACTTTAGCCAGCATCCCAAAACCTTGTTTTGATGCCAAGTTAGAGCGACAGCAGGATAAAACAGCAAACGAAACGGCTGCTTTACACATTTCATCTTGGGTGAATGTTTCTGCTGGTTCATATGATGCTTTCCCCATCTTTCTGATGCTGTACCACCATAAGAATGCTTCACTAACAATTTAGCCTCAAGGGGTGAAGCTTCAGCGTACTGTACCATGCAACAGAACATATATTAGATTCAGGAATCATCCAAAACAGTGGTTGTGCTGTTTGTTCTAAAAGATGGGACACTACCACAGTAGCTATTTGCAATATAATTGAAATACAACTTCCACTTCCACTTCTAATGGTCCAACATATCCAATCTGCTTACAGCAATAATGCCCTTTACACCACAGTATTGCACCATACTGTACTGTAGATTCATATTGTAGTGGTTACAAGCTTTTTTTTTTTTTGCAAAACACTGTTCAAAATGTCAAGGGTTCTCTCACCATCTGTCACTTGAAAATGATGAGGGCACTCAGGCTTCTCCCTTAAATAAATACAGGGCCATGCATCTCCTCCTGCTGCAACCAGCCCTCTCACAACACAGAGCTGTGGGGCTGCCTCAAGGACCCCTACCCTCTCCACATCTGCTCCAACATATCCAATCTGCTGCAGCCCTTTCCTGCTCTGCCTCTATTTACAATACTGGTACAAAAAGAAAACACTGTTCAGAATTGACCAATCTGCTCTATTCTAGTGAAGACAGGCTGCACCTTGCTTTTGCAATGGCACAACAAGAGCCCTCAGAATGACCAGCCCGTTTTCCAGCCTGCTGGAGATTGAGATTGAGGGGTCAGGAGGGCTTCAAATACCTTCTGAAGAGTCCTAGAAATCAAACATGCAACACAATGGAAATAGGAATCCCTTGTACATATCGGAGAACCCTGTTTCTATTTAAACGTCTTTAAACCTGCCGGCCTTGTTAATAGAGAGCTACAGTACAAGGGCATCTGGTAGCTTTAGGACTTCCTGGTTTTCAAAAGAACCCGTCTCACATTCAGCTTAAACCCTGAACTCACAGCTGAGGTGGTGTGCCATGGTGCTCTAGTAGCTAGCCACGTGGCTGTCCGTACTTAAAAAAGAAAAGTGGTTTATTGTTTGCAATACAATAGAAATTGCACATTTGATAAAACATGATTATGATGAATGCTATGCAAATAATACCAAATATAATTCAATTCCAGCCCCATTGCACAGCTACTACAGTACACTCGCACCACAGTCATTGTACTGTGTGAAGGATTCTTCAGTCCCAGAGAATAATGATCCTATTAATCTTCCAAATCATTTCAAGGTGTTTTTGCAATAACCCTGGCAATGAACTTGCACCCGGTGACTGGGTTATAAACCACCGTATGAATTATACACATCCTCCCAGAGGAGCTTAGCGAAGCTTCAATATTAATAAGCACATGCTTCACTGTCAAAAAATAAAAGCAGTCCGTACGGAAACACACAGCTGGAATAACCGATTCATTGTTACACGGCTAATACTGAGCTACTGAGGAGATTTATTTATTTATTTATTTATTTATTTTTTTTTTTTTTTTTTTTTTTGGACCATTTTATTTTTTATTTTAAAAGTCAATTTTATTCCAAAACCCATTCCAATATTAATACAAATTAGAATCGCAGACATTTCAAGCAACTTGATAAAAAAAATGGTATTGTTTCGATTCTTCTATTTGAAATTGACTTTCTCAGGATCCCCCACACCCTGCTCCTGCCTGCCCTCCACCCTGCAGTGATGCTGATTGGAGCCAAATAAAAGGAAAGAATCTCCAGACCCCTAGATACAGCTGCCTTGCCCTCACATTTGAAAAACCATCCATGGAGCAACATGGGTCAAAGTGCCTTTCAAGGTGGTCTCAAAAGGGCAGGCTGGGCATGGAGACCAATCTGCTCCTTCACCCCTTAAGAAGGTGGTCTCTCCAGGGCAGGCTGTAGGCATGCAGGCTCGCTCACGGAGGAATGTGGTGAAGCTCATACTGACGCTGATTCTGCTGTAAAGGTAGACTCAGCAATTAAAACAAATCCAATATTTCCACTATGAGATGCATCGACATTCTGGAGTTGCTCCGAGAGTCTTCACAGCTCCGTGCAACGGGGGCTCCACTCAGGAGGAGCAGCTGGGCTGGTTATCCAATTTGCAAATGGAAAGATCAAGCTCATTCACCCAGTCTCTGCAAATACCAGCCTGTCCTTCTTTCAACCCCCGATGAAACATTGATTTTTAATTGCTTGATATTTAATTGCTTATCAACCTTGACGCTAAATTGCATCTAACAGAAAGTGGGATCCGGATTTAAACCAGAATAAATGTGCTTTAAAAAAAAATCAGTTTAGGGTAGAGAGTATAAAAAAAGTAAATACCAATCAAATAAATACTCTAATAAAGCTCTAATGTTCTTTCTTTCTCTTTCCATCCAACTTAAATTAATTAAATTTTACCTATTGTGCAGTGAATGATGGGCAGTTTTAAACTAAATACCTGTCATTTTCTTTAAAAATAGTATCTGTGCTATACAGTAGTATATTTTCTGTGGTTTTATTTGCAGTCAGTTGATTAAACCCAAAACAGTGTGGGGAAATTGAATCTCCAGGTGCATTCATTGTTTGAATCCCAAGCAGTTTTCTTTATCCTAGTATATTACCGGATGTTTAATGAAACTGAATGAATGCTTCTAATTCCAGCAGAATTAGTAATGAAATGCAGTGAATGAGGAGCAGTGTAGATCACTGCAGCACAGTAAATTTCTGGGTTTCCAGTCAAAATTTGGAATCATAATCAAATGCATTTTTGTTTGGTTTAGCAGGTTGTCAAATAATCACTGCACCACTAAAAAAAATAATCATAATAAATCTTTTTGTGCACTTAATTAGGATGTCTGCTTGAATCCCAGAGTTCTCCAAGTCCCTTGGCTAGGTAGAGTAGCAGTGAGATAATTCAGTAATAAATCATGAACCATCTGCCATGGTCACGCAGAACTGTTTCCCTCACTTTCAGGTGGAGAGCAGACTGACAGGATAAGAGGGAGGGTTCCCAGCCCTGCAAAACATCACTTTCCCCACACGGCTAATTTACTTCAAAAGCAATTAAACCATTAACAGACGGAGCAAAACACTGCATGAGCCACCTGTACAGTACCTGGGTAACTGCAAACATGCAGCATCAAAGCCCATGATCACTAACCTCCCTGTGGCACCTGCAAGATGCTTCTTTTAAAAAATATAAATAAATATGAACAGCAATGAATATATCAATATTTGGGAAGAATATCATTTTATGGCAGGGCTACAGTACTGAAGAAAACCAAGGAATAAAATGGACTGTGACGTATCTTGCTAAATTATTTTACGTTTAAAAAAAACAAAAAACACATCTCCAAATAAATTTGATCTGAGGCACATGGGTTGGTACTAGCATGCAATTCTAAGCAGAAAAACGTGCATTTACCCATATTTGTTAACTCCAGCTTCTGAATCCACATTCAATAATATTGCAAAGCTGAGGGGTAGGGTGGGCTAGTCAGCCAGAATACATCTGCAAATAAAGCAATGCTCCCCAACCCGAACAGCATGACATTGTCCTCATTTGAGGACCAGGCAACCCAGGTATTCTTTTAACCTGTTTTTTTAATGTTCTCCCAAATTATATCGTAAAAGCAATAACTTGATCCTTTTGGTTTTGTTAACAAATGAAAAAAAAATTAAGCAATGCAATGCAGCAAATTACATAAATACAGCTTGTGTTCTGCTTTTTTCAAAGAAAAATGAATTAATGATCTGAAAAGCCTCAACAACACATCCTTCCTTTAAGCCCTGAATGAGCTCAATAGAACATTTCAGTTCATCCAATGCTCATGGAAACGAGGTATTAGATACAGTTTTTGAACCCTTGGTGACTCAACAGATTGAGGACAGGCATCTCTTCACCATTTCAGGCACACTTAGCAATGCCAGGGGGCATTCCATGCCCTGAAAGAGCGTGTGGTGCTCAGCCCTTCATACTGCAATATAATCAGAGCTCCAAGTTAAAGGAGCTCTCCTGTAAAGCAGTGTCGAGTATTATACAGACATTTGAAAGGTTCCTGAAGCACTTGTGCCAACAGGATAAACATCCAGCCTTGCCAACAAATCAATAAAAAAAGTAGTAATCCAACAGCAACAAGAACTTCAATTGAATCAAAATTGACCTTCAATTGGTTATCCTGAGCCTGCATTGCCATGGAACTTCTTGACCTTTTGGATCATGCACAAAACAAAAATGGAAATGTATTTTGTCTTGTGCTTTAACATGCCACCAATGGCAACTCAATCCCAACACTATAGCACTGAAATTTCCAATAAAAGCATAGCACAGTGTGACGAAAGCATGATGAGGCATAGGTTCCATGCACTGTTAAGAATATTCTCAGATGGTAAAGTATTTAATAAACTATCAAAAAAGCTAACCATGGGATTGTGTAAAAATGCAAAATTACTGTGTGGTAAACTGAGCATTCCTTCAATAAAAACACCACAGACTTTGGGTGGGTATGTTAAACATAAAACACATACAAAAGCCAGGACTCATTTGCTGGGAAAGATTGCAATAAAATCCGTCCGGCAAATGGCATTGCTAATTCTTAAGTCAAACATCTTGTCTTTAGACTATCAAGGGGTTCAGGAATAGAGCTGAGAAACTGATTCTTCGGATCATCCATGCTCAGGTGAGAGTCCAATGACCCTCACCTGATTGTCAATGTTAATCCCGAGCTCAAACAGTGTAATCGGTTAAATGCTTTGGTGTGCACAGTCAGTAATAGCTCTTTCCATCCAGACAGAAAGGTCAATGAGAAAGCTGTCACCCCCAACAGGAATTATTCCATGCCTTGCTCTAATGAAACTGCCTTCCTTCTGAGCACTGTGTGCCCACACAGCCCAACTGCATCATTGCCAGGGTTGAAAGTTTGGTACAGGTACCCTGAGCCTGCATTGCCATGGAACTTCTTAATTGCCTTCACACATCACAAATAATCTGCTTCAAATGGAAATGTATTAAACTGCAAAGACTGCTTTAACATGCCACCAATGAACAGAATGGTAATCCCTCCAAAAAAAAGGGGCCCACTGGGGGGTTTCCTTAATCATTAAATACAATTAAAAAATAAATAAAGCATGAGGTCACCATCAGCTTAAGAATAGCTCTTGGTATGGTAAAAGTGTCCATTAAAAAACAAAAAGCAAACTATGGCAAATGCCTGTCTAACCATGGTCAAAGTGGCAGTTTGAATGCAAAAATACTGTGACCATTCCTTCGGTAAAAACACCACAGACCTTGGGTTATATACAACATAAAGTCTTTCCATAAACCAATCAGAACATACACCTGTAATAAAATAAAAAAAATCAAACAGTCATTACATTATGAAAAAATCTAACATTTTACTTTTTTTTTTTTTTTTTGAACACACGGTACTTTATTCAGACAGGAGTAAAACTATACACCTGTAGATCACCAGCAGCAAAACTACCCAGAACACTTAACTCCTTCTTGCAACTCATTTGTTTCATGCTTTACAACTGTACGGTTTTCTCAAAAGAAACAAAAGAACAAATTGACAAAATAATGCAAAGAAAAGCTACCCACAGATCCCTCTCAAAATCCTTCCAAAATGCATCAGAACCCGATAGCACAGTTGGGGGCGTGTCCCGGGCTGCCTACCTGTGTGTCCGTGGGAGTCTAATGAAACGCTGGACTTCTGAACACTATGAGGCTCTTCCTGTTGCTGGTCCGACAGCTGGAAAAAATACAAACACACCATGGTCAATACAAACCCTGCCCCTCGGAGAGCCAGTCAGCACTTGTCAGCAGTACCTGCTCAGCTGCAAACAAAGGACAAACCATTGAAACAATGACTAGAATGGTAATGGAGAAAACCATTGTCCTCCAAAAAAAACAGGGGCCCAATAAATCCATTCATTAAATGTGTTGATTTCAAAACAAGAAAAGCTGTCCTTTCCACACCTTTCCAATTCAGTACCGATCAATGACAACTGAGTGTTTTAAAAAAAAGACTGGACAGCCTGTCTCAAGCAGGCTATCAGTGGCAGTTTGAGTTTAGATTGAAGTGCCCATTCAAAGGTGAGGAAAGGATATACATGTACAGACAGTTTTTAAAATCAACAAATTAATTCATGGATTTACTGAATACCCGCTGATAAATACTTTTGAAAGGCAATTACAAGCAGGAGGTTTCTGCACCCCCCCAACAATTAAATTAAACAAGGTGTTATGATGCATGACACGTGTACAAGTACACAGAATACATGTGAAGTACAGTGCCACTCATACTCTTTGGAGTCGAGGGATATGATTTTCATGCTGCAAATGGGGAAATGATCCCAGATGGTCCTCTCCAATAGATCTTGACTAGTCTCTAGACAGGACTAAATCTCTCCTTGCCAGTGAGGCAGACCCTTACAGTCCCACACAAGGTGCAGCTTACAGAAGTAACAGATTATCTCATTAGCTCCAACTCTTATGGGGTTGTTAGAAGACAGTGAGTTTAGCAATCTGAACCACCCCTGCATGTCAATGGCTATAAAGTTTACAGCCGCCACATATTAGACTGTATCTGAAAAAGCCCCACTTTAGGGTACAACCACTACTCCTTTGGGTACCCACTCGGGTTCCTTTAAAACACACAGGAACTAGATATATTTCACCACCAAGAACATCCCTGCTTCATGCTAGCATTTAGTAAGTGTAAGCCAATTCAGAACAAAATGTACAGTTCACAGGTTAAGGGTTAAAACAGTCTTCAATTCAAGTAGTCTACTGTATATACTCAACTTTCTTTCTGTAAAGGACTCCTATAGCAGATGTCTGGATACACTCTGCAGAGAACAATGTAGGTGAGGACACTGTGAAGTCCACCTCACTTGCCAGTCTAATAACTTTGCATGCAAATTGCATTCAAATGGTATTCCAGAATAAAATGGGTACTGATGAAGGACCAACAATACAAACCTTGATTTCAGACAGCCAATCTCAAAGACTAAAACTAAATGAAAAGCAAGCCCACTTTCATTTAAAGTCTTTCAACCATTGAAACAATGACTCCTCCAGAGTCCCACGGTCAATACAAACCCTGTACCTCAGAGAGCCAGTCAGCATGTGTAAAACAAGCAGGATCCTGCAAAGATTGATCTGTGCACAGGGCCGGATATGCACAGCTCTTGATTGCAACGTGTCCCTCCCTTTCCACTGCTTTGGCACAGGAAAGTCTGTTAACAGCGGCAACAAGCAAGATTCCTTCTATAATTCATGCTACTGTCGATTAGACTGCAGAACAGATTGCTTTAATCCTTTTGACGGCACACTTTTTAATAATGTACAGTCTTCTTTGGTCGGGTCTACCATAGCTGCTTGGTTCAGCACAACATGTTCAGCTTGATAACTGCACTGTGCACACTGTAGAGAGCTGTGTGCTTGGTCTGGTTCATGCATGTACACAGGGCAGCAGACTAGGGTGTCTCATCTTGGAAATGTCAATTTCATAATTAGCCGCAGACAGCGCTATCCTAATAAAAAGGAGCTTGCTAAACGAAATCTCTAACGAATTAAGTTCTCCCGCCCCTAAAGATGAAGAGAAAGTCTGATTAATATTCCCTGCACAGCCTCCTCCCTCCCAGTGAGATGGCAGGGCTCTTACTGTTTCATTGAAGGAGGGATCGTGCTGTGAATCAGGAAAACCAAATCCACACTTTCTACTGGATATATCTACTTTACCACCCTTAACAGAGCTGTGAAGAGACCACGGCAGGTATACTCCTGCACAACCACTTAATACGAGGACACAGACTCCTACTGCATAGCAGTTTCACCAATTCCAGGTTTTGAAATGAGCTTGATCAGGCCCAGTGTGTAGGGAACACGCTCAGGTGTGTCCGATTAAACCAGGAACGGATCAAACTGCTATGCAATGGGAGTCTTATTTCCATCGCTGTACAGTATAAAGGCAACAAGCTGTGGCTGTAGCATAATAATCCAGGACAGAAAAACTACAGGTCTTAAGCAAGTTCCCTCACCAACTCTGTTCCAAAACTTTTTGGCAATCTCTAAGTAGAGTGAAATCTCGCTTATCCTACAGTTCAGATGTTAATAGCCCTTTGATATTGAGGCCACCCCACTATTCAGGTGACATTTAGACGGTTTCCTTGACTGTCCAGTAGAGGTTTCACCGTATAACTTAAAACAATGATGACCACTGGTCCACCCAGCACACAGGGGTATTACAAGTATAGACAGACTTAATACATGGGCCTTGCAAACAAGTTCTTAATCCTTGATATTTACCAAAAGTAAAAGATGCAGAAAAACATTAAAAGGCATTTGTTTTGGATCCATCAACATTGTAGATTATCCACAGCCATGCAACTGTCACAGTCATACACCAGACATGTATACAGTAACACCCGACACGTCAGACTCAATGAAAGCCTGTGCTGACATTTCTATTGATTGAAGTGCATGCATAAGAAATGCACCCAAATGACAGAGTCCAGTCCATGGAAAACATTCTGTTAACAAACACAGAATAAACGAAGCACCCTGAAATCTGCATATTAAATGACAACAGCAGCTGCCTGGCATCAGAAGCTGGATGTGAAAGTTCTGCCTTAATTACAGTAATTGAGTGAGGAATTAGGCTGTGCACTGTGCACCATCATAGACAAGAAGATGAATTCGCTTTTCTGCGAGTTATACAAAAGTGATGTACAGTGAGAAATCTCAGTGGTTTTTAATCCTGTCTCCTGCTGCATCATTACAATTAATGATCGAGGTCCAGGCGACAGTTTCACATTCAAAAGCTGTTAAGGATTTACAACCCACTTGGACACAAATAAAACACATTGTTAAACCAATAGTACATCTTCATAACATTAAAAGATTAAGCTTTCCACCAGTTCTACAGGTGTTGATGTCCCACTTGTAATTTAAAAGGACAGGGCAGGTCATTATGGGCTTCCCACAGTTTCTTTTTTATAGAAATCTCATTAGATAAAGAACAGCAATTACTAAAAGCAATTTTTCATCTCTTAGCTGGAATGGCAAAACCCCATAAATATGCGCATATATATGTATGAATTTTCCTAAATCTCTAATGTATTTCAGCTGTAATTATCTTCTTATTTAATCTAATACTCATCACTGTATAATGACATAAATGAAAATCCTTCTCTTATTACTGATGCTAAATGTCATTATTTCAAGGTCTAGGGGGGTGGAGAGGGATGGAAAACTAGCTGATTGAAGTGGATAAAATCCATATTCAGACAGCAATGCACTCTCATGCACAACATAGACTAGACTGATACATACAGTATATAAAGCTCAATGAGCCAGTTCTGTGGGTTTTCTTTTTGCAGAACATTGCAGAGAAAGAGGAGTTCTCCCGCAGGCATTATGAAAACATAACCTTGAAACCTCCTCATAGGTGAAGAAAGGACTGCCTTCCCCGAAGAGGCCTGTGTTACTAAGAGATAATGATATCTCGTGCTGGGGAAGCTCCCCAGCCTCATTACCGAGGCTGGCTGAAAAACATGATCTCATCGGGGAACAAGCCTGTCCGGAACTGGCTCCCTCTCCGAGATCCGAGGTCGTAATCTTGGATAGGATAAGAAAACCCAAACTGGGGTCGATTTGCAGCGTACTTCAATCTTCAATACAAAGCGTCAAAACAGCTCCGATCTGCCCATTTAAAGAACATTGCCAACCACTGCAATCTGTAAAAATCAATTCAGAAATTATAAAGCTATGTTTCTGAAATTGCACCTTCCGAGTACAACAATACATGCCATTGTTATTACTATACAATGAGTAGAACAGCCTTCCAACACCAATTCGAAACATGGCAGGTTATTGGCATTTATTGTAAGTAGTTGTCATGTTGTTACCATTAAGCACACAGTGTCCCAGTCATCATAATTATAGGCTACCTTATTGCTTCGTGGCTTTTTTTTAGACTTGTATTTCTGCAAACTTCAAAAGAAATCAGCAGGTTACCAGCCAGCTGCTCCTCAGAATCAATCAGCTGAAAACAATGCATTTTTAAAGCCAATGCATCCAGTCTGTCTCCCCTTGCGTTATGATAATTACTGCTGTTGACACCAAGCCATGCGGCTCTATGTTTCTTACCAGCACACATCAAGCATTCGAGATTTTGCACTACGGTAACCAACAGTAGCATTTTCTTGGCTAGTTTAACTTCAGCATATGCCTCAATCTGTCCCTCCGTCTGTCACGCTCTGCATGGTGAACACCATCACTGCCAATCCTCACCAAACTTTCACCAGACACTCCGAGCCCCCTGCAGACATTTCGGCTATAATCTGATAAACTCTCGATTTCATACGCAATATTTTTAACCCTTCAGGTACTGTGTGATTATTACACAATTGTGAGGACCCTTTGTATGTGTGTGCGCTGGCTAAATTCTCCTGTGAAAAGTAAGGTGAATGGAGCTTGATCACTAGGAACTGTAATAATTTAATGTGACCCTAACCCTATTCTTTAGGCAGAATGTGGGGTTTTGCTCTGGGTACTGCACAGCACAGTCTGAAAAAAGCACTAGCACTGCCAATTACCATAAAACACAAAAGCTAATGTGGGATTAGTTAGTATTGATCGTTTACTCCACTGGGATTCTGTTATTTTCTGGATGCCAATTGTCACAGTACAAACACTGCTTATTTATTTTCTCACAGTCAGCAAAAGGAATACATATTTAGCATAATTATCCATCTAATTTAATTAAATTGAATTTGGAAATCTTTATTTTTCTCATTAGTGGTTCTATACAGCTGTTCTAATATCTGCTATGGTGTAATCCGTGTAAAATTAATTTACAGTATGCGAAAATTGAGCTGAATGTGATTTTCACTGAATTTCTTCCACACTTTAACAGAAGAGGAAAAACACCCTTCATGCTATATGACTATAACAGACATGCCTTCACACCCCAGATCATCTTTGTCAAGGTTGAAACACCAGTCCTAAATCACTGCAGGCACACTCACTGGGGCACACACCGGCACTGGTTGCGCTTACTGGGAGGTACATGATCTGCACTGGGAGCAGGACCCACTGAAACAGATCTTTGCATGGAGCTTGGGATCCGCAGGACCCAAACCCCAATTGAGGCTCATCTGCAAACACCTAACCTTAACCTCATCTTCTCATCTCATCTCATCTCACCGACTGTACAGAATCCGTGGTGGTAGTGTATCACACAACCTGATGCATCCCACTGAACCTCAAACGCTAATGCAAATCCTTTCCTTCGAGTACCGAAGCTACTGTAGTGAAACCCACACCCAGAACAGTGCATGCGAGTGTCTGTGAGAATTGTGTCTATACAATGACAGGGAGGGTCTAGGGTTAGGATTTAGGATGTGCACGCTTCAACAGGCTTTCCGCAATGAAAGATTACACTGTAAACACAACCAAGTGTCACTTCAAGGGTTAAATATAATTTAGCCCGCTTTTCATTTCCAAACCCACGCCTGATCTGATTTGACAGTTGCCCTGTTTGTACTGTGTATTAATAATTCAAACAGCCCTCATCTGTTGCAGCTGCATCAGATACACAGTACCCAGCACAAGACTAGAAAAATGTCGCACAATATCCAGTTTGCTGGATCATTAAAAAAAATAAATAATGAAATGCTTTTCTCTTTTGTTTTGTTGATATAGATAAACACGTCTGCTGGCAAATGACTGTGCTAATGTTGGAAGTATCAACACTTGGTTTAGAAACACGTTTGCAGTAGAAAAATGCAAAGGCAAAACGGAGGTGATGGACATTTTGTTCGTAGGAACATGAACTGATATATACCGCAATGATGGTATTTACGGTGCAGCATAACAGGAACAGTGGCAATACCGTAACGTACCCAGCGCCGGTAAACCGCAAAACCGGTATAGTGACATGTAAAAGGGAGAGCTATCTTTTCTGGCCAAGGCTGTTTTTCTGTTTTGTTTTTTTTATGTCAAGAGTTCACTGAAAGCAAGAATAACCCCCTCCAGACGTCAACACACAGAGGGCATCGCGGTGAGACGCGCTTCTCTGTTGTCTTGCTGACAAACTAAATGAAAGAGCATTCATTCCAGATAAGAGACGCGAGAGCAGAGAGCTCTATAATTTAAAAGGAGAAATGCTGACACGCTCCGCGCAGCACAACAAAAGAGCCTAATAAACCACTCAAACTGGAGTGGCTGGCAGAGCAATAAACAACAGCACAGGTGACCGAGTCTTGAGGGAGGCAGCAGGGTGGATAAACACTGCCTCAAAGAAGGAGGAGAGGGGGAGGAGGAGGGGGGGGGCTACAGCACCAAAGCAATGGCAAGGCAAGGCAAGGCAAGGTATAGTGCTGGACGAAACAATTATTCTATTATTCGGATAAGCTCTCCACAAGTGACGATCACTGGTGTTGATTGGGCTCATTTACCATTTGAAACAAGTGAAGAAAGAGTTGCTTGGGTTTGTGTGGATTGCTGTTCTCTACAGAGCAAGAAAAGCAGCAATCCTTAAAAACCCAAGCAGCAGTTTCTCAGGGATGGAAATACATTAAGAATCCCATTGAGTTTTGATAATTTCCTAGTTTTAACAACCTGAGCTTGTTACCTATACAAGCTTGTATTAAAACCTGGAATGGGTGAAACTGCTATGCAGTAGGAGTCTTATTTCCTTCACTGCTGTCCATGTTTATGGAATCATTTAGAACTGTGTGTTTTTCCATTCTATCAACCCACTCTTTTCGAGGAGCATACATGTACTCATTTGCTTCTGTTGCTGCAGTAGCTGGAGAACAACACCACCTTTCACCTCAATTTCCTCAAACTTTGAAACCATTAGACTGCAAAACGAGAACGGGACATTCCAGTCCTAATCTTATTCATTAAAAACAAATCGACGCAGGCGGCACAGAAAGCTGTTTAGTCCTGAACGAAAATATAAATCCTGGTGGAGGAGGAGGTTATTACAGTGTGAAGCTCCGCTACAGCCCAGGCACCAAGACAGGTATTTGAACATGTGTTTAAAGTTACAGGGTGTATCTTGATCAAACCTCAGAACTTGCACCCACCAAATGAGGAAGCTCTGTTACAGGACATTACAGTAGCTGGCAGCGAAACATAAGACTGTCTGTCTTAAAAAAAAAAGCAAAGCGGAAGAAAAACAACACATTGAAAAAGTAAATATTTAAACTATTTAAATGTTTAAATCCTCAATAAAGGCATTCCAAGTGAAAGGAGGGAAGAAACAGCTGCTGGGGTTTGTGTGGATCGCTGTTCTCCACACAGTCTAAGAAAAAGCAGCAGTCACCTGTGGAAATCCGAGCAGCTGTTTAACCTTTTTTCCCTCAGAATGGCACTAGTTACCAAGTATTACCTTGGCAGGTGACCTGTGGTGTACAGAATTACCCTCCAGACAAAGTCAACTACGAGACAGGAATGCCTCAAACCAGAGTAAGGGTTCTATTGCTGAAACAACAAAGGCATCACAAAGACGCTTCAATAAGGCATGATATACAGTATAGTACACCTGCTGTACTGCATGTAGGTCAATGCCACTGTATCTTGCAATGGCAGACAGGCATTCTCTCTAATCTACTGCGCAGCATCTTCCACTGAATTTCCCAGCCCTGTTGCAGCACAGAGCACAGCTCAACAGGACCTCTTCACCAGCAGGAGACATACTGTGTCAGGGAATGACATTTTCCTTTCTGAAACGATGCATCAAACAAACAGTCTCCCTGTCTGCTGCAGAATGAATGAATGAATAAATGAATGAATGAATGAAACTGATATCAGGTTTCCCCTTGGTAACATACCTGCTTCACCCCCAGCCGCTACTGTCATAAAAAGGCATCTACAGGTACATACTTCAAAAGACAAACATCCGTCTGTTTTCACTTCCCAGATTGCACATTATCTAAGGACGTGTATATCTTAAAGGCATGACTTCAACAAGGGAATCTAAGACAGTACTGAACCTACTTGCATGTTATTCCTAACCTCATAAGCCATTGCATTTTGCATGTTCTAATCTTCCTGTATTTTCTTGCACAGTAAGTGCTGTGCCTGAACACTGTGAACTCTAATCTCTTTTTCTGTGTTACTGCAACCCACTTAAAACCACAATGTCCTTGTTGCTATGCAAAAAGCTGTATGCTGCACTGGCAGAAAAAAAGAATTGCATTCAGCGAGCCTTGTGTATCTATCATTAAATTCATTCATGAGTTCGAATTGCAGCCGCCAGCTCTTGTAATCTGGATAACCCCATATAATCCCAAGATTAAAAACAATGCCGGAAACGTAACTTTGCAGCATCTGAAAAACAGAGTTCTCGACTGCAACAGCTCACGACAAACTTCATTCAAGAAAACGGTGTCATGCGGTTTAAGACAACATGAGACAGCCACCATTGATCTGAAAAACACTTTCCCCCTGCAAATGATCTGATCTGCAGTGGAACACAACGACATTTAAGACAGCAGCACTGAATTCAGCAGCTCCAGGCATCACAGTGCCTAATGAATACAGCATGCATGTGTGCATCACACAAAAACCTTTCTTATTAAAATACCTGACCGTCAGTTTAAAAGCCATTAGGACAGAATCACTCTGAAGCACTGCTGCTGAGCTACTGTACATAGCGCTGTTCCCTGACCCTTTAATTCATTTTTTTTCTATATTTACCTCTTGGATCGTCGCAGCATGTTGGTGTCAGGAAGGGAGAAATTGGATAGCACTGTCCAGAACGAATCAGACATGATCCCTTGGAGCTGTCATGGCTGTAGAAAACTCAGCACAAACGAGGCACGAGTGAGTCCGGCAGCAGCAACTAGGAGAGGGTGCAGAGATTCCCTATGGAGCTGGCAGAGCAGAGCAGAGAGACAGGAGAGCAGGAGAGCAGGGGAGCACTGTTGCTGATCTGATGCTCCTGCTTGTGTTGTCTGCCCAGCCTCACTGTGTGTGTTTTCTCTCTCTCTCTCTCTCTCTCCTCCCCACCTTCCTCCTTAAACCTCTTTGTAAATGAAGCCCCCACCCACCAAACTCCCTCTCTCAGGAGAAGGGAATCAGAATTTAAAGGTGTATTACTGTACTGTAGCTTCAACAGTCTGCTCATAAGAATTGCAGAATATTAACACGCTTCAGTTACACAATTTTAATTACAAAAATGAATACATTAAAAAAAAAAAAAAAAAATAGCTATTTTGATTGCAACCATTGTCTTGAACCGGTGACCTTCTGGTTACAAGCCCTGGACTTTAACCACTGGACCACAATACTCCTTGAAGGATGTTATGCACACAGTGGGCTATGGTCTAAGATTTGAAGAGAACACGATGCAAAATAAGCAGTCATCTGAAATTCCCCCAGTATAGTGTGATGGACAGAGGATATCTCTGCATGCAATGTGCCTGTACAAAGGAATTTTCCATGTATTCTAATACAATTCAAACAAATGCAATAAAAAAAATAAAAACGGGACCCTTCAAGTGAACAACATGCAGGCTTTCAGATTCATGTGAGTGCATGTCTTTCCCTAGGAACTGTACCTTTGAGACTTTGGACAGTCCTAAAGTCTTACAGGTAACCTTCAGCACAGCCTGCAGCAGGTACACAATTAGTCACAGACGGTGCTCAAAGTAAAAAACACAAATAGCTACGATAGAAACTGTACAGTTGATTTAACAGTATTCGTGTCATGGGCATCGCACTCACAATACCAGCATTACAGGCTTTTAAATAAGAAGAAAAAGAGTTTGGTTAAAATTCAATATTGCTGACAATTTAAAAAGAGGCAAGTTCCCAGTGTTCACCGGCACAGACTGATGGACAGAGAGAACTAACTAATACCGACAGCCCATAGATCTTGTTCAAGCTCTACAAAGATCGATGGCTTCCTGCTTAAAAGGTACAGGAAACATGATTCTAATACACTTCAAACAAATGGAATAAAAAAATGGCTCGCTTGCCAAAACTATTTTGTTCACGTGGTAACAACATGCAGGCTTTCATTGATTCACTTGAGTCCATTCCTGGTTTTACTAAGAGTTTAATAAGACACACCTGAGCTTGTTGCTTATACACTGTGGCTAATCAAGCACATACTAAAACCTGGAATGGGTGACTCTGCTACAGTGTGCAGTGGGAGTCTTTGGGAAAAGTGGGAAAAGTTACAATCAGTGAGTACTGAACAGGATCCAGTCCTAGCTGGGTTAGATTAGGGCATGTCTACAGTATACTTCACTACACTACACTATATATTAAGCTTTGACTGTCAAATGCAAGCCTGCAGTATATAAATGCAGCTGCAGTACTGTAAACAGCCTTGAATTCAATCTTGTAATTCCACCACAGATGGCTAATGAGACACTGACCTACTGTACTGTAGCTGCTTTACTAATTCCTCCTGCTTTTCATTTGCAGACCCAGTCATCAATACCAACAGGATGCCAGGCACATGCTGAACACTATACTGGAGTTCAGCCACTAGAGGTTTCCAAAGCATGAGGCTTTAGGTGTTGCATTCATTTTCTTACAATTAGAAGAAGTTGCATTCTATAAAAGTTTTTTTTTGTTTTTTTTGTTTTTTATAGAAAAATATATTATCTTCATCTTAGCAGCTTCAGCTGAGGCAGTTATCAGGACATACAGTATGAAATAGAAAAACCAGGCTTACATTAAAGAAGCTTTATTGATCTGGTCTTGGAGCGAATCAGTGATGAAATAAAATTTCAATATCACAATGGTTCTGTGATTACTGCATTGTATCCATCACAGCCTGCAAGAGGTATTTCAACCTGTGAGCTTGAACAATGTAATAGAATTCAAGAGGCTGAAAAAAACAGAAGAGAAAGCAGTGTAACAGCAACACAGTAAACAAGCTTCAAACAGCCAGCTGCTGCAAAGAAGGTAGTGTAAGAGTGAGTGAGACTGGACCGAAATGCATGGTGACACAGATCAAACTGTTCCATCCTGCAAATGAGATGTTAAAGCACAAAGTCAGAGACTGAAGGAAAGACTCTGCATATAATGCACAGTTCAGGAGAAGAACAGCAATTCAAAAGAACACAGCCAGGTTTGTTATCCTCAACGCAAACTGGATCCAAAAAGCACTGACAACCTGAATAAATATTAGACAGTGCATTCCACCTTTGGGAGTAATTGCTTGATGATAATATTCACATGTGTAAATGCAGATTAAAGAACTGTGCTGTGGTGAAGAGCACTCCAGGCTTACCCTTTACCGAGCAGCAAAACACTGTATCAAGGGTAACTTTCTCAAAAAATGCTGTGGGAGTCTTTATTTTCATCCCTGTGGGAAAAGCTCATGCTAATCAATAAAAAAAAAACCGACAGAGAGTCCTAGAGAGAGGTTAGATTAGAGCGAGAGACAGTATTGTATACTACACTACAGAGACACTATGACAGAGCCTTGAAAACAATCTGTCCTGCAAAGAGGCTCGCTGGAATATAAAACAGGGCTCTTCAGCTCTTCCTGCTTTTCATTTGCAGACCCATGAAATATTAACAGGATGCCAAGCACATACTGTACACTATATTGGTGTATTCAGACTAGAGGTTTAGAAACTATGATGCCAAGGTGTTGCATTCGGCCCTGTTAACACACTACACCCCCCCTCCCCCCCCCCCATCATGGAAGATCAGTCTACAATGTTGTTTTTGTATTATCATATACCAGTATGTATTTAATATTATGCAGAGATGTCTTTGCAACTTGTTCCAGCACTCAGGAGGGTTGAGAAGCACTGTGAAGGACTGGTTTTAGACTCCTCTATGATGAGGACTCCGATGGATAACAGGAACCTCAGAACTCATGCCAGAGGGCCTAGCCGGCTCACAGACTCTGTAGAGCTGTTATTCTGAGTATGAAGCAAAACTTAAAAAGAGAACAAAAGAAAACAGAGGACTCCCGAGTGAAATTACAAACACATACTGTTTTTATATCTGTTCTGAATCTGAGTATGCAACAAACAGGGCTAATTTATTGTACAGAACACAACCAAATACAAACAAACACATACTGTAGTACATTATTTATGCTACATATGCTACAGGATGATTTTTTTTAATGTTGATGATAATTGTCCAACTATGTTGGATAATTATCTTTTAAAACAGCAGTGCTTTTGAGAAATGGCACCCCCTGGTGTAGTCAGTAGAACAACCAGACTTTCACTGCTATTGTATTAATAGTTTATTAATAATACAGACACACACAAAAAAAAGTTGGTTTTAATTGTTCAGTCTTATGCTGAGACCTTTGGATCTCTCAAGACAAACAATGCTCAGGTGATTGCACAAGATATGCCATGCAGTTGTCCAATCTTTAGCTATGCTGTCGGTAATTCTTGCAATACAAATTTTTAATTTTAAACATGTCCTCAATTGTGTATGCAACATAATGGGCAACTGCATTATACAGGAAAATGTTGGAAAAAACACATACTGTGGTTTTTTTTTTTTTTTTTTTTAAAGCGTTGATGCCTCTGCTATTCATGACTTTTTTTTTTTTTTTCTGAAAATAAAAATGATATTGGACAATTATCTTTACAAACAGTCCCTGCCATCTGGACAGACATTGCACCCATTCGTGTAAAACTCACCCGCAACATTATCCAACCCAAAGACAGCTTTTACCAATAGTTTATTAATAACCTCATGGTTTTAATTGTTCTGTCCCCTAAAGCTGGCAAACATCAGCAGAACAACCCTAATATTCCTCTGCTGTGTAAACACAGCTCCTGTCATTCCTGTGAAAGTGGAACCCAAGTCCTGCGGCAGTAACCCTGCCTCTCAATGCCCTGTGCCCAGCTGTTAAGCCACTGGGTTTAATAGATGTAAATAACAGCCAGAAAGCCTGGCCGGGGTAGGCTTCGGCTGCAGACAGACAGGAACTGTGGCTCTGACCCAGGAGACCACCGCCTCGGAGAGAGGGAGGATTAACTGGTGAAATGGGTTTCGAACTAATGGAAAATTTTGAATCAGTCAGCCTTGTCTTAATACACCAACAACAAGCCAGTTGGTATAAGTATTCTGCATTGCGAATACACCTGGGAAGTACATTACCTGGATTAGTCGAACAAATGAGACATGGCTGACTGGTGCTGCAGCAGTGCAACACTCATTTCAAAGAGCAGCTGCTGTCACTGCTTATCTCTTAGACGCTTTGGACAGAAACAAAGAAGTATAAAGCAAATATGCATTTGAAAGCTACAGTTTAAGCCTTGATCTGCCTGACTGCATCACAGAGATAAAACTGCTGAACAGTACCGGTGGAAGACTTGTGCAACACAGATTCATTGTTATTTACAGCAAAGCGTTCTATTGAGCACACAGCGTTTAAAACACAACACACACAAACTGATGATGAGGACGGCTTAGTCAAACAGACTGCATGATTGAAGTTTCCAAAACAAAAACAACAAACACATGCGTTTGCCTCCGATTGCTAGCCAGCACACACAGCTGCACTCCATGCCAAATCCTTACCTCCAATGGAATGGGTTGCCTACAGCCAGGCTCAGGGGGCTGAAGAGGTTCAGCTGGCCCGGGAGGAAGCCCAGAGGAGAGGTGGACATGGGTGCCTCTGCGCTGGCCGGGACGTGGAGGTGCTGGGGACTGGGACCCGGGGACGAGGGAGAAAGGAGGTGCTGCAGGACATCGCTGCTGTGGCAGCGGTAGTGTGCCGTGGGCCAGATTCTAACCAAGCAAAGCCAAATCAGAAACTGGATCAGAACTCCTTCTGGGTTCAGAGCTAGGAAGCTCTCCCCTGTGCACAGTACACAACTCCCTTTAAAAGATTACATTCAAATAAATCAGCCCAATCGGAGAATAAAAAAAAAGCATTCTCAGCACAATTTGACGACTTTACCGTCGTAAATAAGCCAGGTACTTTTAAAGCCTATCTAGCATACAGCTTTTTGATCCCTATTGCACAGTCCCTGATAAATCAGACACCTTCTTAAAGGAAGAGGTTTACACAGAGATGTACCATTTATTAACATGCCCAACAATGTGCTTCCTGTATGTGATGCTGCTGCTCTCCCCCAGAGGGAGCCATGACTGGGGGGCCCTTTGAACACAATCCAGTCTGCACAATTCTGACTTGAATTTCCACTAGCCAACATAGGAAAACGTTACATGAAATACAACAGAAAAACCAGCAGCTGTTTATAAAAGAGGCAGATTTTTAAAAATGGAGTTTTTAAACCAATTAAGCATTGAGTTACAAACCGTCTTTCTGATAAATGGAGTTTTTTAACCGATGAAGTAGTAATGTACAGTACTTGTGTTTTAACTGCCTTTCCTGTACGCTAGTATACTCAGGAATGGATAGAGTTACTATTTGCATTACTCTTATATTATTGTGCCACAGTAAAAAGATTGGATCGTTGGGTGTTCAGAAAATATCATGGACTGAAAGTGATGGTATCAAGTATCAGGTGAAATGGGTTAAGGAAGCAGGTGCCCAATCAGCAAATCAGCTCAGGCTTTAATGCAATTTGAAAGACACCTGCCACACGCTGCCTTAAGCTCTGTTAATTACAATTCTGTGCGAAGGGCTGTCTGATCACACAGGCTTGCGGAGATCTCCTGCAGGTAATCCAGCCTCAGCGAAGCCTGTCTGATCATACTCGCTGGAGATCGGAAAACTTTCAGACATCACAGAGTGTCAGATCCAGCAGATTTCCAGCCCTGTATTTACAAACGCTGTGCCCGCTGGTTCAAGTTAGAGAAGCTGCCAGCTGAATACAGTGTCTTTGGTGGATGTGTAGAGAAACATGATTTGAATTGTGTGCTCAGTGAACTATGCATAGAAAAGTAAAACATGTCAAGTGGAGATGACTGAGTGTTGAAAGGGTTTTTTCATAGCTACCAAGCTGAGTGGAGAATAAATAGAATAAGGACAGTCATATTGAATGTTTGAATTGTGTGCTCAGTGAACTATGCATAGAAAAGTAAAACATGTCAAGTGGAGATGACTGAGTGTTCGAAAGATAAAGTTCAAGGACATGGTTTCAAACCCCTGTACTATACCAAGCTCTGGCCAGAGAATATGTATCCTCTTCACCCTGACCTATATTTAAACTATGGTGTAGATATCCTCTGCACTCCTGAAGGAGTCCTATACAGAGACGATTCCAACCCCTCCAGATATCCTCTGCACTCCTGAAGGAGTCCTATACTGAGACGATTCAAACCCCTCCAGATATCCTCTTCACCCCCTGAAGGAGTCCTATACAGAGACGATTCAAACCCCTCCAGATATCCTCTGCACTCCTGAAGGAGTCCTATACTGAGACGATTCAAACCCCTCCAGATATCCTCTCCACCCCTGAAGGAGTCCTATACTGAGACGATTCAAACCCCTCCATGATCCTAAGGAGTCCTATAAAACTTTTCCAGATCCCTGCTATGAAGGAGCAGGCTGTAGAGAAGAGATATCCTCTGAGACGATTCCCTGAAGGAGTCACCCCTCTCCTCTTCACCCCTGAAGGAGTCCTATTTCAAACCCTCCAGATACCAGAGAGAACTATACAGAGACGATTCCAACACCTCCAGGTCAATTCAAAACCCTGAAGGAGTATTTGACACAAATAGATTTCCTTCTGAAGGAGTCCTATACTGGCTTTTCAAACCCCTCCAAATCCTCTGAAAGTCCTATACAGCAAACCCTCCAGATATTTTCCTTTTGAAATGACCCTCCTGTTTGAGATCCAATGAATAAAGATATCCTCTGCACTCCTGAAGGTCAATTAAGGAAGGAGTCCTATACTGAGTGATTCCAACACCTCCAGATCTTCTCTCCATCAATCATTTTCACACATGACATGAACGTGCCTCTCAAAGGAGTCCCTGAGACAGAACCCTCAGAATCCCAACCTCCCTGAAAGTCCAAAGGCATTCCAGACTGCAGATATCCTCTTCATATGAAGGAGTCCCACTGTTTAAACCCCTCCAGGCCACTTCAACCCTGAAGGAGTCCAAGGAGATATCCTCTTCACCCCTGAAGGAGTCCCCAGAATTCAAACCCCTCAGTTTACAAGATTAGAAATCTTTTCTTGTTCTTCTGATCCAGTTTGTATCAAACACTGCAGTTACCAGAACACTGTTCAAAGAAGTCAGCGCATTCATGGTATAGAAAGGCGGGTACATTGAAATGTATAATGTGTAGTGTTCTGTCATATTAAACCGATGTAGTCTATTTTTGATTTTTAAAATATTGTCCCAGAATAAAAGGCTGGCAGGGGAAGTGAGCCACAACCTTTCCATCAATCAACATATTGAACGTCCTTTTGAGCAGAACCCAATACATGCAGTCCATACAAACTAATATGGGTACTGTTTATAATTCAAAGACAGCTCCATTGCTTGTCCTTAGAAATCCCTTCTGACACTTTGACAAACACTGCAGTTACCACACTGTTTAAATATATTATGGTTCTATATTGAAAAAATAATGTGTAGTCCAGATTTATTTGCACTGTCCCAGTACCAACACATAGAACATATTGTATCTTTTTCTGTCAATACATGGGAAGGTATCGGTAAACAAAAGCAGCTCCATTGCACACTAACAGGTAGAAAAAACAAAGCTCTGTCAGTTTACCTGCAGGTCATTTGTTGGTCATGCTGATAAATGAACAGATCTCAAGCACGCTGTTTTAGAGTTCTTTTCAATGCTTAAGATGAACTGTTTTAGAGTTCACACAATAGTTACACCACTCGGAACCTAGTGCTTACTGGATCCGCAGACTGGGGGCTCCGGGGCGCTCTTTCCTCTTCTTCATGACTGGATTATCGAAGCTCAGCCTATCGGCCAGGGAGCCAGAGGAAGAACGGACAGCTGGCAGCTGTCAGGAGTCACTGGAGGGATCCTGCCATCACATATTACTGGACAATACTGAAAATAATCACAGGGACACCCAGCACTCTCCAACCTGGCTTCAAACACTAACTCTAGACCTGGCTGATTCTGGGAGGGACAAAGCAATGCAAACTCTACTGCACAGTGCTGAGCTTCAAGCTAGATCAACACATCACTGTTTTTAAAATGACTCAAGAGAGAGCTGTACAGTACAGTACAGCACATATCCCAAACTAGCCATGCTGGGTTAATCACAATACAGCTAGGCAACACACAAGCTCCTAGCTACCTTGATGCATACTTCACTCTACAAGTTGGTGTTAACTCCCAACATACTGAACTCTGCACTGGCCTGACTGTACAGCTCAACACAGGAGCCGGACTAACTAGTCCTGGCAGAAAAGCCACCAGGCACTTGCTGAGCTCCGAGCTGTGCTGTTCCTTAAAGGAGGAGGCAGACGCCCAATTCTATTATTAGTTTTGCTGCTCAGTGACAAACATGGTTGGAAGCAAAGCAAATGCTTTTTTTTTCTGTTTACTACAGAGACAGACAGGGGCTGACAGCAACGTTGACCTGTAACAGAATCAATAAACCAAGTGAACTGAAAGAAACTTACTGATCAGGAACAAAAACAAATAGGCAAATACATAACGCGGCCCCCAGACACCAGCTCAGGAAACCAAGGTGCTCTATATTCAGAAGCACAAGCTCTCAACGCTGCCCTAGTCAGACAGATCCGGTAACACTGCAGGTACCTGTCTCAGCCTCGCTCACTGTCTGTACAGCTAACTGGTCCTGAAGGTCCTGCATCTCCAGTCCTAACGAACTCACAATGCGTCTGATGAGCTTAGTGCATCAACAACACTACTGCAGACCCCACTGCCCCCAACTTGCATTAAACACAGAGTGCTGGGACAGAGCGCTGTGATGAAATCCCACACCCAGAAACACGCAGCTGTTGTCCGGCTTAGCCAGACCTCCTAGGGCTTTGAGTAACCCCCTCCATTCCTGGAATCAGCAGCACAGAGCTCCCTGCTCTTCCCAGCAACCTGCTATCTATAAACAGCACTACACTAATTACGAACGCAAGGACAGTAGATAAACAGTTGCTTTCTGTCTCCTAGTAGAGTTGCACTCTGTTCTGTGTCTGCTGGGATCCCACGCATTGCTAATTATAAAAGACTATTACAGTACCATGTATTTCAGGGCTGGATCAGTAATCCACTACACAGCGTTAATCGATTTATTGTAAGTAAAATCAATAAATCAGATCATATCATACAGAAGATAGCCAACAATAGTGTTTCTGAAAGTCATCTAAAAGGTAAAAGGGATTTTTTTTCTTTCTATTCCTGTATAAAACCTACTTGTCCTGGATTTGTCCATAAAGAGATTCTGGGAGGGGCCAGTTAAATAAATTCCAAGTAATTTAATCTGACATCTGCACACAGGATAAAATGCACTGGAATTTTGGCCAATTCTTCACTGCGATTGGTTGACTTCTGATAGGTGATGTATGATAGATCTGAAAGTATCGATTTAGGTTAAGACTTTTTTGGGGATTCAGATGAACAACTTTAAAGTCATTCACTATTTACCTTCAGTTCAAAAAGTATATGGATCCTGCTAAATAAATACAGACTGGCCTAGATACCTGCAGGCTCCTTTTATAGGAGATTAAACTGTGAAAGAAATCTCTCATCTCTCACAAACAACACAACTAACACAGATTAACTGTGAAAGAACTCCCCATCTCACACTCAACACAAACACAATTAACTGTGAGAAAGAACTTTCACAAACAACACACACTAACACAGATTAACTGTGAAAGAACTCTCTCATCTCTCACAAACAACACAGATTAACTGTGAAAGAACTCTCTCACCTCTCACAAACAACACACACTAACACAGATTAACTGTGAAAGAACTCTCCCATCTCTCACAAACAACACACCTAACACAGATTAACTGTGAAAGAACTCTCACAAACAACACACACTAACACAGATTAACTGTGAAAGAACTCTCTCACAAACAACACACACTAACACAGATTAACTGTGAAGGAACTCTAACACAGATTAACTGTGAAAGAACTCTCTCACAAACAACACAACTAAACACAGATTAACTGTAAAATAACTCTCTCACAAACAACACACACTAACACAGATTAACTGTGAAAGAACTCTCTCACCTCTCACAAACAACACATACTAACACCGATTAACTGTGAAAGAACTCTCTCACCTCTCACAAACAACACAACTAACACAGATTAACTGTGAAAGAACTCTCTCAGTGTCTGCTGGGAACTAACACAGATTAACTGTGAAGGAACTCTCTCACAAACAACACACACTAACACAGATTAGCTCGTGGAAGGACACAACTCACCAGTAACCTACACTTAGAGTAAAGTGAAATGAAATACACATTACAGAATGTAACACATTGAAGTAACTGTAAAAGCAAAGAACCCGTAATCATACATAATCTCATAATGCAAGGAAACTGCTTCTTAGTCTGGTAGACTCATGTTATGTGTCATTACTCTTTTTCAATGTCTTCAGTGACATTTCAAGAGACTCAGTGCTGTAATATTGAAGTGTTTTTTCTTTCAAATCCCTGCGTTGTTTACTTAGCATTTTTCTGGATAAGGCACGTTATCAGTGTTTACAGAAAAGCTTTCACCCTGCATACCAGTATTTCTAATATTTGCAGCATGAAATTCTCACCAACAGCAAATGTGGATTTGTTTAAAGAGCTAAATTACAGCATAACAAAACAATTAAGCAAAGTTTAGCAGTCAACAAGCTGCCAGCAGTGTAGTGTATGTAATGTAATAGTGAAGCTGATACTTACAAGCTGCCTCTTCTGGGGAGACTCAGTTCCTTCTGAAAAAAAAAACAAGATATAGAATGAATATTCAAACATCCAGAAAACTGTAATGTTTTCAAAGCAGTATGCACTAAATACAAGATAGATAATTCAGACCCAATGCACTTGTATGAGCAGGGGCAGAAATAAGACTATTGCATAGTTAAAGTGCATGTAAATAATTCCAGGTTTTATTACAAGCTTCCAGGTTTTAGTGTAAGATAGGAAACAAGCTCAGGCGGGTCTGATTAAATTCGTAGTAAAACCAGGAATGGGTCACACTGCTATGTAATGGGAGTCTTATTTCCATCTCTGATGAGAGATGTGCAACTTTGCTTATTGGCATTGTCCTGAGGTGTCCACAAGGGGGCACTGTGCCTCGTGTCATGTGTGGGCAAGGTACTGTAGCGAAGGAATGGACAGTGACCAAAATAATAAATTATGATACAATCCAGATTTTGTGATACAAAACTGTGGTATTGAATTAACATAAAAAAAAAAGCTCTGCGTTAATATTGAATAGGACACACAGTTTATAAAAGGGACAGAGAATTCAATCAGTCACTGGAGTGCTCTCTCTTTATTTCGCTTTATATTTGACTTACACATCGAAATATTTCAAAATATTGAAAAACAGTGAATTAGTAAAGGGCCGTTACACAGGTAAATATAGGAGTTTTATACAATTTACTGGCAACCTGGCCAAACAGTAAATGAACCAAATGATAGAGTTTCCTCAATATCGAGGTGAACTATTGAGGAATCAGTGCAGTTAATATTCAGCCCCGGAGCATACAGAAAGCTGGCATTGCTGTACCTATTACACACAGTCCCCAGTCGGTCTGCAAGCACTTCTGTGCCTCTTTGCTTGCTGTATTGTGGTTAGCAAAGCTGCACAGCTGAACCACTAGGTGTCAGCACTGCACTTTGCCATCACAGACACCGGTGATACTGAGTAAGACAGGGCAGGCCATATGGTCTGTTAATAATATTTACTAACATAATCCAAGTGGCTTTTGTGTCCCTGGCTAGAGGATTCTTGACTCGCACAACAGCTGACATTATGGCCACAGGATTACAACATATTTAAAAACATCTTGTAGTCCAATTCATTATTCCATCAACAGCAGATTATTTTATGTGAAGTCAGTCACTTTCCCCTCCACCTGAACCCTCCTTTCATTTAAAGGGTATTGAGTTCCCTGCTTTCCCGTTGCATAATAACAAAGCATTAATGTTGAACTGAAATACTGAAATGGGGTTTCGGGGTCCCCCTCACCCCTCCTGGTCCACAAGAGGACCATTCAGCTTCATACACATGTGAAAAGTGTTCTGTCTTCCCTCCAGCTCTTCTCTGATTATACACACATGAACCAAACAACGACTCTTCTGAGAATTCCAGACACAGAGAACGGAACTTCACCAGGAGTCCAAATAAAGCAGGTTCTATTAAAGGAAAGCTTGGAGGTTCAACACCACCATAAACTTTCATACTGTCATAGCCATAAATAAAGTAGCTTTTTATTAAAAGAGCAAAGAAAGAATGCAAAAAGGTGGCGGATATTCTTCTGTGTTTTGTTATTGTTTCTAGTTTAGCAACTACCATTAAAAAAATAAATACATGATATACATATAGTCTATTATGTTTTTTTTTTTTAATTTCTTATTTGATGGTTATGAATTTGACACAGTTGGCATCAGGATAAAATTCAGCAGATCTCAGCTCCGCTCTCTCCCAAGGTCAGACGCCCGGTCCTCTCTGTGTTTCTTTACTTCCACAAGTGTTTTTAAAGGCTTGTCACTTTCATGTGAGGAGCATCCTGTATTCTGTGTTCACTCAGACAGACTGCACTGTTATTGCTCAAGGTAACCAACAGCAACGCACTCTTCTAGTTAGAATATCAATACAATACAACGGAGTCCATTTGAAATTATCTGAACATTGGGTCACTATATTAACCCTGCCCGCATTACCACTGAAGACAATAAACATTTGGTGGAACAAAGTGTGCGAAAGAGCAGGCTTATACTTTAATGTGGTGGTAATTTGTATCTGTTATTAGTAGCCAGCATTCAGGTAAAGACTTTCAGTAGCTGTAAAGCTTAAAAGCAAGCCTTAATTTTAATTAGTGGAGGACATGGGGGGTTGCACAACTGGCAATAATATTTATTCTAGTACGTAATGCAAATTGTTTTTAAAAAAAAAAAAAAAAAACACATTGCCTTGAGATAAGCATTCGTTTTTTGTTAACAGAGTAAAAAATAAATAAAAATAGTCAGGCAGCCAGTCAGAGCAGAAAGGGCAGCTGAAGTGACAGAGAGCAGAGGCTGGGGTCAGGAGAGTTTCTCTGTTCTGGAGTTCAGAGGGACACCAGAGCAAGCCTCCCATGGCTCTTCACTGGAGGGAATACACAGGGAACAGCAGCACTGTGGAACACCTCCGTGCTGCCCACAGAAACACAAGCACGGCTCAGAACTCCACCAAGCTGATCACAGAGCACTCCCCAGTCACCTTGTACCCCCGTCTCCACCCACACTCCACTATCAGCACAAAGCACAGCGGGGGCAGTAGATGCTGGAAAGACCCCCACACACCGCTTACAACTTATCTCTGTTTTCGTAACGGCCACAGACACAGTGAACGTTTTGATAGAGAGTGAGATTGCCGCTGACACTCTGAAAGCAATATGTTTTTTTAACAATATTGAATGGTCAAAAATACAATGAATTGCCCTAAATGCAATTCTTCTATGATCCTACCCCTAACTCTAATGTCCAGGCAGGTGTGTTTGTGTGTTGGAATTGAGAACTGATTGAAATCTTCAGCTCCTTTCTTTCTACACCTATGCCGAGTGTGTAAATAGCGTAGTTATTTCTTCCTGTATAAACCTGCAAATTCCAGCATGCTGCAGTGTGCCAGTGTCAAAGGAAGCTGCTGCACTGAACCAGCTGCTGCACACATGCAGAAGTCAGAGTGCTGCTTTCACTGAAGACTCTGCACTGCTGTACCTGTAGCAGAGCTGCATGCCCTATCCACTGGGGGACAGAGAATGGAAGGCAAAGCTTCAATGTAACAGCAACATCTTCACTGTCTGTGCTGTATATCCCAGATTAGAGACCTGGTACATTACTGAATAAAGCTCACAGCCAGTGCCTATGCTCATATGTGACTGTCCATTACTGAAGGCTACACAATACACTGTGCAATTGAACATGTGTCCGCTGTATCGACAAGGACAAGCACGAAACACATGCACGACTATAGATTGAATCTGGAAGAGGAATGTGTCTCGTCCCATATCTAATACCAGACTGTGTTTTCTAATTAAAATAGATCCCTTCCAGACTGATTGCATTACGTATGGAGGAGCATGTTATTTAAGATAATCACACATCACTCTGTGTTACTGCCAGCGTCTCCCGGAGGAGGGGCGTCTGTTTTCTGGGACAGAAGCCCTGCACAATCTCACAAACTTTCGCCCTGCACAATCTCACGAACCCTGCCATAAATTAATTTTAAGAGGAAAGAAAATGAAATTAGCCTGAGTGACAGGCTGGACCCGAGCAGCAAGAAGCAAATCTGCACAATGGATACATCTATCCAGCATGACAGCATGCCAAAGTGCAGGGAAATTTAATTAAGGAGATGGGGAACTGAGTCAGACTAGCTTAAACCAGGATAATCAAGCAAACAGCGCTGCACAAGGTCTGAATCTAGCCAAACCGATGGACTGATTTGACTTGAACTGAGAGAGTTATCTTCTGACTGTACTGCAGGTAGTCTCCACTTAGGGCAAATACTGTAACTATTATACAAGGTCATTTTGAGAACCTTGTGTTCTAGTTGTTGGATGACATTTCTAAAAAAATCAAAGCACCTCTTGTGTGAACACGTCACCTCCAGTTGCAGCACTCTTGCAGTTTTTCTTGCTCATTATGCAATGCAATGACATCATCCTGCAACAGCCATGATGCAATGCAACAGTCTGTTAAGTACTACCGGCAATGACATCAGCACCTTGCTCCCCGGCAGCTATCCTATACTGCTTCTGTATGCATCCTAGCAAGTGGGTAATTTTTTTTTGTATTGATAAAATCTCTATTTCGGATTTGTCATTAGCAAATAAATATTTAAAAACCCAGACAGTGCAAGACAAACAGAGCAAGTCTTTCACCAAGTTTATTACAGAATGACTGACGTGCCTGGAAGTTAGCGATTACAGACCTCACAAACTTAATTCAGCCTGTGCTAACAGGCGGATATCTATCGCGACAGCAATCGCTCAGGAGAGAGGAATTAACAGGTTGATTTTTTTTTCCTTTCATTTTTTTCACTTTAAAAATAACATACGGTACAGAGCTCCAAGCTTGATAAGAGTCCAACACAGTAGATGTCTATAAATCTATGACAGGAAGAAAAGGAATCTCTATGCCTGCTGGTGCATGAAATCCTAAATTGCAGTTATTAAACACCACTTCAAGGACAGGGCACCATCTGTGGCACTGTGTCAGCCTGCTGGCACTGTCCATGCCCAACATCACTGCGCTGAGATCTACTCCAGTTTCATCAGCTGGAGTGCAAGCTGTGGCATTGGAGTACACAGCCCGGGCCGTGTGGACAGTTACTGCACTGTGCTGCTTTTACTGTTCAGACTGCTTCCAATTCATTCACATCAAACCTACTGCTATGTAAGCATCCGATTCTGCAAAGGTTTGTTAGCAGAATCGTACAGGACACATTATACGACAGTGGAACGGACCATCCCACTTACTTCGATAGGGATTCCAAGTCGGGAGACAGGTGGAAACAAGACTCCCATTGCATTGCAGTGTGATCCATTTCTGGAGTTTAATAAGACACACCTGAGCTTGTTACCTATACACTGTGGCTTATCAAGCTCTTAGTAAAACCTTAAAGTCTTATTTCAATCCCT
Source organism: Huso huso (assembly GCA_036884735.1). Taxonomy (NCBI): domain Eukaryota; kingdom Metazoa; phylum Chordata; class Actinopteri; order Acipenseriformes; family Acipenseridae; genus Huso; species Huso huso. The sequence continues at coordinate 1,795,662 of CM072671.1, read as the reverse complement.
GCTGCACAGCTGTACGATTGAATACTGTGAGATCACAAGCATTAAGAACTGTAAAACAGAAGGATCATTTAGGAAACGGACTGCGGCCTTTCATAAAAACGTCATGCAATATTTACTGAGAAACACGGACTGTAGCGCTCACAGCGTCGCCATAACCTATTAGCATGCGACTGCCCACTAAAACAATATGCAGTACAGTCCTCTGTAAACTTGTGCCATTTACATCAGAGAGCTAATTATGGATTGCAATATCCTCAAGCAGCATCAACCCACACCGAAGAACCTGCTGCACCGCACTCTGCATATCCGCTGGAAATGCAGACACCCCACCAGTGCTTCATTAACCAGTGATATACATTACATTACATTTTATTAGATCATGTGTTATTCATGATCATGAAGTCCCAGGAGATACAGTAGTAATAATAATTAAATACATCCACACGGAATATCATCTATTACATGTTTTATTAGCTACGGGAGACACAACCCATTAATTGTGAAATAATGAAATGTTACTTACTGACACTATAGTGTGCTATACCTCTACATTCGGTTAGATTTGTAAACAAGAATTCAAATCTAAACTAAATTAAACTGTGGAGTATCCAGCCCTGAAAGAAAGAGCGTGTGTGCAGTTCATTCTTTGGCTCTTAGCTTGACCGTGAGGTAATACAATCATCTGTTTATACTATACCAAATAATGAAACACTGCAATACAGGGCAAACCACACCTCATCTACACAGGCACCACAATCGAGCGACAGGAAAATAGACCAATTACTCAAACCACAGGCGCTCTAAGCGCGCTGATCAACCAGGAGCTTGACAAGAACAGTGAGGGTTATTTAATGTGAGACAGATGACTGCAAAGAAGGAATACACACCAGGCTTGTAGATCAAACCCACTGACGGACAGTGATAGCAGGACACAATTTCAGATTAAAACCACAATGGTAGTGCAATTAGAAATTAATGACTGGGGGGGGGGCAAATCCTTCTGGGATCAATTTGCAGAGAGAGAGAGAGAGAGAGAGAGAGAGAGAGAGAGAGAGAGAGAGAGAGAGAGAGAGAGTGAGAGAGAGAGCGAGAGAGAGACAGACAGACAGAGAGAGAGAGAGAGAGAGAGAGAGAGAGAGAGAGAGAGAGAGAGAGAGAGGAGAGAGCCATCATACTGCCACCCTGCTTCACAGTCCAGAAAGACAGAGAGGAGTCGCAGCCAGTAGAGCATGCTGCCTCAGCCCCTGCTTACTACAGTACCGTTACAACACCACCACCACAATCACAATATTTAGCCTTTAAATTCTGATCTGCATATTCTCCTCTCACCCTGCATATATATGTTAGGCAAACATGAACACTCGGCTGCCAAACCCTTCTCCCTGGAGTGGGATGTCAAACCCTTCCCTCTCGAGTGGGCTGCCAAACCCTTCTCTCTGGAGTGGGCTGCCAAACCCTTCCCTCTCGAGTGGGCTGCCAAACCCTTTTCTCTGGAGTGGGATGCCAAACCCTTCCCTCTGGAGTGGGATGCCAAACCCTTCCCTCTGGAGTGGGATGCCAAACCCTTCCCTCTGGAGTGGGCTGTCAAACCCTTCTCTCTGGAGTGGGGTGTCAAACCCTTCTCTCTGGAGTGGGGTGCCAAACCCTTCTCTCTGGGTGCCAAACCTGGGGTGCCAAACCCTTCTCTCTGGAGTGGGCTGCCAAACCCTTCTCTCTGGAGTGGGATGCCAAACCCTTCTCTCTGGAGTGGGGTGCCAAACCCTTCTCTCTGGAGTGGGCTGTCAAACCCTACAGTACGTTTTGTCTTTTGCATTCAACGGCCTTGATACTGGTTCACAGGATAATGTTTTAATATAAAATCCAAGAACAGGTGTTTGTCTAACATGTGCCAGTGGGGGCACACACATGAAGCTTGAAGCTCATTGTACCAGTTTTGATTCCATCAGAACACTAGGTGTGCTGCAAGCTGGCACAAAGAATCAGTGGAAACGAAAGAGGATATGCCCACCTTGGGCAGGGCGCATCTTCCTCATTCATGGGGGGGCTGGGAAAAATGAACAGCTTTAACCCATTAAATGCCATACTTTGTCATTTTGTGGAGCATTTTTATCTGGCATCTACCTGTTATTTAAAATGTTTCCTTTAAACTATATTGTTATGACGCCCCAATATGAAATAAAAAAAAACAAAGCCTAAAAAGGTTCAATTTCTTGGTGTGTTTCCTACCCATAGTAATGATAAAGCTCAGTTATCTATGTGTTGAGCTTCATAGCCGGTGTGAAATTTCACTGGTTTGATTACGGGAACATGTCTAACTTGAAATTCCTCAAAATAGGATGCTGAAAATATATGTTGCAAATACGTCTGTCATTTCACGCTTCTAAAAGATGGAAAACGTTTAGACTGGTAGCATGCTGATTTGGAAGGTATCAAATTACATGGTACTTAATGGGTTAAGAGGAGACGTCCATACTGCTCTGCTAAATCTTTTTTGTTGTTGGTTTATGCTCAGCACTGAAGTGCAGTAATCATCAGACCATGTTATGTATGCACTCCCTTGCCCAAATGATGTGTTAATTACAGAGCTATTGTGCCGTTAACGAAGCAGAAGAATACTCGCATTTAGCATTGTGCAAGTATTGTGCTTCTCAGAGCAGAGACAGTGCTAATCAATTCGAAGTGATCCGTCCATTTCAGAGAAGTTCTGCATAATTACAATGTGTTAAATTTTCAACTGCTAATTAAAATTAGCAGTTGAAAATGAATTTTGTATGCTTCATTGACATTTTTATTCTCGTATAATGAAACAGTCGCCCCACCCTATCGACACCCCTCCTCTTCCACAGCCCGGAGAAAGCAATGATCATCACACACAATGTCTAGGATAGTCACTCCAGTGTCAGACTCAAACTGACACAACAATGACCCACTTCTCACTTCCAATGCAGCCTCGCACGAGTTCTACTGAAGCAGTGGTCTTTCAGCCTCTTGCCGAATACATTGTAATTCCCACCACCTCAGACACTGTACATTGTAATGCCCACCGCCTCAGACACTGTACATTGTAATGCCCACCGCCTCAGACACTGTACATTGTAATGCACACCGCCTCAGACACTGTACATTGTAATGCCCACCGCCTCAGACACTGTACATTGTAATGCACACCGCCTCAGACACTGTACATTGTAATGCCCACCGCCTCAGACACTGTACATTGTAATGCCCACCGCCTCAGACACTGTACATTGTAATGCCCACCGCCTCAGACACTGTACATTGTAATGCCCACCGCCTCAGACACTGTACATTGTAATGCACACCGCCTCAGACACTGTACATTGTAATGCACACCGCCTCAGACACTGTACATTGTAATGCACACCGCCTCAGACACTGTACATTGTAATACACACTGCCTCAGACACTGTACATTGTAATGCACACTGCCTCAGACACTGTACATTGCAATGCACACTGTCTCAGACACGTTAATGGGTTTTCGTGATCTTGTATTACAATGATGATAAATGGAAAATGAGACAAACTTACACAGAGCCACGCATGTAGGATACCCAAAAGCAGTTCTAAAAACTGAAAACGAAGCTTGAGTTTGAATGATATACTGTATGATGTCTATGTTTAGATTATGGAGCTGTACAGATTCCCCAAAACAGCAAATGCAGGGATGCTAATAAGATTCCTATTGCACAGCAGGTTTTAAGATGAGCCCGATTAGCCACAGTGTATAGGTGACAAAGGTCAGATGTGTCTTATTAAACCAGGAAAGGATCAAATTGCTATGCAATGGGAATCATATTTCCATTCCTGGGAAATGCTTAGTTTCCCTACAGCTTAACTATTGGGTTTTCACAGACTACTGAATTCCTAATACAAATTCAGCACCCAGGGTTTACCCTACATGACTTTATTTCCGTTATTTCCTGATTTTATTCATGCACTCCCAGCTACAGCACTGGAGTCCTTACTTAACCTAATGGAATCAACACTGCCGTTCAATCTCTCCCACATTCCGCTGTCTGTCATATCCAGGATGACCTCATAGTCATGTGTTTCTCCATCTGCTCTCCCTAAGGATAAAGGCTGATGTCATCTCCCACAGCTAATTCACTGACACGAGCATGCCCAGAGTCAGTGTGGGAAATATAGCTGAGTGGTTGGAGGGCGGGGCTAAGGTTAATAAACCAACCACTGGAATTCACTGTACGACTGCTCGTATCTAGTGCTTGTGGGATGCATCGGATACTATCCCGATTTGTTCTGGTGTCTCTGTACAGTACGTAGGTGATGAGAGTCTGTATCATTTTGCACCAGGCAACTAATGAAATGATGTCTGCATTTACAGTGATCGTTGAAGGTGTAGTTGGCTGCATGTCACTGGGAGACACAGTACGCTCCAGCAGAGCAGATTTTGACCACATCTGCAAAGCTCCAGCATCTCAGAGCTCAGAGCCCAACGATTAGGCTGCCCAGATCACAGCTTTGAATTGACGTGGCATAGACTCCACAAGGTACTGAAAGGTGTCTCAAGGGACAACAATCCACAGAGTCATTAATATTTCAGACTTGACAAGCCTGTGTAACCCTCTCTTCCCACCTCTGTCCGTCGCTAACTGGTTCAGAGGAATGCCAATTCCACTAAAGTAGACAGGTCCTAATAAAGTGGCCAGACAGTGTAGGTTTACATGTAACTCTGCAGTATATGTGAATTGGCACTACAGGAAGCTTGGCGATTCTGGATGGATATGCGTGCAGTGAATTGGAAGAGAAGCTGAACCAAAGACCAGGCCTGCTCCTTAGATAATCGGTTCATGTCCTGCCTGATTCTGGGCAGAACTAACTAGGACAAATAATGCAGAGTCCCACCTGCTGCGCCTGCAATGCACATCACAGCACAGCACTCGTAGTGACCTCATCTGCCACCCATCATAGCAGGAGATCAGAAAACAAAGGGCACATCTACTGTAGTTATGTGAATAGTAACATCCCCACACCAGGACAAAAATAAAAGAAATAAAAGGTGTGCACACCCTCATGCCCCACTTCACCGAATAAAATCATCACAAGGACTTACACTCCACTTCATTTAAAAAACACTGAATACAAAAATAAAAATGTAGGTTGCTCTGCTTACAGTTCTTTTTTTTAGACATTCATACATAATTGGGTAGAACAGATCAATTCTAGATGTTTCGGATTGCAGAATGCTGTTCATCGGAATGCACTGCCCAGGTGTTCTGCCAGCTGAGCAGCCCCCCCAACACCTCCTCCTTCCCCAATTCTAGGAGCATCCCCCCTGTAATTTTCTTTCCATGGCACAGCTGAAAAAGCAGCTGTTTTAGATGACGTGACCGAGGACAGTTAATTACCAAGTAAACTCATGACAGCAAACCCAAACCGAATCCTAATGCAGATGGCATTCTGGTGAGTTTGTGACTTATACAGTAGTAAATGGTCAATGTCAAAGCCAGCTATTCCCATGAAGTCACTGATACAGGAATTGCTAATTTTGGAACAGAAGCTATACATGTGTTAATAAAACTAAAGCAAGCACTTTAGATTACAGGTGCATATCTCGTCACATAATTGCATTGTAACAACTGAGCAGAGTATTGTGTAAAGTGGAAATGGGCGTGATACCCGATGTAACAGCATGGTACAGCCAAACCCATGCAAGCACACACGTATTACAGTTATTACAATGTTATGACATTGTTACGTGTGCCCCGTCATCTAAAATGCTACCAAAATAACCATTGACAAGAAGCCGCCTTTGTCAAGTGATCGTGTGTTATGTGACAAGCATTAAAACAGTAGTGATGTGCAGAAAGCTTGTTTGGCTGCTCCCCTGTTTTGGCACAGCAAGATGATCCGGTCTCGGCAGCATCAGAACAATCACAGTGCTGTCAGGCGAGCAATCAGGTCCACTGGCTGCCCTGAATCAGCCTTTCTACTGCACTTCTGAATATGCAAGTGTGCTCAGTGATTTAATTAGAAACCGCTGCCATCAAGTTAGGTAACTGCTCCACTTACATATATATACAGCCTTTGAGGGATTAAACACAGAAAATGGTTTCATTCATTATAAATAGCAAGCCAATTGGGAATGTGCCCTGTAAAGAACTAGAACGAGGGCTTGCTCGCTGGCCTACTCTACTGGTACTCATCATTGTGCATTAGGACAATCTCCTGGGCAGGCTGCAGGGTTTGCATTTAAAGCCCTGGAATGACGCACTCATCTGCCAAAGCTACAGTACCAACACCCTGGTTATCACCAGACACCTGATAAAGTCAAAATGTATTAATTGCACACAATGGAAGACCAGAGAAGGGTGTGATAATGTCCTAATCTAGGGACTTCTGATAACTCATATTATCTGAGAACAGAAAGCATATTGGAATGTAAGTTAAGAAATACTGAAACAGAACTTATTGAATTCAACGAAAACCGATTCAAATTAGAAGTATATAAATATTCTTTCATTATTCAGAGATGGAAATAAGACTCTTGTTGCCTAGCAGATTGATCCATTGCTGGTTTACTATGAGTTTAATAAGACACACCTGAGCTTGTTACCTGTACACTGTGGCTAATCAAGCTTGTAGTAAAACCTGGAATGGGTGAAACTGCACATCTTAGGAGTCTTATTTCGATCCCCACTATGTAGCCTTATTGAATGTTTTATAGTTATGGGTGGAATGTAAGTTGACCATTGGTTGGCAGCTACTGTATAGTTAGCCATGAAACATCACTAGTGCTTGCAGTACATTACAACAACAACAAAAAAATGCACCCCTCAAATACGTTTGAATAAATCATAGGAAAAATACACTTTAGTGTGCAGAACCCTGCCTGGTGGTTACAGCACAGCATTCACAGCATTCAGTAGCAACATGCATTTAGCTGCCAAATGTTTTAATGCCGAGACTTATTGAGATTTGCATCCCGGATTTAAATTAAATCAAACTGAACACAGACAGAACAGTTCCCATTATTGTGTTAATGGGTTTTATTTCTCTCATGTGACAGGAAACCGAATGCAACAAATCCCTTAACATTCCAGCTTTAGAAATGCCCTCCTCTGGGCTGCTGCAGCGAGTCTTGTTATTACCAGATTTTCATATTTACATGCATGCCTTTTAATGGACTAAAATAATAATAACCTACATGCATGTATGTACATGCATGACCAGAACACTGGGAACACTACTTTGCTTTTGTGTACATTGTTTGACATTGTTTGAAATCCTAAATAGTGCATATTTGTGGCTACACAATTTTCCTGGATGATGCTTCTCCAGTTACATTCACAATTCTACCCACATTTTAAAAAACAGGACACCCAATTGGTTATACAAGACCAGACCTTGGATAACGTTTCAACATTTGAACTATCAACACCTCTGCAGCAGCACTAACTCGTGGGTACTGATCATCAGCTCAAAAGGCTTACTGTGCCCAGTGCAACTCTGCAGTAGTCATCATCTCCGAAACATGCAGCATGCCTCACTTGGCTCATTAGGCAGCTTTGCACTGGTTAGTTAGACAGACAATGGAGCACAACTCAAGGATGAGCTGGGGGCCGCGTTCAGCAGTCAATTACAGTTAAACAAACGCTCAAGGCTTTACAGAGCAGGGGGAGAACACAAAGGACCGCAGGCTTGAAATTATGCTTAACGGCTTAAAGGATTGTCTTTTTTTCCCAAGGTGAGGGATTGAATGGACGCCCTCATGCTGCCAAGCACAGTATTCAGTGTTCATAATGTCAGGGGCTGTGTTTCATTCACTGCAACACTCCGTTCACACACCGCTTATTACCCAATGTTGAAAGCAGAAGTAAACCATAAAAAAGTAGCATGATTTCCTTTGTTTTGTACAAGATGGATTTCTTTAGGTTTCAGTGTAATATCTCCCCAGGAGGGAACCCTTTAAGATTCTCATCCCCTAAGGGGTTCATTATGTATTTTCAAAACAGCTCTTGTGTAAGTGTCTGTTATTAACAGTAGAGATTAAAGCCATCTTTTTTTCATAATAGATAAGGAATGGTTTATAAATACTTTATATTTTCTGAATGATTTTTGCAGTTCTTTAATGCATACGCATGGATGATATCCTTTTACTCATTTCAGTTTAATGGTCGCTTATTCATTCGGTACACAGACCAGCAAAATATCCTTTAGGGGTGCCGATCTTTCAGAGCAACTGGAAATGTTTTAATGTGATTATGTAACACTATGCAAACTGCACGTGATAGAACAGATTTAAAACAAATAAACTAGAAAACTCACACAAGCACCCAGGTACGAGGAGTCCATTACTTCTGCAACACGGGAGCTGGACTCAGAGCCTAGCTGCCACCTCCCAGCTTTACAGCGCTCAGACCACCCTGGTTGTCCCATTCCCTGCGGAGTGGTTTCCAATTCCACGCTACATCCTTCCTTCAGGTACAATCTACCACCCTCATGCATCTCCTGTCCAAACTCGCTCAAGCACAAATGATTTATGAAAAGAACACTGCCTTGAAAGTCATTCGAGGGATATGCCACTTGCCATGCAGTGTGTGAGGGAAAACAACACCATAAGCTGCCAGTCACAAGCAGACCCATTCCAGTTATTGCAAGTGAATCCGATGCACTTACCATCCCCGGAGCAGAGATGTCGCAGGTGCGGTTTTTATTATCCCTTAGTTAGTGGATAGCGGGCCCCTTTGAGACTCATGAGTGCAGCTGTCCTTTAACTGTGCAAAGCCACTCCTTGCTGGCCTCTCTGCTGCTGTAAACACTATTCTATCAACCTGACCTAATCACCTGGGATTGAGCAGCAGTAGCGTTCCTTCAGAGACTCTGGAAGCGACGACTGTCCACCTGTAAGGTTTGGATCCAAACGCACTGCCCCGAGGTGAGAATGAGCCTGCACCAGCTTTTGGATTGCATGTTTAAAACCCTGGCTGGTCTCAAACTGCATAGTTAACCAGCTGCTGTGTGCATTTCAACTGACCTGGCTAAAAGCATGGGCATCTTCATTCTCTCACAACAGTTATCAAAATATTTGACACCGTAACCCTGTTTGAAACAAATGTACTGGCTGTATGGTCAAGCTTAAAAACAAAGCTTCTGCATTGTTTGTGACAAGTTCATTTTTTTTTTGCTGTAGCTAGTAGATATTTTAAAAGATATTTACTAATTGCTACATATAGCTGTTTAATACCCTACAACATTATAGGCTTTTAACAAAGATAATTTGCCATGAATGCATCATTTCAGCTGCGACCTGCACAATTTACTTTGCAAAACGTTACTGTGATAGGTTGGTAATAATGCTTGGTTTTTCCGTAGGCCTAACATTATCACACAAGTTCCCTGCCATGCGTTAATGAATACTTTGCTTATCCAAGCGTGTCCAGATGCCGACAGAGATAGATCTGCTTCAGGCAGCAACACAGCTTCAAACCAACAGATGGAAAAAAAATAAAAAGCTTCCAGGAGATGACAAACACACAGATAAAGTGCAGGAATTATTTCTTTATGACGTGAATTCTACTTTTTCACTCTACAATAAACTTGAGATTGCGAGACCAGAGGCCAAGGTTTGTAGTGGCAAGTTATACAGTAGCGATGTGACAAGTGCTTAGTTATGTTAGGGTCAACCCGATTTCCAATCAGTCACTCATTCAGCACCACTGCGTGCCGTGCTGTGAATGAGAGCCTTGGTGACGTTCGTTTATCCAAATCACACAGGAATTTTCAATACCAAATGAAAGACTGTGAGAACAAACAATACTCACTGTCCAATTAGGGGTCTGGAAACTAGAGCACCTTTCCCATATAAATCAGGGCTTTTTTAGCCTGGCCAATAATGAGATACTGAGTTATCATCACGCCTGGCTGGCCATGGGGTAAACACTCCAATACAAGAAGGCTGCCGCTGTGTTTTACAATATCGCAAAGCAGAAAAGCCTTTGAAAAATAACAGCAGTCTATGGCTTTCTATAAAGCTCCTCACCTGCTAAAAAAAAGCTGGAAGCAATCAGACAGTGTTAAAAGGTTCCTAACCCAGCAGGTCAATGCAACTGTTCAACGCGTTCAATGCACCACACTAATAACATGACAAGAAAGCCTGGTGGGGACATGGCACATCAAACGCATGCATCATCCTAGCACAGAAACACTTGAATTCTCTGGTGTACTGCGGATCTGTACAGTGCACACGGTTAGATTAAATTAATGCAACTTTGCAAGGGAATGAAGCAGATATTATACAAATATGTTCAAAAGCGATTTTGTAGGATGACTCTCTTCATCAAAAGCGACTACAAAATGAGTGTCTGACCCTCTTCATGCTCAAAGTCTCGCTCTGTTGTGAGCTCTCCTGGTCTGAACAAGTACAGAACATCTTTTTCTTTTTTTTTTTTACTGATCACTGAATCGCTTGAACTATTCCTGCCAGACGAGAGTCATTTTAGTTACAATGTAGCTTTAATAACAAGTCATCTTGTTAGCTTTTCTTCATTGACAGACTGGCTGATCTAATTCAAAGAGAGCTCCGATGTGAGCAGTTTGAATAATTACCAGCTTGAACGAGGTTGTGCGTCAATGGCCACTCTATTCAAAAGCCTTGAGTCTAGAATTGCTCCTTAAATGAAACCTGTACTCTGCAGTAGCACCAGTGCAGGTGACTGGAGCAGGAGCATCCTGTATTACAGACCACTCCTGCATGGGAGAGCCAGTTCAAACACATTGCTGCAGGGTATATAAAGATGAATAAATAAAACACCATCAGGGACTGACCGCCTGCACCCTCCTGTTTCTAGTTACACAGCGCTCTTGTGTGATGAGAGCATCGGGTTTTTGGATATGTCCTGGAGGGAGAAAAAAAATAATAATAAACTAAAAAATAATTAATTATTACACAATATATAAGGGCTGGACAAAAAAAAAAAATTGAATGCAGCAAATGCAAATGGGATGTCCATCTAACAGCATCTCTGATTCTGTTAAATTCTGCTCGTTGGTAGAAGCTGGGTTGGCGAGTGCTTCTGTATCCAAGACACATAGCAGATGCTTAACTAGGAAGAGCCTCCAATGCGATGGCCCCAGGGGTTGGTATACAGTAGAGACAGACAGCTGTAGCTGCTGACTTCCACCCCCAACACAAGTTCCCTGTAGGCAGTGCATCACTGAGGAGGGGTGCATATCCCTGCAGAGCAAGTCAAACCTCCTTGGGCACGGCACCTGGTTGCAATAGCTGTTTCTACATGTTGTTGTCTCCTGTAAATGCAGTCTCAACACTGAATGTCCTAAATGACACTTAATGACGAGACAGCATTGCCAGCAGCTGAGCCCCAAATATCCCTGAACACCACAGCCTTTTACAAAAGGCTCCCAATCAGAAATGTGCCCTCCCTCCCCTACCCCATTCCCCCACCCGTGACCTGCAGTATACCCCCACCCATACTGCACACAGCGCACAGACTAGACAGGGCTGCAGGGCTGACCTAAACTCTTCCTGTTCTGATTCCGTCAACATTATCACAGGACACCTGCTTGGTGCAGGAGCAGATTGAAGAGTCTCCTTTTACTGTATTCTTTCCATAAAAAAAAATATAAATGCAACAGTCTAACAAAAGGCACTAATTCATCATACTGTTTTTGTTAAATATGTTTTAGCTTTTCCACCTCGTCCTGCAAATGCAAATTCTAACAGGGACGGCAAAATGTTAACCGTGCGGGTTCATCGTGTTGTGTTTTCACAAATGTACTGCTGAAAGTGAAAACAAATAAGAAAAGAGGTTGTTCTCATCCCGTTTCAGTTTAGTCATTATGCAGGGCTCAGGTCTGCATGCTGTCTGGTGCATGGGCTTTTAAGACACATGCAGCTAAATAGTTAAAGCTATTTACTCCAAAAAGTCATTAACCCATTCTTGTCTCGAAGAAAAAAAAATAACATTTCTAAAACCAATAATAAACAATTTTAGACTAAATCACTACAAGCACCTAAATCCGATGTCTGAGTTGTTTATTTCTGGCTTGGTAACTTTATTGGGTGTGTTTCTACTATCTGAAAAAACATACTGAAGACAATTTGGAGTAAACGGACCCTCTGTACTCCCTGTTAACTTTTACATATTGGGTTTCATACACCAAACGAATGATCTGAGCCGATCAGCCATGCTGTATCTGGAGAGAAGTGATCTTCCACACAGACTCTCAAAGAGGTCTATGTGGGAAAGCTATACCACAGCAAGTTATTTGTTCATACAGTGCAGCGGTTGCTTAGACACTGTGGAAGCACACTTTTGTTACTAGCACTTACTATACTGAAGCCTTCAGATACTCTAGTGTTATTAAAACAAAAAGGCAAAGGGAGTAGAACTGACCTGATGCCCTGCCCTCCCCTCCCCAGGGTCTCACGGTAATGAAGGGTCTGAGCTGGGATTTGTCAGCCCTTTAGCACACAGATTAGCCTCCCATTCAGCTACTGAAAACACTAAAAGTAAGTTAAAATAAGCACCAATATCCCAGCTTGTGTTTCTTCTTACCTGAAGCCCTCTCCTTCGCAGTATGCTCGAGTCCATGTTCATGTGTCAGAGCAGCAGCGTGCACAGAAAGCACGCTCTCTCACAAAACAAATCCGGGTCCCTCCTGCTGGGGAAGTCCCAGAGAAGTTATCCTGCTGCCACAGAGGGGGCAGATACAAACACACGCCGAGCCCACATCCGTCACCCTCCGAGGAGCCTGAAGAGAGCGGCTTTGCAAAAGTGTGCCAGGGGCTGCCGGGGCAGAGTATCACTCAAGAGGGAAGGAAGGGAAACAGATCCATCCACAGGTCTGCCTATTCAAACTGTAAACACTGATAACTGTAGGAGGTAGACCAGACAGGTCTCTCCCAAATAAAACCACTTCTCAGATGAGATTTCAATACAGACGGTTATCACTGCAGGGTAACGTTGGAGGGCTGTTTTGTCTTCCTTCCTTGTTTCTTTTGTTTCGCTCTGCGTTACAGCATTTTCTGAAATCCCTCCATCTGATCGTTTCCTTTCATCTGCCTCCTAGTCCCATCTGTTTCTGCGGTGTGGCAGTCTCTCCAAGGCTGAGAGATGCAGAGAGAGACACAGAGCGCTAAACTGTCCTGCACATTCGGTGCAAGAGCTTTTCCACTCTGCAGCTCCTCTTGCTGATCGCCCTTCTGTGCCAAAAGAGGCTCTCCCCCACAGGTCTCCAGTTTCAGCAGCAGCAGATGCACGTGTGCAGTGTGAGCTCAGCCCACTCCGGATTTCTTCCAGTCACGTATTCATCATAACAAGCTCCCACCGACAGCCAGAGTTAGTCAGTCTAAAGGCAGACTTCCTCTAAAGCCGCTGGACAGGGCTGTACTGGGAGGGAGAGAGTGCAGGATCTTTATATGTGTCGACAGTCATGAGGGTTTTTTTTCCTCTCTCTCTCTCTCAAGGATATACATGTGTTCCCTTTATGTTCCAGGATAATCCAGACATTGCATAATTCATAACCCCTTGTTCTACCATTTCATCCAAGTCAGAGTGATGGAACAAAAAGGATATCAATTATTAAAGCCTCAATTTTAGATAATTATGTAAGAATAATCTATTTTTCACCCCCCACTGTAACCTTGCACACCAGCCCCTGTATAATTTCAAAAGAGCTGTTTCTCAGCCAGGAACTGCAGAGAGCAGGCAGTGTGATAACAGCTAGAGCCAACAGTAAAGTCCTCCCTTAAATGAAGGTACTGTGAAGCAGCTATCCAGGTCCAGAATCCAAAGCTTATACTGAACTGGCAAAATGACAATGGAAAACCGGATCCAATAGTAATCAGGAGGAGGGCTAAGCACACCGAAAGCAGCAGGCAGTAGTAGCAGCTTTCTTTTATAGTGTTGAGTATCTGCTTTAAAAAACACAGACTAGCTGTGACGCTCTCTGTCATTCAGTGACTTGCATGTCTAATGAGAAAGGCAGCAGCTGCATTAGTGGAAACAAAGCAAAAACAGAAAAACAAAGTCTGTATGAAATTAATTTTCTACAAGCTGCCACAAAGGGCAAAGCCAGGTGGTTAGAAATAAATTCCGTTCTGGCCCTTCAGCCTTCCGGATCGCACGTTCCGAAGGTGCCAAGATGTGCAGCTGCTCCGGAGATAATAGCATTCCTCCCACACCGCGCCTGCCTGCCTGCCTGCCTGCCTGAGCTTCGTGGAAACTTTCAGTGTTTGAGGGGAGGACGAGGACGAAGGCACAGCCGTCTCTTACTGAAGCCCGACGGATAGATGAGTGTAAGTGTATCAGGCAGCTTGAATCCTGCGAGTGTCGCACTAGCCTGCGTTCAGATAAAGGCTGATTCCTCCAGCCGCTATTCCTCCTTCAAGGTGCTGCGGCTCCTGCTGAGAGCTGCTTGTTTTCTGATGGTTTCATGTTTCTAAGCGTCTCAACCCTTGAGAACTCTAGTCACTCTCTCTCTCACACATACTGCCTCCCCTCCTCTCCTGCCTTTAAAACACTAAGCTAAGCGTCGAATCCAGTCAGTTGGCTGTGTCTTCTGGGAGCTGGAACATCAGCCAGGCAGCCAACCACATACGAGCAGAGTGGACAGTGGATTTGCATAGAGTGAATGGAAACACAGGCAGACAGCAAGCCACATCCACCAGCAGCAGGAGAGCTTTGTTCACCCAGCCTTGTGAACAGTGACTGCTCCTGAAGGCTGAGCACAACAGTAAGCAGGATGGATGTTACTGTACTAAAACAAACATTTAAAAAAAAAAAAAAACACACACAATTAACAAGCCTCTCGCTCTGCTGTTCCTGTTTCAGCAGCCCTGTGGAGCATGGTGTGCCCCAAGGCAGTGTAGTAATTAGATTTGTTTTAAGATACGCTGTACTGAACACTGTATAGAAAGTGGTTATTTCTAGCAAGTGTAAATCTTGTCAACGCCAACAGTAATGTGACCTATGAGACACACTTTCAGAGCGTTTACTCCAGTCGTGAAATTAACAGCAATTTTATTACTTTAAAAGGAGAAAATTCCATGTCTAACGTTGCAGAATGAGAACAGAAGTGGACCACTTTAAGAGATGCGTGTCCTGTTTTAATCATGATTTCAGCAGGACAGCATTTCCAGACCCTGCTAAACACAAACACTGTTTAACTGTGGTTACTGGACAACAATGCATGCTCTGAAGTCATGCGTTCTAAGAGGGGTCAGTGAGTTTAGAGTGAGAAAGTTCAGGCCTGGCTGGGGGGTTTTTTTATGCAAAAGAAACCTGTTTGCTTAGAGACAGGGGTCTCAGCTTGTTACATCATCATGCATATCCGTAGTTTTGCATTTGACTTTCATGCATACACCAGTTATTGATTAATGCTGTGCTAGCTGCAGTACATAGTACAGTACTGTAAACAGCTGATGGCTCCCCTCAGCCAGAGCACTTAACTTTAACACAAGATTAACAGCCTTCTTTCCTACTACACCACAACAATACTGTAGGACTACCGAGGGATGAGGAGATGTAAATAAAATAACACTTACTGTACAGCACTCAATTCATTAAACAGCATCAAATGGTTTACACTGCACTATGTATAATGTATACTAACACTACAGACAACATCAGAGTCTGCAAGTGTGGTGAATACAAACCTTTTAGCAAAAACAACTGTTTCAAATTACTGCTTGAAATGAATACCAGACTGTCACACGAGACAGATTGGGAGCAGAACTGTATTTGTTTGCTCCATTGCTTAGCCAAAGGCAACTATTATTTTCTCATAACAACTCCAGAAACAAGCAATGTGTCACAGTCACTTAAAACTGAATGTGCTTAACAGACGTGTAAGGGATGTTAACCCATTCTCCGTGGGAGAAACACACACACGCAGGGAAAGAGCTGTGCTGCCTGAAAACCTACCAAAGCGTGCATTACTTAAATAATAAACCAACGACAGATTACTGTACTGCAGCACTCAACGCAGGTCCTTACACTTCAATAACTGCCATGTAAATATTTAACTCAAACGCTTCCCAAGTGGCGAGATCCCTCGTAAATACGGTGCAGTTCATTACCCTGAGATTACTAAAGTAAATGCAGTGTAACGTCACCGTGCAGGCCACTGAAACAGAACCTCATTCTACACCAGGGTTTTGCCACTCTTCCATAAAGGCCAGATTTGTGCAGTATAATGACTGTCACCTATGGACCTCCCAGGGCAGCTCTTTGACCATGCCAGTGAATAAGCAGAAGAACCAGAAGCTACCAGTACACTGAAGAAGGCACTCACCCAAACGCTCAACTACTTGGCTTAGTTTCATATAGTTTTACCTCTAGCAAGCAGTCACTGTGATGATGAAAAAAAATGCATTGATCTTTAATACTCAAAAAGCAGCCAGGACTGAACCCATGGACTGCCTGTGTTGTTCTGTAGCTGAATCACAGCTTGTGAGTGGGTGTGTTTGCTGACACTCGTCACACAATCTGCTCCTCCAGACGCTTTGGGACACAACTGACCTTAGAAGACCATCCACTAGCAGCACGCCATCACTGATTCTACAAGACTATAATCATATAGGAAAAGACAAAAAAAACCCAAAATGAATCTACTCGTCCCATTCCAGGGAGCAAGACAGTGATGATGTAAGCACGCTCTTTAGTATGGCATTTGGGTAGTATAATTTGGTTAAAGAAAAAAGCTTGTAACCAGGAGGTCCCCAGTTCAAATCCCACCTCAGCAACTGACTCATTGTGTGACCCTGAGCAAGTCACTTAACCTCCTTGTGCTCCGTCTTTCGGGTGAGACGTAGTTGTAAGTGACTCTGCGCCTTGGATAAAGGCATCTGCTAAATAAACAAATAATAATAATACCATAGACTTTATAACATGTATGTATTTCAGCCTTTTAGGAGATTTTTTTTTGTTTAGTAATCAGTATTACTATAAAAAAATAATAAATAAATAAATAAATAAATAAATAAATAAATAAATAAAAAGACTCTTCTCCAATATTTTAGGATGGACTTAAAATAAATTATTGCATGAAATGAAATAGGAATCATCTGGCAGATGACAAGATTAACCCAAAATTAATCTACTTAATACATTGAAGGGAGCGAGTGTGAAAAGACAGTGCAGTATATCTGCAAGAGAAATGAATGTGCGTGTGTGTGCATGTGCGTGTGCGTGCATGTACGTGTGTGTTTGCGTGTGCGTGTTCGGGAGAGGTAATAAAACAAAGAGCCTCACCCACTTTCAAAAGGAACAAAGGCACTAAACTCATCTTAGCTTTCTGCAAACATTCAAACAAGCTCATAATCCAGGACGATCGACAGGTTATTAATAAGCAATGAAAACGTGGGAAAGGGATATTTGACTTTCAAGGTAGATTGAATAGAAAGCTGTGAAATAGTATTGGTTCATTGAGGATTACTACAGCACCAAAAGGCTGCACGAGTTAGTTATAGTTAGTCTGTACCCCCTTGAATGTTACACAGTATGCTGCAGCGTGAACAATGCAAACAGTTTCTAAAAACTAAATATAGGCAAAAAAAAAAAACATTAACGTTAAGGGAAGACATCCCACTCAAATGCAGTCTTTGAGCAAAAGAGATAATATCCTTTCTGCAGAGCAACACAAAACCAATGCTGTACTGTAATTATAACTGACTGATGTGCTCATCATTGACAGACGACTCCAGCAAACAGCACTAGGAACTCTGTAATTGACTTTAAATGGCACTGCAGCCGTCCATGAGTTTCCTAATGATGATGAAGTACTCCACATTCTGCAGAACAAAGATCTGTGATCATCTGAACCAGGAACAGGGAGACCTTGCAATAGCGTTCTCAATATAATTATAACGGACATGCCCAGTTCTGTGAAGTGCTTGCAATGCTATTTAAAAAGCAGCTCTACATAGAACAGCAAAGGACTAAAACTACAGCAGCAACTGTATTGAAATGGTGATCCTTTCTGTCCTGGGACTCAGTGAGTAGAAATAGGGTCAGATAAAACAAAGCTTTCACAGTTCAGCCCCTCAAGGACAGAGTCACTGCAATGGTATGTCACTATTGCCAGAGGAAGAACTGTCAGACAGCCTGTCCTTGGTTTTACTACGAGCTTGATTAGCCACAGTGCACAGGTAACAAGCTCAGGTGCATCTTATTAAACTCACTGTAAAACCAGGAATGGATCAAACTGCTATGCAGTGGCAGTTCTATTTCCAGCCCTGCCTTTTCTCTTAAATAATGTTGTTTTAAGTCTATTTTTATAATCCTTGTAGAGCTGTCCCATTAGCTTAGCGGTACAATTCTTATTTTGGTGCAAAAGGCAGCAAGTTTACAATACTCAATAAAAAAAGAAAAAAGAATAAAAAAAAACATTCAAAAAACGAGAGAAAAAAAACAAACAATATCACCTAATTAAATTAAAGAGGCTGAACTAGAACATTCACTTAATTATTCCAATTAATTAAAAAGGCTGTTTCCTATATACAGGACTGTTAAGGATTACCTCACACATACTTCATGGAATGAATTGTCCTGTATAGCAGTGAATCACAGTTCTGATATTGATTGGCTAACTGTTGCCCTGCTACAGCAGCTTTCTACTCTGTAAAGACATCGACCGGTCCTTTCAAAGTGACAGCCAGCAGCTTGCATTTGTGCAGCTAAACTCCGAACAATTAGCCAATCGATGTGCTCTTGTTCACTGGCCCTTGTGAAAGTCTACGGTCAGCAGTATGTAGCATGTTCATTTGAAAGCAGCTTCTGTAAAGAATAACGTTTGCCTCTCCAGATTTGAGGAATACTGTACTGAGAGAATATCTACCCAAAGTAGTTCTGATTAATGCATCCAACATGATCTGTTTCTTTGTCCGTAGGGTTGTGTAACTTTTAAGTTCCCTTTATAAAAGTTTCCAACAGTAAAAGCATAGGTAAGCATTGCAAAGCACATTAAAAAACCAAGGTAAACTATAAGAAGTGGCTGTCGAATGTAGAGGTCAGGTTTGTCCAGCAGCCCCTGAACTCTTCGGCATGCACACAGCACCTACCTGGAACCCTCCCATCCAGCCCACGAGCTTTACAGATCATCCAGAAACAGAGGAAACACCTTCCTATAACTGGGTCTGCTTGAGCTGGAGTGACCCCACCACAGTACAATGGACGAGGAAAGATGAACTTCCCTGTTGTATGCAGCGCTGGAGCTTGGATTTAGAACTAGTGAGTTTGTACATATAAAAACCACCTTCCTGGCAGATTTCAGTCCAGAACAATTTAAACGCCTTGCACTGAAAATCAGCATGGCTGCCCATGGAGTCCTACAAGCTACTGATAAAAGTGGCAGCATGCTCAGAAAATACAAAACTCCTCAGTGCCATATGAAAGGTTTTTTTCTTCAGCCCCAGGAAGGACATGATAAACAACAACATGCAAGGCTGTGTCCAAAGACTAGCCTTGAATCCCCAGGCGTGTCCATTAGATCAATGTGATTCATTATGGGAAGGTCTGTTACTCCCACTTTGCCATCAGCACCACAGTGAATAACGCCACTGAATTAATAGGATAGACATGAATGGCAGCTCTGGCTTGCTTTGTCCTACAATGAGACTGGTTTTATATGCAAGTACAGTTTACGATCTAGTCTTACACTTACTTATCAAGTGCTTTGGAGAAGGTCCTGTGTTAGCTGATCAGCATTTTACAGCTTGTGGATTCTACAAATTACTTTTATGGAGGAAGAAACCGAATCGGAGCAAAATGCAAACGATATTGTGGTATCAAACTTCAGATAGCAAATTAACAAATATTGGAATTCATAGATTTTTTTTATTTTTCTTATTACAACAGGAATGTGACACACAGCTATTTTTGACCTCAGAATGCAGAAGGAACCACCTGCAGCCCCATTGTGATGCTGGAATGAGGGGAGAGTTTTACAGACTAGAAAAGTACTGTGTAAGGTTAGAACTTCTGACACTGCACATTACTTCAGCAACATGTACAAAAGTTTCCTACAAATGATTGTTTGCCGTGACTAGTTCACAATGTGTTGAAATACTCACAGCAATAACTAGGTCACATGTGTGCATGTCATAGCAGAACATACAGTACAGCTGTTCTATGCATATTCCACTGCAGGGAGTGTGGACTGGGGACCAACTTTAGGATGGCATCATCGCAATGCTGTGCAGATTTATAGTGGACAAAGCCATTAATGCTGAACTGTACATCACGAGGGGAGGGAGGAGGAAAATAAATCAATAAAAAAAAAATAGAAATTTCCATCTTCCATTACAAACTGCACTGCAAGCTCTTTCAATTAAGAGAAGATAAAATACCACTTAACCATACTGATAGTGTAAGGGCTGTATCCGTCATTTTGTAAATGGAAACCTTAAACTCCTAATAGGAGGATCCTGCAATGAATTAAATGGATAATAGGTAGTTCCGCAAAGGCAGCTGGTCCCATGAGGACCCTGTTTGGATTCAGAAAATGTGCATCTACAAATCCCCTGTTGGTGTAAGTGTCACAGGGCTGGAGTTACACTAGTAAAACCTCAGTGTGTAAGAGAAAGTAACCAATGCCCTCAAATTGTTAGGAGGGTTTGTTGTGTGTGTGTGTGTGTGTGTGAACTTACCTTAAAGGTCATTGTGTGCAGTGTGCAGAACTGCCCCTGTTAGGTCATATACTGTGTGTGTGATCAATCCACCACAAGGCTGTAACGTTGAGGTGTTAGTGTGTGTGTGTGTGTGTGACAGTAAAGTTTTCTGTTTCAGGTTTGATTTACTGTATTGAAAGCTGTACTGGAAGAAAGTGTCACTGGTTGGGTTCTTGAACACCTAGAACCTCAATGCCAATAGAATGCATGGAGGTTCCAGACCTCACTGGGGTTCTACTTGTGAAGAGTTGGTTCCTTTGGGTTAGTGTTTGTGTTAGGGTGCGGTCCCATTCCCTGTTAGATGTTTGTGGCATGGGAGGGGGATAAATGGATCTGGGAGTGTAAATGTGTGTGTGTTGAGATGCATGACTAGCCCTGAAACAACATTCCTTAAATCAATCCAGGTAGAGCACCCTATTGAAGGAGCAGGCGTTGACTGAACGTGGTTGAGAGGATAGACAGTGTGTTAATGTGTGTGTGTGTGCCAATAGCAATTCAGTAGGGAAAAAAACAAACAGTCTTGCTTATTTCAAGTTAACATTCGTGATTCGTGTTGAAATGCTGTTGGTTTTGTGTGTGTGTGTGCCTTGTCAAAAGCTCAATGAGTATTTGTGAAGAGTGTGTCGCCATGTTGCGTTCCTCCCAGCTGAACTCTGGGGACAGGTGTTTGTGTTGTGTTTTGTCAGTAATGAACACTATCGTTCTGTTACTTTTTGTTTGTCCTCCTGATATTACATCAGACCAGTGTACAGCAAGAAGAGAAGTGTTGTTGGTGTGTGTGTGTGTGAAGATACAGCAAAACCTGTTTTAATGATTACTGTGTGGACCCCTGTTAAATATGGACTGAAGTGGAGGGCTACAGTGGAAAATGATTGACCCTGTTGACTTGTTACTGACAGGAGGCACATGCATGCATGCATGTATTTGTTGTGTTGTGTGCTTTGCACTGTAGATAGGAAAGGCATAAGCACACGCAGGGCAGGGGTCTTGTTATTCACATTTTAATTGCTAAATTCCTTTCAAACCCCCTCAAATCACAATCCTACTGTTGGCTACTATACTTCTAACACACAGGTCAAGCGGCTCACAATCACCATTGAAACCATTTAGTGAGCGACCCGGGACAGAGGGGGGGGAAGAGACTTCTACTGTCCTTTAAAAGTACCAAGGTCATTTTACAACACTCCATCTCTTGGCAAAGGTTTGACAGGACAGTTCTGCAGATAATCAATCTGCAGAAATCAGAGATCAATGGGCAGAGCTTACTTAAGAGAAGGAGAGGGAGAAAGGTCACGCTGTCACAGGGCTGGAGTTACACTGGAATTAAAAACCTCAGTGATTAAGAGAAAGTAACCTTAATAATCCTCAAATTGCCCCAGGAGGGTATTGGAATCAGCTACTGGAGGTCAATGTTGTGAACTTACCTTAAAGGTCATTCGACTGCAGCGCGCACAGAACTGCTACACTAGAGCCGCTATTGAGGGTCATATACTGTAGGCTACACTGGACACAGTATTAGATCAATCCACCACAAGGCTGTAACGCTGAGGTAGAGTGGAGATTCCAAGTGACAGTAAAGTTTTCTGTTTCAGGTTTGATTTACTGTATTGAAAGCTGTACTGAAAGGAAGTGTCACTGGTTGGGTTCTTGAACACCTAAAACCTCAATGCCAATAGAATGCATGGAGGTTCCAGACCTCATTGTGGTTCTACTAGTGAAGTGTTGGTTCCTTTAGGAGATAAAAACTAGAACCCTGCCTGGTGTTGTAGATCTGATTCGCAGAAGATGGGACAAGGGTAGGTTAGAGTTTAGGGTTAGGGTTAAGGTCCCATTCACAGAAGATGAGAAAGGCATGGGGAGGGGGTAAATGGATCTGGGGAGTGTAAATAAATATGCTTGAGATGCATGACTAGCCCTGAAACAACATTCCTTAAATCAATCCAGGTAGAGCACCCTATTGAAGAAGGAGCAGGCGTTGACTGAACGTGGTTGAGAGGATAGACAGAGAAGATTAATGAGTCTACCACTGCCAATAGCAATTCAGGAGAGAAATTCTGCTACAAAACCAAAATGACAAAAACTAATCTTGCTTATTTCAAGTTAACATTCGTGATTCGTGTTGAAATGCTGGGGTTTTGAAGCCGTGCAGCTGCCTTGTCAAAAGCTCAATGAGTATTTCAGTGAAGAGCCGGAGTCGTCATGCTGCGTTCCTCCCAGCTGAACTCTGGGGGACAGGTATTTTTGTCAGTAATGAACACTCATCGTTCTGTTACTTTTTCTTTGCTCCTCCTGATATTACATCAGACCAGTGTACAGCAAGAAGAGAAGTGTTGCCACCCGACAGGAATGAAGATACAGCAAAACCTAATTTATTAAGTATTTAAAAATTCAGCACCAATTCATGTTTAATATGCATTGTGTCTGTTTTTTAAATTAATCTCGGGACTTTACACAAAAAAACACTGCACAGATGTTCAGGAAAGCTTTGTAAAGCAGCCCTAGGAATTGAGATGCCTGCATGCATTGCAGTGGAGACAGGTGCAACCAGCACCTTAACCACTAGAGAGTCCTTCTGCAATGTCACAATACCGGACAACTATACTGTACTGTGCATCTCCGCTTGATGCATTACCGATTTCACCAGGTTTTATTTCATTGCAAAATTACTGTTTAACATTCAGGGTTGTCTCCAGGTGATCTGCACATATCTGTTATACTTTCTTTTTTTTTTTTAGAATTTGGTAGTGCAGCAAAAAAAGGTCCCCACACTCCAGCTCGCAGTGAGAACCGCTTCACACTTCACACGTACATCTGCTTCCCTCCGTTGCTTAGTTATCGAATGCATGCCTGCTGTTTAATATGTATCTTTAGGTCGCAGCTGCACGTTGAGAGAGTGCTTATTACTTGGAGGACAGGAGATGAGTGGCTCAGCAGCAGCTGCATCTCTCCACGCAGTGCAGCGAGCGATCAGGGAGCCAGAGCAATGAAATACCCCATGCCCGGGGACACAAGTCTACCATGCTGTTAGGCACATTTCTAATTGCTTTTGGCTCCCAGAAGGGCAAAATGAAAATGAAAAATTTACTGTTAACAGCTTGTATTGTTCTTACATACATAGGTCTGTGTGTAATTTTCACAACGATCTCTTGATTTGGCACACATACAATAGTCAGATCATCATTTCATTGGGCTTGCAATAATCTTGACTGGGCATGGGCCAGGCATTCCAGGGTGATTGTTACAATGAGGGGTACACTGGTGCAACGCTGCCAGGTAAGGAATTCACAAACCCTACAGAAGAATTGTGATTTCATTACAGGGGCAATTAGCGCTTTGACACCACTTCTCTTCTATCAATTAAAGTTAATGAGCCGAACGGGAGGAATGAATCCCACAGGGCTGTCCAAAATGGGGCAGGCGGAGTGTGCAAGCCACTGGTTTAATGACTGAACACAGCAGCCGGCGCCCTGTAATATTACAAGGGTTAACAGGCAGATCGGCAGGAGATTCAAAAGCACCTTTTGACAGCTGAGGCGAATGTGCCATTAGACTGAATGAATGTTCCTTGTAAAAACATACCAGTACTGTATACACTTATTTTTATGTGACATCTACTTCTGAGGCTGCAGACGATTATGTGCATGAAGAAAATAAATGCAGTGCTTAGATTAATCAAATTACAATGTACTGGGATACCAGTCTGGGATGCCTGCTTTTATCTCTGGGCATTAAGGAAGGTGTCCAAAGCACACAGGTCTTGCCCTTAGCTATTTACAACTGTGTACACATGCAGGCTCGTCTTTCAAGTGCTGGACTCCTGACTGTATCTCAAGTAAGAGGCCACATTGTTTTCTAAGGGCCAAGGCTTTCAATGTCATGCCCCTAAAACCCGACACACTGGAATCTCGCTGGGTTTAAATCGAGACCTACACATCCTCATTACCCTGACGGCTACATTCTTTCAATTTGTATTGTATTATATTGCATTGCAAGAGCATGACTATACTGGTACCACTAAAGGTGACGTGCGTACCCTATATTCCAGTAATTCTTCTATTGTCACTGTAAGCAAATACTTACTGTACACTGCAACATGGTATAATGTTTGCAGACCTTGTACAGACACACTTAACTTTTAATACACTGTGGATTATTTTACAGCTTTTGGAAATGTAGTCTTAACACTGTGTATGTTTCAGAGCATGTCTGAAAGTTTGAAACAAAACAACAAAAAACCAAATTGCCCGTATGATACATTTACTATGAAAGGGGGCAATTAATTTGTTTCAAGGGGTGTACAACAGAAGAGAGTGAACTGACAGAAGTTATAATATATATATATATATATATATATATATTTTATATATGCCCATGTCTTTTTCTCCTCAGGAGGGATTGACATGGGCAGCCACCGGGGCCTGCATTCAGAAAGCCACAGAGACTATTATAGATTGTGCTACTTATTTTTTAAATGAAATGAAACAGGGTTTCGAGCGAACCTCACAGAGAGCCATCTCTCTCTGCAAACTGGCAACTTAAAATTCTTAAAAGCGCATGAATTATGGAGGCAGAAATATATATATATATATATATTTTTTTTTTCCCCTCACAATTCTAGGAACATATTTACAAGAGCAAGAAAGTAAATCAAAGATGCAGGCCAGTCTCCTATTTATTATAGATTGTGCTACTTATTTTTTAAATGAAATGAAACAGGGTTTAGCTCGCACAGTCACAGAGAGCTCTGTCTCTGCATGTGGTCGGCTTGCGTCAAGTCACAGCTGACTTCGGCGATTATAAGTACGATACACTTCCTCTAATCCTCGCTCAAATTCTAGGAACATATTTACAATATTCAAACAAGAGCAAGAAATGACAGCCTCCAAAGATGATGCCAGTTTTATATAAAATAATGGGAAAAAATCTCCACTTTGTCTCAAATTAAAGGATTTTCAAAATGTCATGCATGAAAGGGTAAAGAAAAAAAAGTCCATTTAAAAAAAACAAAAAAAAAACACATTCAAACTGTTTAAAATTGGGAGGCTTTTATATATAAAAAAAGAAAACATCAGTTACAACCACGTTTCAGGTTGTTTTAATGCAACTGATTAAACCCCCAATCGAGGTCCTAAAGTAGTGCTTTATTTTATTACACCTTGACTGGGATGGGCCTTCCACAACTAGAATGACCACCTTGAATAATTTGTCAGTTTGACACAGCAGTTTGAAATTAGCAGTACTACTGCTCATCACATAGTTATATACTCTACCAGCGTTGTTGTTTCTGTATTAATTACAGGCCACGATTTACTGCCAAACAGTAGTTTATCAGAGGCATACACAATTCCTAACAAAGAACACACAGTTCCCAAGGTTACCAAGCAACCAATTAGAGTGATTGTTACCAGCACTGGGTTTAATTTTAGTGACTGGAGACGCAATAACAAAACTGCCCTTGTCACGGCAAGCCAAAGAAAGAAAGGGGCCAATTAATCCGCCACACTGGGTCTTAAATTAAATGCTAATCTCAGCGCTCCGAAGCAGGAAACCGTGCCTCCATTGTTAATATAATTTAGGTGGGGGGGGGGGATTAGTGTCTTAATCCTGTCCCGTGTACTGTACAGCTGGCAGTTTAAAATATCATACTGCTGGGGTTGTGACGGTCAGGCAGAATTTCATTGTAAAAGCTCAAAGCGTTTGCACCCCTAGGCATGCTTTCCAGCTGAATGCAGAACCTGCTGAGGGGCCTTGAAAACGTTAAGCGTCATTTGAGTGTCACATTAACATCCCCCACACACATATAATAGAGATGAGTGAGAACGTAACACAGGAGCTCGAGGTTACCCTCAGTACAGACTGAGAGGGTGATCTGCTATACAACCATGTGTGTTAAACTGTCAAGAGGAAGGTTAATAATGACACACGGATACACTAAGCAGGGCTCCCATAGAGACTGGGCTCTCCGCTGCCCCTGTCAGCTGGCAATGACACCTTCCACCACAAGGGGTGCTGTAGCAGAGGGGGTGGTGAATGGAATGCCACTAGCCCCTAAAATATTGGCCAGAGAAAAAGGTGAAGCTATCATTGTGTACTGATGCATGTATCCACCTCCAGGTCAGGCTGTTCTGTGCCAAGCAGTTCTCCTATTTTAGGTTAAGAGAACACAAAACAGGCTGAGCTCAGTTCCATTCCAGTACTGCTCTCCTAAAATGAAATGTAACTTAATGCAATATAAATAAATAGGTTAATGAGACTCCAGGTCATTGCGAGGCAACTCCATTTATACACCAAACCTTCCGCTCTGCTTTCTATCAATCAATCAAATGTCTCGGAGAGAAATCTAATTTGAAGGAAACAGGCTGCAACATGCTGCTGCTTTTCATTACCACTGCTGTCCATTGGCAATGTTAACCTGTAGCGATGGATTACCACTGTCTTCTACCAAAGTCAATCCTCCCATAGCTACTGAAAGAAAAACGAGGCGTTTGCCTTTAATATGTTAAGGCATAGTTTAGCTCATTTCTTTCATCTTTTGATCTACTAAACATACACAATATACACAAACATGAGTGTAAGTAAGGAGCAGAGAGTATACAACGCACTGCAGGGATGGTTATTGTATCTGGGGGTGGGGGGGTATTTTGTTTGTAGTCTGAAATCTGATATTTTCAGTTTCGGCCACAGCATGTTGGATTGAAACAATGCTATCATTTAATCAGGCAAGAGGGGAGGACTGAACGAAAACGTAGTCACAAATGTCAAGACCGAGACAGACTGCCTTAGCGTTTAGACTGGATGTGCTAGCATGTGTAACGGGCAGCGTTGTGTGACTGCACAGCTGTCCCGGATCCCGTCAGTGAGACGAGGTTAAGCGCCAAACTACACATGCAGACCAACCCGGCTCTTTTGCATAGTGGTTAGACGTTTGCTTGTGGTGTGCAGGGTCACCAGTTCATACCCAGCCTGCACTCTGTTATACACCCAAGTCTTAAGATTGCTTAGAGAATTTGTTAAAAAAAAAAAAAAAAAAAAGGGGATTAAAATTCCTTGTCTATAGAGTTCAATCAGCAGGTTTGGTTTCAGCTTTTAGTTTTGCCTGCTTGACTCTGATGTTAAAATCATATCTAAAAAGCACACAGTAGGAGGGATCTGCCTGCTGAAGATGGAAAACTAAACACAGTACACATCAGAAACCAGAGCAGCTCATTATTCACAATGGGGGCATGCGCCAGCATTCAAACTCTCTACTTTATAGGAGTACTGCAGGTCTGTGGGTTTGACTTGCAGAAACAGAAACAGCAAAACATACAGTATTAAAGTCAAACAATACTAGCAATTGTAGCAAGGACACGACAAGGGAACTGCAGGTTGCTCACAACAGGACTTCCCTCCAAGTACACTTGGTACAACCATCAGTACCATGTTGCAGGGGGGACAGGTTAAATGTTACACGCTGGTGTACCGCATGTTTGAGAGCTCTGCTGAGACTACACGGGTGCGTTCAACTTTTAAAAAGTCCACAGGATCATGTGCCGACTGAAAAAAAGGGAACGATGTACAAAGTAAATCTAAACAGGAAAGAGACGAATACTAGTGCAGCGCGATATTTCAAACCATTACCAAGTTGTTCTTCAAATATTTTGTAAACATATTCTAAAGGGGGGAAAAGGGGTTACATTGAATTTCTCTACACAGTTTAAGTTGATTCTGGAGTTAGAACGAAAAAAATACATCATACAGTTTTTTAAAATGATTTTGAAATCAGTTCACATGGATATTTCATTTTTCATCTGCAGTTTAATTGCTTCTCAAACCCACTGAAGCAGCATGTTCTTTTCAATGGGGGAGGGTCATTGGTTGACCACAGTAAACCTGAATTAGAATCGCACAGTCAATGCTGCCTGCAGATATTTCAACACGCTGTAACTGGAACACTGTGTTCTACAACTGAGCCTCGCGTGCATCATCAACCAGATCTATGGCATTGCTTTACCTCTACAGGAGCTCTCCTAATTAGCATGCAGACACTCGTGTACATCCGAGACTCACGAGTACCGTATATATAATAACACAGTGCCAGTTAAAACTCATACCGTGAACTAAAAGCTTTGGAACAGGAACTGGACAGATGTGAAATAACTGACCACCTAAAGAAAAAAAAAAAAAAAAAAAAACACCTGCATGCGCCAATCTGATACTGTCATGCAGCTAGGGCGAGTGAATCGGTCTATATATAGGAGACCACAGCAATGCGTCTTATCTTAACAGGTGGTCTATCTATCCAGGGTTATTAATAACAGGTGGCCTATCTATCCAGGGTTATTAATATTAATAATGCCTGCTGTGAAGCAGGATGCAATGGTCTCTGTGGAAATGCTCCCAATACAGATCCTCTTTCTGGCAGGCTTGCAGTTTAATCATGGTTTCTAACAGACACCCAGTTTTGAAATGCCGTGCGATTCTTTATGAGATAGAAAATGTTCAGTGGAACAAACCCAATGAAGTAACTTCACAGAAAGACCACCAGAGGAGAACGACTTCAATTTTTCATGGTCTTGCACCGGGACATGAATACAAATGGGCATAGACGTTCAGTACAGTACATTCATTTAGTTAACTGGTCTGCTGTTCTGAGTGGAGTAATCTGTCCAATACTGCTGGAGAGCTGTGCAGTTCTTCATGGAGTAATCTGTCCAATACTGCTGCAGTTGTTTGCTTAAAGCTTCAAATCGAACTGTAATTTAAGATTAGCCATTTTATTAGGTTACGAAACACTAATTTATATTTGGTATCCACTATATTAGGTACTTTAGAAATTGTATTGTTTTTATTGCTGTACTGGAATAGTCAGACTCCTAGAATTATATTGGTTAAAAAATAAAAGTGTACACATTTGCCATTATGAGGTACTGTTTTAATTAAACCAGAATAAATCACAGCAATAATAGATTAAAACAACAAGATTAATAATAGTTGCTTGTAGCTCCAGTCTCAATCTGATCACACATACATTAGCCACAATATCAGGATCACGTTTTTTTTATTTATTCATTTTAAGAATATTTACTTTACAGGAATCATTAAAAAGTAAATAGTTAAGGGCACAGTTATGCTCGCCAATGCATTTAAAATCGATGAGCGCGATTCACACAACAGTTTAAGTCTGAGGTCCACAGTGGCTGGCTTCTGTTATATTTAAAAATTCAGCCACATACATTTTGCAAGAGGTTAATTCTAGAAAAAAAAACTAATAATAATAATAATAATAATAATAATAATAATAATAATAATAATAATAATAATAATAGCAGCATGCATATTAACTACGAGGGATCCCATTGTTTAAAGCTGGCTAGTGCAAACATGATTGCTTTCCACTTACCTTCAAAAGCAGCACCTGTCTGCTTTCATGACAACCAAACAGGAGGATTAAAAGGCTTGGTTTGTGGGTGTTGTATCACATGCACCAGCCCTATTGTATCATATAAAGGATGCCTTTGAAATGAATCATCAGTACATCAAGCAGAAGAAAAAGGCTGCTTTATTAGTAGGTGCTTGATTGTTAAGAATAACAGATCAGATAGAAAATCAAAGAAGGAATAAAGAAAGAAAATTATTAAAACAAATTGCAATTGGGCACATAACATGTAGTGCAAAGGACTCCAAACAGAATCGTTGTTCGTCGTGAATTAAATAGAACCTGGGTGTATTTCATGCAGCTTTGTATCTGTAAAGGAATATGTAGAACACCAAAGGGCACATTTTTAGGAAACACCTTGCTATGATTTTGCTGATATTTTCACCAAAAACACAAGATCACTTAGGATTCACGTCAAGGAATCCAGCACCACCGTCACTCTGTCTGTAAAAGAGTTTCTGTTAGCCAGTCGAGGAAAGAGGTTCATACAGGGATAATATCAACAGCCATGCTCTCGAAAAGAGAGAATTTCCACAGTGATGTTTGATGCCCCTGGCAATTAAAAAAAAAAAATTAAAAACACAAAGGCTTGAGCAATAGCTAGAAAAATCCCAAAATAACGTTCTTGAAAAAAAAAAAAAAAAAAAAAAACAACCCTTTGTACATTTTATACCAGATTCTAACAGGGTGTTCAGAGAACAAATATTTTGGTTTTCAATCCAAAGCATAATGCAAGGCCACTGCAAAGGTAAATTCAATGTATCCTCCAAAAATCTGAAAAAACATGGATGCAAGAGCAAGCATTAAAACTGAGACAGTTTTCTGTTTTTCATCCTTTATTTATAAATGACCATTCATAACCAAAGGAGCGATTTTCCAAAAACAGGCCTTCAGAGGTTCCCCTCAGCTGTGAGCAGGTGTTATTTGTGAGGGGTTTTCGGAGGTGCAGGGCAGTAGGAGAGGTTGAAGAAGCCATTCATGAATTACAGGAGCTCTCTTCATTAATCCTTTCATCACAGGAAAAGACCCGAGATACTCTTCTAAAAAGCATGCAGAAATCTGTCGAGAGCTGCTTTTGTTCATTCTAATAGCTTTGACTCAACAGCGCTGGACTAAGGAGACGAGACAAGGTACATTTATTCAAATTGATTGTAATATATCTATATATATATATATAAACACAATAAAAAAAAAAATAAAAAAATAATAAATACAGGTTAGTGCAAAATAATTCTTTTAAAAAATTGTTTTACGCAACCAACTCTCGACACAGCCAGACAGGGCATTGGAACGCCCTGCTACAGTAACAAGCACTGTGTCAGCAGCTTAACATGGTAACGTGAATTCAAACTGACAACACACACAGACTGACTGCAGGGTCTCTGAATGCAGACAGTCCCCGAGATTTAAACTCACTCAGGTAAGCACATAACTGCACGCTTTAGGGAGGCTAACAAGCAGACTGGATTGTAAAAAAGCCATCCCAGAAATAGTTCAGCGTCTGGACTTGTGTTCACATCCCCGGAAGAATTCTCAAAAACTATAGCGAGTAAAAATCCTGTGGCCCAACATATCATCCCAAGGGGACATTTGAGAAACGGAAAACTGAACAATAAAAAAAACACACACCCTAAAAAGTTCTGTAATATGATAAGAGTTCAATGATTGCAATATACAACCTTATGAACAGGTACCGCAAACACGAAATAAATAGACTAAATGGCAGCATATCAAATGACTGTAACCAACGTCCTTTAAAGCCTGGAATGTGACATATTTTTAAACAGGGATTTAAATGAGACTTCCATTGCAAAGCAGTTTGATTCATTCCTGATTTTACTACGAGTTTAATAAGACACACCAGAGCTTGTTACAGCACCAATACACTGGGGATAATCAAGCACATTAAAACATGGAATGGGTGCAACTGCTATGCATTAGGAGTCTTATTTCCATCCCTGTTTTTGTTGACAGAAATGCACTAAAAAAAACTCACATTGGCATTTAGCATGTCTGATGACTTTCTCAGCACTGGCACAAATATTTCTAATACCTCGGGGGCTGTACTTGGTATTCAGATCTGCAAATCAACAGACAGTCTGTTATATAGATATTATTTGTATTGCAAGCTGTTCAGGTCTCTTATATAGACTGTGCCTCAAAGTGATACTTGAGAAGAGTGTTCAGGTTTTTACACACTGCTGTTTATTTGTATTGCAAGCAGTGTTCAGGTCTGTACAAAGAAACTGTTGTATTGGTTTCAAGTTCAGGTTTAATAGACTGTGCTGTGGTAGTGATACTGCAAGCAGTGTTCAGGTCTCTTATACACACTGCTGTTGTATTTGTATTGCAAGCAGTGTTCATACACTCTGGTTGTATTTTATGTATTGCAAGCAGTTCTTCCTTATACACTCTGCAGTGGTATTGGTACTGCAAGCAGTGTTCAGGTCTCTTATACACACTGCTGTTGTATTTGTATTGCAAGCAGTGTTCAGGTCTCTTATACACACTGCTGTTGTATTGGTATTGCAAGCAGTGTTCAGGTCTCTTATACACTCTGCTGTTGTATTTGTTTGAAACAGGTCTCTTATTCCCATTTGTTCAAGGTCTTCTTCTATACACTCTGCTGTTGTATTTGTATTGCAAGCAGTGTTCAGGTCTCTTATACACTCTGCTGTTGTATTGGTATTGCAAGCAGTTCAGGTCTCTTATACACTCTGCTGTTGTATTTGTATTGCAAGCAGTGTTCAGGTCTCTTGCCACATGGGACTGTCATTACCCCATTTGACAGGTAAATCTGTGACGCAGTAAATGCATGATGGAGAAAATAAAAAAGCAGAACAAAACATGTATACAAGACAAAGCATATCCTGAGACACCTTGTCGTTTCACCACCATTCTGCAGGGTGAGGTTTGAAAACGGTCCCCCAGGCGACCCTATTTTCATACCGCAGGTGTAAATGAAAATCTAACACTATAGCACACGGCTTCTTGCTTGACAGCCTCAGTTTCTCTCACCATCAGTCTTACTTGTCGACACAAAATCAAACAAACCAGGTGCATTTGTTCTACCTGCTAGAAGGCGGTGGTTAGAGAGGAGTTCTACACTACAAATCCGAAGAATTGAAAACAGTATTTAAAAAATAAATAAATAAATAAAATAATAATAATGTATTTGAAAAATATTTCAATAAAAAAAATGGTCAAACTGTCATGCAGGGTTCGAAATACATAACGAAGCCCCGTTTTAACACATACAGTCGTCTTAGTATTAAGCCAGAGGGAGTGATATGTTTTATTAGAAGTACAGTGAATAAGATGATTTATAAATTAAAATACATTCGTTTTAAGATATTATATGATCCAGGGTTTTGTTTGTTTCAACCTCTTCTCTTTTGTTCCTTTTTTAAATTATTATTCAGGCAGTGATAAAAATAAACCCAGCCTGTGCAGCACTCACTGCTGTGCTGTTTAACATCCCCGAGGAGGTCTGTCAACCAGTCCCCACAAAACAGCACTTAGACGTCACGCTTGAAACAAAAAAAAAAGCAAACCTTTGACCTGGTAAACCACAGGAACTACACAAGACAGCCACAAGGATGGATCCTGTAGATAATCTACAAGCACTACAGAGCTCACCTATTCAGATAGCATTCTTTCCGTTTACATTGTGGGTAAATAGCGCCACCTGCCAGGTATATAGTGCAGTGTCCCCTTGTCCGTGTCTGTAGAAGGTTGAGCTGCATGCAGCTTTGTGTTTTAAAAGCACACCAGTCTGGAATATCATTGGTAGCTACTAATTGATTACAGATTGATGTGAACGGGGGAGGTACTGTACAGTATCTCCCTAGTCCAATCTCTGAATTTCAAAGGGTTTTCCTGCCAATCAAACAATCCCATTGAGAGGAAAGCTTTTCGTAGCTTTACATTCTCTCAACAGATTAATACTGCACCTCACACTTTTTATTGATATGTCTGTTTATAAAAGATATGCCTCATCTCAAAGCTTCTTGAGAAGAAAAAGCAATTAAGTTTTAGTGTCCAGCCCGACTGTAAAAAGAAACTCAGTAATAATTAGTTTCAAGTCTTTAAAAGCAGTAGAATAGTCACACAGATTAACAAATGATGTTTACAGTTTCTTTAAATAATTAATCTTGTCCTCAGACGCCAGCACAGTGTGTTTCTTGTCTTTTATGTAACAACGGGGAGGCTGGGGTCCTTCAAGCAAAAATGGCATCTGGAACTTGGATCTCAGATCGCTAAAAACAGAACAAGAAACAGGGCTCTGCGTTCCCACTGGCAACCTGAACCAGCGGCAGCCAGCCAAGAAAACAGAGCGTCCACAGCAAGGCCTTTCCATCTCTCTCTCTCCGACACTGCAAGAGAACCGAACTAGACCCTAGGAGATACAGCCTGCACCATCGCAAAGACAACAAGGACAAGAGAACCACACTAGACCCTGGGAGATACAGCCTGCACCATCGCAAAGACGACAAGAGAACCACACTAGACCCTGGGAGATACAGCCTGCACCATCGCAAAGACGACAAGAGAACCACACTAGACCCTGGGAGATACAGCCTGCACTACCACAAAGATGACATATACTGATGAGATATGTGCAGCTGCTCGGCTCTGTTTTTGGATAAGGCAAAAGCACGCTTGCAAATTACTTTTTTATTTTTTTATTTTTTTTATAAAGAAGTTGCCCACTACATTGAAACCTGGTTGTTTATTATTTTAATACAGCTGTCCTTGTCCCCTAGTTTTACTGCTGCTCCCCCTCTCCACTTCACAATTGTTAAAGAAACACTGGCTCCATCTAGTGGTTACTCTGTGCAATGACATACGATTTGATGCCAATAGATTTAGAGCACATCTTGAAAATAACTATAATATTCAACTTTTTATGCACACAACGTATCAGTGCCCTTTTGGCAGAGGGCATCATAACCTGATTAAAAGCCGACAAGAAGCCTTGGCAGGTCCAAAAACCTGTTTCACCCGTATTACCCCTGTGCACACCAACCTGAATACTAACCCTAACCCTAACCCCTGTGCACACCAACCTGACTATTATAATCACACATGTTTATTTACAGTTTGAATAAACTAGGGCACAACAACCTGGCACTGAGTGTGGTCAAGCCGCCAATTTACCAAACTAAAACAGACAACACCATTTACTCTGTGCTAAAAGAGAGTCATTATGTACAAGTCCTTGCTGGTTTTCTGACACACAATTAAAACAATGCAATCACTCACGCATGTTCCAAAGAAACACATGCAGATTTACAGTAACATGGTTTCTCCACTAAATCTCAATTATGAAGGTCTGTTTCCAAAACACACAACACATTGCTATGCCACCATATGGACACAATAAATGGGATTCAATTGATTAGTAAATACAGGAGGAGATGAACAAATACAATAAAAAAACAGAAATAGCAGCTAGAAGACTGCCAACGTGGTGTAAAAGGCGAGTGGTTTTGGGTTTCTGCACAGCCCCTGTGCACGCTATTAAAACTATTCCAACTCCTTCATTGTTCAAAGTTGCCTCGCATTTGCATTTGCTGTTACTTGAAAGCCTTCTTTTCAACACAGGCTGAAATGTCTCTCTTTCAACTGTTAGTCTTGTACTGAATTCTTAGTTGTATTTTGTTCTGCAATACCACACATATGCAGATGGCGGCGCTGTTGCCAAAGAATTTTGGGCAAGCCCGACTGCTTTCCAGCTGCAAGTCAGAGGAAATGCACAGACTCGTGTTTATTTATTATTTTGGTTAGAAATTCAAGACTCACAACTTGCTTATTAAAGCGTCTAAAGTGCCTTTTGAAATGTGAGCTCCATCGTTTTCCCTTGAACACATTTCTACCAGTTACTGTTCACAAAGATGTATGGTAACCCACTTACATGACTTAGTAAAGCAATTGTGCTGGATCTACGCCCAGAGACCGTTTCATGTTGATTTGGAGTTGAGAGAGTGCAGAATGTGAATCGGCCCCCCTCACTAGCCATTGCCTTGCTTTTATCATCGCATGTCCTGGGTATGTACAGTTCTTTAAGAGAATGCAGGTATTGCAGCCTGCTATTGATGCCAGCATGATTACAATGAGAAAATCAATAACTCACAGTGTTCACAGCACTCAGGGATGGATGCTCTTACAAAACCATGATGGATGTATTTATTTATTTATTTATTTATTTATTATTTTTATTTACACCTCTGCTCGAAAGCAACACTTCAGTACTTTAAAAAAAGACACATCTTAACAGAGAAAAACATTTCTAACAGCAAGCTGCTGGTATGCACGCCTGACTGCTTTCATGGAACTAATTAGAAATGGATAGCGGTAAGTAATTACCTAAAGTTAATCACATAATCGGTATAATTTTGACTGCAAACTAAAATATTCTGCAGAAACCCTGGAGCTGGAATAGGAAGGAAGGCGGGATGGTGCATGTGTGCGTGTAAGTGTATACGTGCGTTGTGATCACTCACCGGGCCGGTGAGAGACGGTGCAGACTGCCCCAGGGTCTGGTTCCTCATCCGGACCAGGTTGGTGGGTTCTCCTGGCTGTTGCCATGCCAACTGGCTCACTCCACTGTGCATGCTGCTGGACAGGGGGAGGAGCTGCTTCCCTGCAGATAAACACAAACACACAGCTGTCAGCCAGGCTACAAACCCTGTGTCAGTGTGAGTCCCCTGCTCCCCCTGTGTCAGTGTGAGTCCCCTGCTCCCCCTGTGTCAGTGTGAGTCCCCTGCTCCTCCTGTGTCAGTGTGAGTCCCCTGCTCCCCCTGTGTCAGTGTGAGTCCCCTGCTCCGCCTGTGTCACTGTGAGTCCCCTGCTCCGCCTGTGTCACTGTGAGTCCCCTGCTCCGCCTGTGTCACTGTGAGTCCCCTGCTCCGCCTGTGTCAGTGAGAGTCCCCTGCTCCGCCTGGGTCAGTGAGAGTCCCCTGCTCCCCCTGTGTCAGTGTGAGTCCCCTGCTCCCCCTGTGTCAGTGTGAGTCCCCTGCTCCTCCTGTGTCAGTGTGTCCCCTGCTCCGCCTGTGTCAGTGAGAGTCCCCTGCTCCGCCTGTGTCAGTGTGAGTCCCCTGCTCCGCCTGTGTCACTGTGAGTCCCCTGCTCCGCCTGTGTCACTGTGAGTCCCCTGCTCCGCCTGTGTCACTGTGAGTCCCCTGCTCCGCCTGTGTCACTGTGAGTCCCCTGCTCCCCCTGTGTCAGTGTGAGTCCCCTGCTCCCCCTGTGTCAGTGTGAGTCCCCTGCTCCTCCTGTGTCAGTGTGTCCCCTGCTCCGCCTGTGTCAGTGTGAGTCCCCTGCTCCGCCTGTGTCAGTGTGAGTCCCCTGCTCCGCCTGTGTCTCTGTGAGTCCCCTGCTCCGCCTGTGTCAGTGTGGGTCCCCAGCACTGCAGAACCACAGAACCACAGAACCCAGCCTTAACAAGCAAGGCAGCTGTACTCAGGTATTCTTCCTGCATTTAGTATGAGCTACAACCTATTCAATGAGGCATCAGGTAGACCAGAACACAAGGCCCGGGGGAGGCGTGCCTCACCTGTCAGGGAGCTGGCCAGACTGCTCCGGCGAGGTCGGCCGTCATCCTGGCTCAGCTGCCTCTGCAGCTTCACCTTTCCAGCGGAGGGTGAGAGGTCGGGGTTACTGAGCTTCCTGAAGAGCAGGGGGGCCGGGGCTGCAAACTCCTTCTGCGGGAGAAAAGAAGGAAGGAAACACAAACCAGCGTTATCCCAGGGCCACAAATTAGGAAAGCACACCATTGAGTTCCACAAAGCTCACGTGTACACTTAGGATTCACAACTTCTCAGACAGTGAACTAGGCACACAACAGGGATGGAAATAAGACTCCCATTGAATAGCAGTTTGATCCATTCCTGGTTTTACTATAAGTTTAACAAGACACACCTGGGCTTGTTACCTCTACACTGTGGCTAATCAAGCAGATATTAAAACCTGGAATGGGTGAAACGGCTATGCAATAGTGTAATAGTCTAATGCATGTGAATCGAATAGTAATTATTGCTGCAAGGACAACGTCTAGTTAACTGTGCAGAATTAAAGTCACTGATCTTTCCAATGTACCCAGCATTACAGTGCCAGCACCGCAACCATGATTGTATTGGAATGCACACTTCCTCCTCCCCACACGAACACCTGGAGCTGCCGGAATCTGAAAACATCTGGAAAGTCAAGGAGACCACAAAGCTACACCGGAAAAAACAACAACAGTACTGTTCACACCATATATTACAGCTCTTTGGTTTTTCAATACACACAAAGCTCTATTAGCAAATCGGCTATGCTCGTCTTGTATGCATTCAACCTAAAATCACCCCTTTTACAAACAAATCAGCAATACAGGGAACAGAAAGCAGATGAGGCAGGAAGTCAGAGGCAGGGCACAGGAGCCGGGCCAGGTGTCATTTCCTGCATGCTGTCAACGCTTCCGAAATCAACAGTGGAAGCCCAAATTACTGAAAAAACCCTGTACTCTATGTATGGATTAAAACAACGACAAAACGAGGACGAACCGCAGTGTCATTTTCCCTTTTAAAACAATTGAAATTAGAGCCCAGCTACAGGATGCAGGGTTTGAGCATGAATAGTATAACACTGCAGAGCTGCAATACATCTTTGTTATGGATTGCATTTCACACATGCTGCAGTCCACAGAGTAGGATACAGAGGGAGTAGTTACACAATTGTGCAATGAAAAAAAAAGGATACAGCAAATAAAGAGAATGCTGTGCTTCACAACCAAACATCAATCACCCTAATCCTATACCTGACAAACAGGTGGGAGCCCCACCTCTCCAAGCAGACATGACTACAAGCAGGCATCAGACTGAGGTTGAGAGAGATGAAACAGACTATAAATCGTGCACTACAGTACCGCTCCGCCTCTCCCTCACTGTAGGGAGACAGCAAGACCTCCACATTGTCTGCTTTTAATGAGATGTTATTGGGACTGCTCTCCTGAATTCTCCTGTGCCAGTCACACTGTGCAGAAGCTGGGCTGCAACATTAAGCCAGTTCAGCCACGTCAGCTCTCTCCCTGGATCTGAAACACTGCATTGCGGAAGAGATCGGCTGCTGCAAATCATCAGTCTGTTAGGACTCGCTGCCTGCACACACTCCACCTGCACCTGGCACAGAACTTCCTCCCACCCTCAGAGAGTTTGAGCCAGCCTGCAAAAGAGCAGGTACTGAGCTGGTCCAAACAGAGACAAAACGTCTGGAATTAAAAACAGCATGCAAGTTTACCCAGAGAAAGTGTGTCTCCCGTCTACAGTTGCCATTTTAATAAAAGTCAACCATCTGCAATTGTGACCGTGTTGGAGAGTGTTCAGTCATGTTTAACAGAACAGCAGTAGTGTAGATCATTCATATGGCTTATTATACACAATACACCGGGGGTTCTGGGAAGGCAGCAGGGTCAGCTTGTAGGCTCAGCTAAGAGGTCAGAGGGCCAAGTTCAAAAGCTCTGGGGGAGCTTGGGTTCGGAGACCCCCTGGCACACAGCTTGTATACAGGGGGCTGTCCAGTGTATAGTCTACATTACAGCGCAGTGGTGCAGTATAGTGCACAGTCCCTGCCCTCCAGGGGATTAAGCAATCTGATAACAGCCTATTTAATTCTGCTGGTTTGCTACAGCATGCCTGGGTAATTTATTGGAGATTAGCGATAACCTGAAACGGGAAACACAAACAGGGCAGGCAGGGCAGTTATTTGCCGTGATTACTAACTATTCCAGCAGAAATCGCCTCTGAAAAGACCCCTCAAGGAAGACTGTGAAGTGTGGTGATGAAGCATAGCATTGCATTGAAGCCAACAGGCAATGCTAATACACTTCCACACTATCAGATTGAAAGAGTCTTTTCAGAAGTACTATTTTGCTGGAATACAGGATCTCAGCAAGCATGGTGAATAATGAACTGAGAATAAACAATAAAGAATCAATCCCTCCTTTAATTTCTCTCCCGGCGATCCAACAGGATGTCCTTCGGGGATGGAAATAAGACTCCTATTGCACAGCAGTTTAACCCATTTCAGGTTTTACTAGGCGCTTGACTAGCCACAGTGTATAGGCAAGGTGTGTCTGATTAAATGCATTGTAAAACCAGGAATGGATCAAACTGCTATGCAATGGGAGTCTTCTTTCGATCCCTGTCCTTGAATGCCAACTTAACTGTGAAATGTGAATAATCACAGGACGCACTAAAGCAAAAGTTAGCTATACTTTACAGCAGTAGGGCTCGAGATTTAGTTCCCGTGCAAATGTTGGACACAGATTCATTCATATAAAAACCAGACAGGTGTACTCGTACTGCACTCTACATAGCTGGCAAACAAGTGGATTAGTTGAGTGCTTGCCAAATCGGCAGGGGAGGAAATGGCCAGTCACAGACCACTATACTCCCAGCGCAGGTCACAATGCAGTGTCTCCATTTCCCTGACTGGACTTCATTTCTTCCTTTTCAGCATCTGCCTAAAAGCCTGTTTACATCACTGTTCCCCTCCTTTATTTTTTTAGTCAGCCGTTCGTGTTCGCAAGACTACTTACACACAGTCAAAAATATTTGTCTTTTTTAATGCAAGCACAGCAAAAAAGAACACAGTTCACCCTAACCGGTTCAGACCAAACAGAAGCAGGCTCACCGCTCTGCTGCATTATTTACACTGCCCTCACCTTGAGAGATGCACAGAGGCGAGACTCTCTAATGTAATGTATACATTAACAATTTATCACGCCAGTCGAAGAAATTCAAACTGAATTGGGTTTCAGGAAGGGTCTCCCCGTGGGAGTTCTGTCTGTGCATAGAGATTTACACTTCTTCCATACCAATGAGGACGCTGGCTGTGCTGCCTGTCTGAATAGAGATCTACTGCACACTCCTTATACAGACTAGGCAGTGCTTCTGAACCAACACTGGACGGGTATACATTGTATATATATTTACAGATAAGTGGCACAGCCAATGCAAAAATCATTGTGGAATCCCCATCTAAGACCAGCAACTTTGCACAGCCAGGACGCAATGGAAAGAGCAGGTCCTCTGACAGCATGAATCACCCTGCACACCACGCGCTCAGGCCTTTACCAGGGAATGATCATTACTATTATTAATAAGGATTTGTTATAGTTTTGTTTTTGTTTTTTTTTACAGACGCTAAAGGGTTTCCTGGTATGTGAAAATGCAGAAAATGTTGCTTTTTGTGTACATGGCATTAGGGTTGGGGAATGTCAAAGTATTTACAAACTTAAAATAGAAAGACATAAAAAAAAACAATTCCTGTACTCTCCAAATGGGTCATACCCCCTACCCACCCATTGGCCTTTGTGTTTCCATGACAACAGCATTATAAAAATGTAATGTAAGCATCTGATGATCGCTTGCTGTAGATTTAAAGCAGTTTCAAACAGCAGAAATGACCTTTTAATATTGAGGTGGAGGCGCAGATATCCATCAGCTCTCCTGGTGCGGAGCTAAATATTCCAAACTGATGTAGGGTGACAAATTAAACCTGCCAGATGCTTTGCAGGAACTTCCACACAAAAACTACATCCCAGACTTGACCTTCTTTCCAGTGGCGTTCGAAGGCATATGCTTTTATTACTTTTCCATGGTTTCAGAATGTGCCAGAGAAACTGAAATTTGTGATCTTTCCTAAGGCGATAAACTCTCCACTGTATAAACTACTGCAGCACTGAATAAAGCCAGCCCAGATGTTTGAGGGTTGTACTTGCACATTAAAAGCAGTGCTTGTCTTTGTGCCAATGCTAGATTGAAATGTAATACAGCTGGTGTAAAAGTTAAATAGCTAGCTGCTCGACTAATCCAGTCTGGTATTTTTCTCAGAGCGAACAGGAACACAAAACATACGATAATCGCACGCCATGGACAGACCATTTCCCACTGGGGCGTGTAAAAAGTTAACTGTCACTGCTAAAGTATGATACTGCTTAGGGAATGGTGCTACATAAAGTATGCATTGGAGCTATACTGTATACAGTGTATCTTTAAAAGGTGGGAGGTGCATGGTTTATAAACGAAAGGGCACATACCCTAACCCGATGCAATAGTTCAAACTGCTTTACAGCAACAGCAGGATGCTGAACTACAGTAATTTACTTTTATTTGCTGTAAAATGCAGTTGTGCAATGCAGCTTATTCCTGTCGAAGAGCAAGGCTGTGGTTAATAACCTTTGCTCTGCTCTTTGAAATCCAGCACTCCCCACTTCGCTCGGCACTCGCACCCCTGAACAGCATGGGGGAGGGGGAGTGCTGATGCACAGCAGGAGCTGGTTATCCTTCCCCATTCCAATCACATCGATGCACCGCAAACCCTTTCCAATCAACATTTGCTGTTCATTTCATTTTTGTTCTCTCAAAACGATAAAAAAACAAATCACATTACAAGAGGTAACATCAAACACAGTGAATGCAAAGAATGAAATAACAAGGGCATAATGTGGTGCTTTATTATTTTATTACATCCACTACTCATTTAAAAAAGACGGCTACAGAAAAGAATGTGTGTGTTATATATATATATATATATATATATATATATATATATATACAGTGCCTAATTTATTGGTACCCTGAACTATAGACCTTTTGAAATAATGCTTCAAACATAAATATGTGATGTAATTTTTTGAAGAATCAACAACAAGTATCACACAATCAAAGTGGAACAAACTCAAACTTTTTAACAAATAAAAAACTGAAAAAAGATGAAAAATTATTCAAAGTGCAGCAAACTCTCTCCAAATTCAGGGATCTCTGAATGATTTTATGTTGACCTAAATGACTAATGATGATAAATAGAATCCACCTGTGTTAAATCAATCTCCAATAAATGCACCTGCACTGTGATAGTCTCAGACATCCGTTTAAATGTCTCCAATCATGAAGAACAAGTCATTCAGCCTATTTAAATGGAGAAAAAGTAAAGCGATACAAAAAGTTTCCCAAGTTTAAACATCCCAAGGAGCACTGTGCATAATAAAATGGACCAGACCAAGCAAATCTAGAAGACCTGTCTGAGGAAACTTTCAGCTCATACAAGGAAAGAAAATGATCAGACAAGCAGCCAAGGGCCCATGATCAATGAACTGCAAGACCATCTACAGCTGAGCTTGGAGTTGTCCATGGGACAACAATCAGTGCAAACTATTAAATAAAGTTTATGGAAGTCCATGGAAAGCCATTTCTTAAAGATATCCAAAAAAGTGTCCAAGCCACCTGGGAGACACACCAAACATGTGGAAGAAAATAGACCCCAGATGAAAACAAATCGAAGGAACAATGCAAAATGCGTTATGGCGTAAAAGAACACAGGATCACCCTGAACACACCATCAACTGTCAAACATGGTGGTGGCAGCATCATGGTTTGGGCCTGCTTTTCTTCA
Source organism: Huso huso (assembly GCA_036884735.1). Taxonomy (NCBI): domain Eukaryota; kingdom Metazoa; phylum Chordata; class Actinopteri; order Acipenseriformes; family Acipenseridae; genus Huso; species Huso huso. The sequence goes on along the minus strand of CM072671.1, from coordinate 1,752,130 downwards.
GCAGGGACAGGAAGATGGTTAAAATTGATGGGAAGATGGATGGAGCCAAATACAGGACCATTCTGGAAGAAAACCTGATGGAGTCTGCAAAAGACCTGAGACTGGGACGGATTTGCTTCCAACAAGACAATGATCCAAAACATAAAGCAAAATCTACAATGGAATGGTTCACAAATAAACATATCCAGGTGTTAGAATGAATGTCCTCTGTGGAAAGAACTGAAAACTGCTGTTCTGAAATGTCATCCAACCTCACTGAGCTCGAGCTGTTTTGCAAGAGGAATGGGCAAAAATTTCAGTCTCTATGTTCTGATAGAGACATAAAACTTAAAAAAGAACTACAAAGTATTAACAAAGGGGCTGAATAATTTTGCATGGAATTTTCAGTTTTTTATTTGTTAAAAAGTTTGAAATATCCAATAAATTTCGTTCCACTTCATGATTGTGCCTTGGTTGATTCTTCACAAAAAATTACAGTTTCATATCTTTATGTTTGAAGCCTGAAATGTCAAGACTAAAGTTCAAGGGGCGAAACTGGAGCGGCACTGTATATACAGTAGCGTGACAAATTTGTTGTCCCTCAGCTCATTGAAATAATGCTTCCTCCTGAAAAGGATGAAATTAAAAACTATTTTATCATGTATACTTGCATGCCTGGTATGTCATAGAATAAAACCTGTGAAAAGAGATGGTTATTGCTTATTCTGAAGTGGATATTCTAAAATGGCCTGGACACATTTGAATACCCCTTAGAAAATCCAAATGGAATAGTGATATTTCAAACTAATTAGTTTCTTTAATTAGTATCACATGTCTCCAATCTTGTAATCAGTCATTCAGCCTATTTAAATGGAGAAAAACCTGCTCACTGTGAGGTTTGGTCATTGTGTGCACCACACTCATTGAGAGAAAGCAAAGAAACGTTTGTCTGCAGTGATTCTAAAAATTGTAGACAAGCATGGTAAATATAAAGGCTACAAGACCATCTCCAAGCATTTTGATGTTCCTGTGACAACAGTTGCATTTGTTTAAGGTCCATGGAACTGTAGCAATATTATGTTGAAGGAAAATAGACCCCAATTGAACAGAAGGATAGTGCGAATGGTATTAAATATTACTGAAACAATGGTACAAGATGAACTCCATGAAGGTACTCAGTTTCTGATGCACCATCAGTTTCAAAAGTTCCATGGAAGAGAAAACTCCACTTTTGACAGAAAAACATAAAAAAGCCAGACTGGAATTTGCTAAAATGCATATTGACAAGCCACAATCCTTCTGGGAGAATGTCCTTTGGACAGAAGTCAAAACTTGAGCTTTTGTATATTGCATCATGTTCAGGTGCTTAAGTTTTCAAAGAAAAGAACACCATACCTCAAACATGGAGAAGGCTTTATGTTTTGGGCTGAAGAAGCGCCTGAACAACAATGGGCTTGAATCTGTGCAGGGCACAATGATTTTATCAATACATTCTGTCTGCCCAGTGTCAAATCTGTCTCATTTAAAAAAAAAAAAAAAAAACTGGATAATGACCCAAAAACAACAGTCTAAAAGCACCAAGAATGGATAAGAACAAAACATTGGACTATTCTGAAGTGGCCTTCTTGAGTCTCACCCAAACTTGCAGTCTGGAGGGGAGGCAACCCATCAAACCTGAGACAGCTGGAGCAGTTTCCTCCTTCCTACCTGTTAACAGGTGCAGAAGTCTCATGAGCTACAGAAAACGTTTGATTGCATCTAAATTGTGCAACAAAATATTATTTTGCAATCCCATCATTTTTGTCCATCATTTTCATTTGTTTTTCTTTACAATATTATGTTGAATAAAAATAAAAAAAAAAGTTTTATTAAATATGGAATAAACAATGGTGGATCCCAATGTAACTTTTGTCAGTTTTTAATATATTTCCTAAAATTGTATTCTATTTTTATGGAGGGGTACCAACAAATATTATATCTGTATATTGTCAAAATGCTACTAAATGCTTCTGCCAGCACACACAATTCAAATGTCAAACTCAGCGTTGCAGACGAAGAAGTAGCAACAATGGGCTCTATAGTCACAAAGATTTTTATGAATACAATTTTATGAATACAACAGTTTGATATTCATTAAAAAAAAATGTGTAAAGCTATTATTAAAAGAATCCAACAACCGTCTAGAAAAGTTTCAAGAACATAACATTTCAGTAACTCGTGTCTCTTCTGCAGACATGCAGTTGCCTGTTTCTGTAACAACTTCTTTTCCTTGGAGTTAATCATGCCATGGGTCAATGCAAATTCTGAAGCTAGTTGTGCCTTTGGAGAGTGTAGGAAATAAACCAGATCATCAAAATCCCCGGCGGATCCCATTACTGGCTCAGGACAACACAAGCGAACAGCAGCAGCTGACAGCAGTGGCCTTTTGTATGCTAATGAAAAGCGTAGTTCAATACCAGCCTTGAGCAACGACACAGTGTAACCGTCCACATTGACTAATGGATTAATTACACAAGCGCCCTCAGCCCCGACAACCCCAACGATCTCTCGAGACCACGTCTTCTTACTTACTGCCTCCGCCTCCGAGAATGAAACCAAACAAGGGGAAATGAAAATGAGAAAGACGAGTCGGAGCTGGGACTCCGTGCGCATATTATCAAAGAGCACCGACACAAAAGCACCAAGTGTCTTGAGCATCATCACAGAGAATACATCTCCAAACCAGTCCCCGGATCCAGAGCACGCCTCGTTCCTTAAAAAGGGACAAATCTGCTTAACCAGGACTTTAAACAGCTTCTCCAGAGGAACTGAAGGGTACAAACCGAGCTGTTTAGTTGTCTGTGGGAATAATGGTTGTGAACTCGCATCCAACAATCCAAACTGAAGGAACAGTAGTTTGCAATGCGAACGGCTGTAACCAGAAAGCTCAGTATTGACTACAACATAGCCTAGCCTGGAGAAGGTGTGTGATAACACCCAGGGTTACTGAAAAACTAAAACTACAACTTTCTAATGGAGCGCCCTGTGTGCTGGTCAACAAAGTTATTATGTGATATTTTGAGAATGTCAGCTTTACTCCAGCCACTCTCATATTGGACTTACTGCAAAATGTTTCCTGTAGCTCTCCACACTCTCATCCAGACCCCCAGCTATGTAGCCAGCAACAACTTCAAAAGACAGCCAGTCCTGGTGCACCATGACTGATTTAAATGTGCTCTGTATTGAACACAAAGAAACAGTTTGGCATTGCATTAACATTTCCATAAGTTATCTGATAAGATACAATAATCACCTTCTGACCTCTACAGTGCAGCATATTGCAGTCTGATGCAGATCTTCAAACAAAAAAAAATGAAACGCAATCCAAGGCAAAACAGCAGATTAACTGAACATATTACATTCTTCCCATCTACATTTCCCTACAGTGTACTATACCAGGGGTGTACAAGCACGGTCCTGGGGGGCAGTTCCACTCCAGGTTTTACAGGTAACATGAGAAAATTAACTACTTCAGGGTCTGGGTGGTGGTTTAACTTGTTCAATTAAACAATTTAGAACAGGGTTGGAACAAAGACCCGGAGTGGAGCGGTCAACTTTGGCCACCCCAGTACTATACAGTAATCGCCATAGTGTAAATATAATGAAGCAATTATCTTTATGTTTCAGTAGCCCCTGCAGCACCACAGAAGCCAGCAGAGCCGCACCTCCTGCTTGGAAAGACATGCCTGGAGCTGCAGCTTCCACCCGCACCCTCCAGTCATGAAGTTCACAACTGTGAATATAAATGACTGAGCCGTTAAATAAAAAATAAAAAAACACAGGTAAGGCTACGTCGCCATTCTGCCGCCTGGACAGATTAGAAAGGAATCTGGAATGAGTCTCCACCTGCCTGCAGCAGTGACGAAACCAAACCAGTCTGACCTGGGACTCTGTCAGCAACAGATAGAGATGCATAGACTAGTGAAAAAAAAAAAAAAAAAAAGAATGGTTTTGTACAGGTAAAATTCTATGCAATAAAACTCTCAATGGTAGAATATGTAGTTATGGAGTCTTGGTCTTTGTTCCAACCCTGTTCTAAATTGCTTAATTTAACCAATTTAACTGCCACCCAGAGCCTGAAGTAGTTAATTCAATCTTTTTTCCTGTTAAAATGGCCCAACAGTACCGTGATTGGAAAAGCCCTGCACTAAACAGAACCAATATATTTTTGTACTACTAAAGAAATTATATATATATAAGCCTATTCTTGTGCATGCACTGTAAGATTCTATATAAGCTTATTCTTGTGCATGCACTGTAAGATTCTATATAAGCCTATTCTTGTGCATGTACTGTAAGATTCTATATAAGCCTATTCTTGTGCATGTACTGTAAGATTCTATATAAGCCTATTCTTTTGCATGTAAAGATTCTATATAAGCCTTTCTTTGCATGCACTGTAAGATTCTATATAAGCCTATTCTTTTGCATGCACTGTAAGATTCTATATAAGCCTATTCTTTTGCATGCACTGTAAGATTCTATATAAGCCTATTCTTTTGCATGCACTGTAAGATTCTATATAAGCCTATTCTTTTGCATGCACTGTAAGATTCTATATAAGCATGCACTGTAAGATTCTATATAAGCCTATTCTTTTGCATGCACTGTAAGATTCTATATAAGCCTATTCTTTTGCATGCACTGTAAGATTCTATATAAGCCTATTCTTTTGCATGTACTGTAAGATTCTATATAAGCCTATTCTTGTGCATGTACTGTAAGATTCTATATAACCCTATTCTTTTGCATGTACTGTAAGATTCTTTTCGATGTCCTACTGCCTCATACCGCAGTAAATGTTATATAAGAAATGAAGTCCATGTGGATACCGGCAAAGGCGGTACAGATCACACCAACCACACAAAAATCAGAATGGTGTTTCCATCAAGGCATTTACTATAGACTTCAACAACACGCAGTAGAATTCGGAAGCCAACCTGCACTGTTCTGTGGCCCTTTTAATAATTACCTTATAGTGGAAATACTGTACAAGGAGAGCAGGTTTTTTCTTTTTTATTTCACCTTCAGGAACTTAGTGATTTGAACTGCAGTAACAAATAATCTGAAGATTTTGCTGAAGGAGCAGAGTGAGCGTCACCGATCCCATGCGCAGAGCGAGACGCCACACTGCGGTCCCTGTGGTTTACAGAGGCACACAAAATCCTACTGAGCCACTGCATGTTCATGTGCATGTGCAGACACCAGAGAGAAACCACAGGGCATTCCCCACCCAACCTGGAAAAATACAGGGATGGAAATAAGTCCATTGCACAGCAGTTTCCCACATTCCAGGTTTTAACAGGAACTTGACTGGCCACAGTGTATAAGGTAACAAGCTCAAGTGTGTCATCTTAAACTCATAGAGAAACCAGGAATGCATCTAACTGCTATGCAATGGGAGTCTGATTTCCATCCCTGGAATGTTACTTGAATTAATCAGAAGTACCAAATAAAAGATTCCATATGAAGTACAAACGACGCATGCCAGAAATGCTCAAGATTGTTTTCATATTAAAAGCTTTAGCTTGCAGGATCTGATTTCATCTCATTTTAGGGAATGCTGTATTCTGTTGTGTATGTTTTTAATGTAATGCAGGTTATATTTCAAGCTATTCCTCATATTAAAGCTGGAGATGCTTTAAAAATATATATATATATATATATATATTATACAGATATCACATTATTTTTTACATACAATTACCCATTTATATAGTTGGGTTATTACTGGGGCAATCTAGGTAACCTTGCTCAAGGGTACAGCAGCAGTGTCCCCCACCTGGGACTGAACCCACGACCCTCCGGTCAAGAGTCCAGAGCCCTAACCACTACTCCACACTGCTGTTCGAGGGCTGCATCTGAACAGTGCATTCCATAATGTAATTTCTCACTTTCCAGCTTTCAGTTCCATCTCGTATACAAAAGAGAACCTCAACGAATTAACATAAAGTCATTAAAGCAGATCACTGTGCAGACAGAAGTATTCAGCATGAATCATATTACTGCAGTCCCAAGAACCCACTAGAAACCACTTCTCCGGATTCTCTGCAAAAGGTTATAGCTGCTGTAACTGAAAACATGATTGTACTGCATGCAAACAATGTTAATTACATCTGCAGAGCACAAAATCGTACATCTGTCTGCCACAGCAGATCA